>WOVY01000018.1:0-1200000 GCA_013436015.1 Rhipicephalus annulatus
TAATTTTGAAATGGCAAAAGATGTCATGCTGATTGTTTGTGCACATACTCAAGCAACACATGGTGGTGTACTGAACTGAACTTGATCCTTTAGAATAACTTTCATTTGATCTAAAAGAAAGTGTGCAAAATGTCCAAAATCATGTACAGGAGCAAAAATGCAATTTTTTAAATAAAATAAATCATTCTTTGGTTCGGTCAATAGAAGACAAGGCTCTGAACAAATTAGTATAAACTTCTGGTTGCTATCATTATTACATGCTTAAAAATGATGACAATAGGGTAAAAATACGTGGAAGTCTGGGACTTGCCGGTCTTCTCTAATCGACACAGTGCTTTGAAATAAGGCAGTGTTTACAAACACCCGCAGGGCTCTCTTATTCAATAATGGCAAAGTAGATACATGGTGCAGAAAAGTTATTGTTGCTACCCCTTAATTGGAGGCAGTAACCGGGTAGACTCCAATGGCTGACTTAACAGCCCCCAAAATGCACTGCTAAAGCTTGAACAGTTTAACATAACCATGAACTTAGTTTTAAGTGGGATTAAAATTAGGTTGTTTTAATAACACAATGTAGAACACTGATCAGTTCGTTGTGCAGCTCAGTGATTGGGCTTTTAACAATTTATGGAGCATAAGCTGGAAAAACAATAGGGATAAAAGTTTCAGCAGCTGTTATTGGGCTGAACAAAGCACAAATGAGGGCTGATAGTTATGTTGTGTCTGAAAATAAAAAAAAAGTTTTGGAAATGATGTTTAACTTTCATACCTGGAAGCCATGCTGGCATATGTGTGCCTAATATTTTTTATAGCTGATCGACTTTTCCTTTGTTCTGCCTTTTAGGGTTTGGGTGCCAGTGATGAACTGCCGCTGTTTTTCCAGGTGGACAATCATGTAAGTAGCTTTACAGTAGCTTGGATAGTTAGGCTAGTTAGTATTCGTTCATCTTTTAACGGAATAAGGGCACATACAGACACTTGAACATTGCTTATGCTGTGTGCATTTTCTTCTTCTAGTGTCCGTCTCTGTGTGCATGCCCTTATTCAGTTAAACGATGAAGTAGCTCTACTTTTTGTGAATTTATGTTTATTCAGTGCAATACTTTCACTACTGGGTTGAATACATAGTTATGCAACTTGCATTGCACTTTCACTTCTTTGTATGTTTATGCTTAGTTTATTCATCTACTACGGATAATTTTGTAAATTATGAACTGGTGAATTCAGACATTCAGGAGGTTATTTCACGAATGACCAGTGCAATCTTCTGCATTACCCTTTTTTGGAATGTCACGGCATTCAGTAAAAGCTTCATAAATATTTTTGTGACAAGTCTTAATGTTAGAAAAAAGGGGAATGAATTGAGGCTCTGTCTTTTTGATTCCTGAGTTCCTCATTATTGGAGTTGACAAAAGAAAATTTTATCTGCAATGTGCCAGAGCACTTTTTGTCAGTGCCAGCTCTAAGTGCCTTTTAGGGTGTCTGGTGGTCTTTAGTAGAATATTATGGACTCAGCATTACTAACAACTGTAACACAACTGTAAGATATGTTACATAGTTGTTAATTTACCTTTCACACATATCTAGAGCACTCAAAATTGTAAATATGCTTTTTTCTTAAAATGTCTTACAGCTTCTCACAAACTGTTCAGGTGAGACTTAAAGACAGCAATGATGTATGTGATTTGCTTTTCATTGATCATTGAACATTGAAACGAATGCTTTTTTGTTTCGCTGTAGCCACATTAGTGTAAAATTTCTAAATAGGGATTGTGTTGATGTTTTTCTAACTTACTATGCCACCCCACTTTTTGCCCAGTCTTTTAGTATCTAAAAATTAATGATTCTCCTTGTGAAGGCTGGTGTAGTATTGCCATTAATGAGCACTATATGCACCTGTAGAATTACATACATTCTGTGAACTGTATTGCTTTAGAAAAAGAATATTTGGATAACGTTTAGTATGCCAGTATTATACAAGATGGCATGCAGTTGCAGAAGTGAATTGTAAGATTCATCAGAACTATTTGAATACATACCAGCAAAACTATACTCGCACGACCAAAGAGCGCAAATAACATTTTCAAAAACAAGATATCTCTTGAGTCTTTTATTATGATTCCACATTTTTTCGCGCAGATTCACCTAGGAAACGGCATATTCCTGGAGCAGAAAAAATGGGCATGGCTGCTTTCGCGTCCGAGAGACAGCTTGTTCTGTAAGGAGGCGACCAAGCTTCTGTGGGGTGTGAGTGCCCTCCACAACAGGAGCATCACAGGAGCCCCTTGTCGGCGCTATGTGCACTCAGAAAACCAGGCACCACCCAGGAGGGCACTCACGCCTAAGAAATTGGAGGCAGTCGGAAGTAAGTGTTTCATGCTTAGTATATTTTGCTGAATTTAGGGACAATAAAATTTATCATTTATATGAACCAGTAAGTCCCCAATTGCTACATATTCCTGCTCATTTTTACAGATGCCTTCAGCAAGTACATTGCTGGGACACCAAGTGAAGCGGCACCTATGGATAGGTTAAGAAAAATGAACAGATTCATTGCCGAAATGTTGAACGACCTAAATAAATGAGTCGTCAAAACATTACTCTAGCCTGATCGTGTTCATTTGATATCACTGCAGCATACCTACATTACATTGTTTATTTTACTGTGTGCTTCATGAACTAGCATGCCTTTCTTAATACGTTCTTTTACTGCATGTTAATTTTGACCCAAATAGCTAATCCAACCCATATCACCTGCATAACATGTAATACCCATACATTCGTTACACTTATACCACCTTTATGAGCCTTACCACCTGCATGACCCACACCACCCGTATGACCCGTACCACCCACATGACCCGTACCACCCACATGACCCGTACCACCCACATGACCCGTACCACCCGCATGACCCATGACACCTGTATGCCCCGTATCCAATAACATCGTATGTGCAGGTCCTGTACATGTGGGAATTTTCAGTAGGGCAATAGCGGACCGCCCACGCCGAAAGCCTGTCATGGCATGAGGGTATACCTCGTGGTGCTCCAGGTACCACTCTAGGCGAGTCAAAATTATCCTCTCCATCACTTTCCCGAAAGAGCTGGTAAGCGCAATGGGGCGATAAGAGGTCAAGGGCAGAGGAGATTTACCTGGTTTAGGCACAGGGACGAGGCGGCTGGATTTTCATGATTGAGGGATAAATCCGCTGCTCCACGAGTCGTTGTACACGGATAGAAGAGTCCGTCGAGCAGCTTCTCCTAGGTTGCAAAGAGCCATGTACGTGATCCCATCCGCACCAGGCGATGAAGATCGTTTGCATGCCATCAAGGCTGCTTGTAGTTCCTCTAGAGAGAAAAAGGTGTCCATTATTGAATCTCTGGAAATTGGAGCGTTTTCTAGGTGGCGCGTGGTGCACGCGAACGCATGACCGGCAACTTTCACGCAGAAAGCTTCTGCTACTTCAATTTCGGTGCAGCCTTGGTAGAGAAAAAGACACTTGAAGGGGCGATGTTGATGTGACGATGTTCGTAGGCCACGGACAATCCTCCATGTCTGCGTCAAAGGCTTGTGTGGATCCAAAGATTTGCACAGATACTTCCAGCGAAAGGATTGAAGCGAAATGATTCGCCGCTGAATTTTGTTTTTGTAGGCGCCTTGCCTCCCTCAGGACGTGAATGGACTTAGTGCGCCTATGTCTTCTTTCCGCACGGCGACGGATCGCACTGAGCCGTTCCAATTCCGCTTGATGTTGACAATATTCTGAAATATGTTGAATATGATAGGTCTCTTCTTGAGTAGCACCTCTAACCATATCCTCGAGGGTGTCAAGAGGAAACGCTTTATTTTCTTGACACCTTTTTTTCCGTCAGTGACCTGAACTTTGTCCAGTCGATGCGAGTCGAAGTGTTGTAGTTTGGCGATTTTTCCAGGCCCTTGATCTTCAAATAAGTTGGTATGTGGTCGCTTCCATGAGTTTCATAGTCTGCGAACCACTTGACCTTTCCGTTTAGGCTTCGTGACACAAATGTCAAGTCAAGGCAGCTGCTGTATGTCGTTCCCCGTAGAAACGTTGGGCTTCAGTCGTTTACACAAAGCACCTGCTGCTCCAGAGCAAAGGAGAATACTTGCCCTCCACGACTGTCTGTCTTCTGACTTCCCCATAGTGGGTGGTGAGCGTTGAAATCTCCGGTGATGAACCATGGTCCAGGTGTGGCTGTTAACAGTGCACGTAGTCTTTCAGGTTCAAAACAATTTGAAGGTGATATATATGCGCTTACGAGCGTGAAATTGAGGTCTCTACGTTTAACTGTCAAGCAGACATACTGGATGTCATCGTGAGGTGCTACACGGTGCTCGATATAGGTAACGTCGCATCTGATATATACAATGACTTTACTCTGTTCGTTGCAGGTAGCAGACTAGAAGGCTTTGTACCTGGATAGTCGTATTGCATTGTGTAGCCTTGGCTCGCAGATAACAATAATTTGAAACTGGTTTTTAAACATAGATTGTCGGATATCAGAAATGCGGGGCTTGAGGCCTCGGGCATTCCACTGAAATATTGAAGCTCTTTCGAACTCTTTACGAAATACTTGCAGAGGCGGAGCCATGGTGCCTTTCCAGACTTGATAGCACCGGATTCAGCGCATCCACTAACTGAAGTGCACTCTTTGCAGCCGAACTGTCAATGCTAGTGAGGAGCATACGAATGGTATTCATAAGGGCCTTTACCATGGCTACGATTTCTTTGTGAGGAGACTATGCTAAAAAATAGGCCTAGATACGACCTGGCCTGGAGCATTCAAAACGTGATGGTCTGACGTCTTGACAATTTGTGTGGAGGAGCAAATGACCGCCTAGTCAACTGGTAGTGTTTAGCCACTTCACTGATTGTAAGTAAAGCGCCCCTGAACATCTCACTGCCAACCTGCGGACCTATGTCCTCTCCAACGCGGAGGGTTAGTGCGCGCGCCCGGGAGTGAGCAGGGTCATTCAGGTTTACTTAAGATGCCAGTACGTATTCGACATGTGCAGGAAACCAGGTAATGGTACGTGGAGAAAGTATCCTATTTTCAAGTAGTTTAAATAATTCATTAAGACGGAACCAGAGGCAAAATCCTTGTGGGAATTGAGGCCACCCCGCTGTTTTTGCGCGGACTTTGCCGCCTTTTTTTCCGTTCTCATGTCCCGACATGTCTCTCCTTCTCGCTGTCTGCCTCACTGGGAGAGCGGAGTGACGTTTAACCCCCTTACCCGGTAGCGGATGTTGACTGTGGCGTCGCGCTCCGATTCTCCCAAGAGGTTTTCGCGCACGGTGTCGGGAGCGGGCAGACACTCTCCGGGACAGCAGACGGTGAGCCACGCAATCTTTTCCGTCCTCGACTTCCGTCGCTCGGGGCTTGTCGGACTTCGCTGACGGCGCCTCGCGCCCGAGGCAAACGCTCACCTTTTGTTGCCCCCCCCCCTGCGTACGCTCGGCCGAAGGCTGGTACGGTGCCCTAGTGCATGGCCTAGCTACGCCGACCCGTCTCCCTCCGAAGCAAACGCGCACGCCATGGCCCTCGCTTGAGCAACCAGGCCTTGGTCTGTGTGTCACCACGGATCACCTTTACCACGGAGGCGTGCTCGTGGCACCCAGTGTAGTACTTTCATGCCCGTGGCGAGGATAAGCCCATTTGCTTTCCCGCCGCACCTTTGCAATGGGCTGTACTGCGTTTGATGTTGCCACGGGCAATAAAGTGTTGCGACCTTGAGCAGTATCGTGTTCTCGCCATGGCGACGATTAACACGTGCCCTGCGGCTCGCTAAGACCGGACCCACGCTAGTGGCCGTACTCCTTTGGGATACGTGTCACTACACTGGCGCTCAACGCGGTATCAAAAGCTCTAGGCTTTTGACAGCTCTTAGCGAGCCAGTTCGCCTACGCGATTCGGGCTCGTCGCAACATGAGTGCTTCGTGACACGCCGCGTTGCACAAAGACGCCACCGCCTCTATCGACGGGCACCCTTTGGCGGCCATCCGTGTCGTCACCCCCTTTAGTGGTGAATACACAACCTACGTGGCAGCTGGCGCGCTATCTCGTGGCTCCTAATGCCTGCCGAGAAGCTGGATTTCGGTGTGACGGTCGCCCGCGGTGTGATAGCACATGCAAGTGTCGAGGGCGAAACAGTGGCGAAAAGGGGGAGTCCCCATGAGGATGACCTTGGCTGCTATCCAGGCAAGCGGCTGAGCGGCGGAACTTTCCGAAGGCCACTGCGGCAAGAGAGAACCCATGACGCAGTTCACGCGGTGGTTGCTGCGGTCCTGAGTGGGCGCGATACCAGACTCCCCCAATCGGGAGAAAGGGAATCGCTTTTGGAAGCGAAGAGCTGCTAAAGGCTCAGCAAAGGGATCCGTTTCGAGTCTGGAGGGACGGAGCGTCGTATAGGCTGCTTGCTCTGGGGTGGGTGCCGATAAACCGTCTTAAAGAGGCGCGCAGCGCCGTTACGCTGCTTGTTCTGCAGCGGGCATGATTAGGGGGCTGAAACAGGATGTGTCGCTGAATCCCCAGCGTATTCATTTTGCTGGACCAGGACGGGCTCCTGCTGAACTATATAGTCACTGACGACGAGTCCATCAACCCGTTTAAGGTGGTTATGCCATAAAGTCTGAGAGCCGCACTGTTGCGATCCTCTCACGACGAACCCGTGGCCGGTCACTTGAGTGGCTCGAAAGTTTTTTGCAAACTGAGCAACGTTGTGACCTGGCCCGGCACAAATCGTGACTTTTATCGCTATTTCGTGCCTGCCACGTCTGACAAACGGTTGAACCAAGATTGAAAAGCCACCCGGTCTTATGAACCGATTATCAGTGAGCGGCCGTGGCGCGTACTAGCTGAAAGATCCCCTTTGGGAAAACTCAGCCGTGCCCACATCGCAGACCTGAAGCCCTCTGTCACGGTCTGACGAGCTCGCGCCAGCGCCCTACGGCACTTCGCGCAAGCAACGGGCACACCCGGAACGGCGAACCGCATTAGGACCCCCGCACCGGTATAATCTGAGGAAGCGGTCACCTTTGTGATTTCGCGCCAGATGGTGGACTTCTCCGCAACCAAAGGCCCCCCGTTTACTGTCTAGCCTCAGTATACGTTAGCTTCTTTACGGCCTTTCTCGTAAAGTTGACCCCGCCCAGTCTGCTGCCAGTGTTTTTTTAATGTTCATGTGTATTTTATGTTTCTTTTGTCTAATACTAAGCCTTATTTGTATTTTATGTGTCATTTTCTTTTAGTCTTAGATTGAGTGTCATTTTGCTTTGTTTTACTTTTTTCTTGTTTATTTCGTCTTCCGCGAAGGGAGTGTGACCTTGAGTATCGTGCGTATGCCAGAAGAGAGAGACGAAGGACGCTTTGCGCCTACGCTCCAGTAACCGTCGGCGGTGTGTGTGCGTGCGTGCTTCTGTGCGTGTGTAGGTGCGTGCCAGTGAAGAGTGCTTGTCTTGGCTTTCCCCCATCGACTTGGACACTGGAGGGGCTGGGGGGCATTGACCTACTGAGGTCAGACATCCTGGCTGTGCTCCGCTCTCGGCCGGCGACGGGAAGCCCTGCTGCCGTTTCCGCTATAGCTCCTGCGCGAGATCAGCTGAAAGCAGCTATATGTTGCCAGCCAATGCCAGGGCGCCTCGCAGCCAATTCTTGTTTGGCCTCCCAGATCACTAGAAAGGCCCGGCTTCTCGCAACGTCCCAGCTCTGTCATCAAGCTAGAAATGCGGGGCCTCTGAACAACCACCAAAGCGGCGTTCGGTGGACTCACGGCTAATCAACAGCAGCAACGAGCCATAGAGAGCCCCGTTTCATGCCTCTGACTACGCACTCGGCCATCGCAACCAGCGGACATTGTCACGCTCTTCCGCCCCTCTGCGCGGTGGACGCTATCCTGCTTCAGCCCCACGGACACAACTACCACTTTCCTGTGCTGCTTTCCGCAATTATTTTCATGGTGTGATGTGTTTATTTTGTTAATAATGTTTTGTTTTTCTTTTGTCATCACTTTGTTAGCAGCAGTTACAGGGCTGGACTGAAGTTAGCTGTCACTCATAGCATTGTCATTTCAACTGCATGGGTGACGTCCGGCTGCCTTTTGCAGACCAGTAAAGGGCAAATTTAGGAGAGGGGGATGTGGAAAGTGAGGCCAGCCTGCTGTTTTTGCGTGGGCTTTGCCACTTTTTCTTCCGTTCTCATGTCCCGACATGTCTCCCCTCCTCGCTGTTTTGCGCGCTGGGAGAGCGGATTGACGTTTAACCCCTCACCCGAAAGCGGATGTTGACTACGGCATCGCGCGCGGAGTCTCCAAAGAGGTTTTCGCGCGCTGCGTCGGGAACAGGCAGATACTCTCCGGGACAGCAGACGGTGAGCCACGCAATTTTTTCCGTCCGTCGACTACCATCGCTCAGCGCTCGTCGGACTTCGCTGACGGCGCCTCACGCCCGAGGTGAACGCTCATCTTTTGTTGCCCCACTGCGTACGCTCGGCCGAAGGGTGGTACGGTGTCCTAGTGCGTGTCCTAGCTACGCCGACTCGTTTCCCTCCGAAGCCAACGCGAGCGCCTTTGCCTTCGCTCGAGTGACCGGGCCTTGGTGCCGGTGTCTCCGTGGATCACCTTTACCGCGGAGACGTGCTCTTGGCACCCTGTGTAGTACTTTTATGTCAGTGGCGTGGATAAGCATATTTACTTTCCCACCGCGCCTTTGTAACGGGCTGTACTGCGTTTGGTGTTGCCACAGACAATAAAGTGTTGCAACCTTGAACAGTATCGTGTTCTCGCCATGGCGATGGTTAACACATGCCCTGCGGCTCGCTAAGACCGGACCCACGCTAGTGGCCGTACTCCTTCGGGATACGTGTAACTACAGCCTTGACCGCTGACCTTGAGTCGGTGAGGATTTCTGATCTACTGTCGTGCAAAAGAGTAAGGGCTACAGACAACTGTTCGGCTGTTGAGGGAGTTGTGCCCCTAACTGACGCAGCATTGATAATAGAACCCATAATTATCAGAAAACCTATCTGAGCGACCATACTGAGTGGCATCGACAAAACACACTGAATGAGGATCGTTCCTGATGTTCTTCAAAAGTGTGATGGCCCTAGCCCGGCGCCTTCCTACGTTGTGCTGAGGATGGACGTTTCACGGGAACGGAGAGACCTGGATGGCAGTACGCTGTTCATTCGGTAGTTGAAGACGGTGAACCTCTACGAGCACCGGACTGATGCCTAGGACGGACAGAATCTCCCTACCAACCGGCGTAGACGATATGCAAACTAGCTGTGCAATCTCTTGGCCTTCAATGATTTCATCCAGGGTGTTATGAACTCCTGACTGCATAAGCCGTTCAGTGCTCGTTCGCACGGGAATGCCCAACACCGTCTTTACGCTTTTTCTGATCAGAGTTTCCAGCTTCTTCTTTTCGAATCTATACCATGAGTGCATGGCAGCAACGTACGTTATGTGACATGATGAATGCATTAAAGAGCCTCAGTAAATTGCCCTCTTTGAGTCCCCCCCCCCTTCTATTCGAAACCGTATTAATGAACCCAATCATGTTCTCGGTCGTGGTTGAAATCGTAGTGATGGTTTGTTCGTTGTACCAGTGCGACACTATATTCATGCCCAGCACTGTAATCGCGTCCACTCTCGGAACAGGGGCGCTACTTGCGGTGTGAAGTACAATGTTTACCTCTGATAAAAGGTTCCAGTTTTTTGGTCTGGCTCCTTTTTTATTGGCCTGTATAACAACAGCTCTGATTTACTCGAGGAGCACCTCAGCCCTGTGCCCGCAAGGAGGAGCTCTGTCTGATCGATGGCTTCCTGAAGTGCAGTCTCGACTTCCCCTTTGCTACCTCCGGGACACCAGATGGTAATGTCATCAGCGTAAAGCGCATGGCTGATGCCCTTCACGTTAGATAGCAGTGTGGACAACTTGCATAGAGCAAAGTTAAAGAGAAGTGGAGATATCGCTGCTCCTTGCGTCGTGCCTTTAGGGCCCAGTGCTATTGGAGAGGACATGAGGTCTCTGATAATGAGTGTCGCATTCCTGGATTTCATAAAGGAGCTGACGTATCTGTGGAAGGCTTCGCCTAGTCCAAGCTCCGAAATATAGTTTAAGATGTGTGCGTGAGAGATGTCAAACTCTTTTTTCAAGTCAAGACCCAGGATGCCTCTTACTTCCCTTGTGTTCACGTCTATGATTTCATGTTTGAGCAGCTCAATTGTGTCCTTTGCGGACAAGGACAGACGAAACCCAACCATGTTGTAAGGAAAAAGACCTTTCTTCTTGATGTACTTAGAGACATGGTTGTAAATGACGTGCTCCACCACTTTGCCGACACAGGGAAGCTACGGAGAGCACACCACCGTACTAGTATATACTGCACTTTAAGGACTTGAATGTCTATCTACATTTGCATAGCGAAGACACACTTTTATGAGACGAAGACTACGTGCCTATTCCTTTGTATGAAGGAGCCGATTCGGTAACATGAATAACTCTTAGTCTTTGATTTCAGGTGAATAAAGCCGAAATGGAAACTACATGTTTTGTGAGCATATGTATTGTTGTTGTGGTGCTTTCTGAACCATGCTGTCCAACTACACAGCTATCAGAGTTTGAACACATTCTATGTTGACCTGCACAACATTTGGCATCAGCCAATATGTTGCCTTCATACAGCGACACGAAAAGTACGCGGAACTAGTTGATTTGGGAACATTACTGTTGTGCAAAAATTATTAGTTGGAGCTACGGTAATAATGCAAAGAAACAGAAACCCACTGAGAGTGGTTTCTAAAAGTGATAATGAAGTTGATTCGCACGCATACAACGGAATCTGCTCACCCAACGCAGTATCCATCAAAATCATTGGGAAATGTCGGAGTTTCACGTTGGACGTAAAAGAAAGTTGATAGTCATATCCCCGATGAATTACCATGATTATCAGTGAAAAACAAGTAACAATAATTGAAACAATATTGAAAAGAAAATAAAAAAGAGCGCGATTTGCACCGAAGTCGGACACAAGCGGCACTGCTCCACGAAATCCGCATGGTGGGACTAACAACCGCCGCAGACAGCGACATGATCTTCTTGCATCGTTATCTTTAAAAAAAACAAAAGGGAAACATTCAAAAACGGGAATGGAAACTGACAACCTGCGTGACGACCGCTTCCCCAACTGCGCGTCTAGCCACAATACCAACATGCCAGCTAGATGGGTGTCTAAAACAACTACAATTTTACGGCAATGGGTCCTCTCATTTGTACATTACACTACGGTGATGGGCCCCCTCACCGTAATAATTGCATGACGGGGCCAGCGCTCTATCAGTATCGCTATTATGGCAGGCCCCGTCACTATTTAGATTACACTACGATAATGGACCTCCTCACTTTAACGATAGTACTGCGCTGAGGGGCCCCGTCACTGTACATAGTCATTGTAGCGAAATGACTCGTCACCCAGACTTGAAAGAGAGATGTCCGTTTATTGCCGATTCTACCGGCGAACTGTCCCTACCACGTGTGCGTGCCCCATTCACCCCCTGCTTCCTCTTCCTCGGTAGAGTGCGGCACGCTCTAAGTTCCTCGTTATTATTTTGAACCATCCTTCCAGGGGGCCCAAGATGAATCACATGGGTTGAAAGTGAAACATCCGCGGGAGCAATATGGCCTGACAAATGTAGGTGGCCGGCTCGCTGGCATGTTTTCCGCTGGCCAACTGCAAGGTGTTGGCGATGAAGAACCTTGCGTTGCGATACATATTTTTTCAATTGACCCACGACAGACATGTGGTGTCGTAGCAAGATGTTTCGATCCGTCAACATGCAATGAGACGGTAGGAAGCGCTTGAGCTTGTCGCGATAACTGTTCCGACATCTCTGCGGTGCAAAATCTAACTGAGCTACATTAGTGGGACGATTTATACGGTTTGCCGGTTATTCTAGTGTTGAGTCAGGCTTATAAGCCTCATGGGGTTCCTCAAGCCGAATCATATATGTGTCTTTTCCGCCGGATGGCGTATGGTTAAAGTGAGGCAAATAGTCCAAAGAATTGCCCTGCGCCAAGTTTCCCTTATCGTAGACATCGTCCTCAAAGGAACTATGGCACTCCTTCTATTCCTTCTGAGTTCTGAGGTCGAAACGTTCTTGAACAGACTTTCGCAGTTGACGGAAAGCACGTAATTGCTTGCACGCCGCTCTCCTTGCTTCCGGCAGCACCTGAGCATAGCGGTCATTGATTTGCGGCTGTCGCATACCTTCACGTACTTGAGACTGACCATTATAAGGCACATAATGTTCCTGGCGTTCTTGAGAGTGGTGTACTCGACGTGGCGAATGTCGAAGACGTGACCAGGGCTGGTATGGAACAAGTCGCGCAAAGTCGGCGTTACAACCATGGCGCTGCTGATGACGAAAACATGAGCATTCACGACGAGTGTCGCCTCGCCTGCCAGGCGTCTGATCGTTTCATGTTCCTGCCGCCAGCTACGGCATCTTTAACTTTATGCCACTTATTTCCCTGCTCGAATGCAGATAGGAATTGGTGCTTCTCAAAGGTTTGAGAATGAGTTCCATCGATTACGATAGCATCGAAAGGTGACAGTGACTATACGTCGATATTCGTAGTGAAACCATGACTCTCGACAAACAGCGCGCTAGACGGGGAGCAGAAGTTGGACTTCAAACGGTCTTGCACCATCCATCTCAAAGTAGTTTCGATCGCAGTTATACCTCTGCTGATGCGATCAATTTTTCCAGTAGCAACATGCCAATGAGCGTCAGACCCGTAGAGGACACTTATCTTTTCGGGTTGCCATGCATTTGGTTGACCGCTGTCGGCTGCGTTGTAACCATTTTCATCGAGCCAGTGCAAAATGCTGAAGTCGAGCGGTGGGCTTGAGACGGTGCATATTTCCGGAATCCTTAATGCTTCCATGGTTATTGCGGAGTCGTAGAACTGGCTGCGCAGTCGCACGTTCACACGCTCTGTGCAGATTCATCTTGATAACCTTGAGTCGCCGAACGTGACGAGAGATACCTCTTATTTTCCCGCGACAGAGTTCTGAAGAATCTTTGACAGGTCTGCACGAATGTATGGGCGTTGAGAACCGATATTCAGCAGTAATCGCACAAGAAGTCGATGATCTCCGAACTTTTTCTTAAGTAGACCAGTCTGCAATAATACAAGAGTAGATTTGATGTGACTGTTCTGGGCATTCATGACGGTTCGCATGACTCCTGACGGGGTTTTATGAGACACGGGTGACTTATTCTTTGGCCTTGGATGTTCCGCTGCCTTAGATAACTCGCAGAAGTTTGTCAGGTAGCTCCGCTAGCGGCTACCACATTTGAGGCTGATAGATGTTCGGCACAATCTGGCGATGAGATTGCCTGTTCCGCAGCGAAAACAATTGGTGTACTGTAGCCTTGCTGGCTTCTCATCAGTAGATAGGTTGGCGTTGCACGCGACGATGGCATGATCATTGGTTTGACACAGTAGGCATAGTGGTCTAACTGGTTTTGTAGGTCCGGTTAGCGCTGACACTGATGGTATGCGTTCCATGGCATATACTTTTTCAGATATCTGGGTCCGTCGATCATCCTGCAACGCACGACGAGACTGTAGCTGGCCCTCCTCACGGATTTCCACTTGAAGGCAGAGAAACGTTAGTAACCCCTTGACTAGCCACGTTCGATCTTCAGGGGTTTCGGCGATGCTGGATGCGCAGTTTGATTCCTCTGATTTCTGCCTGTACATAATGGCAAGATCCTCTGGCAGACATCGCATAAGGACACGATTTAAGACCACAGCGTACTGGTCAGGCGTAACTCCGGGGTCTTTCAAGGCACTAACGTAGAACTGCACACTATCGTGCAGCATACGAAGCTTTGAAACCTCTGACAAGCTTTCATGAAGAATATGATCAGCACGCTCGTTCACTAGCAGATCCTGGCATTCAAAACGATTCGCGAGGGTCTTCATTGCAAGTTTGTAATTTCCTCCACCAGACGAATGCCTCCCGCACCTCGCTTTTTGCTCCCGGTCAAGTAGGTGAGGAGCTACGTAATTTTTTTTCATGCTTGGCAGCCCGGTATTCTTGTGGGTGGTAGCGTCTAAATGGTCCGAAAAAGACTGCCATCCACGGAGACTACCATCGAAAGCTGGTATCTGCAGCTTCGGTAGTTTGACTGAACCCTGATGGTGCTCTCTCACCTGTCCTGCTGCATCGGCGAAGTTCGGAGATGCGAGGTAACTAAGCCCGGTATCAGTTGCTTGAGTCTGCGTTTTGGCCGTCCCTTAACGTTCATGAAGCGAGAACTTGGCGCGCGACACAGCGCAGAAAATTTTCTCGTTGTATTCTTGCGCCGTTCCTACTTCGTTGCCCAGGTTTTCTTCATCTGTAGTCACAAGTATTATGTCATCGAGCTTCGATAGTACTGCCTCCTTGTCTTTGAGGTAATCCCTGTGACCGTTAATCTGAGAGGCGTCGGGATCTGGTTGCTGCAGGTAGTCCGTTAGAAGTTCCGGGGCTCGGGGTGACACCAGATCTGATTGTACCAGCGAAGGTGGTCAGAGTTCGCCATGGCCGTAACGTGAAAGCAAGTCTCTGGAGGGGCAGTTCCGGGTCTCGCGGCACCAGCAATGTAGTGAAATGACTCATCCCTGCGTCTTAACAAGACCAACTACGGGCAGTCCAGAAGGTCCACGATGACACCACGGTACCGACGTTGACGCGGCCCGCCTCGGTCTGAAAAGACCGGACTTTAGGACACAAAGAAAGTTTTGTGAATGAATGAAGGAATATAAATGATAGGCAATCTTGTCATAAAAATGGTGTCACATGACAAAGTAACCAGTGGCATTCCCTTTGAGCCCTTCAAGTTTTATTATTACAGTAAATGTCCAGCAGAAGGACTCATGGACAAAAAAGTGGACGGCACACCACGCTGTCTTGAAACATACTTCTATTGCTGCAACCATTTATGCACTGAAATACATTCGCGGGGGTGCAACACAGAAAGAATAGGAAAAAGAAAAAGGAAATAGAGAGAAAGCATTCACTCCACAGACTTTTAAAACTGGGGTGATAGAAGTAATATGGAGCAGTGTGCAAAGTGAACGCTTTCTGTCACTTTCTTTTTATCCTCTTCCTTTTGCGTCAGACTCTCATGTATTTAGGAACATAAAACGGCTGCCGCCATAAAAATATTCCGCAAAACAGCGTGGTGTGTGGTCTGCTTTGTTTTCCATTCGTTTTCGCACTGGTGTACATCGTCAGCTTTGTATGTGCTGCAAACATCAGAAAAGTTCGCGTACACGCACCCTCTTCCAATCATAAAATATAAAATTGAAATTGGTAAAATCTTCTTTCTCTGAACTTTGTGAAGAGTAATAAACAGTGCAGATGGTGCCAAAAACTTATATATCAAGATCATGCAATGAGCTACGAAACTGACGCCTCAAGCCCCACTGCGTAGCCATACTTCACGACGTCAAATCAGTGAATTTTCTTCACATATATTTACAGCGAGATCTAGAGTGACACTACAACAGAAAAATTCAGTGGAAAATCTGTGCGCCGCAACAGCCGGCCGCCTTAACCGCTATTCTGCAAAACAAGAAAATGCGATATTGTAAAATATGTCCAGGATCTAATGGGTTTTTAAAAGTGGGCCCTCAGCGTGGTACTCGAGTGTTCCACCACAGAACCACGTCTGTGTTCTTTTATTTCGTGCCATGTATTATAACGACTTTTCAAATTGTCACGTATGTTATGACATAACGGTACAATCACTCACAGGCAACAATGACACAATCATTGCAAGAGAAGCATTCAGTCTAACATACATTACTATGCAACTCCACAAAATCATGAAAAGTTCTTCAAAACCTGTCGCATAAATTAGCTGGTAAGGATGAGCAATAAATCTAGATGTGTCCAGCTTCATATAGAGTTCATAAATATTATTGAGATCATCAGCCATACGCGCGAAATGCATACCTGAAAGACTGGTTGGTTTTACAATACAATCTGCCGTACATTTAGAGGTATTATCCTTCAATAAAGTATGAAAAATTAAATTACACCAGATGCTTAGCGTTACTATTCCCCAACACGGCTTGTTGAATCGCCTTTTGATCTGCTTTTTTCTTGTGGCACCTGAGCGAAATGAGCCTGCGATAAAAATGAATGTACTTAAAGGTCTCTCAAACAGAGCCTGCACAGGCACCATGTCAATGATGTCATCGCGTTAACATATGACAACAGCGTCGTAGAAGACTAAAAATAATAAAGCATCACACAATAGGAGTAGCGTATCGAGTGGTTGTTGAATGCTTTGAACACATTGAAGAGCTCAATAATATTTTCTTCATGTTCTTTCCCACAGCTCCCAAAGTGCACATCATGTCTTTTAATGTGTAGCTGGTATCTAGCTTTTCCGCAAAAGAAACGAATCGCACAATGCTGCTTCTTTACAGAGCAAACGTTATTAAACTTTGCGATGTTTAGGAAGCATATCAATCTTGCTTCAATCAAATTCTAACACAATTAAACGCTGCGACGCGTAGGAAACGTTCTATCAGTTTCACGCAAACAAATTAGGAATTTCACTTCTCTGTTGAAACGCGAAATTTCTTCTAAGAAGCCTCGCACAGTGCCGGGTTAAGTTCAAAGCAACTTGGCATCTCATATGCTCGGTCTTTTCAGCGTGAGGATTCGCACTTCATTCACTGTGTTCATACACGTTGCCGCACCTGGACCAGTCGTTTCTCAGAAATCTTTTCCACCCCGTCACAGTAAACCAGCTGATTGGAAAGTGAGAGAGCAGTGTCTTTCGAAATCAGTGGAAGGCGTACGACAAATGCGCAGTCTGTAGCAGTGAAAACAGTGCTGCTGAGAGGCAAAGAGAAGGTGCTGCTTGCGTGTACATGCAGCCTATAGTATATCTAGAGAGCGCCTAGAAACAGGGGTAAGAAACCAGACCATGCGCTGGCGTTTTGATATCTAGCTTCAGAAAAGATGAGCTTACCCTAAACCTTCCTCATTGAGAGTTAAACGTAATAGCAATATAATGTTACTAGTGAGTACTTTAAACACTTAGTATATGAAAAATTTTCCAACTTGTTATGCACCCACTACGTGGCCTTAAATGTGCAGTAGCGTGTGTGCTTTTTGCAGTAGGTGACTAGGTTTAAACGATAAAGTTACTATGATAGTCCCATGTTATGATGCCCAACCGCAATGTCCGCTTAACCACGCATTATTACGATGATATTTCTTGTTTTTTGTGAAGCATGCATACAGAACGAGTGTGCTTCTTTCATTGCATTTAAAAGCAGACCAAGTAATTTTGCGGTATTCATAATGTATATCATTGACCAGGTCTGTAAAATGCCGGCTGTGCAACAAGACTGAACCGTTCAAGCATTTTTTATCCGTTGCCGTGATGCATTTCACTCCTGGGGCATTCTTCAGAGAATCTATAAAAATTTTCAACTACAGCTCATAGTGTAAGGTTGCTACCATCCATAAAAACCATTAACAATAATGCGACATAAGACTTGAATATGTTATAAGGTCTTAATTATAGAGGAGCCACACTATTGACAGACATACTCATCCACCTCGCTCGACAAGGTCTGTTTTCCGAAAAGAGTCAGGCAATGTGCGTAGTGTTGTTCACACTTTCGACCCTGTTCCAGAGTGGCTTGGACTTCAGAAATGTATTTTTGTTTAACCAGACCTTTTAAGGTTCTTTGGATTGAGTTTATTTGTGTCTCGAGCATGTGTGCATGTGAGCATAAATTGAAATGATGAATTGTAGCGATGTATGTGAAATTTTATTGCAATATTGCTATGCAATAAAGAAAAAAAGCAGGCAAGTGTCCATGTCGTAGCACGGCCGCTTGCCACGCAAACAACCCGGGTTTAATGATAACTCATACACAGAGTTTTTTATTTGTTTTTCGCATCTTTACCCTCTTTTCAGTCCCACAATGATGCTCGACTTTTCAGTCACGCGAAGACATTTATTTTTCTCTCACAACCAACGACACCGCTGTAATTTCTGCGAAACGAGCTATTTACTGGTATTGCTTTAAACTATCACCTACCGTTCGTTATACTACCTCACTCAGGGACCAATGTCCAATAGACTGCAACTAGGCTTCTGTGGGAATACTTAAAACAAAAAATGTTCGTTGATTTTAGAACACGAGATTGAAGATGAAAGTTCAAGCACTCCCATGATAATCAGAGCCAGGTTGCACAATGATGCATCCAGGGACACTTGTTCGATGCAGCTATAATGAAAGTAATATATGGGCGGCTTAAATAGCGTTATGCAAAAGATGACAATTCGCGAGTCCTTCCTGACTTTGTAGGTTCTGTGGCTGACGAGGATAAGGTTTAGCTGCGCTCATTCAGATGTGCTTCCCGCTTTCGATCATTTCCTCGTTACGCAGTTCACTTGCTAGGACGCCAGGTGCAATCATGGTTTTCCGCCATGCTAATAATATTACAACAGTTACGGGACACTGTGATCGACACGAAAATTTAACAGGACGAAGAAATGTGGCCGGACACTAGCGGTGCAGCGTTATGTGGGCCACGGAGTGATGTAAAATCCACTTTACCATTTCTATGTCGCTTCTTAGCTCAAAGCCAACACAGTTTGGACCAGGTCATGGGGTGAAATCTCGGCTACAGCGGCTGCATTTCCGATGACGGTGGAAATGCTGCAGGCCCGTGTGCTCAGATTTGGGTGCATGTTAAGGAACCCTAGGTTGTCGAAATTTCCGGAGCCCTTCACAACGGCGTCTCTCCAAATCATACGGTGGTTTTGAGACGTTAAACCCCACATATCAATCAATCAACACAGTTTTGACCTCCAATAAGAAGTTTGCTTGTAAGCATGTTTTGAAAGATTAATTTGGGAAATGAGGACTGAGTAAACACGTCATTTCTTTTCGCCTTCTCGCTTCAGTTCGGCTCTCACTAAATCATGTAGACATCTCATAAGTGATAGCTTTTCCTTTAGGTAAATGGGCTGTTGCTTTCCACCTTCCCGCCTCAGAACTTGGCAGTTAAATGTAAAAGGCTTTTAAAGCAAGGTAAAGGAAAATTTTTATCTCAACGTAAGGATAAACGCAACAAAAAGGAAACGTTGTTTTCATTTCCTATGTGCGAAAGCTTTTATATTTACTGAAAAATGTTGCTCTTTGCTGCTGGGGGTTTTCAGCACCCCTAACAAATTCGCTAACCTTTCCACTTCCTTTGACGATAAACATGTTAAGAAAATCTCTCAGAAAATCCGCAGAGTGAATGATGATGAGTTGGTGAAGCGTTCGCCCGTCTTTATGTGTGTCCGCCTGTCCGTCCGTCCGTTCGTTCGACCATTCTTGTCACAATAGAGCACGCATCGGAGTGATGCACCTTTCACCCCTTCATCACTCCGTGGATATGCTGTGAATTTCTAATTATAACACCGCTATCTATCCTCTTCATTCGTAAACTGTACGAAAACCACTAACGCCATCTAGTAATGTAGTGATTCTAGGGACATATACACACAACGCTTCTAGGTAGGAATTGATAAGCTAGAGGTGGCTACATACATATTACGTTCAAACGAAGGAGGAAACGACCCATTCCCTAAGGATCTTCGCCCCCCTAAAAGCTTACATCTCGAAAAAGGGAATATGACATGAAACAATATAATTCCTTTAAGCCGTGAGCTTCAGGAATTGTCTACAATATCTCATTGATGTGTGACCTAGTTTACTACAGACAGACGAGACGCCGCTTAAGCACCCTGCTTAGACAGCATAAAAATAATTTCAGTGAAAATGAAGGGTCTCCTTTATCTTCAACTGTAAGGCTTGGAAAAGCATTTTTAGTCGGGGTTTGTCAGGCGTTCGGAGGCATCCGCGCGCCAGAAGGTGTTACCTATCTGCTTTCACACCCTCTTCCATAGCAACAGCTCCAGGCGTGTGCAATTATCCTCACCCCTAGCCACCGGAGCAAGTGGGGCAGGTGGAGTGGCGGAAAGTGAATGGAGACGAGGAATGCGCTTTGGCGCATGAGGGCCCTCGCGTCGTGGGTGCTTAGGAGTTTATGGACAGTGAAGGTGAAATAGACTTTAAGCGGGTAGAAATAACCAGGCGTAGGTTAACTGATTGGTGGCTAAAATCAAGGTGCGACTGAAGTTCGATTCTTCAACACATAGTGATAGTACTTATCTTTATGGCTAGGTGGCGTGAGCCACTGCCCAAAGTAAAGGGCACAGCCAGATACATCCATCTATCCACCCATCCATCCTCAGCGGAGTTCCCGCGTGTGGAGAGGCAGTGCAGGAGAGGGTAGGCGCAGTGCTTCGCCGCTCCTTCCCTCGCCGTTCACTCTCTCTCCTCCCTGCTATCCACCCTACCGTTCACTCACTTGCACGTATATATAATGGGAGTGAATCGCGCGCCACACTCAAAAGCATTCGCTGGCTGATGAGTGCGTAAATAAATGGTTACGGTACAAATTCTCGTCTCGTCATTAATTCACGCCATTAAAATTTCTAGGTCGTGTACACTCAACGCAAGAAATGGCTTCGTATTTCCACGTGATTCTCTTTCGAGAAGTTGGGGCAATTTTTTCATAAAACTACTGCCATGTGTACGCTCAGGGATGACATGGTGCACGACGTTATGTAGGCACTTTTCATTAAGAACTCTGACGAGAGTTGCGTCAGCTCTTCTTCAGTGGTGTTGTCGCAACCCGAAATCAGATTTTTTAGGTGGGGTAAGAAGACTGTCTCGCTTTTGTCTTTTTTTTTTTGCTTTCATAACTTTTTTGCTGCATATCTGTCGTTAAAACTGTTCACTGACTGTTGTTTTTTGGGGTTTGTTCGCTTTTTTTGCTTGTTTTACACTTGGCAGGATTCTCACGTGGTGCTGATTGCGCAGTTCGTTTTAGTCACTTTTTTATTGTTTTATTCTTATATTTACATTATTAAAATTGTCAATTGCGAGCAATCGTTCTTATACTGTGTATAAGTCTTGTTTATTGCACTTTTTCAAATAATAATGAGAACAAAGTTGCTGGTTTGTTTTTGGCGAAGATGTGCTCTCCTGGATCTCTGTATTACTTTGCCCGTGACACTGTTAGATGTGCAGGGAACACACCTCGGCTCCAGATTTTCAGCCGTCACATCAAGCTTGTTGGACCCAGCTACAGCTCCCACAGCAAGAAGCAGCCACCGCGTGCAAGGAATAGGCACCTAATTCATCCCCTTCTCAAGAGTTAACAAGATGACAATCTCGACAACAAACCAGGCAAGTCAAACTAATCATGCCTATTCTTCACTTCTCCTGTTTTTCATGCGCCGCGGACACCACGCTCATTCTAAGTAGACACATTAAAAGCAAAGCTTTTCTTTTCGAACTTCGGCGACTTTGAGCGTGTCTATCTATCTATCTATCTATCTATCTATCAATATAGCCGCCTAGCACTTTTAGCTCTCCTGTCCGTTTCGGTAATGGTACCGATACCAAACTTAGTATGGCATAACATGACTGTATGAAGAACTCACTTGTCTAAACATAACATCGAAATCATGACATGTATTTCATGAATGTCATTATTTACAGTTCATAGTCATGCAGCTTTTGTGTTAGTTTCGTTCACATGGCATGCATGCTGAAAAGCTGGTATGATATCGCATAATTGCTTGGCGACCACAAGCGACAAACCCCACATGAAAATTATGACATACGTGTTATGTAACAACATGACCACAAGCCACGCTCATGATATGATAGCGGCCGTTTCGCTGGCGTCACGTATACCGAATTTGTTATTACAGTACGGGAATGGATGATGAAGGTATGTGTCTAGTGCAAACAAGATAATCCTGAGATGCACGTCATGTAACAACATGACTACATGCCACGCTCATGATACGCTCGCACCCATTTCGCTAGCTTCACATGTACGAAACTTGGTATTATGTGACACGAACATAAGTAAACATAAGTAAACAACACATAAGTAAACATAAGTAAACAACAGAAGTAAACATAAGTAAACAACACATCCAAACATGATAACCATGACATGCGCGTCATGTAACAATAAGACAACATGCCACACTGATGATGCACTCGTGGCCGTTTCGCAAGCTTCACATAATGGGTTGATTGATATGTGGGGTTTAACGTCCTAAAACCACCATATGATTATGAGAGACGCCGTAGTGGAGGGCTCCAGAAATTTCGACCACCTGGGGTTCATTAACGTGCACCCAAATCTGAGCACACGGGCCTACAGCATTTGCACCTGCACAAAAAATGCAGCCGCCACAGCCAGGATTCGATCCCGCGGCCTGCGGGTCAGCAGCAGACTACCTTGGCCAATAGACCACCGCAGCGTGACAATAAAGGCAAGCTTCCGTACAAGGCAGGATATGTTGAAGAACTTGTATCTGCGGACGGAAGCGTGTAGAGTCTTGTGACAGCTCAGTCTGTGGCCCAAACGTCAATAAACACTCTGTCAAAGACCATGATTATAGTGAACTATAGTCATGAAGTCAACAGTGCGCAAGCATTTTTTCACTGATGTTCTTTTACTTCATTGCTCTTTTTAAGTGTTCTCACAGCAGGTGCCTCATTGACGCTACCTGCGTGTGCAGAGCAGGCGTAGCTGGCAAGGAATAGGACCCCTCGACAGTGGTCGAGTACGTGACAGGATTCTAATATGCATTGAAAACAACTCATGCGAAAATCACGTGCGTTTCACTTGAAAAACGGTGATCATCACAATAACGATAAATACTCTTGAGAAATATAAAACTGTTTAGCACGACATTTTTTTTCGAAGCTAACAAAAATAATATGTCAGCACGATAAGCGCAAAAATAGCCCTAACGAGTTAAATTGCAAATGGGATGAGTCTAAAACAAAAGGAGTTGTCATCGCTCTCCAGCCTAAAGAACAGTCTAAACGCCCATAAATATCGCACTTTCCATAGTATCCACATAAATGAGCTGTTCCAGCCCTCTCGTAAGGTGATGGAAAAATTAGCTGAAACTGCTGCTCACTGGCCTTACCATTTCCCACGAATATCTTACAACAAGTTCTTCAATTCTCTGATGGCTCCGAGTTTGTTCCATCAACGCTACGCTAGAAATAGCGAGAATGCAACATTATCTTCTCGACAGCTATTCTGCCTAAGTGAGTGATACTAATAACTTCATTCGCTAAAGTCGTCAGACCGCTCGTATCCCACGTTAGAGTATCTCGTCGTTGTGAGCCTTCAAAAAGGTGTAAGGCTTTCTTCCAGTTGAATTACTGTAAATGTTGTGACAGCCAACAGCTCAACAAACATTGTTGCTGCATGACCACCAAAGGATAAACGTTTTGCAAAGCTGCGGAAAACATGAAGTGATGGCGAACACTGTAGCCCTGCGAACACTGTAGTGTAGACGGATACTACACTGAATTAAGCTGGCTCACCAGACGCCGCAATTACCCCTCTCTATTAGCTGAAGAGAGACTTGTCTATGACCGCTTTGTAGTCGGCCGAAGGGATGCCCGTCTCTCAAGGTGTCAATCATTGCCAGATTCAGAGCACTTCCGATAGTTCTTCTTTCTGCTCCAGGAGAAGCAAGTTCGTTGTATTTGCACATTTGAGAGTCCTCCCTATATGTTTGAATGGTACATGTGGGGCAGCTATATCATAAAAATCTACTCCACCGAGATACTTTTACTACTTCGTGAAATTCGGCAGATTCAACCGGAAGTCGCAAGCACCCCGTGCCTTGAAACGGTGCCAATTTTGGAAGCGCCAATGGATGCCACTCGCGTCGGTTGCTCCTCTCGTCGGAGCTCATGTTTTCCTAGCATAGCGTCGCCGTGCGTAGTGGCCCACTCAAGCAAGAAGAAAGACGCGCATAACGTGCTCCATTCTGACCCTGTCATTTTCTCCAGAGGGAGCACGTGTGTTTCATTGGCAGATTCCCGTCAGTTGCCCTCCGCCAAAGTGGAGTAGTCCAGCGCAGAGCTCGTCGGCCACTCCGCATCTGCCATGAATAACACCATTAGATCAACTTTGCCGAACTACGAAGCACTCACAGTCGGACGCCTGGGTACAAGCCCGCTGAGCCGAGGACCCTGAAAAAGAAAGGGTGGCTCAAGCGAACTACGCTACATCATTGTGCATGAAGACCGACGCTACTCGGCGCTCAATGCAAAGCACACTGGCGTGCCCATTGATAGCCGTCAAGACGCTTGTTCTTCCCATGGACACTTGCACCACTCACGGCACAAATGTACCGCCTGACACTCACTCTGCAATAATTGCCGTAAACTTGCAGTAATAGTAAGCAACTTTATTAAAGCAGCTGACGGTTTCATAAGTCGCGAGGGTTGTTAGGCCATATCTAGTCGCCACCTTGTCAGCGCGTTTGATGGCCTGGAGCTGGGTGTCCAGGCTTGTGGTCGTGAGGATTTTCTCCCAGACCTCACTTGAAGGTGACTGTCTTAGAAGGTTTTGAGGGGGAGGGTCCTTGCGGCATCCACAGATGATGTGGTCCAAGGTTGCGGTCTGTCTCTTGCAAATGGTGCACGTAGATGTTAATAAGGCTGGGTATATGGGTCTGTGTAGGTACGAGTAAAGGAATTAGTTAGTTTGAAGTCACCGCCAAGTGATTTGTTGACCTTTGTTTATTTGCGGGTGCGGCGGTGGTCTGGTTTGCCTTGATAGCTTGCTCTACGGCGTGATGTCGTTAAACGTGATGAGTGGTTTGGTTGCTTTAGTATCGTGGTGCGAAGTATGGCCCACCGCTCAGCGTACGAGTCCTCGAGCTTGTCTGTAGGTGGCTTCGTTCCCCGGGTTTTTTGCGAGTGCTGGCACCCGTGTGAGTTGAATTAAACGGGGGTCGTCATTGTCGATGCTGCTGGAAGCAGTTTCGTCTGAGGCGTTGCGTGCCGCTTGGAGTAGAGGACGAAGTATTCGCGCCGTGGTTCAGGAAACACTGCCACGGGCAAATTGGGTGATGACAGATTTATAGTAACACATGATTGTTTCAAATCCGGCTATTGCGGCGAGTGCTACGGCAGCTTCATTGGCCTCGGATGGGTCCTGTGTGCGTATGGAGCTGGCACACGTAGTGGTAGGCTCTTTACCGACTGGGGTAAGTTTCGACGAGACATTGATATCATATTCCTGTCTGGGGGCTGGGTACCTTGCCGCGTCGACGTAAGCCGCCTTAGTGCTCGTACCGTAGGTACTGTGAAGGTTTCTGGCGCGGGCTGATTGTCTACGGTCATAAATGCCGGCCAGCGTATTCTTGGGCAGCAACTTCACAATGAAGCGCTGTCTAATGAGGGGTGGTAGCGAGAACAAAGTCCTGTTCGCTTGGTGACGAGGGAATGCCGATACGTTGAAGTATCCATCTTCTGGTTTTACTACCACGCAATCGTTAAATTTGTGCAGTTCAGTGTGCTTCGATAAGTTAATCTATAATATTGTGATTCCAGGGCTGAGGAGCTGCGTGGTCGATTTGGTGCGGGAGATGCCCAAGGTGATCTTGTGGACACTGCGAATAAGTCTTTCAACGTTTTCTTTTTAAGCCTTGATGAGTCGTAGGCACGGTAAGGCGTAGGTTATTCTTGAGGTTATGAAGGCGTTTACCAGCTGGAGAAGTTCATTTTCGTTCATGCCATATTTCCGCGCAGAGATTTTTCCTAACAGACGGGCAGTCTGAGTGACGGTGACCGTAAGTCTCTCAAGTCCTGTGGTATTGCTCCTACCGGCTTGCACTTGGAGGCCGATAACGCGCATGTGCTACACTATTGGTATTTTGAATCCGGCGATCCTGAGAATGATGGTTGGTAGTGGTGGGTGTTTAACCTTACGGTAGCCTGAAGGACGCAGAAGGATGAGTTCGGCTTTCTCACTGAGCACTGGAGACCCGAAAACACGCGACTTTTTCGGCCACTGTGTCCACGGCACGTTGCAGTGCCTCCTCGTTTTGTCCGTCGGAGCCGGAAGTGGTTCGTACCGCCACGTCGTCCGTGTATTGGGTGTTTCGGATATTGGGTATGCGTTCTAGTAACTGTGTGAGTTGACTAATATCAAGGTTGAAGAGGAAAGGTGAAAGAACGGCCCCCTGTGGCGTTCTTTTGTTGGATAGGGCAAGTCGCTTCGTGGCGTTGCTGTTATTTAGGGAAAGTTCCACAGTGTGACCTTGCAAGAAGGGGCACACGTAGTTGTAAATATGTTTAAGCCAAGTGCTCCGCTATTGCTTAATGTGTCACGTTATCGAACGCTTTGCATGAGTCAATGCCTAGCATTGCTCGCACGCCCGCACGTACAGGGTCTTTCAATAAATCGTGGTAGATTTTTACCACGGTGTATTGAGTATATAAGTGGGCGCGAAAGCCGAGCATGATTGGAGGGAAAAGGTGTGGTTCTTCTGCACGTGTTTCTAGCCTAACCAGGGCCACGTGCTCAAATAGTTCACCAAGGCATGAAGTTACCAAGATGGGGCGACTCTTTGATAAATGTTTCTTTTTTCCGGCCTTTGTTATAAACACTATTTTTGTGTGCTTCCATTCTTTTGGCATACTGCCGGCACGCCAGCAGTCGTTGAAATATTCAGTGAGGCCAGTTTCTGCCCTGGCGTCACGTTTGCGGATTGTTTTGTTGAGGACGCCGTCTGGACCTGGTGCCTAAGTTGTGTGAAGCTTTGGAATGGCTGCATCACGGAGCAAGAAAGACAAGTGGGGAAAGTCCAGACCGGCGACAGCTCAAGCCCATGCCGAGAAAATGTCCCCCTTGGAGAAAAGGTTGGCTGGATGTATCCGGATGTGGTCTTTAGATCGGGCGGTAGCTCACGCTAGCAAGCCATAAAGTTAAGTACTATCACTGTGTGTATAAGGACTGAATTTTAATCAAGCCTCCAATGTAGCCCCCAATCAGGTAACCTCCTCCTGGTTATTTTCAACTGTTTAAGGTCTGTTTCGCCTTCACTGTTCCTAAACCCAAATTCTTCGAAAAATTCGGCGCCATTACCTTCGCCTATAGGGTGGAGCTCTTTACAGAACATTATAAAATGCTCAGCCGTTTTCTCCTTCTCTCCACACGCACTACATACAGTGTTTGTACCTTCACATTTTCTTCGGTGCGCCTTAATCTGCAATATTCCTCTTCTAGCCTCGAAGAGCAGAGAACTACCCCGAGAATGATCGTAGATCTTTTCCCTTGCCATTTCCTGCTTAAAAGACCGGCAGGTCTCTAGTTATGATTTCGTAAGCATTCCCATCTCCCTAAGCCCTCTCTGTTTTCTTCACCTTCTTTTTACCCATGTTTCTTTCGGGCTTGCTATTCTGCTGTTGTATAAATCCTTGCTTGACAATTTTCGAGTTTTCTCCATTTAGTATCGACATTCTTCATGTACAAGTAACTGAAAACTTTCCTAGCCCAACGCTCTTTTCCCATTTTTCTCAATCGCTCCTCAAATTCTATATTGCTGTTAGCTTCCCTGCAATCGAGCGACGTCTATTCCATGCCTACCTGTACCCCCTAAATTAGGGCATTCCCGTGGGGTCCTAAAGAAAGTCTACCTATGCCACGTTGTTTAATTCCCAATCCTGCTTGAAGTCTGTTTGAATCCTGCTTGAACTTTTCATTTCATGCACAAGACCGCATTGCGAAACGTCAAAACTGGGGCCATGACACCATTCCAAATACCTCTCACAACGTCTTAGTTATTGTAGTTCGACAGTGCCCTATTTTTCATTAAAGCTGCATTTCTGGTGTCCTTAGCCATTAAGTTTATTTCGTGCTCCATTAGATACACAGCCCCGCTAAGTATTCATACGCCTCAAGTATTCGTATCTATCCACTATTTCTAGCGTGGCTTCCTGTATGTTATGCTCACTGTTCAAAAAGTTATGCTCGCAGCTCAAAAAGTCATCCAATTTTCTTTTGACATCATCTTCCAATTAACCTCCTCGTTTAGCATACCTGTGTTTCCTGGAGGCTTTCTGACATCTTACTATGGCTTCCTTAGCTTCCCCATCCCACCAGCTCTTCGGTTTGTGTCTGCTTTTCTGGGTTGATTTGACTCATACCTCCGCAAGCTCGAACTCAAACAATCGAGTTAGATTTGTGTATGTCCACTCTGTTTTAGCGAATGTTTTGGCGAACGTGCGTTCAGCGATCCTTGCGGCAACGCAGAGAACTATTCGTTTTCAGCCGCCACGGAGGAGAGCGCGTGCGCCCACGGCGCCCGCGGTCTCCGACGGCGCCCCAGTGTAGTCTGCTACATCTGCTTCTCGCTGACTCCACAGTGATACTTGATGCAGCTATGGAAGTTTTTCACCAGCGTGGTTCGCCAACACAAAATGAAGCAAGTAGAACATCTTATAGCGCCAGCATTTTAAATTATAATTGTTGGATCTATGCTCTGCGGAAAAGAAAGAAATGAAGTTGTAGATTTAAAAAAAACAGACAATTCGTAATCGTAGTTAGGCATCGGCCTCAAATCACACATTGTGTAGCTTGTGGAAAGATTTCGCACATGCTTTGATATAACAGTGTCATGCAGAACTACTGCTGGCGAAAGAAAGACATTAACGAAGCACGTTGGAGCAGACGGCAATTGATTTGAACACAAGAGCGGAGACTTCCTCGAGCTATGAATCAGCTCTGCGTAACCAAAAAAGTTTGACCTTTCAGCGCTGCGTATGACCAAGAACAGTAGTGAAAATGAGCGAGGGCTACATGAAGAGGAGATAGACAATGAGAGAGAAACGACTGCGTCTAGGAAAATTATTTTTTGCAGTGGAACGGTTGGAAGGCCCGACTTTACGCTAGGCTTAAGTTTACAGACATCCCTGACTAGCCAAAGATCTTGTGACTCGCTGAAGTGGCGCCTTGGGTTTTTGAGGGGAGGTTGACTTACTCATGCCCAAAATTGAAGCCAAGAATATGCAGGAATATTGTTCAAACTACCGTTAAAAGTAGCGACAAATGAGCGAAAGTATAGGATACTCGTCACGAGTAAGAAGTCTCCAGTGAATATTCTACCATCCTCCAAACTTCCAGGTAAGCTACATAACAAAAAAACTGAGATAGACAATGACAGGGAACCGACTGCGTCTAGGAAACTTATTTTTGCAGTTCAACGGTTGGACGGCCCGACTTTACGCTAGGCTTAAATTTACAGACATCCCTGACCAGCCAAAGATCTTGTGACTCGCTGAAGCGGTGCCTTGGGTTTACTTACTCATGCCCAGAAATGAAGCCAAGAATATGCCGGAATATTGTTAAAACTACCCTTCAAAGTAGCGACAAATGAGCGAAAGTATAGGATACTCGTCACGAGTAAGAAGTCTCCAGTGAATATTCTACCATCCTCCAAACTTCCAGGCAAGCTACATAACGAAAAAGCTGGCAGATCCTACTTACGTAAAGTGGGAGTCGGTGATCAGCACAAGATTACGAGGCCGAGGTAAATTATTTCGTACATGACTTACGTGTTATCATTATCATGTTTGAACATCTCATTTACCTTCGTGATCTATTCACGTCATCTAATACGAAATTTGGTATATGTTTAGCTAGCGAAACGGCCGTGAGTGGTCTATGAGCGTACCATGTCAAGTTTTACATGACACGCATGCCAGATTATAATGTTTAGACGTTTAAATTACCTTCGTCGTCTCTGCACGTCCCGTGATACCAAGTTTCGTATATGTAAAGCTACCGAAACGGCCGCGAGCGCATCATGAAAGGCCCAATGTACTCCGACGTAACGTTGACACGCGCGCACGCTGCGTGCAACGACGCTACGCTAGCAAAACGCGAGCGCCATCTGACGCCTGGCGCGACCGCCTAGCATCTATCGGCGCAGCGGCAACCGGGGCGAAATGGGACATGCTGCATCTCGCGCCAAGGACGTTACTCAGACAGAACTGCGTCTGGCTCTCTTCGAGACGGAGGGACGCCGGGCCCACTCAAACGCGCATGCGTGAAAGTAACGCAGCTTGGCGTGCGTCTGCGAGTGTATGGCAGGCGGATCGGAGCCTGGCACGTTATCACTGGTGTGACGCGATAAAACAAACGTTGGTGCGCACGCGCGCAGGGTCACGTCGAAGTGTATTGGCGCCTTGAATGTTTCATGGAGTCGGGTTTTTACATGATACGAAGCTCATGATTATCATGTGTGCACCAGTCACATACCTTGGTCGTCCATTCACGTGTCGTATTACCGAGTTTGGCATATTTGAAGCTAGCGAAACGGCCACGACCGCATCGTAAAAGTGGCATGCAGTCATGTTGTTACCTGACATACATGCCATTAGTATCATGCTTGGACGTGTTTTTACCTATGTCGTCTATTCGCGTCACGTAATAATAAACTTGGGAAATTTAACGCTTCCGAAACAGCCACGAGCGCATCATGAGCGTAGCACTTAGTCATGTTGTTACATGACACGCATCTCATGATTATCATGTTTGGACCAGTCACAGATCTTTGTCATTTATTCACGTCCTGTAATACCAAATTTGGTACACATTAAGCTAGCGAAATGGCTGCGAGTGCACCATGAGTCCGGCGTATAGTCATGACACGTGACTTTTACTACACGCGTTACATGATTTCCACTTTAGGGTCTGTCACTTGTGTTGAACATGCACTTATGTCATATCATGCCAGCTTGTCAACATGTCATGTGAACGAAACCACCGAAAGAGCAGCAAGAGCATGAAATGTAAATCATGACATTCATGACATAGATGTCATGATAATCATGTTATGACCGATAAACTATGCTCGTCATAGAGTCATGTTAAGCCATACCCAATTCGGTGTCCATACCATAACTAAACGGCCAGAAGAGCTAAAAGTTGTAGCCGGCTAGATAGATAGATAGATATGCTCAGTCACCGAAGTTCGCTAAGAAATGCTTCGCATTTGAAATGCGTGGTTCTCAATTTTACGTGTTTGGTTGTTGTACTTTAGTATGAACGATTGTTTCTCAAGAAGTTACAACATAAAACGAGCTTCGGAAGAGAGCCGACAGATGAGAAAAAAAGTTTATCCTCTTTTTATGTTTCTATTTTTTACTTTTTTTCGAATATAAAAAGCTCCCATGTATGTTTTTCATTACCGCATATTGTATGCCATGTTCCCACAAATATTTCTACCCTCGCATGCGAAGGTGAAAGATTTAAAGTGAACCAGTTCAGCGCTTGTGGATAGCTTCGCAAAGCTATCGCGGTATGGTCTCTCTTCTAAGGCGATCTGGCTAGCTTACGAAAAGTCTTCGAAACAATTCGCCGTCTCGTTTAGCGAGTGTATCTGACCTATGCACTAATACATTGAGCAGCGAGCACAAGCGTGCAAGACGATGACGTTTCTAGCGTCTGCTGCACCGCCACGGCAGTTCGGCCGCAGTTTTGTAGGTGGAGCTGTCACGACGTTCGCGGTGGATGGAGTCACTAAGGTGGAATCATTAATCTTTTAGGAGATATGTACATGGGTAACAAGGTGGTTATAAAGTGGGAAAAACAGGTATCCAAGCCTGCAGAGTAAAACCGGGGCTTGGGCAGGGGTGCAGTCTGTCCCCCTTGTTCTTAATGATGTACTTACAGGGATTAGAGGCCAAATTCGAGGGAAGTGGACTGGGCTTCAATCTTTCTTTTGTCAAACAGGAAAAATTCATTGAACAGGCACTGCCAGCATTGATGTTCACAGATGTGATGCTGTGTGCTGACAACGGGGAAGATTTGCGGAGATCGATGGACATCTGCGGTAATGAGTCAGATGGGTTGGATTTCATATTCAGTGGGGAAAAATAGGCGGTCATAATTTCTAATGAGAATGAAGGTGGTGTGCTTGAAATACAGGAGGTCACGTTGGAGATGACTGATAAATGCAAATGTCTGGCGTATGAATGAGCGGTGGGGTCGAGTACCTGGAGAAACACGGGATGTGCGCGATGACTGGAGGTGACAGAGGTGCAGTGCTGATGAAAAACAGGGTACTGTGGAATTAGAATGGGTATGATGTTGTGAGAGGAGCCTGGAGGGGGATGATGGTTCCTGGTCTGACATTCGGCGGTGCGGTCTTGTGCATGAGAACAGAAGTTGAAACATGGTTAGAAATTGGGCAACATTCAGAGGGTAAGCTTGCCTTGGGAGCTCACGGGAATACACCAAATCAGGAAGTACGAGGTGATATGGGATAGACATCATTTGAGGGCAGGGAGTCTGGCAGCTAGATAAAACTTGAGAGGCGATTGGGAGAGATGGGGGAGCGTTGAGCTGGGATGGTGTTCACCTACTTGTGTATAAGGAATGTCGAGGCAGGGTGGAGGAGGTGAGCCGGAAAATTGACTGGCGTATACTTGGAGGACAGCAGGGGGCCCGGACAAAAGAAGTTATCGGTTGAGAGGAGGGAGAAGAAGGCTGAGACCGATATGTGGAGAATCAGCATGGTCGGGAGATCCGCGCTGGAGATCTGTCGAACTATTGAGCAGGAGATTTCCAGGGAGGAGTTCTATGATGGTGCTCCACGTGGTTCTCTGCTTTTTGAGGCCAGGACGATAGTGTTGCGAACGAGGACATGTCGGACCAAATGCGGGAGGGGTGGACTCGGTGTGCGGTGCGTGTGGAGAGGAGGAGGAAACTGTTGAACGCTTGACGGTGTTTTTGGAGGGCTTCACCGCGTTGTTCGGCATGATGGAGCAGAGTTTTTCACAGCACTGGGTTTTAGAAGCCCGAAGGGCGGGATAGACTTCATGCGGGTAGGATTGACTCGAGGGAAGTTATCTGAACGGTGGCTGGGGTCGGGGCACGGGTGAGAATCAAACCCTTCACTGTGGGGTGCGAGTCCTCAACCTCACTATTTAAAGGAAAAAATAAATCTAGTTTTTGGTTCACTATGTATTACGGCTTGGTGGCGTTAGCCACCGCCTGATCTAAAGGGTACAGCGACATCAATCCATCCATCCATCCGGGCAATCCAGAGGGTGACACATTCGTGGTGCGGAAAGGAGCCGAGTTTCCCCTACTGTCTATTTTTCGGCCGTTGGCTGCATACACTTCGGCTTCTGTGATGTTGGCATCAAGAGTTGGGTTTGGTTTACCTTCATAGGGTGGTAGTGGCGTCGCTGGTTGGTGGACTTGGTTGATGTATTTGTTCGCCAGGTGAGTTAGTAGATCTTCATCTGATCAGGGGTTTTGGTGGACAAGTCGCGTAAGTCTGTGCGATGCGGCTGTTTTCGAGTCGTCGGGATCCAGTAAGTGGCGTAAAAGGTGCCACGTCACCTTGTTGCCTAGCTGACCATTGAGTCTGCTGCACAGCTGGCCCCATGGTCGGCGGGCGAAGTAGCTACAGTGTCACTCGATTTCTTCAGAGAGGGTCTGTAAGCGATGACTCAGTTTCTTGTTGTAGCATTGGTTCTGCTATCTGCGCAGCAGGCTTCCATGTGCGTCCTACATAAGGACAAGACGAGAGTCTGTGGCAGGCGTTTCTTCTGCTGCTTTTCTGTCGCGCGTTGTGCGTCGCACGTGGTCATTGAGAGAGGCTGTTCATTCCTTGGGGTTTGTTATGCATTTCCGGGGCTTCACTTTCGCCGACGTCTCTAAATTGGGCAATTCCGTGATTTGAGCGAGTGCTTTGTGTACTCTCTTGACAGCGGACGTCTGTACCTGGATGGAAATGATGTAGTGCTCACAACCAGCGAATTGACAGGTGTTCTCTCATCTGGTCTGCGCAATATTCTTACAGTATGCGAGATCAGGTGACGTGTCCCTACACACGCTGATTTCTATGCGTGTCGGTGACTGCTGCAGGTCATTTAGTAGAGTGAGATGGAGGTCCTGTCTGAGTTGCCATAGCTTCTTGGCTCGTTTGTTTGCCTGCAGGTAGCCCCAGTCAGGCTGCCTGGCGCTGCAATCTCCCAGTATAAGCAGTTGTGTGCCTCGAGATAGCGATGTGGTTTTCTGGAATAGCAGGTTGAAGTCGTGGGCGCGTGGCCGGGGTGCAAAATATACGTTGAGGTTTAAGACTGACCGATGCGAGCAATTTCGCGGAAGAATTTTTATGGCCGTGTGCGGAATGTGTGCGAATTCCAAGTCGTGTTGTTTTGCCGTGAGCCCCGCCGTGGTGGTGTAGTGGCTAAGGTACTCGGCTGCTGACCCGCAGGTCGCGGGTTTGAATCCCGGTTGCGGCGGCTGCAATTACGATGGAGGCGGAAATGTTGTAGGCCCGTGTGCTCAGATTTGGGTGCTCGTTAAAGAACCTCAGGTGGTCGAAATTTCCGGAGCCCTCCACTACGGCGTCTCTCATAATCATAAGGTGGTTTTGGGACGTTAAACCCCACATATCAATCAATGTTTTGCCGTGAGGCTCTTGTGGACGAACGTACCTGTACTTGGGGCTTCTTGGTTGTGCAGGTCGGTGAATTGTTGGAAAGAGATGTAACCCACGAGTGAGATAGCAGCTGTTAATTCCTGTAGTGCGATGACGTCTGAAGGCGTTTGGCAATTTGGCAGTTGTGTTTCTTGTACGAGTAGCTGCAGGTGGGCTTGCCTTTTACGGAAGCCCCTGCAGTTCTACTGCCATATGGTTAAGTGGGTGCTGGACATGATGCATCAGCTGGAGCACTACTTGAGGGTGTCGTCGGTTCGCTGTGCTGGTGGAAGAGTAGGAGGACACTCGGTTGCGTATGATAGCTGGTGCTCTGGCCAAGCTTTGTTCAATTACTACAAAACTGGTGCTTATGGCAGTTCTGAGTGCTTCTAATCCAGCTAGATGTTATTTACAGTGGCTTCAATGTTTTAGAATCTTGTCTTTATGTTCAATAGGCATAAGACTATGGTTGCGAAGGCTTCTGTTACGGCGGCACGAACAGCGTTGGCCGCCGAGGCATGAACTATCGTGTGGAGAGCTTCAACAGCGGATGCATCGACCGTTTGAATATTTCTCACCGTCATGTTCTCTTCGTATTACAGCGTTTCTGTGTAAGTCGTTGCTCTATGTCTGGCTGTGGCGGCTTGTTGGGGCTGTGCAGTTATATAATGCCCGGACTGGCTGGCTTTTGTCAGTCTGCTTTCTAGAGAGCGGTTCTGCGCAAGCAGCTTTGCGATCTGAGCTTGTTGCGTCGCTATTTGAGGTTTCAATGCACTGATTTGTTTGCGGAAGTTTCTTGACAAGCGGGTCAGGTGTCGCAGCGCACGATTTCGACGTCTGCGGGGGATATGATAGAAGCGGAGACGCGGGGCTTTGCGCTCTTGTCACACTAGGGTTGCTTGGGGATGCTTTTGATAAATCAGCATGCCGAATGTGACTTGATGATCGGGTTCTTGATTTGGACCTTGAGTGGGATGTTACTTGACCCAGGCTAGATCATTACTTCTATCGACTGTCCTGTTTCGTCGGCGTTTGTGATGTCCCGAGATTGGGGTCGTTACACTCGACCAAGGCAGGCAGGCTATCGTCATTTGAGGTTGGCTGTTTCGCTGGTGACTGGATTTGTAGAGTCTTTTCTGCTTCTGGCTTTTTGGCGAAGTGGTACTGGCATCTTGAGCTGTTAGTCACGTGTCCCTCTTGACAGACGATACAGCGTGCTTGGCATGTTGGTGGCGTTCCTTGCAGCAGTGGCTCGTAGTCTTCGCCGCAACGCTGGCAATGTCGGCGAATAAGTTGAGGGCACACATCGGAGTGGTGCCCAGTCTTCCGGCAGTTGAAGCATGCGTCTACTTTGGGAGAGAAGGGGTATACTTGAGTGAGACCTCCATGATTTAGAAGCCATCTAGGTAGGTGTTCGCCAAGCAACATTATGAGTAAATTCTTCGTTTTTCCCATGCGTCTGCTACCTTCTAGTTGGTATTCAGGGTTGCTTTCTTGAAGGTTCTTCGGTGTCTGATCATCAGTGGAGAACGTGGGGGCGTAGAAAGTGATGCCTTGTATCGCGTCGTCGGGTGGCGGGGCGTACATGTGTAGCTAAATCTGCTGGTCTTCTTCGAGAGGAGGATCGACATGATGCGTTGGTACGCGATTTCTCGATCGATGGTAGTCACACTAACGGTGAAAGTGTTATTCCTTTGGTGTATGCGTATATGGTGATGCTTAGCGGAGTCCAGGTCACACAGAGATGCCGCTTCAAGCAGTGCTCTTTGCAAGTCTCCGTGTGATGTGCGCATGAGGTCGATGGGTGTCTTGGTGCGTCCCACGATGTGGTACGTGTGCAACGACAGTCTTGGCAAGGAATGGCGTTACAGTTCTGGCGGCGGCCGTGGAGCTAGTGGATTTTTGGGGCTTCTCTTACAAAAATCCTATATATGGACTTACATAAAAATCTCCATATATGGCTACATCAAGAATTGTGCATATCAGGCTTTATATGGAATCCCCATATGTGAGCCTTTGATAACCTGATATACCGAATCCCTTATATACCCGTATATGGGTGTTGCTCTATATGACCATATATGGCTATCATCTATATATGGCTATATATAGAAGTGTCCATATAAGGTTACCGTAAACATGGTCTTAATGGATACCTTTATATATAGCTATTCAGATGATTCATCTATATCAGTTCAGCTTGTGTCGCCGGCAAAAGATATAGCCACACAAATCATTCTTAAGCTAGAAAAATAGCTGCTTGTTGAAGGTCTGCATGTAGTCACCGTCGTCTCCAAAACCAATTCAGTACATATCTCCTCAACATTCTTATTTAATGTATTCTTAATATATCTTGAGTTATTCTCATCAACTGATTGTTAAAAATGTAACTTGGCTAAATATTTAAAGTTTTTGGTGGGCACATGTCACTGTTATTCCACTTTCCCTGAAGAGATACAATCTTTGTGATTAAATTTATTGATTATTTATTGACCCTTTTTTATTTATCTATTTATTTTATTACCTACATCACCATTTGGCATTATAGTAGCAGAGCGTTTACAAAAAGTAGAATACAAAAAGATACATAGTCAGCCAAACAAATAATCAATGTTGCCTCAACCACAATCTTCAACACAAATGCACATATCAATAAAAATGTAACACACCCAAAAAATTCAACACACTAATTGTAACATGGAATAAAAGAAATAATTTGATAGCGGAGGCAATGCTAGAAGACAGTTGGTTCCATTCTTTGATCTTGGTGAAAATTATCTTGAAATGTCTTGCATGCGATTTTTTTATCTTAAAGCTATGATCACACGGTCTGAGACATAGTACAGTGCAAGTATTTCTTCTGCTTTATTGATTGCGACTTTACAATAATAAATAACATAGAAGAACCCAATTTGAGTTTCGTTAAGAAATTTTCCACATTGTCTTTATTAAAACTTTTCTGCTGTGCCAATGGAGCGTCCATAATGAGTCACGACGAAACATTGACTTGCTGTTGACCGTATGAACTGCGTGTCTATTGAATGGCTCAAATGAGTTGATAATCAACCTTTATGGAGTTCGGTCAAAAGCAATTGGTATGGCAGCTTGTCATGTATAGGTATTGTGACTAGGAATGGCCTATAGCGTGACTGCAAGAACTGGTGTCTATAGGTCTCTGTGTGCGTGGTAATGGAGGCTCTTAGCGACCTTTCTAGCCAACGGGACACTAAAAATGTCTTTTGTAAACGTAACCTACTTTCCATTCTGCCAATGTATCATTAACCTAACAGCGGTAAAGAGCTCGTTCTATTGAAACTCTGGCGTAGGCGTCAGTGGCTCTCAATGAAAAATCGACTTGTCCATGACCGAAAATTGAAAGAATGCAAATAAAACAAATATGATGAATTTTCGGGTTTGAGTGATGATCTAAATCACGCAGGCCCTTCGCATGGCAAGCAAGCAAGTGCTCTACCTCACAACTATGCGTCTGCTTGAAAATAAAGCATGAATAACTTCCTGTAGTTGGAAATGCAAGGAGAATAACTGTCATGCTTAACAAATACACGCATCCTGTATACAGGTTTCACAGCACAACAGTTAATATTGCAGCAGTATTGCATGATGCAAGCGCGAATTATCATCGGGCGTCACAACACGTTATTACCAATGGGACTTCGCGGTCTAAAAACAGCCAACCATTACATAAGGCACACACGTTACTGCGCGTATTCCCTCATGACTGCGTAGTGGGTGCATAAAGTTCTAAAACATTTCACACACATAATATTGAGAAGCACCGAATGCTGGGTGAGTTGGTAATTCATCTTAACCGAGTTGCGCGAAAAATTTGAAGTGCAAAAGGAAGACACCTGGACACAGCGCACACTAACAACTGAAACTTTAATGGAGAAAACAGACATATATATGTGGCTATGAGCACACGTGAGGTGGAAAAAGATGATCAGATGAGCCGACATCTAATCATTTTCTTTCACCGTGTGGACATCGTGCAATGTATGGCACTGTGCTGTCTTGCGGGAAACATTATTTAGGATTCAATAATATAATTGCGGATCACAAAGCTTCTCTGAAGGGACAACCATGCTCTAACCAATCATCATATTGTAAGAAGTGCAGCTGCATGCCCTTGTTTGATGATACGGTAGTTAAAGCTAGAATCAGGGACACGGTATCGCGGAAAATCGAAGAGGCGTATTTCATAAACAAAGCTAGTGATTCATGTGTCACATAACTCTAAGTTATTTTGCTTGCTACTCAGGTGGCTTTTCTTGAAGCGCATCCTTTATACAATCTGTCTAGCTCATCTAATCATTTTCTTTCACTCCACGTGTTCTCGTTACCGCATATATATGTCTGTTTTCTCCAACAAAGTTTCAGTTGACAGTGTGTGCTCTGTTCAGGTGTCTTCCTTTTCTATATCAATTTTTTTCGTGCAACTCATTAATAACACATTATTGCTCGTGATTTAAAATATGCTACCCTTCTAACACAACAATAAAAAGTGCACAATGAGTGACCTAATTACGCACAAGAAACAAAATATTGCTATTGCGCTCAACTCTGAAAACCGGAGCCTAATGGTCCCCCAGTTTCTTTACACATTAGCAAGCCCTAATGCATCAGACCATTTTATTTGTCTACTTGCGTGAATCTATCCACAGTGCTCACAGAGTAAAACGTGACATCACAATATTTTGTGTAACTATGTATACAGGTATGTGCAGATCTTCAAGATGACCCCGCGATGTTGCGACATCAGTAACGATAAAGTTGCCTGCGATGTACGCATTCCACTCAAATTTACACTTTTATCACCTGAATTGCAGGTGGCGGAAACAAACTTATGGACTATTCTTAAGTTTTTCCGTTTCTATCCGTGAGCATTGCACCCTGCTTTGAAGAACCAAACTAGCAAAAAGTTTTCACTGCCTTTTCTTATCAAAACACACGTAAATATAAAAACAAGGGAGACGTAGACGAAGAAAGACCAATTCAAGCATAAGATAAATTCAAACGCGGGCTCATATTTCTCATGACACCCACGGAGTTGGAGATATGCAACTGTTTTTATTTGTAATTGCGCAAGTTGTAATTTATCCTTGGTATTTACTCAAGCGTTAAATTAGGAAAATTTCAAGACAAGTATATTCGCATCAATATATTTTTTAAAGAACAGTAGCACGAAACTCATATTTTCCTGGTGTGGAGTTTTCGATTAAATAGAACACTGGAAGAAATAAAAAAAGAAAGTGTTGGGTTATCGCCTAAAAACAGCCTAATGACGTAACCACGATTATTATTAAGTTATTTTCTCAGAAAGCATGCAATGTGCTATGTTTGCTGAGTTATAATATTCACAAATAACGTGCGAAGGTAATGGAAATGATGAACTTACATTACCATTTAACCGAGACTTGTCTTTCAAGAAACCTGGTGATCCTAATAACCTTTTCACAATTTAAAGCCACGACGTCCATTCATACTGCTTTTTGAAGATATTGTGAAGGAACGCTTGCCCGCAAGCATGGGTGTTCATTTTTTTCGCACGAAAAGTTGACAATCGCCAATCCAGCGGCGTACACACGCACAGTAACACCAAAATACTTCCACGCCCATCCAGAATTTCGCCATGTACAGCGAAGTAGATTCCTGAGAGTGGCGTGAATATCTTGTGTAAATTGGAGCAGTAGTTGAACACGAAATAAGAGAAAGAGGAATGAAAAGTGACAAAATCGATCAGCAGTGCACCCCAGACTCTGACTAGTGAAGAAGCAACAATGGCGCGGATTACTACAGTGCAGGATTGACAATAAAACAAACATTACTCCTTGAGAATAATGATTTACGCGTTTTTCACTGGAACTAAAATTTCCTGAGCTTATTGGCGAACGACCTTTCATTTTTAAACAAATATTGGTGCCATAATAATACCATACCACTGAATGTTTGCGCCAAGTATTTTCGTCGTCGTTACTTGAAATGAACCGTGACACTTTCTTTCCTCCTGTGTCGACTGACTGCTGTTGGCCACGGCAGGGCTGCACGGCCCCTACGCACGCTTTTTCAAACAATGTTCTCCAAATTTTCCACCTCTCTGACTGACACACTTTTTTGTATCACTTACTGTGCGCACTCCTTGAAAACTTCCTAACAGCTGTAGTGCAGTCAAGCGAGTTATTTATTTATTTATTTAGAAAATACTGCAGGCTAAAAGTAGGCCAGGCAGGAGTGGGGGTGGTACAGTGTGAGAATATAACCAAAAAAAGCAACAATACAGGAGGCGCAAACTAACACGTAAATAAACAACATATTATGGTACAAGATCCAAGTTACTTCAAAAAAATTCTCAATACACCCCGTTTCCAGATTCGAAAATGTGATGTGGTAGTTCGTTTCATTCTGTTAATGTACGAGGAAAGAAAGAGTACTTGAAATCGTTAGTTCCAGCAAAGATAGGAGTGAAGTATTGCGAATGATATCATCTAGTTGAACGCGAAGATAACGGAGAAAGAATATTTCATAGCTCAAGTACACTCTTTTGCTGGATAAATAGAAAATACGTTTTAGTCTTGCCGTTTTCCTGCGACATTCTAGAGTTAGAATTTTGTTATCATGCATTAGTTCAGTTGGGGAATCAGATCGGCGAAATTGGTTCAAAATAAAGTGGATGGCTAACCTTTCCATTTTCTCTAGATTGTTAATATCTGTTTTAGTATTCGGATCCCACACCTCACATGCATATTCCAAACCTGACCTGATTATTATATTGTAAGCTAGAAGTTTAGTACTGGGGGGAGAACTACTGAATCCAAGTCTTAGCATGCCCAATTTCCTAAGTGCAAATGAACAAATCTTTTCAATGTGCGAAGACCAAGTTGGTTTGTTAGTGATTGTTACGCCAAGATATTTGTAACTTTTTGTTAGTAAAATTGGGGTCTCTATTATACGGTTTGGGTAAAAAACGGCTGTTTCCTGTTATTGATGCGCATGAACATCGTTTTATGTTCATGCGCATCAACAATAGACCTCAACTTTCTCCCTCGGGCCCAGAAAGCTGCAGGTGCAGGACATTTGACACAGGCATTCCGTGTAGCTGAAATCACTGCTTCGTGTACGCTGGCTACCAAGACGCGTTCCAGACAGATTTTGATCTTATTTCCCAAGCAAATATATCATTATTATTAATAATATCCAATCAACCAATAATCAATCAACCATTCTTTACCATGTCCAGGAACAACCGTAGGGTCTTTCGTGCTCACGCGTGCAAAATGAAACAAAAATAAGAAACAATACATTAAACACTGTCCACAGAAACGCAAATCAACAAAAAGAGCAAAAACAAACAGTCAAAAAGAAATCAACGCACAATGTAAACAAAAATGAAAGAGTAAGATATTCATGCAATGGGACTGAAACCTAATGTGGAATATACACAACCGTGCAGAAGGCTTCTTGAAACACATAAAAGGGAAGAGTCTGTGCATGTGGAAATCTACGTTAGGACAGCGCAGCCCTCACTGACAAAAGAATGAATGTAGACAACAAAAAACACAATGAATCAAGAAAGTTAACGTTAGAAATACTCGGTATTCTGTGAAGGATAGAGTGTTGGAAGAAACTGATAGGTACATGCAACGGTGATTCTCCCTGGGTAGATTACGTGTAGCTTGAAAATCAATACAACCGAGAAGGGTTGTAAGGCCTGTAAAGCCTGTAAAGAAATAACAGCCTGTAAAGAAATAACAGCTCAGCATGATTTCGTCGGCCGTGAAGTGATGGCAAAAATATTATTCTAGCAGTGTTGAAAGTATTCTAGTGAAACGATGGGGGTAAATGCTTATGAATTTTTCTAGACTCACTCAGTGGAGTTACTGCCGGAATTAGCAAGGCCATTCCAGATCAGATATGCATACGTACTCGTACTCATGTTGAGCAGGACATATCGCGGTGTACAATTTGTAGAAGGCTGTAGAAGGAGCAGATTCTCGAGAGATATTCTGCCAACAGCAAGAGAACGAAGGCATCGCATAGCAGCACATCTATTGCAAGTAGAAAAAATTCAGCATGTTGTCAAAAAGAACACTTAGATGTCTGATCTCATAAACCTTACGTAACGACAATATTCACAGCGTATGGAATGGAAGCGTTGGACGTTTTGCGAGATACAACAACAACAACAACAACAACAACACTGCACTCATAACATTCTGACATGGCCGAAAATATCTGTTCAAATTGAAGGAATTGCTAGTGTCCGGGTGCTCATGAATCTCTATACGCGAGTATTCATTTCGCACTTTGGTGGATATGTTCTAGTACACAAAGTTATAGGTAAATGCACCACAGTGTTGGTGTTGAAGGATATGTTCGGAAGCAGTATAAATTACTACGTGCCTGCACACGAAGGGGCTGTTTACATAATGTAAATTTTGGCTTAGGCTTCACGCCAGCCCGCAAAAATGTGTCATACTAATTGTATTCGGAAGGCAATGTTTAAGGTAATCCTGGTGATGGTTGGTGCGCATTAGTGACCTCGACCATGTAATGACACAACCACACAAAATAGAAGTTTTGTGAATTCCGCAGCCTACGTTAAATGTTCGTATAAAACTTCAGCATTTAAATACATGGTCCATTAAATGTTTATTACGTGTGAGTCAGCTGCACCTTAATGCATTTGTGTATGACGTGAGATTTATTTGATGCTTGCAAACATTAACACCAAATTAATTGTTTACTAGTACAATCATAAAATTTTCCATAAATTTACTATTTGCACAGCCAAGAACATTATACGTGGCCAAAAGAAACGCAAGATGTATTTTTGCAATAAAGTAGTACAACTTTCATTTTTAATTTAATCATAATATTTAATCATATTAGTGCCTGCAAGTTGCATTCACATACGTTATTTTTTTGAAGATACTCCCTTAAACATTGCACTGCGCATGCAAATATAGTAAATGGCCGCTCAAAGCAATAGCAGTTGGAGGCGTCAACAGGATGAACTGAAATCTTGTTATATGAAAAGAGCATAGAGCTTAAAAACCTTCAAATAGTCATCAATTTTGTCCACCAATGTGGAAGCTAAAAATGCATTGAAGTTACTAACTATTCTTGCTGCCACTCCAAACAAAGCAATAACGCGAACAATATAAGTTGCATGCATTTCATTTTTACATATTACTATATAGGATTGCTCTATAATATAGCGAGGTTTGGGAGCTTCGATTAAGTTTTGTGACCTGACACGATTTCTTCATTGTAAAACATGTTTGCTCTCGTACACATTATTTACGTCGTAATAATTGTAACTCATTGTTTCAACTTAAATTCCATAGAAAATTCACAAGTTAAATTACACGAATGCATTTATAGTTGCAACTATTATGTGCACAAAGCTGACCTGAAATTTTTGTGTTTTTGCATGGCAGAAAAAAAAATATAAATAATACTGTTGTTGTAGAAAATTGGCGGGTAATCTTCGTGTACAAATTGTTATATATTACAATCCGCATAAAGTGTGTTATTATGGCACTAAATATATACGTTGTTCATCCCATATAAGAGAGCACTTCCACATATAATGATTCACTTGATATGTTACATATGAAGTGGTCATGCCTTATAAGGCCGGATTTTACTCCTTATATGGGCCAACAGCGTCATATATGGCTGTATAAAACCCCATTCATGAACCAACCCTGCCAGCTATACATCTATATATGGTAAATGGCAGCCACATATGCTGAACTCTATGCTTACATGGGGCCGATATTGTGACATTTATGCTTATATGTGGCCATATAAGAACCTATATAAGTGCCATATATGACATTTTCGTAAGGGTTTGCTTGCTTGCACGTCGTTCATTTGGGCTTGTTGCTTCAGTGCCTGGTTTTCGTCTGGGCTCGCAAACCTTCATTTGCGGTCCATGAATCGTGTGACCATTTCTCGACAGAGATTTCGATGCTGTCGACCTTGATTTATTTATTTATTTTATTTATTTACTGTACCTACAGCGCCCGCGAGGGGCATTAGTGTAGGGGAGAGATAACGATTTCAAAATGCAGAAAGGCGACAGTCCATTAACACTGAGTTGAACATAAAAGAAATACAGATACATTATAAAGCATCCAATGGTGACACGTAATAAACATTGACGTGTGTGAAGGTACAGCAGCAAGAAAAATATATATACATATATATAAAATGCATACGCACACACACATATATACATACATATATATACACACACAGATAAAAAGCAGGAGAAAAAAAAAGAGCTGAAGCGTAGATCGCTAGAGAGATGAGACGAAAGTGTAAGCAACCTTAATGAGTGCTCAGGCTACGATAAGATATGATGTTCCAGCGCAGTGGCGAAAGTTTCCCTGGACGCGGCTACAATTTCATGAGGTAGTTCTTCCATTGCTTAATTGATCGCGGAAAAAATGAATATTTAAAAAGGTTAATTCTGGTAGAGAACTCGCGCACTTTAAGGGGGTGATCAGTACGAGCAGATATATACGTAGGCTCCGATATGTAGTTTTCTTTGTGAATACCCGTCAAACCATGGAATATTTTGTGAAACAGAGATAAACATAGGAATTTGCGCCTGTCTTCAAGAAGAGGCCATCCTAAAGTACTCCTGATTTCGAAAGATCTTTTAGAAAAGTTGTAATCACCCGTGACGAAACGGGCCGCTCTCAGCTGCACGCGTTCTAGAGCGTCGATGTTTACCTTAGTAAAAGGGTCCCACGTGCTGCACGCGTATTCCAAAAGTGGGCGTACATTCGACATATACAGGATTTCTTTCAGGCTGGCCGGTGATTCTTTAAAGTTACGTCTTAAGAAGTTTAATGTGTTGCTGGTCTTTGTTACGATGTAATTTATGTGGGCATTCCAAGTCAAATTGCTGAAAAAAATGACTCCTAAGTACTTATATTCTGTTACAATGGACAGCTGTGTTGTATTCATGACATAGCTTGCCATCAGCGGGTGTCTTTTGTTTGTGAACCTTAAGAGGTTGCATTTGGACAGGTTGAGTGTCATGTTCCAAGTCGAACACCAAGACATGATTTTTTGTTCAGATCATTCTGTAGCAGTTGACTATCTGATTCACTTGAAACTTCACGGTAAATACAGCAATCATCTGCATATAACCTCACACGGCAAGACAAGTGTTCAGTAAGGTCATTGATAAATATAAGAAAAAGCAGGGGCCCTAAGACGGACCCCTGTGGCACTCCAGATAATACAGAGACATCAGAAGAGCGGACACCATGAAGTATCACGCGTTGGTTTCTATCTAACAGGTACGCTTCCAACCACTTCAGGAGGGTGTTGGGCAAGTTGAGGTAGGACAACTTTAGTAGTAACAGGGTGTGAGATATGGTATCGAAAGCTTTCCGAAAGTCTAAAAAGATGCAGTCAACTTGCAAACCTGAGTTAATAATTGGGTTTTAGCAGCGCGAAAAATGCACGAAGGACAAGAAAAGGACGAGACAAGCACCAACTAGCCATACCAACTAGCCCAGTCAACCGCTCTATTACTGAGTTAATAAATGCTGCGATGTCATGGCGAAATTCTACAAGCTGAGTGTCGCAAGAAAAGCCAGCCCTGAAGCCATGTTGCGTTGGAATAATGAAGCTATTTTCTTGAAGGTGTGCCATTAAATTTGTATAAACAACATGTTCTAATGTTTTACAAGCAACGCTTGTGAGTGAAATTGGCCTGTGGTTGCACGTTCTTGTTTTTGAACCACTTTTGTGAATTGGAATAACATTTGCAGTTTTCCAGTCCGAAGGTAGAGCACAAACTTGAAGAGATATCTTAACTAACGGTATTAAGAAAGGGGTGACAGACAATTCACAGTTTTTAGGACCAAATTTGAAATAAAGTCAGGACCGGTAGCCTAGTGGATGTTTATCTTCCGTAGTAATAATGCGATACCATCTTCAGACAGCTCAATTTCCCTCATCTGAGTAAGTTCTCTGATGTCATGTGATTTCAAATGTGCGGCTTTTGAGCATGAAAACACGGAGTGAAAATAAGCATTGAAGGCCTCTGATTTTGCCAAAATATCTGCGCCGTAGGCTTTTCCATCTATGATGTCAGGGATAGCGTCACCAGAGTTCTTTTTGACCTTGACATATTTCCACATTTCTTTTGGATTAGTTTTCACTTTGTGTCCTAGAGTGAAAAGAAACTTTTTATGTGCATTGCGCATCAATCTCGCTATCGTTTTGCTCATTACCTTCATCTTTGCGAACGATGTAGGATTCGGCGAGTGGCAGTACTTACGAAAGGCTCTATTTTTCCTGTTTAACATCATACGAATCTCATTAGTAATCCATGGTTTATCGTTTCGACGCTGGGAAGTAATGACATGCGAGGGAATTAAGGTTTGTGTCAAGGACAGTATTTTAGTCTTAAAAAGATCCCACAATGCATTTATGTCTAGACACGAGCATTGAGCCCTAAACTCTGGAAAAAAATTGTCTAGTTCACATAATATTGTTGCGTAATCGCCTCTTTCATAAAAAAAGACCTTGCGAGGCTGCGCAGAACGACAATTCTTGGTGGCACAGGACATCTTAGCGACGACAACATCATGATCACTAATACCAGGAATAAAGGTAATCGAAGACACGAGATCAAGCACATTGCAAAAAATAAATCAAGTACATTTCCATGTCGGCTGGTGTCCCGGCGCATGCGAGAGCAGCGTCCGGTGCAGCGACGCTAGGCCTAGGCGTCCAGTGCCGGGGCTTACCGGAGTGGCGTTAATAGATGAAATGCTTACTTGAAATTGGTGACCAACATCTATCAAAAAGTTGTATCCTCGGGACCGGTATGCTTGCACAAATTATTCGTACTAGAAATGTTGAGCTATGGGCACGTCTTCCTACTGTAGAATCGGAAAACACCAGAGCTCGGTACAGAGGCATCTAATCACTTCCAGCGATCGCCGCCCGTAAACATCCAGACTTCACAGTTGTTTGCCGATCACCAAAGTCCCAAAAGAAATGAAACAAGCTTCCATCTATTCATCTGCATACCTTCGTATCGCCAGCAAATGCAAAGTACATTGACCTCACGGCCGAAAACCACATGACTTCACTCGAATTGAAGTCGGGAACAGAGGTTTCAGCAACGCCACACGATTTTCCCACCACGTCATCAAAGGTGGATCATGTGGATCGCTAGCTAACTGGTCCCTGGAACAAGACGCTGCGAGTAGATCGTTCTCATACTGCGCAACTGATCTAGCAACAGAAGAAAAGCATCAGTGCCTTTATGTCATCGAGCCACTCACTATGCCGTTACTGTGTTTCCCAGCCTTACAAACACTGCGAATACAACAGTTTCTCAGTGGCGTCGATACTACGTATGCTCAGATGCGTCAAGTAGAGTTTTAAGTAAACTTATTTAACGGGCTAAAAACCTTGATGGAAGTGTACACAGTTTTACTGAATCTGGATGCTGTGCCCTTCACCCTAATTGCTCCTCGGCATACCTCGATTCCACTTCAAGCAGAAGTCAAAAGTAAGATCGGTAAACTGGAAACTGAGGCTGTTATCAGACGCATTGCCAAACCTACACCTTAGTGTGCTGGACTAGTGGTAGACGCCATGTCGGGAGGCTACAGTCATTGCGTAAACTTTACTCACGTGATCGAAGTCGTGTTTCGAGACCGACCCATCCTACGCACTCTCGAGGGAGACCTCGGTTTACTGGTTAACTCAACGGTCTAAGCAAAACTAGGCGCTACCGATAATTTAGCTTTTTTTAGCGCTCACAAAACCCAGAGCCAGAAAGAGACAGACAAGTGCTATCTTTCAAGTAATTTAATAAAGATAATTACCAATGAGTGGTTGTGCCCTGCATTCATAAACTTTCTCATGAATTAAAAAAAGTGGCAGGCAGGTATGGCACTGAAGTTGATTTTAGCGCACCTATTCAGGGGCCAACATTTTTGTGAGGCCATTCGCAAAAAGTTTAAGACATGGGTCAGAAAATGTAGCTTTTACCTTTCAGAAGAACCAAAGCTTCTTAATTGCCAATAGGAGTGGTGCATCATTTCATTTCAATTCATTTTTTATTCATGGCAAAATTGTTACACTTTGCCTTGAGGGACACGACTAAAGGCTAAATAAACGCCTGACTACGTCATGCCACCCTGGCAGCGGAAGTATAGACACATGCACAAGCATTTGTGTTACAGAATACGCTAAAACACGATCATCCAGAATAAACAGGAATGAAGAAAATCATAGGTTAACACAAATATAAACACAGCTGTTTTAAGGCTTGTGCACACCGGCGACTAACAGTGGTAGTGCGACTATTTGCGAATGGCGACCAAAAAGCGACTGATGTTCACACCGGCAGAGGCTGCATGCGAGCGACCAAAAGTCGCAATAGCAGAAAGCCACATCCGGATCTCGTTATCAGCGAGAACTCTGGAGACTGGCGCCAATCAGCTGATCGCCGCCAGCTGAGTGAGCAGAGAAAACTGAGCGCGCCGCATTTCTTTTTTTTATCCGTTCTCACCAGCGCAATAGAAAAAGAAACAACAAAAATTGAGCATCGCTGATTGGTTCCAGCAGCTTTGCAACCGCAGTCACGCGACTGAAAAACCAGTCAGGAAGCAACTAGCCAAAGCAATCGCTTTGCGACCGCTTGCGACCGTTCGCGACTACAAAAGGTCGCGCGACCGCTGCTAGTCACCGGTGTGCACCAGCCTTTAAAGTGCTATTGATACAACGAACGTGTACTCATAGTGAGACACAAACAAAGAAAGAAAATAAAAACAGGCTCTCACCGCTAGTGCGAGAGGAACGCACAATGATGATCATGTTGGATGTTTTGTGGCGCAAGGGCCATTTCACGGCCAAAGAGCGCCAGTTCATCTTACTAAAAGTATGGACAATGACTGTGACAAGCGGCTGTATAAGGGCCATAAAATTCCTCGCGGTGAAGCAGGTAAAAACATACAAGTAATAAAATCATGACCATGCCGTGAAAGGTGTGTGTGGTGTGAATAGATGACAAAAGTTGGTGATAATAAAAAACGATGGTGGATATGTGTGGCATTAGCACAAGTGCCTCACTCGTTCATACCCTTGCGTCCAAAGGCCGTGAAGTAAGTGCTTTCTTGTGTACCCACCGCAGCCAAAACCTCTCTAGAAAGGTCGTGCTACGAAATGCCCGGGTATATGATATGAAAACTATGAATATCTTTTAAAAACGCTAACAATGATTTATGGCTACAAAGCAGTTCCCTACCAATGAACCTTGCAGGTTGTAAAGGTATATCTTGTCGGTAGGGTAATGGAAAATGTTGTTTTCTTACTGTTTCTAGCTGTTTGCACTGGGTTAACATGTGAAGGACTGTTAATGATTCACCACATCTGTCACACAATGGTGGATCACCACAGGACAAAAGATATGTGTGCGTCGTGTATGTGTTTTCTATCCTGAGCCTCGTTAGTATTACCTCTGTATGACGTGGTTTTGATACTGGCGGCCAATGGCCAACATGTGACTTAATGATGTGTGGTTTGTTTTGTGTATGTCTATCCCGCTTGCTCTACCAGTAGTCCCTGAGGTTTCATTTGAGAGACGGCTTAAGATCAAGGGCCGGGATTGATATGGGTGTAGGGGCAGTGCTTTTGTGGACGGATGCAGCAAGCTGATCCGCTCTCACGTTGCCTTGGATCTCACGGTGCCCTGGCACCCAGCACACTCCAACATGTTGTTTGAGTGTGTAGAGTGTGCATATATTGGAGTAAAGTGAGACAAGGACTGGGTTTTTTGTTTTTAAGAGTGTGCAGAGCCGTTACCACACTGAGGTAGTCCGTATAAATTACTGCTTTTTGTATTTGTAATTGCTTGATGTGTTTAGCCACCATAAGTATCACACAAGCTTCCGCTGTGAAGATAGTTGTGCCTGGATGTAGAGGGCCAGCATCCAAAAAGGATGGGCCGACAGCAGCGTAAGACACTGAGCAGTTAGACTTGGAGGCATCTGTAAAGAACTCAGGGCGTGCGTATTTGTGTTGAAGTTCCAGGAAGTGTTCGGATGTGAGAAATAGGCGCATGTTTTGTAACTTCTCAGAAAGACACATTGCAGTCTATAGTCTGTTACTGCCACGCTGGCGGGTATGCTACAGGAGCCATTACACTGTGTTCGAGTGACACACTAGTTTCCTCAGCTAGACCCTTCAGGCGAACTGTGAAGGGCTGCCTCATCGAAGGCCTGTTTTGAAACAGAATGGAGCTCGACAAATCATTAATAGTAGAGTATGAGGGGTGCTTCTTGTCTGCTTTCACCTTAAGGAAATAAAGAAAGGACATGTAAGTTTTCTGCAGATGAAACGACCACTCATTTGACTCGACGTAAAGGCTTTCTGCGGGGCTAGTGCGAAAAGCACGTGTAGAAAGGTGTCACAAAAGGAGCGCTCAAAAAAGGGCGCGCTGCCGAATTCTCACGACGAAGCGCCGAGAGGTCAACGATAACAAAAAAAGGAAAACAAGCATCCAAAGACACCCCGGGCCAGCGCCCTCTTGAACGGGATCAGGCCTGTGCGCTCCTCCGGTCGTGGCCTGTGACGTCACTCAGTTTTGACCTACGGCTAGCCACCCTACTACGGCTTCCACCGAGTGGCTGTGCCACTCACGCTGCTGTGCCGCGCCGTTCGAGTTGACCGGCGTGCTAAGCCTGGCGAGCCGTTGACGCGTTGTGGTGGTGTCTTTTGTTTTTACGCTGTTGTGGTGTTTCTGGCGGCCTGAGAAGAGGTGTTTGTCTGCATATGTGAAAAGCTGCGTGATGGTGTGATGTGCTTGGTCGTTAACCGAATGTTCGCCTGCTAACTGTCGTAATGGGGCGATGCTGCGTGTCGAATTGTCGCGGGAACTACGACACCGGACCAAAAGTTCGAGTGTTCTCGTTCCCCAAGGATGCCCGACGAGTGGTATGGGAGCGTGCCGTTCGTCGAGATGACGTCGATATTTGTTCTCTCCGCGATCCAAAGGTATGTATACGTTTTCATTACTTGCTGTTGAGTAATTTGTGCTTTGTTATGTTTCCGCGTGTGTTCATTGCCGCGTTGGTTCATTTCTATGTTGAACCAATCGTTTGGTTTTGCCGCTTTGTTGTGATGGGAATTCTGCCATGGCTATAATGTGGCCCGCATGTTTTAAGTGACGTTCTTTCTAGAAGCGCCGGGACGCATTTTAAGTTCACGCCACGCTCGACATTGCTGTTTGTTCTCACTTATACTGGTTCTCCAGTGCACCGTCGAGAAATTTCGATGATGAGAGTATTAAAACGCATGCGGGAAACGGCTGGCACTCGTTCTCGCCGAGTGCGTTGTCGTTCATTTCTTTAGGAGTAACTCGTGAACTTCACTGGCCGAGTTCATTTCTGTTCACCTTTCTGCTTGCCTGCTTCCTAGCCGGCCGTTCTGCAGCGTGACATCTATGTGTAAATATGTTTTTGAAGGGGTCACATGCGTCGTTAGAACGAAGGTAGGCATGAAAAGAAAAAAGTCTGTGGAAGGACAACAAGTTGCATCAAAGAGCGTGTTGTTTTACTTGTACGCACGTTATCACTCAACGTTTTGTGATGAGTATTTGAAAGCTATCTCAGAGCACACTTTCTTGGATTCTCTGTATTTTCTTCGATTGCTATGCAATTATCTTGAGAGCTGTCGTTGAAATTTCGATGTTGCCGCAGGGCACCACGCACTTCTGTAACAGCTCCAACTTTTAATTGAGAAATATGAGTGGCCTAATCACATGAATCCATGTGTTTTTATTGCTTGATGCTGCACCCACGACTTTCTTGCGCTTTTGTAATTGCATGCCCATCGCGCTAGCCGCTTCCGTTACTTTGTTTTCTTGAAATGACCCGCCGTGGTGGCTCAGTGGCTAAGGCGTTGTGCTGCTGAGCGCAAGGTCGCGGGTTCGATTCCCAGCCGCGGCAGCCGCTTTTCTGAAGGAGGCGAAAAGCAAAAACGATAGTGTGTACGAGACTTAAGCGTAGGTTAAAGGTCCCCATGGGTGGTCAAAATTGACCTGGAGCCTTCCACGGCGGCGCGCCTCATTGCCTAGCTGTGCACTTTCGGTGTGTTAAACCCCGTAATCAATAAATTTCCTTCAGATGTCTGCTGGTGCCTTTCATTGATATGTGCATGTCTGTACAGAGCTAATATTTCCGTATTTTCTAGCCAAGTAAATGAAGGGGATATGAAGGAGAAAATCTCTAATAATGCATTTTATTTTTGTCAATGGTGTGCAGGTATGCGAGCTCCATTTCAAGCCTGAATACTTGAGGACGACAACCACCTACACCGATCCTAAAGCCGGCAGGAAAATAGAAGCTGCCATGGGTGCCACTCGGCTTACTCCGGACGCAGTGCCGACTATCTTTCCAAATTCCCCTGCTTACCGGAGCGACTGCGCACCTGTGCGCGAGGAGCCCGAGGAAAAGCGGAAACGTCGCGAAGCATCGCATCTGGAGGAAGCTATTCAACAGTCCATTTCTTCGCACGAAGAAGAGGACCGCCTAAATAAGCTGCAGTCATACGAGGACCTTGTATCGCAACTACAACGCGTCGACCTCTCCAGCTACTGGACAGCAGTACAAGCAGCAAACGCTGTTCTGTTTCTTCATGTAGTGGGCGAAGATCCACCGGAAGTTGAAAGATATGTGGTTGTCAGCAGGAAAATGAAGGTTACGGCTTTCTGGAGGAAGGCGAAACTACCTGGGAAAGATCTCCTCATCCCATCTAGACTGGGCGATCTGCGCTGCCTGCAGACCACACTAGACAGCGTGAGACGTTTCAGGGGCCCAGACGTTTGTGTAAAGGATGACAAAGTGAAGGCAACTTTCAACTTGTTGTTTTCCTTGCTGGACAGCCTCAGTTCAGGTGATCGTTTGCCGCAGGAGAAAATACAAACCCTTGGATTTATCAAGGAACAGCTTGAGCTACTACAGAAAAATGACCACTCAGTGCGGTACTCTGCTGACCTTTTGATATTCTCTAGCATTTTGTACACTATTTCTCCACATGCCTACTGATTCATTCGCAGCGCTGGCAAGGTAGCACTGCCACATCGATCTACGCTCGTGCGAATCTGTTCGCAATATAACGTGAACCCTGCAAATGAGCAGGACGATGAAGGGTTTTTACGTTATGTGAAGAAGCGATCAAGCCTTCTGAAACCACATGAAAAGATTGTGACTCTAATGGTGGATGAAATCCACATTCAGCCATACTTTGAATACAAAGGTGGCTGGGTGACGGGGGCGGCTTCTAATTTGGAAGAAGCAGCCAAAACTGCACATTTTTTTATGATACAGTCCTTGCTATCAGCGCACAAGGATGTCGCTCACATTCTGCCAGTGGCTAACATCGAAGCAGTTGAACTGCATGAGGCCCTGAGAAAGACAATTTTAGAGCTGGAGAAAGCAGGGCTTACTGTAATCGCAGTAATCACAGACAACAATTCGATAAACAGAATGGTGTCCTTTTTTTCTAAGACGCGAACAGTTCACATTGTGTACCCCCACCCAGCAGACAATTCAAGACCCCTTTTTATGTGGTAGATTCTGTACACCTTCTAAAATGTGTAAGGAACAACTGGTTGAACCAAAAAAAAACCTGGCACGTGCATCTTTTTTCCTGAATTTCCCAGCACTTCCTTGTTAGTTCAGGTAAACGGAGCTTCTTTCAAAGCTCTTCGGGACCTGCATGCTTCTGAGCAACACAGTGTCTCAAAGTATGGCTATGGATTGAGCTATAAATCACTGCATCCATCCAACATTGAGCGCCAGAACGTGAAGCTTGCTTTGAAAGTTTTCAGTTCATTTGTGGGGGAGGCGCTTAAAATTCGCGGAAACGAACTCAGTTTGAACTACGCCACGGGGACAGTGCAATTCATTGAACTAATTTTGAAGTGGTGGCATATTGTCAATGTAAAAAGCCCCTCAAAGGGCCGGCGCCTCAGAGATCCGCTTCAATATCCAGTAAGGAGTTTGAGTGACAAGCAGATCGAATTTCTTAACAATTTCGTAGACTGGTTGGACACGTGGCGAGACATCAGGATGGATACCGGGGCATTAACCACAGAAACCCATGCAGCGCTGCGGCTTACTTGTTACTCGCTTGTCGAACTGTGCCGGTACTGTCTTGAAGAACTGAATTTCAACTATGTCTTGCTGGGTAAATTTCAGACCGACAGTTTGGAGGAAAGGTTCGGACAGTACCGTCGGCTCTCTGGAACAAATTACCACATATCAATACAGCAAGTCTTCGAGCCAGAAAAGAAGCTGAGGCTACAAGACAGTTTGGTTTTGACCGATATGCAGGAAATACAGAAGCCATGTGCTATAACATTTGACGGAGCTCAACTGGCACAGGAGTACGGTGTTAAGATATCAGACTGTGATATAAAAAATAAGGAGTCCAATTTGGCAGTAATTCCGTACATTGCAGGATTTTATGCACACGCCGCGTTAAAGAAGCTGCATTGTGAGTATTGTGCCATGAATATTACATCTCAGGACCGGGAAATTCAGCTTGAGAGAAACGTCCTGATTGAAAGCCTCTCGAGAGGCACTCTGAAGTTTCCCCAGCCGACTGTCATTAATGCAGTTCTACACGCACACATTGTCTTGGAACAGCTTACCAGCAAAGAGAATGCCTCACGTTTTCATGCAACTCCTAAACAGAGGGAGGTCCTTGTGTCTATCAAAAGGCACTTTTGCGAATGGGAGGATTTTGATGTCTGTACCAATGGTCATCACCCTGACACTGTGCTGACTAATATACTTGTGGCAGCAGCAAACACCTTTCTTAAAAACTACGTTCAGATGAAGACAGATATTTTGAACACTAAAAAAACGCAGTCACAGCAAAGGAAGCTGCAGAAGTTTTCAAAATGAACAGGAAGTTTTTGTGCGTTCTATGTACATTGCAAGTGCGAAGAACACAGCTTTTTTCTTCAAAAACTCTCATTTATTCTTTTCTCATACAGTTAAGTTATGTTACTGTAGTGTTCATAGTCTCTGCACAACAGGGTATTTTACCGTACACGCCAATGAAAGCCCTCGCCATTCATATTGCTTACTATGGCGGTTACTGAGAAGCATGTATCACCTGCATTCTGCCTGCACGGTTGCGCGAGGCTTTATTATCATCTTCGCCATTTTATTGTTCTCGAGTAGTCTGCAACATATTGCTTAGTAAATCAATGATTTGTTTCTGTACTTACTGTATGCCACCTGGTTGCCTCATTACAGTGTTTTGTATATTGCGCTGGAGTGTTTCGCATTGCAATGCTTAGTATACTAGCGATTGATAAAATTAGTTGCGAGTGTAGCAAGTGCGTGTTTTCTTTGTTCTCTTAAGAGTTTTCATTCAGAGGGTTCTGCTTCACCTATATGGCATGATGATCAATAATGAACTCGACCAGCTTCGAACCTGATTGTTTTTTGTCACGCGCCATCTATCTGTATCATTGCCAGCACAGCATGTGTCTGTAATGACCAGTTACATATAACTTGCCGTATGATCAACCTCGCCGGCGTTATCGCTATTTCAAATTTTCATGGCCTTTGTGATTATTGTGCGCAACACTATTATTTAGAGTCTGCACATAAGGAAACCTAAAAGCATGTACTTCTTTGACAAAGGCTGGGCCAACAGATGAAATGTTAGTAAAATGAATGTGCAAATTCAATGTCCGTCGTACTCATTTTTCTTCATTATAAACTTCCGAGGCCGACGTCATTTTGTTGTTGCCACCGCTATGTGTATAAGTGAGAACGAACGTTAAAGCGTCGTGGCTTGCTTAAAGCAGCGCTGATTACAGTGCCAAATGCAAAATAAAGCGGTCACATATGTGGAACTCCAAGCGATCGTTTTTTTCCGCGGTAGGCGACGAGACGCGCCGCCCGCGTGGCTCGGTCAACACGCGTGACGTCACGGCGGCAGTGAGCAGGCCTGAACTTTTTTTTAGGTGGCATTGCCCGGGCGCGCGTCCCTCTCCCCTCGGAAGCGTAGGTTCGCCAACGAACCTCCTCGCATCGGCGGCCGAGCAAGCCCTAGAGAATTCTCGATGGAAAGGGGCATGGCGATGCAGGGTTGCGTCATCTGCCGCGGACGGCCCTCGTACCGTCTCGCGCTTTCCCCCAGTCCTTCGCTGCGCATCACGCTGACGAAATGTTGAGAATTTTCTGGAATCTCGCGCGGAAGGTATTTAACCGAGCAGCAGAGATGGAAGATCAGCAGAAGAAGTAGGTTAACGCCAGTGTGCGTAGGGTATTCCGCCGCGTCTGTCGGTGAAGGTTTTGTCCGTAGTGACAAAGCAGGAGAAGAAGAAAGTATGCACTAGAGTGTGTAGGGAATCCGCCTTGTGAGCGAAGCCTTTTGTTTTCCGTGACAAAGGAGGAGAAGAAGAGGATTTCCATCTGAGGAATGCAGGCTCGAGCTACAGGCAAGAGTGTGTGTCTACCGCTATCGAGCGAAGACGCGTGGCAACAGCTGCGTGTGTGAAGCCGACGTGCTTCCGGCGAAGACATTTGAAGCTTAGAGAGTGGCCAATTGAAGACGCGAGGTTTCCTGGAGAAGAAACTTCGGGGGCAGCGGAGCGACAACAGCGCTGGACTTTGAGTGAGTGATTCTAGGAATATTATCATCCAGACTTTTGTTCCAAGAACTTTGGACTGAATAAGTTTTCTAACTGTTTAGTCTTTAAGTGTCTTGGCTGTTCGATGCATGCGACTGCATTGTAGCGCGTATCGTTGTCTGTGTTCGTTGTTTCGAGTGTGGCTGATTGTACTGTATAGTACATTGTTTGATTGGTGACATACTGTATCCAACTATTGTCGAGTGTGCATACTTGTGTATCGTTTTGATCTGCCGTAATTGAGAATATAATTTTGTTTTGTTTATCAACTGTCGGCTCTGACTTGTATTTTGGACCACAGCCGGCATCCGCTGGCGCACTAAATAGGACCACTTCTAAATTGTCCACGCTTTCGTGGTGGGGTTCGGGGAGCCTATACTTCGACCTTTGGAATTAGCCCGGCGATCGCCTCTCGAATGAAAGGGACCTGTGACAAAAGGCGGATGCCCAAATGGTGCACGGGATCCAGCATCTTCAAAGCACTTTGATTCACAGACTGATAAACAACGGCCCCATAATCTAAGCGGGTGCGAATGAGGCTTCTATACAGGTTCATGAGACATTGCCTGTCACTACCCCACGTAGTACGTGACAACACTTTTATAACATTCATGGCTTTTAAACATTTTGTTTTTAAATACTTGATGCGTGGTACGAAGATCAACTTGTCGTCCAAGATTAAGCCTAAGATTTTACGCTTCGCATTGACAGACAGACGTTGACCATTCAGTTCAATGTCAGGTTCAGAGTGCACGCCTCTCTTTCGGGAGAACAAGACACACGTGCTTTTTTCTGGGTTCAGCCGGAATCCATTTTCCTCTGCCCATTTGGAGACCTTGTTTAAACCTAACTGAACCTGCCGCTCACACATTGCTAGGTTGCATTACTTGAAGCCAAGCTGGATGTCATCGACATAACTGGAATAGAACATGTTGCGGGGGATAGACAGGTGCGAAGAATTCATTTTGATAATAAAGTGTACAACTAAGCATACTACCTTGCGGTACTCCCGTTTCTTGCACAAATGTTTGGGAGAGAATACTGCCTAGACGGACATAGAATTTCCGATTGGACAAGTAACTCTCGATTATGGAAAGCATTCTACCGCGCACACCCAGGTGAGACAAATCCTTTAATATGTGAAAACGACATGTTGTGTCGTAAGCCTTCTCGATATCGAGAAACACTGAGAGGAAGTATTGCTTGTGAACGAAAGCGTCTCGGATCTGTGCCTGGATACGCACCAGACGGTCGGTGGTGGATCGACCCTCTCGAAACCCACACAGGAACTGGTCAAGCAGATTGTGTGTTTCAAGGAAATGAAAAAGTCGGCGGTTTATCATTTTTTCAAAAAGTTTACAAAGACAGCTGGTTAATGCAATGGGCCTAACTCTTGAAACTGAGGAATGGTCCTTGCCCTGTTTCAAAATAGGGATAACAATAACCTCTTTCCAGGAAGCAGGGTTGTTGCCAGAAAGCCAGATAGCAGTGTATAGAGAGAGTAAAGTTTTTCGCGTTTTGAGCTGCAGGTTTTTCAACATTTCATACGTGACACGGTCGTAGCCTGGGGCAGAATTACTGCAAGAGTTTAGTGATGTTTGTAGCTCAGCTAAGTTGAAAGGTTGGTTGTATGCCTCGTTATTTGTGCACTGGTATTCTAGTTTCTGCTTTTCTATAATTGCTTTATATCTATGGAAAGCTTCAGCATAGTGTGACGAGCTAGACACTTGCTCGTAGTTTGCACGGAAGAAGTTCACCTGATCTTCCAGGCTATCACCCAGTGTGTTTACGAGTGGGAGTGAGTGAGTGAGTGTACTTGTTTTCCTGCTACCCTACGAACCATGTTCCAGACTTTAGCGTCTTGTGTATATGAATTTATCTATGATAAAAACTTGTGCCAGCTTTCTTTTCTGGCCTGCCGACATGTTCTCCTGCCTCGGGATTTTATTTTCTTAAAGCTCTCAAGGTTTTCCGCTGTCGGCGAGTTCTGCAGCAACCTTCATGCCCTATTCTGTTCTTTTCGCGCATTCTCACACTTAGTGTTCCACCACGGCACGTGTCGTTTGCCGGGCAGTACAGATGTTTGTGGAATGCACTTGGCTGCTGCGTCAGTAAGAAAAGCCGTGAAGTACTGCACAGCTTCATCTATGCCTAATCCGCATTTGTCAGTCCAACTTAGGTCAGTAATCTTTTGAAATTGTTCCCAGTCGGCTTTGTTTACCAGCGATTTGGGTTCATGTGGAGGACATTTATATATTATTAGTGTACTCAAAACTAAAGGAAAATGATACTTTCGTATGGAATATTTATGACTTTCCACTGAAGTAATGGTACAAGTGAAGGAGATGCGATACTGAGGTCTATGGAACAGTAAGCTTTAATGGCAAAGTTATAGTATGTTGCCTCTTTCCTATTCAACAGACAAGCACCTGATGAAATGAGGAATTGTTCAATGAGATGACCTCGTGCACCACAGCGAGAGACAAAACCTGAGTTACAAAACCACTGATCAAAATATAACTTGTTTTCATTTTCCTCCCTCAAATAGCAACCTCATTTTATTCTGCACTGAAAATATTTAAAACACAACTTTAATGCATACTTTTAGGTAGATTGCGAATTCTTTGCGTGTGGAAGAAGCGAGGACATTTCACCAACAAAAATGAACGTACTTCTGAACTGAATAACGTCTAGTGTGGAACATTTTTACGTGAAGACACCAAATAAACTAAACTATTCAATAATGAACTGAAGTTACCCAGGTGAAAATGAACAAATAGATGACATCTGCTTGGTCCTGTACGCCATCAGCTACAAAATAATTGATCCTAGCATTCCGTAATTCGTTCATTTGCGACTCTCAGCAGTAAATAGTTACACCTGTTCAGCAGTTGAGCGACATTTTCTCTCTTATTTCAGATTGAAATGGCAAGCCAAACGTTGTGCATAGCACTATTTGCAATACTAATACAAGGTCGAGTGAGTGAAGCACAAGCTTCCTGGAAACCAGTCGACCCAAGCATTGTTGATCAATATATATACGATATTGTAGTGGGCCAGACTCAGAAGAATGCTAATTTAAGAATCGAAGGCCATTTAGCCAGTCTTTTTGATCTGGAGTTTGTACAAAAACAAGTAAGTGACGACTGTCATTCTTTCTATGACCTCCGGCAATGATAATTATAAGTTAAAGCCACCAAGGTAATTCAAGAGCTGAGTTTCACAAGCGCCAGGCCTGTGCTGGACCCGCATCACTGTCACAGCCAAACCTAGAAGAGCGGCCTTTATGAGCCTTTTTGTAACTCTCCAAGTAGCTCCTGCAAGTACATTTTCCGGGCACTAATTAACCATTACGCTATTAATCATTGTGCAATTGGCAAGCATTCACATCCTTCGCCATTCATCGGAGAAGTGTGGTATCAGCTAAACACTTACGACGAATTTCGTGCGAATTTCGTCCATGAAGTGGCTGACGAAAATGGTGAATTGCGCCTGAATGTTGTTTGTGCCGCAGTTTATAGGTGATGAAGAGCAAGCTTTTGTAATGGGTTGGAGCACTGGTTACACAATTTGCATTGTGTGCCGCCTGTTGTTCTTTTGGTGTTGTAAAACTCTTTATTACTCGTCATCATCATTATCATTATCCTCATCATCATCATTAGCCTACGTCCACTGCGGGATAAAGGCCTCTCCCATATTCCGCCAGGTATCCCGGTCCTGTGCTTGCTGCTGCCAAATTATACTCGCAAACTTCTTAATCTCATCTGCCCACCTAACCTTCTGTCTTCCCCTAACCCGCTTCCCTTCTCTGGGAATCCAGTTTGTTACCCTTAATGACCAGTAATTATTCTGTCTATGCGCTACTTGCCCAGCCCATGTCCATTTCCTCTTCTTTATTTCAACTATGATATTCTTAACCACCCTTTTTCCCCTAATCCACTCTGCTCTCTTCTTGTCTCTTAAGGTTACACCTACCATTTTTCTTTCCATTGCTCGCTGCGTCGTCCTCAATTCAAGCTGAACCCTCCTTATAAGACTCCAGGTTTCTGCTCCGTAGCTAAGTACCGGCAAGATACAGCTGTTATATACCTTCCTCTTAAGGGATAGTGACAATCTACCTGTCATAACTTGAGAGTGCTTGCCGAATGTCCTCCACCTTATTCTTATTCTTGTAGTTATTTCAATCTCGTGGTTCGGCTCGGCGGTTCTAACCTGCCCTAAGTAGACATAGTATTTTACAGCTTGAAGCGCACTATTACCTATCTCGAAGCGCTGCTCTTTCCCGAGGTTTTTGTACATTACTTTCGTTTTCTGCAGATTAATTTTAGGACCCACCTTTCTTCTCTCCTTGTCTAATTCCGTAAGCATGAGTTGCGATTCGTCCCCTGAGTTACTCTGCAATGCAATGTCATCGGCAAACCGCAGGTTACTACTCATTAACCCATATCCCTAACTGTTCCTATTCTAGGCTTTTGAAAACCTCCTGTGAGCACGCGGTAAGTAGCATTAGGGAGATTGTGTCCCCTTGTCTTACACCCTTCTTGATTACTCACATTAGCGTTATTCCTTTCCCGACATAAAGCCTGCCTAGGCCAAGATTACTAACGTGTCCCAAGCGCCGGCGTCACTTAGTGGTAGAATATTCGGCTGACACGCAGTAGACTCGAGTTCGAATCCCACTGTGTTCTTGGTGTTCTTTATTTGCCTTTTCTTTCTTAATTCGTGCAATAGTGGTTAAGGAAACCGGCAGTGGACACGGAGCCGCGCCTGACCCGTGTTGTGATCTCACAGCAGCTTTCGCTGTAAAGTGTAGCCTATACGATTTGAAACGAGTCATTGAACCTTGTGTCATAAGAACAGATATGACTCGAATGTGAACTGAATATTCAAATAAGCACATGACTCGTATTGCACCTCTATATTAGGAGTGTTTTAAAAAAACACCAGGCCTGACGAAAGGCGCACCACATTCACAGCGAGAGGTAGAAGAGTGGCCTTTCAGGACCTTTTCTAAACACTCATTGGGTAACTGCTCCAAGTACATTGGCTAGGTACCTTTTACGGCAATACTAGTCATATTGAAACGCGCTAGCGAAGATTTGACGAAGAGGAGGAAGACCCTCGACTGGCTCGAGAGCGAGGTCGTCAACGCTCGAACACGCAAGTAGCTGGTCGTGCTTGCTCTAGGGTTTTGGCCTAAGTTTGTGTAGTGGCTGTGGTTTCTTTGTCTTTATTAGGTGTTCCTATAGTGCTTTTACAGCTAAGTAAGCGCTTTTAGCGCTAGAAAGTTCACTTAGATGCAGTTTTCTTCACCTGGACCAGGGGCTTGCCTCTGGTCTGCTTCACTTCCGCCACAGGAAATACCAGTGGATCAGTTTCAACGCAACGGCATTCCCGCAGTTCCTGTGGCCCTCGTCTCTAGCAATGACGGCTTCATTCGAATGAAGAATCCGAAAGTGATCCAGGCGGAGCTTAGAGCTGCGACGTCTCACTTTCATAACATCACAGAGGTCCGCCAGTTCGACAGAGGTGGTATTCTATGTTTTTCATCTGATCAGCTCTGTGTCCAAGACCTATTGAAGTGCTCGAGTTTCGCGACCAATCCGGTGAGCGCCTTTATTCCCCCGCATCTGGCATGTGTGAAAGGTATTGTTCGCGGTGTCGATGTTAACTTGACCTCCGTCTGAGGTATTAGAGATGTTTGCCGTGACTGGTGCTATTTCCGTTTATAGGTGTGCACGACTAGTAGAGAAGCAGAAGACGCCGACTGAGTCGGTAATTGTAACCTTTGCTGGAGCAAATCTCCCAAGCGAAATCAAGGCATGGCCACTAATATACAGAGTGGAACCGCTATCACCGCGACCACTCCAGTGTACGAAGTGCTGGCGATACGGTCACACTATTAAAGGATGCAGGTCAGAACTCAGATGCCGAGTGTGTGGTGACAACCACGAAACAAATTACTGCAAAGCTAAAGAACAGAAATGTTGTCTCTGCAACAAACAACACTGTGCAGACAATCCTGATTGTTCAGCAAAGGCTAGAGAAATGCAAATTCTTGAAATTATAGGGCGTAGGCGCTGTTCTCGACGAGAAGCCCTAGCGGAAATACAGACTAGAACTCAGGGGTATCCCAGTGTTGCAGCACGACATCTCTGGGAAATAAATGGGTCGATTTCCCTGAATATAGTGGAGGCCATAGAAAAGGCTCTAGAAAAAGCCATGGAACGACTGACTTCTAACCTTTGCGATTCTCTATCTCAAATTTTGGCTAACCAGATGACTCGCATATTTGGTACAACGGGAGAGTCAGGCCTAGTATCCCAACATGTTGAGAGCTTACGACCAATAGCTGACGGTGAATCTGAAACTGCGCCATCGTATTATCCGCCCGCAGGAGCCTCTGCAATAGGCGTTCACAGCCAAAATGAGGAATTTAAAACAGCACCATCGTATTCTCCGTGTACAGCACCCTCTGCAGTAGATATACAGAGTGTAAGTGAGGACAAAGCTGCATATACAATAGATTCCGATGACATGAATTTGGACCCTAGGTCCCTGAAGAGATCTAGATGCCTTGTGTCAAGGAAAACTAACTCACCGAAACAAACAAAGAACAAAAAGTTTCTGAAAGAAAAGGAGTGCCTTTCGAAGAGGGATTTCTTGAAAGAAAGCATTCTAGAGAAAGCTATAGCGGAAGCAGCTTTTTCAAAACCATAGGGTCGCTTAAGATTCTTCATTGGAATTGCCAATCAATCCATTCTGCATCTACGGATTGGGTATACTTGACTTCTAAATTTGCTCCTGATATTATAGCATTACAAGAAACATGGCTATCTGTACATAATTTGTTCCATTTAAATAACTTCCAATCTTTTCGATTAGACCGTTCATCGAGAGGTGGGGGTCTAGCTCTCTTTATTAATAATAGAATTAGTATGAAAGTCAAATGCTCATACAAACATATGTCGCCAGAATGCGAAATTTTGGCAGTAGACATTACACTGCCTAACTGCACTCCTTTCACTTTAGTTAATATGTATTTTCCGGATGGTGTTCAAGACACACGAAGTTTGGATCTAGCTACAAAATCGTAATGCAAAGACAAAGTTTTAGTTGGAGACTTTAGTTCCCACCACACGAGTTGGGGTTTTAGAACTGATCTTAGTGGGAAACGCTTGGGGGAGTGGACAATGGCTAATGACCTGACGTGCCTCAACGTCAGAACCCCCACATTTATTCGTAATCACTCCAGGTCGACCTTAGATTTAAGTTTTGTCAGTTCAGCCATTACTACTTTTTCTTGGAAAGCGCTGGACTGTGGCACCAACAGTGACCACTTACCGATAAGTTTTGAAATTTCTTGTCCGATAATTCCATCTTGTTCAAATGTAAGAGTCATTGTAAATTACACTAAATTTAGGAATGACCTGAAGTCAGCACTGGCTTTTCACTCGGAAGGGAGCGATGATAAAAAAGCACTGAAAATAAACGCAGTCATTAAAAGATCCTACAAAAGAGCTGAATTTACTGTTGAATCCACAAAAAGAGTATATAGCCGTTGGTGGAATGATGAATGTACAAGAGAGCACCGACGACGTCAGGCTGCTTGGAAGCAGCTCTTACATAATCAATCCCCCCAAAATTGGGCCGGTTATAAATTCATTGCTGCGGCCTTTAAAAGAACGGTAGCTCAAGCTAAACAAGATTATGACAGAAGACATTATGAATACCTGTCGAAGCCTAAACATATGAAAGCACTGTTCCGATATATGAGAGCTCGGAAAATCTTGCCATCACCAGTTAATGTAGCTTGTGATAATCTGTCGGCACAAGAAATGACCACTACCTTAGAGGCAATCGGTAAAGGTCTGGAAAGCAGATTCACTTCAGTAGTGCCAAACAACTGGCACAAGTCTACGAAAAAGTCTGACTTTGAACAAGTGACACAGACTGAAGTATCCAACGTGATTAAACATTTACCCTGTGCATCTCCTGGCCCAGATGGAATCACAGTACCCATGATTAAAATTCTGTTCAATTTATCGCCTCGAGACGTCGCCAATGTTATTAACTACTCCTTAAAAAACTCATGGGTGCCGCAGGATTGGAGGATAGCAAAGGTGATTCCTATACTAAAAAATCCGGGTGGAGGATTAACAGTCGATAATATCAGACCAATCTCTCTAACATCTAACATGGTCAAACTAGTAGAGATGGTCCTACATAGCCGAGTAAGTATCTGGATGGCAGACAATTTAGTAATAAAACCGAACCAAATGGGCTTTCGTAGTGATTTCTCAATTTGGTGTGCCCATGCTGATTTAAAGAGCCGAATACAGCTCGCGCGTAAAAGGAGGCAATACGCTGCTTTAGTAACACTTGACATAGCCAAGGCGTATGACAGTGTGGAGCACTTCATATTGTTAAATACGCTAGAGAGATTGAACTTCCCACAATATTTTTATGAGTGGGTGGCAGAATTCTTAAAATCAAGAGAATTCTACTGCGTCAAGGATGGATGTTCCTCATCTAGATTTAAACAAACGCGCGGAGTTCCCCAAGGAGCAGTCTTATCTCCAATATTATTTAATGCTTTAATGAGCACAATTCCAACAGATCAAGAAGTTAGTGTCTACATTTATGCTGATGACATCGCACTCTTTGCTGCTGACTGTGGTATTTACTCACTACAACTTAAATTACAAAGATATATTAACATGTTAGAAATCTGGTTGCAGTCAATTTCGTTATCGTTAAATGTCAACAAAAGCGCGCTCATGGCGTTTCCGCTTGCAGAACCAATTTCAATTTCAATTCTATATAAACAGGAACCCATCCAGCAAGTAGACTCTATAAAATATTTGGGAATCATTTATAATGACAAACTTAACTGGAGTCCACTCATAGAGTATATAACTACCAAAGCACAGCGGGCTTCAGGCTTACTACACAAGCTAAGGAACCGGAAATATGGGTTACGGAGGCACACCTTGATAACGTTGTACAAGATTTATATGCGCCCCATCATGGAATTCGGCTGCATATTATTCTCGGGTGGCCCTGCTTATAAAACGAAACCTCTAGTTGTCTTGGAGCGAGAAGCATTGCGAATGTGTCTGGGACTCCCTAAATTTGTGGCTATCAACGTACTGTACCAGGAAGCGCGCCTGCCTACACTACTTTGTCCATTTCGAATTTTGACCGTACAAGCATTTTTAAAATTTCATAGCTTACCGGCAAGAAGATCTCAATATGCTTTTATCGCAAACCCAGACGCCTTCTTTCTTGTTCATTGGCCATGGTTTCACACACCTCAGATAATGTTTGTACAAAAAATTCTACAAAGTATAAATGTGAACTTTAGAAATGTAATTGAGACTAATGACTCGAATTGTCATGTTATTATTGAGTATGATGATATATTCCCCCAAAACGCCAAATTACAATCCCTCAAATTTTTGAATAACATAGTATTAGATTACTTGGAGCATGCAGAAACTAAAAATATAATAACCACAGATGCTTCCGTAAATAATCAAAAGGCAGGTGTAGGTATTGCCTCTGATTTGCTTGACTGGTCCTTTTCAGTGAGACTTCCTGATTTTACCCCAGTTTTTGAAGCGGAGCCCTTGGCGGTTATTTTAGCTCTTCAAAAACTTCCATCAAATCAAAACAACGCAGTCATAATGACGGATTCTCTTTCAGTTTGTGCAGCTCTGACAGCTTCAGAGAACTCTCGAATTCTAAGCATATTCAAAACATTAGTACCCCCACAGTTGAGACTCCTGAGATTACTATGGGTTCCGGGACACTGTGGATTAAGATTAAATGAATTGGCCGATTCCTTAGCACGAGCCGCACTTGATGGGCCAGTTTTGTCCATACTGCCAGATGTTGAATATATCACGGCAATAAGATATCGAAAATCAGCAATCTCCACTGATACGATAGAAAAAGTAACTACGTGGACAGACTATAACCACCTCATGTTTCCATGGCAACCCCACTGGAGTCAGTCTAGAAAGCTCGAGGTCTTAATTACTAAATTTCGATGTCGTGTCCCCCCTAAACCGGTATCTACGCAGAGCTGGTCAGACATCACCCCTCTGCGCATTCTGCGGAGAAATGGAATCACTAGATCGTTATTTTTTGTATTGTCGCCGCTACGATATACTTAGAAAAAGATTACTAGTTATGCCATTTCGGAAAATAGGCCTTAGATTGACGGCGGAAACGGCGCTAAGCTTTGGCGCTTCAGCTTTGGGACATTGCTACAGGGGTGCTTTCAATGCCGTTTGCGATTATATTCAGGCAACCAAGCGTATACCTTTGTGATCTTCAATCAAAAAAATTATTTATTACTCCCCAGGGCAGAGTGAAGTAAACGCAGCTAAGTGGTAATCATAACACCTCAAATCTCAAAATTGCTTCACTTGATTTTTTTTCGTTTGCTCTTTTATGTTGTTTTTATTTTTACATTTGTCTTATTATAATACCAATTCATTACACATAGTTAAAATGATCACAGAAAAACTGCACTACACTTTCTTGGCCAATCCCCCTGAGTGGGTACGAGCCATAATCCCAGGGAAACAAAACAAAACAAAAATCGAGAGCGACGCTGTTGATCCTTCGCTGAGCTACACCGTCACAATATTTTCTAGGTAGCAGATCAGCGTTCGCTATGCTATTTTTCCTCATTTTTATGAGAGCTGTTGTATCCACTAAACAATTGCAAGCAACTTTGTCCCAACTGTTCACGCTGTGGCTAACGACGATGATGAATTATGCCTGAAGTGTGTATACGCCACAGTTAATAATTGAAGAACAAGTTTTAGTAACGGGTTGAAGCATTGGACGAGCGAATTGTTACGCTATTTCTATTATGTGACACCTCGTTGTCCTTTTGCTGTTCTGAAACGCTTTATGGCTCATATAAACGCGATTCCTTCCCCGACATAAGCCTGCCTTAAACAAGTTTGTGAATAAATCCCAAACACCGGCGTTGCTCCATGGCAGAATCTGGGCTGGCACGCAGCAGACCTGGGTTCGAGCCCCACTGTGTCCTTGGTACTACGTTCACTTTTTCCTATTTCGTAATAGTGGTTACGGACACCAGCGGCAGCGGCGGAGGTGGCGAAGGCGGCGGACAACTACGGCGCAGTACGTAACCCGAGTTTTGGATCTCATAACAGCTCTCGCTGTAAATTGTGTCCAGTAGTAGTCCACTAGTACAGAAAAACTACAAAAAGGAAGTGTCCACGTTCTCCCTGCAGCGCTCCCATTATTGTGGCAGAACGCAACTGTAGATGCATGCAAAGAGCAAGTAGGGCAGTAGAATAAAAAAATTAGTACAATCAATTTGAACCGCTAGAAATAGGTGATGGAGTCAAATAGGTCAATTTAAGTCTTTGCTATGCAGAGTCCAAAGCGACTTTAAAATATCTAAAACGCGGCCGCTGCTAATCACCATGGGGCGGTGTAAGCTAGATAATTTAGCAAGTGAAACCGAAACGAACCCACGGAACAACGCATCTATCATTCACTTCGAAAACGCATTTAATGACAACACTGTTTCCTCGCCGTTCTAAACCGCCAATCGGCATGCTTCGTTTCGTAACAGCGCTTTCGTGTCTCATGGCCGCTTATCGAGCCTCGCTCATGCTTTCACCCGATGCGAGTGAAATAGTGCCGTCATTTAGGGCATTTTCAAAGTGAAGGTATGCACTCTTTCGTGCATCAATTTTGGTGTCGCCTGCTAATTAGCAAGGTTTCATAGCGAAGCGGTGATTACCAGTGGCCGCTTATCAGAGGGAGACAAAGATGAAGAGAAAGTCATGAAGGTTATTTGAATATTAGCATTTCATTTGTTACGTCACTTGGGGAATGGGGCAAGAAAGAGGGCGTAGAAAAAGAAAGAAAAGTGAAACAAAACGCATGCGCACGCAGGAAAACACACACACGGAGAAAAAGCGTTCTGGCTACAATCGTTCCTATATGTGGCTGTAGACTATTCGGACTTGTATTAACTCGTTAAAATCCTCCATTGATTTCGGCTCGTTAAAAAGAAAATTGTCTTGATTTTTAATCACTGCCGCAAATGTTGTTTTGTACGCATCAGTAGATGTATTTCACCACAGTAGAAGGAACGCTACCGGTAGCACGCACGTACATTTTTCCTGTTTTTTTTTCAATGGCATCGTGCGCACATTCTTTGAAACATCGTGTATAAATGCTTGCACAATGTCTGTTGGAGCTCGAGAGCTACACCACCTTTTGACAAGAATGCATTCACGTCGATGCCTAGTATCACATTTTTAGCCGGTGAATGTGCATGCCATAAATAAGCTTTTCTATTACTTAAAGTAGCTAGCATGCACCTGGGAACTGCATAGGGTGAATACCACAGACATGTAGCACCATCAAGTACATAAATAGCACTGTTAATCAATATATGCACAGCCAGTTCACTTCCAGCAACAATGGAAGCGTCTCTGTGGAGGCGAAATGCTGGATTTTGTGTATTAGGCGCTGTCGTGTAGTTCAACATCAGCAAGATTTACGCAGTCATTGTTATGGTGCCATATCAAGTTTTTAGGACAAAAAATCTCCGTTGTTGTAAATATTATGCACATATTCAAACTCTCGTCTTCGACAAAAAAAGGCAGAGGTTTTACCTCTCCACTCACATCGTAGCCTAGGCCTGTGCGGATGCAGCGCCAAAAAGCGCTGGAAGAATTCGGGAGGTTCAACCGTGAAAGTTTGAGCCAGGCCTTGCACAACAAAGTCATGGCAGAATAGCGAAGATGCAAGAAATGTACGGCGCACTTGTGAGCCTCCCGTATACGCTACGGTGGCGCAATTGATAGAGCATTTGGCACTTCTCTTCCTTGACCAAGAAATCGTTAGTTCGACTACCACATGATCCAAACGAACGAAGCTTTTACTCCTCGCATTTTGTTCTTTGTCATCAGTTTGTGAGGTTTTAACCGACATCTCATGTGAGGCGGAAATTGTGTCAGTAAAAAAATGTACGATGGTGGCATAAAACTATTTCGTGTTAAAAGTAGAAAGTTTGTTCTGTCATTGGCCGAGACACCAGCTTGTTTGGGGTGCCACCAGATCGCATTATTTATATTCCTCAAAATGTCTGTATAAAGGTCTTGTCACTGTGAATGCCCTCCGAATAAGCATGACATTTGTGTAGTACACAATGAACCTTCATAAAAGGACACCAAACATCTACACCTGTGGTCAAAGCAACCAAATTTAAAATATATTAATATCAAGACTTTCACATTCGAAAGGTACAATATGATTATGAGAGATGCCATTTGAAGTGATTGATTGACATGATTGATTGATATGTGGGGTTTAACGTCCCAAATTATTGTCTCAAAGTGACAATGTGGAACCACCGGTAGACACGGGCGCACTAAATGACATCAGCAAAATCTGCGTCGATACTCTTATCGCGTCTGTCATAAGTATCGTATCGCGTAAGATCTGTATCGTTCGTTTGTGCAGCTAGGAATCACATATGTTCACACAAATTTTTCCAGTAAGATACGTTTTTTTATGAGACATCAGTCGCATTGCGTTTTTCCTAAAACTGTAGCAAGCAAGGTCTACGTGCTTGGCCATGGCTAGGCTGGTCGGGTAAAGAGATACGTGAGGAGCGCTCTCATTAACGCACGTAGCCTGTGCCTTCTAGTCTGGCAAGTGAAATACACAGACGAGCTACTGTATAGCTTTCAAGACGCGAATGAACACGCGAAATGTGGGTAGTCCGGAAGCCCCACAAATGCAGAGCACGAAGTTAAACTGATGTGCCCATTGGTCGTACGTAAAGGTCGCATCAGTTTTTGATGAGAAAGTTACTGAAACGCGAACATGTACGTCCCCTACGTTACGTTCTTTATGCTAATCGAAAACATGGTAGGAGGGGCAAGATGCAAAGTTGTCGCGTGAATTGTGTCGAGCCGACGTTTCAAAAAGTGGACTAGCGTTCCTCGAGGAAGATAAGTCTGCTTGTGGAAACTTCGGCTGGACACCACCGCTGCTTTCGGATATATCACCGTTCTTTAGGCTAAGAACGAGACCGTCTTTAATGTGCTCAATATAGACACCTTTCATTAAAGGTATAGAGTTTTCTAAAGCTAGCTAGAGTAGACTCTGGCGCCGCAATTGTTCAGCGACCATGAAAATCATGAATAGTTCACGGATTTGCCTAGTCTTCGTATTTGTGAGAGACGAATCCTACTTGCGGATTTCTTTATGAGTGGTTTCGGTTTTGTTTTGAAAAAAAAAAGAATGAACCGTTTTTAAACTTTGTGACCTGATCCGAAATGTATAGCGTTAGAAAACAGCTACATGCCACAAGAACAAACACAGAGCCAGAAGCATGCCAGACGTACGATGATTAGACAAATACTTGTACTACCTGTTAGTGCGCCTACAGCATTCAGCCGAGGTCACGTTTATTGGGGGAAACGCAGAGGTAAATCCGACCAGCTGTCAAGCGGAGGAGCGAGCGCGAGCAGCAACAACACTCTTCCTTCTCTTCTTTCACTGGCGCTCCTGTCTGTGCCGTATATCAATGCTACAAATCACTCCCCCCCCCCCCAGAAAATGAGCCATCCTGGAGGCCTACAGAACAGGTCGGACGGGTGGGTCGTAGTGCGGTTTCAATCGACCAACATGAACAATATCGCTGCCGCGGTGGTGTCGGTCTGTCGATGGTTTAACCGGCTCAACATTATAGTTAACTGATGAGGACTGATGTTGGACTCGGTAGGGGACTTCGTAATTCGGCAGTAGCTTGGTGGAAGGACCAGGGGCACATGAGGGAACGCGAAGCCATACCAACGCATCAGGCGAATATCACTGGGGAGGCGGGTGTTCGTCGTGACGGTCCTTCTGGTACGCTTGATCTTGTGCGGTTAAGGAACGTACGAGTTGCCTGCAATCTTCCGCATAGGTGGAGACTTCGGATGGAGTTGTGGATTCTGAAACGTCTCGACAGTACAAGAGAATGGTGTCCATGAATGAGGAAGGTTCGCGCCCGTAGAGGAGAAAGAATGGGAAGAATGTTGTCGTCGACTGAATGACGCTATTGTAAACGTAAGTAACAAAAAGGAGTATGTGGTCCCAGTTGGTGTAGTCAGCGGACACGTACATAGATAGCATGTCGCCCAGTGTGTGGTTTAAACCGTTCGGTCATTCCATTTGTTTCCGGATGGTACGTGCTGGTTGTCCGATGCTTAACGTTGCAATCACCAAGAAGGCCTTGTACACCTTCGGAAAGAAACGTACGTCCGTGGTCGTTGAGTAGCTCACATGCCACGCCATGAAGAAGAACAAGATTGCGAAGAATAAACAAGCCAACTTCACGTGATGTGGCCTCTAGTAGCACAGCAGTTTGAGCATAGCGTGTCAAGTAATCGATAACAACAACCACCCAGTGGTTCCCGTCAAGAGTGTAGGGAAGGGGATCGTACAAGTCAGTTCGGATGCGGTCAAAAGGTCGAGATGGGCAAGACAACGTCTGCAGTTATCCATTAGCTATGTTCGGTGGGATTTTTCAGCATTGACGTTTGAAACAAGAGAGAACGTACTGTCGGAAAAATTGGCACATTCCGCGCCAATAGTACCGCAGCCGGAGGCGTGCATACGTTTTTATCACACCGGCGTGGCCGCATTGAGCATCCGCGTGAAAGGAGTAGCCAATAACAACACGTAGGTTGCGAGGAATCACAAGCAACCACTTGCGGCCGTCGGAAAGGTAGTTGCGATGGTACAGGAGTCTATCGCGGATGGCGAAATGTCGAGCTTTACGTTGTAGGGAACAATTGGCGGTACCTTGGGGGGGCTGAGACAGTACTTTTCTCATAGAAACTATCCTACCGTCTTGGTGCTGCTCGGAGGCCATGTCAGTGAACGAAAGTGTCACAGCATGGAGACTGGAAACAGATGCACTTCCATGTTTATGGAGAAGTGGAGAGCGGGAAAGCGCGTCGGCGTCTGAATGTCTACACCCCAACCTGTAGAAGACACGGATATCATAGTATTGGAGACGCAATACTGTTACGTATTCGGCGGCTGGACGACAGCCGGCCCAGGAAAGAGACGACTCAAGCAGTGCCAGGAAGACAATCCCAGTTTATTCACCTTGCGGCGCGTTTTTAAGCGCTACGCAGCCAATCGCAGGTTGGCATGAAAGAAAAGAAAACAGCAAGATAACAGCAATCGGGCAATGTTATCAGAAAGCCCCGACGTAGAAAGAGGGCGAGCACTGCAAACGTTACAACTCGGCCAAAGCTACCCCTAGCGGAAGGCGTTCAAGAGGATGACGCTTCATGAACGGCTGGAGGTGGTAACAGGTAGCCAACACGTGGGCAGGTCTCCAAGCACAGCATTGACACGTTTCGCACGGTCATGTTGTCTTTGTGCACAGCGTGGGCGAAGACCCTGAGGTGCATGGTGGCACTGGTCGTTGAAGTAGCCACCGCAGAAGGAAATGGAAATGGCATTGCGCGTCGTCTGGCTGGAACACGCCCGCGAAGGTTGGCATTAAAGGCCAAGAGGAGGCAATGTCGAGAACAGGCAATGTTCAGAACGGGCACCACTCGCCGAGTGTCGATTGGCTGCAGCTCGGGAGTTGGCTGCAGGCGCCTGGAGCAGGGTTGATTTCGCCATCTGGTACGACAGGATCTGAAATGGCTGAGTGGACGAGCGGTAGAAACGCAGAAACCACGTCAAAAGCAACCTGGCGCCCAAGCTTAGAAAAGCCCGACAGTTGATTTCACTGGGAGCAGATAACGTGAAAGCCGAACACGATAGGGAAAAAAAATATATATATATACTTGCGCCAAGTTGCATGCACACAAAAGAAACAAGGAACACTTAATAGGTTCGGCTAAGGCAGTCCGCATTAGCATGGTGTTTGCCTTTCTTGTGCCGCACTGAGAAATCAAATTGCTGAAGTGCTAGACTCCAACGCATCAAGCGGCTGTTTTTGTTCGACATTTGATTTAACCACACTAAAGGTGAGTGATCAGTTTCAAAAACAAATGAGGAGCCTTTAAGGTAACACGACAGCTTTTCGAGAGCCCAGACCAAGCAAGCACATTCTTTTTCAGTTGTACTGTAGGCTTGCTCGCGTGATGTTAGTTTTCGACTGGCGTAGACAAGAGGATGTTCCTCGCCCTTTTTGTTCACTTGACTTAGAACAACGCCCATTCCGCGGTCACTGGCGTCACACTGAACTAAGAAGGGGAGAGAGTAATCTGGTGCCGCGAGGACCGGTTTGCTGACAAGAATCTTTTTGATCTCGGCAAAAGCATCTTTACGAGCCTTATTCCAACTTACAATAGTTGGCTCAGTTTTGCGCAGTGCGTCTGTGAGAGGACTAGCGATATTTGCGAAGTTGGGAATGTAGCTTCTGTAGTAGTCGGCTAAACCCAAAAAGGAACGCAAGTTAGTCTTTGTTTTCGGCAAAGGAAAGCTAGTGATTGCTTCAACTTTTACTTCGGAAGGACGTCGCTTCCCTTGGCCAACAACATGCCCCAAGTAGTGGACTTCAGAGCTCGCAAGACGACATTTGGCGAGTTTGAGAGTCAAGCCTGCCTCGTGTATTCGAAGGAATACCTGCTGCAGATGTTCCAAATGCTGTTGCCAGGTGCTCGAAAAAACAGCTATGTCGTCAAGGTACGGAACAGCGAACGACTCGGCTCCTTTGAGCACTTCATGCATTAACCTTGAAAATGCGAAGGGTGCATTCTTGAGGCCAAAAGTGAGCACAAGAGGGCGATATGTGCCTGTCGGTGTCATGAAAGTGGCGAGCTTACTGGCGTTTTCCGTTAGTGGCACTTACCAGAAACCGCGTACCAAATCTAACGTAGAAACGTACCGTGCCGCGGACACTTTCTCGATCAAGCCCTCAACGTTTGGAATGGGAAACATCTTTGTTTTTGTTATCGCATTCAATTTTCGATAATCGATGCAGGGTCGCGGTTCCTTGCCTGGACTTTCTACAATAAACATAGGTGACACATACTCGCTTTCTCCTGGCACGATTAGACCCAGTGTCAACATGTTTTGAACACAATCGTTCAGGATCTTCTCGTGACGGGGGGAAAATCTGTGCATCCTGGTTCGGAAAGGTTGGTTGGATGTTAACTCAATGTCGTGCTCCACGAGATTTGTCCTGCCGGGAGTGGGACTAAACAAGTCTCTGAAGTTGCGCACAAGCAGTTCTAACTCCTTTCTTTGCTTGTCAGTTAGAGAAGCTTGTTTAGTGACAGATTGGACTATCTCTTCTGTTGATGGGGAAGAGCAGGGCCTTGGCACTTGGGGTAGAGGAACGTTGATCTCTTCAGGCTCGTTAAGGACAATGCTCAACGTCTCACTGCGTTCGATAAAAGGCTTCATTAGATTGCAGTGATATATCGTCACATCATTGCGTTTACCGGGCGTCGTTACCAAGTAATTGGTGTCGGAGAGCTTTTGTTTAATCGTGACCGGCCCATCCCATGCTACTTCCAGTTTATTTGCCTTTGACGACCGCAGAATCAGCACTTTATCGCCTTCCTTGAAGGTTCGTGTGCGTGCGGATCTGTCGTAGTACACCTTTGAGCGTTGCTGCGCTTCTGCCATGTTTATCTGCGCCAGTTCTTGCGATTCACGTAGGCGCTTCAACAAGGTCAGCACGTACTCGACAACTGATTTGTCTACGAACTTGTCTTCCCACTTTTCTTTCAACAACGTTAGCGGGGAGCGAAGCGCTCGACCGTAAACAAGTTCCGCCGGCGTGAACCCAGTCGCTTCGTGAGTGACGGAGCGCAGAGCAAAGAGCATCGCGGGAACAGCTTCGTCCCAGTCGGCGCCTTTCTCGAAACAGAGTGCACGCAGAATGCGCTTCATTACAGAGTGAAGTTTCTCGACTGAATTACTTTGCGGATGGTAGACTGAGCTGTGGTGAACGGATATGCCGCATTTCTTCAAGAACGTCGTGGTGAGCGCGCTTGTGAACACAGAACCTTGGTCGCATTGGATTTCACTAGGAAATCCAATTCTTGCAAAGACGCCGAGTAGCGCGTTTACAACTGCAGTGGAGCTTAATTCGGGTAACACCACTGCTTCCGGGAACTTCGTAGCAGGGCAAATGAGTGTTAGCAAGTATTTGTTGCCCGCCGCTGTTACTGGTAATGGACCTACAATGTCGACAACTAATCTGCGAAAGGGTTCGCCAATCAAAGGCACTTGGACCAAAGGTGCTTTGAGTTTTTCGTTTGGCCGCCCCGTCCTTTGGCAAACGTTGCAGGAACGTACCCAGTTCTCCGATTCTTTGAAGCACATCGGCCAGTAGTAGTCGTTCAATAACCTGCTCTTGGTCTTGTTGATACCTAAATGGCCAGCCCAGCTATCGCTGTGAACCAAACCCAAAAGTGCGACTCGATACTTTTTGGGAACGACAAGCTGTTCAAAGGTTCTGCCTTTCTTGTTTTTGAATGTTCTGTACAAAATGCCTTCTTTGACTATGAACGATACGGCTCCTTTTTGTTTCCGTTTTGATTTTTCCCAGCACGTCTTCAGCGACTCGTCGTTTGCCTGCTCCATTTTGAGAGCGCTTTTGTCTAACTTTGCTAGAAGCTGAAAATTTTCACTGACTGGGTTTATCGCTTCACCTGAGAGCGCATTACCGACGGGAGTGCTGCTATCAATGGCTGGCGCGACACAATTGGCGTCGACAGGAACAGTTTCGCTTGGTGCAGTAGCTTGTGTCGGTTCACTCTGGTCTGTAATTTCCGTGTTACGGGTAGCGCTGGTAGCTTGAGCTCTTGTTTGGGACCTCGTGACGACCATTACAGGGTTAGCATTAAGTTCCAGTCCTGCATTTTGGAAGTCCCTCATTGATCGGTTAGAAAAAATGTAGGGAATTTTCTGAGGAAGTTTATCGGAAACCGCAGCATCAGTTTCGAATGTGCCGAAGGCGCCCTTCATTTCGACTCTGGCTACCGGCAAACACTTCATGTCTGGCTCTAGTGCCTGGCGTACCCATACACATGAACCTGTTAAGTTCTCGGGCTTAACAAATGACGGGTGGACGATATCAAATGTTGCTCCTGTGTCGCGCAGAACGTTGCAAACTGATGCCGTTCACCTTCATGTCATATGTGTAGGGCAAGAGTAAATCGCTCTCTTCGGTTAGCAAATTGACGGAAACTGCTGGCTGTCGGCAACCGACTGCGATGTGACCCGGTTGTTGGCATTTATAGCAGACCAGCGGTTGTTTTTCTTCGAACTTGGAACTTTTCGGTTCACTCGCGTTGGCTGCATGCCCTTGGGCTGGAACACTGTCGCCTGGTTTCCCTTGGTTAGTTTCTTTCGTTCCTTTCTGAAATTTCTTGAACGCTCCTGACGGCTTCTTTCTTTGTTCTTCTGAACTTTCCATTCTACGGGAACGGTACTCGTCCGCCAAGCTGGCTGCCGTTTGCAAAGTCTCTACGTTTGGCTTGTCCTGAATCCACAGCCGCATTTGGTCCGGAATGGACGCATAAAACTGCTCGAGCGCAAACAGTTCAATCAGACGTTGCTTGTCCTCGTATGCGTTGGCACTCTTAAGCCATTCCTCTAACAAGCTCATGGATTTGTAGGCGAATTCTGAAAATGACTCCCCTTGGCCACGCCTCGTGTTACGGAACTTCATCCTCAAGGCTTCTGTTGACAAGCTGTACCTTCGCCTCAAATGAAGTTTCACTTTTTCGTAATCATAAGCATCTTCATCTGGCATTCTCGCGATTACATCGGCTGCCTCATTTGGAAGTAATGTCAACAGGCGTTGTGACCATGTCTCTTTTGCAAGTGCAGCTCTTGTACACGTCCTCTCAAAGTTGACGAGATACAAAGTGATGTCACTGCCAGCCTTGAAAGGTTGCATGTATCCTCGCATATCGAAACTGTCATTGCGTTCAAGGTTATGCAGTTGCATCTCTTTTAACTTCAGTTCTACTTCTCGTTCTTTGAGCCTTTCCGAGACTGCCCTCCAACACTCCTCGACTTCGTCGTCGTTTGCTCCGCATTTGGATATCGCTTCGATAATTGCAGGCTTCCGCATAGACTTCTGTACAGGGATACCGAGCTCTTCAGCTAGCAGCACTAGGTTGGGTTTCGTTAACGACGTGAGGATCATGACTGCTGTTAACAAGTGCTACCCCGTTATGTGTACTACTATTTAGCAAAGTCAACAACAAATACAAAAGAACCTCGACTACCAAGTAAATGCTGCTAATGCTCCCAATGAAGTCAAGCAAGCCGTGCTCTCACCAAACCGGACGCCAAGGCCGCCCCCGACGTGCGCTCCATACCGCCGCCACCGCTGCCACCAGCTGTTACGTATTCGGCGGCTGGACGACAGCCGGCCCAGGAAAGAGACGACTCAAGCAGTGCCAGGAAGACAATCCCAGTTTATTCACCTTGCGGCGCGTTTTTAAGCGCTACGCAGCCAATCGCAGGTTGGCATGAAAGAAAAGAAAACAGCAAGATAACAGCAATCGGGCAATGTTATCAGAAAGCCCCGACGTAGAAAGAGGGCGAGCACTGCAAACGTTACAATACCCAACGAGCCAAATGGCCAGACGGGTCTTTTAGTGACGATAACCAGCAGATGGCGCGGCGATGAGTGACGACGTCAAATGGACGGCCAGAAGTAGGGTTGAAATCTTGTGATTGCCCAAACGATGGCCAGACTTTTATTTTCTGTGATCGAAAAATTCTCTTCAGTCCTAGTAAGAGTGCGACTGGCATAAGAAACGACGTACTCATTGAAGTCAGACTGGCGTTGAGCAAGAATAGCGCTAAGGCTGACTGCACAAGTGTCAGTGTGGATTTTGGTTGGGGAATCTAGATAAAAGTGACGGAGCATTGGTGCAGATGTCAGCAAATGACGTAGTTTTGCAAATGCTTCATTTCAAGCGGAAGACCACGCTGAAATTCTTTCACTGTCAGAAAGTAGCTGTGTTAAAGGGGTCTTTACGGATGCGAAATTACGAACGAATCGACGAAACTATGAACATAGGCAGATAAAGCCCCGGAGTTCCTTTAGTGTCAATGGTTTAGGAAACTGGGTGATGGCATGAAATTTTGCACTGTCAGACACAACACCATTCTTGCTGACAACATACCCTAAGATGCAGAGCTTCCGGGCAGCAAAATGGCACTTTTTCAAATTTAGTTGGAGCCCAGCATGTGTGAAGCATTCCGGGACACTTGTGAGGCGCGGAAGATGGGTATCAAAGTCTTTTTAAAGCACCACGACGTCGTCCAGATAGCAAAGACACGTCTGCCATTTGCGGCTTCGAAGTATGTTGTCCATAAGACGCTCGAAGGTGGCAGGGGCGTTGCAAAGACCAAACGGCATCACATTAAACTAGTACAAGCCGTCCGGAGTACCAGTCTAGGCGCGGTCAGGTATATCCATCGGTACTTGCCAGTATCCTGATCGAAGATTCAGTGAGGAGAAGAACTCTGCTTCTTGCAAAGAGTCGAGAGCTTCGTCGATTCTTGGGAGCGGATAAACATCTTTCCACGTGATCTTGTTAAAGCACCTGCAATCAACACATAATCGAATGCTCCCGTCCTTCTTTTCGACCAGTACCACCGGGGAGGCCCACGGATTGTTGGACGGCTGTATGACACCATGGTTGAGCTTATCAGACACTTCATCGTTAATAGCTTGTCGTTAAGCGTGAGATACCCGGTATGGACGCTGACGCAATGGTGCGTTAGTGCTGGTGTCTATACAATAAACAGTTGCAGATGTTCGGACCAAATTAATTTGGTCCGAACATGTCGAAAGACGTTTGAAAAAGGTCGAGAAGTGTCAATAGTTGGTTCCGTTAGGCGACAGGAAAATCCGAATCAATCGATGGAAGGATTCATGGTTTACCAGGTTTACCTTCGGAGCTTCGCCCACTCATCATCATTCACTTCGTGGACATGGCGGAATTTTTAAGCGTAGGTTCTTTCAGTACAATAACAACACCTGTTGAAGTCCAAATACTGAGTTAAAAAGCAAGAGTTTAAAACACAAACAAAACATATATTTTCAGCAAGGGTATTACACAAACGTGCACACTCGGCAGCCACCAATCTCAACTCACAAGATCACTTGGAAGGTGTTGAAAACAACAGTAACAAACTTACCGCACTACAAATGCCATCTCGAGCATCATAAACTGCGCAAAAAATATTGGCCCCAAGCAAACGCGGGCACCCCACATTTTTTCAAGCATGTTTCAGAAATTTTCTTCAAGGAAACACCAAAACGAACTCCCGCCCTGGTCGTAGTCCCGGCGATACTCTTCAAAAAAGTACTCCAGTGGCGTCATAACTCGATTCTTCAATATCGGCTGGCTGCAGTACACGACTTACTCACACCGCTCATACATCACAACTTCTTGGATGATGTTTACCACTCGTCCTACCCTCCAACACCTGCAGTTTGGATCCTTCCCAGTTTCGCGAACGTTAAATGTAATTGTACTGCGCGCGCGTAGCACGTACCAAGGCGGCATCCCTGAAAAAGAGTCCCCGCTTCGATGTCTCGATTTCTCCTCATCTGTGCTGGTTGGCTGTCGCGTGTTTAGAGGGTAAGGGCCCGTCTTGGGTGCCTTTTGATGCTTGATTTCTTGTTTCCATGTGCGTGCCGATAACAGGAACATTTGGCAGGGTAATTTGGTGCTTTTGTCTGAAAGCGGCGGCGCGTGTCTGCTTCAGCGCTCGTTTGTCACAAAAATAAGTGCTTTTTTACAAATATCACGCATCCTGATACACTTTTTGTAACACTAGATTGCAGGGGAATACGTTCTGCTTCAATATAGCATCCTTTTTCTCGTTCGAGCTACTCAGCAGCACAGAACAGCTTTGTGACGTCACACCACCAAACAACCATATATCACACCCACGCGCTCCAAAAATTTGTACTCAATCACTGAAAACATCAAGCAAACTGCACCCCACACGCGATCGCACACACAAAAGAACGAGAAATCAGACCAAAAAGCACACGGACACGCAGAAATCCTCACGCAACCACACTGAAACACAAAGTTCCATTCACTTTGATGAGTGAGCGTCAGCGCCTTCCCCAAAAAAAGCGGCTGAAACTGTCAACTCTACCCAGACGTGCTCGCCCATTGAATGTGACGCGACGCAGCAGGCCGAACCTTATTTTTTATTCAGCGGCCATGCCAGTACTTGCCTACGAAGCAGAAGCCTGGAAGCTTACAAAAGTCGTTCAGCCTAAATTTATAATGACGCAGCAAGGGATTGAAAGCAAAATTATCTAAGAAACGAAAAATGGCAGCATATCCACGGAGTGAATGATGGATAGTGGGGCAAAGTATCCGTCCGTTCATTCGTTCTTGCTTCCATCCATTCATGCGTGCGTCTGTGTGGCCGCCCGTGCGTCCATCAACCAGTCCGTGCATGCGTCTGTTCGTACGTCCGCACGTTCATCTGTGCATCCATCCCTGCTTTCGTCCATGCATCCGCTCCAGCGTCCGTTCAAGCATTCATCTGTCCGTGCAGCCATCCGTGCGTCCGTCCATGCATCTGTCTGTGTCCGTTCGTCCACCTGACACTTTGTACAACTAAACTCGTAGGTCTCAACAGTTCTGCGTATTTACGGCCAGTATATTCAGTCTTTGGTGTCACTTAGTGTTCGCGCAGTCCCTAAGTGACCAGACGTCAAGTAGTCGAGCGTATTAAACAAAACAGATGCGTGTAAAGAATCGGGAACCAGCAGTAAGGAGCGAGAACCCGTCACTGACAAGTTCATCGTGTGAAGAAGCTTATCTCTGACGCAAAACAGACCTTCGGTTACCAAGGCTTGCGTTGGAGGGAAAAGACCTTTCAAGGTGAAGACTTTGCGCTGCTCAGCGGCGAAAGTCAATGCGTTGGGAAAGTCAGCTGACAGGGAAGCGACGAAATGGTCCGATTCCTCAGCTTCGCAATTCGTCGTAGGTCGGGGCATTCTGGAAAGGCAGTCCACGTCAGCATATCGGCGGACGCTTTTGTACGAAAGAGCCCTATTGAAAAAACGTCCACTATAGAAATGGTGGATCCAATCATCCACCTTTTTGTTGTATTATGGTGCTGGAAATATAGGTGGAACATGGTGTATGGTGGAGGGCTGGCAATGCTGGAGTGTGAAGCACCGTAATGACCACCATGACGAGCTGCCTCTAAGAAAAATAATAAAAATAGTTGTATAAAAAACAATGTAGAAAGCACCTATAAAAATAATAAAAAATAAAACTGTGCGGAACTGAAGGTGCTACTTTCGTATTCCCAACTACGCACGCTAACCACTGCTCCAAGCTGACAGATGTGAACAAAGATGTTGAATGACCAGTCAACTTACAAACTCACTGTTCGACTTCAGTTCTGTTTGTCGCGCACACGAGATGGACGGGATCTGTACCGGCTACTAAAGCCTGTACCTGCTACAAGCAACGGCTGTCTGTAACAATTGCCACTGCAATACTTGCCTCGGCGCTATGTATTACTTATAATTTACAACCGCTAAAAAAGAATTCAGTCGACTGAGGAGCAGCCGCAGTATATCGACGGTTACTGTCAAACATAATATCTGTTTCTCGCTCTTTCCAAATGGCGACATCTGCTCGGGCATTATGATACTTCTAGGCTCTTCCGATGGATAAGCCTACACAATCGATTGTGATGTTCTTCGCGCAACGCGCAGTGCAGTCGTGCCAGCACGCTGCTGTTGCTCTATCGTTAGGAACAACTACAGAACGGCTAGGCCAAAAAAATGTAGTGTGCCGGAAACATTATGCTATTATATTCGTTCAGTATGCATACGAATTGGCGAGTCTGTGCTCTCGCATAAGGGATAGAGAAGTGCTTGCAAGTGCGACCGGCAGCTGTCGGTGAGGGAAGGCGTACATTTGGTAACTCTTCTGCAACGCATCGCATCGATGTTTGTCACTTCTTGCGCGGACACAGCACACGACTAAAAGGGCTTCAGTGAGGTTAAATGATGCCATCGCTGTGCTGTATTGTCATTCTTACTCGTCGAAATCGTGTAATGTAGAACACAGAAACACCGATAGCACTTGCATGGGCTTGGTTGGTAGCCTAACATTTGGTGGAACTCATGCTGGTAGAACAGAAGGGTAAAAGTCATATTCGCTCGAGCTCGTCTTGACGCATGTCGAAGGTAAATGTTTATGCATATTAGCGTAGCACAAACTTTTTAACACAAAAGTACGGTTCAAGCAATAGAGTGTGAAAGAATTGCCAGAGTTGCGTTCCTAGCGTGGCGATATCAAGTTATCGCTGTATTCTGCTCTAACATTGAAAGGGGCAATAGCGAACTGGAGCTCATTTATTTTTTGACAAAAACCTTGTGATATAAATAATTTATTGTCACTGCTCACAGTGACAGCTCCAGTCTTCTAAACATCACGACAGAGAAACACATCGCGAATGACAAACTGATGTAAGTACGTACGAGAAATGTGAATATATTTCCGGCCGCGTTCTACGCTCCACAAAAACTGAAGCGTTATTGACACAACACGAATAAAAAAACGTGCTAGAAAGCGTGATAGGCAGCGTTGTTTTTTTTTACCCCAACCCTATCTCTCTGCGCATTGAAGAATGAAACACTACAAATAAGTGATGACATAGTGTCGTGTGCTTTCGTATCATGCCACCATCATCCCCCAAGCTTCCATATAACGCCAACGTCATCCAGCTTGCTCACCAAGCCTTACACAAAACACGTTTGGCATCGCCACCATCAGCGGACATTTGACAATGTCACCACCATTGCCTCACCACCACCATCTGCCACCATTTCTTCCAATCTCGCCGTCATGAGCCGGCATTTTCTACTGTCACCACCATCGGCACGCCACCACCACCATCATCAGCCATCATTTTTTCAACTCTCGGCGCCACCAGGGGCTCCAGAACCAGGAAACCAGGAAGTGGGCAGTGGGGGCTGTCACCCCCCAGGTTAGAAACCAGGTGGGCATGCCCCCCACTGAAAGCCATATATATATATATATATATATATATATATATATATATATATATATATATATATATATATATATATGATCTAACAGATAATAATGCCAAGGAAGATATAGGGGAAGTTATTAGGCCAATTTTAATGTAAACGAGAAGAAAGAAAAGTGGGTGAAAAGATAAATTGCCGCGCGCAGGTCGCAGGTTCAGATACTGCCCACGGTAAGTTATCTTTGCACCCACTTTTCTTTCTTCCCATTTACATTAAAATTGGCCTAATAACTTTTTCTATACCTTCCTTTGCATCATGGTGTGTTAGATCTCAATAATACTGTGTAAAACAAGAAAAACGAGCCATTAGGTATACACTTGTTGCCTTTATATATATATATATATATATATATATATATATATATATATATATATATATTGAACGCGTTATTCGAAGGTTGTAGGTTCGATTCCTCCTCACGGCTGGTTATTGTTTCATCCACTTTTTTTTCTTCTTATTTACATTTCATTGGTTCTAATAACTTTCCCTGTACATTCCTTGGCATTACTGTCTGTTAGATCTCATTATTATTGTGATAAAACACGGAAAAACGAGCCCTTAGGTATACACTTCTTTCCCTTATATATATATATATATATATATATATATATATATATAATAAAAAAGAGGTGTTGTACGTCGAAAAAGGTTCAGACGCAGCTTGGCAAAATGTGCTTCATCAGGCAGGTCTGGCTGATGGCGAGCGGCGTGCGCGAGCTACTACTGCAGCCACCGATCATCATCGTCTTCTTCATTGCCAGCAGAGCGTCCGTTATTCAGATTTATTAATTCATTACAATTAATCCCCGCGAAATAAGGAGCCATCCTGGCGACCTATGGAGAAGTAAACACGGGAGGGTCGTAGCAGGGCTTAAGTCTCGAGACGTGGACAATTTCCTGGCCACGACGACGTTTGTCAGAAGATGGTTTCAGCGGCTCAATGAAGTAATTCACCGGTGACGTTTTTCGTAGTACACTATATGAGCCGTGATACTGGGGGACCAACTTGGTAGAGAGGCAAGGTGTAGCAGAAGGAACATGCAGCCAGACGAGTAAGCCTGGATCGTAAGAAGTAGTGTTATTTGATGCGTCATGGTGGTGCTTTTGGCGTTCTTGGTCTTGGGTTGTGAATGATCTTGCCAGTTGGCGGCACTCTTCAGCGTATGTGGCGGCTTTAGACAAAGTCGTGGACTCTGAGGAGTCAGGTTTGTACGAAAGAATGGTGTCCATAGTGCAAGAAGGTTCGCGTCCGTAAAGGAGAAAAAAAGGAGAGAACCCAGTAGTGCTTTGAATGGCGGTATTATAGGCGAACGTGATAAAGAGGAGCACTCGGTCCCAATTGGAGTGGTCTGACGAGATATACGTAGACAGCATGTCACCAAAGGTGCGGTCGAAGCGCTCTGTCATTCCATTGGTCTGGGGATGATAGGCGCTTGTAGTGCGGTGAACGACGTGGCACTCACGCAGCAATGCTGTGATGAAGTCTGACAAGAATACGCGACCACGATCGCTCAGCAACTCCCGAGGCGCTCCATGACGTAATACGATGTTGTGAAGTACGAAAGTCGCAACGTCTTTTGCTGTAGACGAAGGAAGGGATGAAGTTTCGGCATACCGCCTGAGATGGTCGACGGCAACTATGATCCAGCGGTTACCGTCAGCTGTGTTGGGAAGGGGACCATAGATATCGATGCCGACGTGGTCGAATGGTCGAGATGGGCATGGTAAGGGTAACAAGGTACTGCTGGCGTGATAAGGGGGAGTTTTTCATCTATGGCACGTCAAGCAGGCCCGAACGTATCGTCGTATAAAACGGTACATGCCACGCCAGTAATATCAGAGACGTATGCGAGAATAAGCCTTCAGGAAACCTGCGTGTCCACATTGGGGGTCGTCATGAAACGTGGAACAAATTTTGGATCGCAGATGACGTGGAATAACGAGTAGCCACTGACGTCCACCGGGTGCGTAGTTGTGTCGGTACAGCACGTCGTCGCGAGTGGCGAAGTGCTCGACTTGCCGACGCAACGTCCGAGAAGGGGGGGAAGCCGTCCGCCCTGCCAGGATGTCTAGAATCGAAGCAACCCACGGGTCCTTGCGTTGCTCAGATGACATGTCGGCGATGGTGACGGCAGTGGCATCACAGGTTAGACTTTCGCAGCCGTCCGGGTCAGGGGGTAGGGGCGAACGGGATAGGGCATCTGTGTCCGAATATTTCCGGCCGGAGCGATAGACCACGCGAATATTATATTCTTGGAGGCGTAATGCCCATCGGGCGAGGCGACCGCTTGAATCCTTCAGTGACGACAACCAGCAGAGGGCGTGGTGGTGAGTCACGACGTCAAAAGGGCGCCCGTACAAGAAAGGTCGAAATTTTTCTATCGCGCAAATAATGGCCAGGCATTCCTTTTCAGGGACGGAATAGTTGATTTCGGCTTTGCTAAGAGTTCGGCTTGCGTAGGCAACCCCGTACTCTTGGAAATCGTCTTTTTTCTGTGCAATAATAGCGCCTAGCCCGACACCACTAGCGTCGGTGTGGGTCTCTGTGGGTGCCGATGAGTCGTAGTGTCGCAGAATAGGCGGCGACGTGATGTGGCGGCACAGTTCATTGAAAGAATCGTCACAGGTGGCAGACCAGGCTGAAAGGTCTCTAGAGCCGGTGAGGAGCTTGGTCAAAGGAGCGATGATCGTCGCGAAATTGCGAACGAAGCGCCGGAAGTAAGAGCACAGGCCTGTGAAGCTTCGGAGCTCTTTCATGGTGGTCGGTTTGGGAAACGCTGAAACGGCTGTAAGTTTGGAAGGGTCAGGATGAATGCCGTCTTTTGAAACCACGTGGCCAAGGATCGTAAGCTTTCGAGTGGCGAAATGGCACTTCTACAGATTCAGTTGCAGCCCCGCGGCAGATATACACGCGAGGACATTCTCGAGGCGGGTTAAATGGGTTGCGAAATCAGTTGAAAAGACGACAATGTCATTTAAATAACAAAGGCAAACGTTCCATTTGAGGCCTCGAAGGATAGAGTCCATCATTCGCTCGAAAGTAGCTGGCGCGTTGCAGAGGCCGAAGGGCATGACTGTGAATTCGTAAAGCCCATCGGGCGTGATGAAAGCTGTTTTCTCGCGATCGGCCTCTGCCATGTGTACCTGCCAGTATCCAGAGCACAGATCTAAAGAAGAGAAAAATTCGGCTCTCTGTAGGCAGTCCAAGGCATCGTAAATGCGTGGCAGCGGATAGACATCCTTGCGCGTATTCGGTTGAGACGTCGGTAGTCCACGCAAAACCTGAAGGATCCGTCCTTCTTCTTCACCAACACAACTGGAGAGGCCCAGGGACTGCTTGACGCTTCGATTATGCCACGTGTCAGCATGTCGTCAACCTGTTCATTGATGGCACGGCGTTCGGTAGTTGACACACGATATGGACGCTGCCGTAATGGCGTCTCTTGACCGGTATCTATACGATGAACAACAGATGACGCTCGACCTAAGGAAGGCTGATTGTTATCAAACGAGGCCCGAAAACGCTGTAGGAGCGTGATCAGCTGCTCCTGCTGCCCAGGCGTGAGGTTCAATCAATGGACTTGCGGAATACTAACATAGGTTCATTAGCGTCAGTTGCGGGTGTAATGGCACAAGTCGGTAAAAATGGCTTGTATGGATACATCGGGTCTTCTAAAATACAATTTAAGGTCTCGAGGCTTCCCAGACACTCGCCGCGTAGCAGTATGTAGGGGCAAGCAGAAACGTTGCACGCATAAAGTTCCGCCGAACTATTGGAAAAGTTGATGATGGCAAATGGGAGGACGATGGTTCGGTGTTGCACACTAGCTATAGTTGGTTGGAACAGGAGCGTCGAGTTAGTGGCAGCAGGGGAAAACACAGGCACAAGGACGGCGGACAACGGCGCGATGCGGACGTCAGCTACGGCAAACACTTTCGAGGGGCTGTGGTGGTCGATATCAAGGCACGGATTCGTCAACGTGAGTTCAGCACGAGCGCAGTCGACGATGGCCTGATGGGTATCAAGGAAATCCCATAATAGCATGACGTCGTAAGATGAACGTGGGAGAACAACAAAGTTGACGGCGTACCAAACATCTTGAATAAAAACGCGTTCTGTGCACTGAGCTGTCGGCGCGATGAAATGGGAGGTGGCTGTACGCAGAGCAAGATTCGTAAGCGGCGTTGTAACTTTTCTCAAATCACGACATAGTTTTTCACTAATTACAGAAATGACGGCGCCTGTGTCGACAAGTGCACGTACAGCAACACCTTCTACTAGCACATCAATTTCGTTGGTCGGACAAAGAGGAGGTCTTAGAAAGTTCGATGACGACGCCGTTCTTGCCTCCGGAACTGCGGCTGTCAGTTTTCCTCTCGAGCGGGGCTCGTGCGCCGAAGCATCGGGGAGACAAATCGGCGACGGTGTCGTAATGACCGGCGAGAATTGACAGGGCGTCGTGGGGACAATAAATCGGTGATAGGAGAAGATGGTCGCTGGGGATTCTGGGCAGCTTGGTAATTTGCAGAATTCCCATGGCCTGGAGGCTGGAAGTTGCGACGGTGACAGAAGCGTGCTATATGTCCCACGAAACCGCATGCGAAACAGATGGGTCGATTATCCAAGGTGCGCCATGGGATAATGACAGAAGGTGCAGGGGGAGAAGCGGGATGGGGTGCCGTGTATGCAGGCAGCGTCGTAGGGTAGGAGGACCCGGTGCCCCGGTATGCGCCAGAAACAGGTGGGGCTGGGGGTCTAGCAACAATGGCAGCGTAGGTCAGCGGCGTAGGGACGGATGGCGATGGATGCAGTGCATGCGTGACCTGTGTCTCAATGACCTGGCGTAAACGTGGGTCTAACGAGGTCACTGGCGCGGATGCTTCGGCCACAAGAGAAAGCTGACGCGCAACTTCTTCACGAATGAATTGTTTGATGTGGGACAGTAAGACGGTGTGATCAGCAGCGACGTCGTGCACGAGGGCGGAAACTTCAGCCGTATATTCAGTGGCCCTGCGCGTCGAGACACGCTGCTTATGCAACTCGTCGTACTCCTGACAGAGCTGGACAACATCGGTGACGGTCTGTGGATTCCTAGCGACGAGCATCTCGAAGGTATCGTCGTCAACTCCCTTTGATGATGTGCTTGATTTTGTCGCGTTCGGTTAGAGATTCATCGACGCGCTTGCGAAGGGACAAGACATCTTCAATGTAACTTGTAAAGGTCTCGTCTCTGCGCTGGACTCGACTACGGAGACGCTGTTCCGCGCGAAGCCGGCGCACGGCGGGACGACCGAAGACCGCGGCGATGGTGGTCTTGAAGGCGGACCAGTTGGTGATTTCGCCTTCGTGGTTCTTGAACCAGAGGCTGGCCACATCAGCGAGGTAAAAGCGCACGTTTGTGAGCTGGTCGCAGGCGTTCCACTTGTTGGAAGCGCTTACGATTTCGTACTCGACGAGCCAGTCCTCGACGAGCCAGTCCTCGACGTCTTGTTCGTCGTTGCCGCGAAAAATCAGTAGGTAGCGTTGCCGAGGTACGCCAGTACAGTAGACTGTCGTTGGTAAGGCAGCTTGAGAAGAGCCAGGAGCAGTCATGGTGAACGGTGAGGGCAGCGTCCGATTGCGACGTTCCAGGTTGATAGGAACCGCGGCTCCTCCACCACTTAAAATAGAGGTGTTGTACGTCGAAAAAGGTTCAGACGCAGCTTGGCAAAATGTGCTTTATCAGGCAGGTCTGGCTGATGGCGAGCGGCGTGCGCGAGCTACTACTGCAGCCACCGATCATCATCGTCTTCTTTATTGTCAGCAGAGCGTCCGTTATTCAGATTCATTATTTCATTACAATATATATATATATATATATATATATATATATATTGTTACAAGGCACTTTATACTATATATACAAGGCACTTTATACTATATATACTGTTACAAGGCACAATTGGTGCGCGAGATCTTAGCAGCCCTGGCGTGTCACACATACCTGTAAATATTGCAAATACACTCGTTTCTCTCTTCCGTGTATTTGTAATCCCCGTAACAAATTGGTGGAGTTGTTAGGCAACGAAGTGCTATACAACAGAGCTCCGCAGTGGTCGTAAAATCGGGGCTTCCGTGACAGAACACTGGACTGATCCCACGGCCTCCTCTCCATCGGCCTCGGCGACGCCTGCACCATTCACGGCAACGTCTCCACCGGCCCCACCCTGACCCACGTACGTGCTAACGCATCCGAATCATCCAGGAACGCTCTACGGTACGAACAAAGTTGGTGTTGATGACTGGATAGCTGACTAAGAACGTACCAGTGCGCTCAACCGGTATGGCCCAACTCTCATGCTGGGCAACGTGCTGTTTTACCTGAAAGGCACGGCCAAAGTCTTGTACGAGAACCATGAGGAAATCGGCAGTTGAGACACATTCAAGGAGAAGCTCCGCGACTTCTTTGGGAAGCCCATCGGTCGAAAGGCGGCTGCAAAAAAGGAGTTCTCTATACGTGCTCAGAGGTCCATAGAGCCGTATATCTCGTACATACAGGGCGTGCTGGCTCTATATTGTAAGGTCGACAACGACATGTCGGAGTCTGACCACGTGTTCAAGGGGATAGCGGAGGATGCGTTGAACCTGCTTTTGTACCGCAACTGGGTGACCATCCAGAAAATTATTCAGGAATGTCGGCGTTTTGAACAGGCCGAAAGCAGGCGTATTTCAATATCATTCACTCGGCTGCATAACACCGCTGCGACGTCCCCCTGCGAAGCTGGACTGACCTCTCATCGGCAGCATTAACTGGCGTTTGAAATTACGCGAATCGCCCGGCGAGAAATTGAAGCAATTACACCTGCTCTTCCCACCAACGGCCACGTGGATTTCCAAGTGCCTCAGGTTTGTTTGGTACAGTCGATTGCGCGGGAAGAACTCAGCAATTCGGGCCTCGATGTCTGTGCCTTTGCTCAGTCACGACCGTTCCGTTTAAGACCGGCTTCCGTTCAAGATCGCCGTTTCGCCCCAGGTCACCGCCCAAGGAATGCTCTTTTCCACGCTCTCGCAATCTGGCCGAATGGCGAACGGCGGATGATCGGCTGAACTGCTTTAACTGCCGCCGCATAGGGTACGTTGCACGGTATTGCCATAATCACTGGTCTTCGTCCCGAACACAGTATAACACTGCTCACCGCGCCGACAGCTACCACCTTTTTAAGCCTCCTGCGCCGATCCCCGACATCTAACGCCACCTTCCACTCTTCGATGCCCCTGATACGCAGCACAGCCGCTCACCATCGCCTCGACGTCATCAGTCTTGTGCGCTGCCTGCACGTCGCCCGTCGTCCCCTGCTCCTTTACGACGACGCCCGACCTCCCCGCTCCATTCTCATCAGGAAAACTGAGCGGTGCAGCTCTTAGAAGTGAAGCTGCATCCGCGATACCAACCTCAAATCATCTCTTTGTACTGCCGACATGACGAAATTTGATCGACGTAGACGTTGACGGCCTGACTGTTTCTGCACTTATTGACAGCGGGGCGCATATTTCTGTGAACAGTGCCCGACTTCGTCGCCACCTGAAGAATGTTCTCACCCCGGCTGAATTTGGCATTATTTGTGCCGCTGACGGAAGAAGTCTTGCCATCACAGGAATGTGCACAGCACGCATCACAATCGCCGTTCACCCCACATCTGTTCTCTTTGCAGTTATTGAGCAGTGCCCCAATGACATGAATTTAGGATTCGATATCTTGTCCTCTCATGCCGCTCTCATCGACTGTGCAACCGGTGTTCGGGCTATTGGCCAATTTGCGTTCGGGCTTTTGGCAAATTTCTGTCGATGACTTAGAACGCGAAAAAACTGCTTTTGTCACACCGGACGGCCTTTATTAATTCAAGGTTATGCCTTTTGGGCTGTGCAACGCCCCGGCAACGTTCAAACACTTGATGGACTTTCTCCTGCGTGGTTATAAATGGTCAATCGGCCTTTGCTACCTCGACGTTGTGAATGTTTTTGTCAACAGTTCAAAGCCACCTAACTCGTTTGCCCAGCCACCTAACTCGTTTCGTCGAGCGGGACTCCAGCTGAACTCGAAAAAGTGCAATTTCGGCCGACGAGAAATCATGGTCCTTGGTCATCATGTAAGTGCTGCTGGCGTCCAACCGGACCCTGACAAGATTAGCGCTGTCAAGAATTTTCCTCTGCCTTCTACTACCAAAAATTTTCGTTGTTTCGTGGGCTTATGCTCGTACTTCTGACATTTTATACGCAAATTCACTACAATTGCACGACCACTCTCTGATCTTCTAATAAAGAATGCGCCCTTCACGTGGGGCCAAGACCAAGCAGCTAGGTTTTTCACGCTGATCCAGCTGCTCACTTCACCACCATTATTGGCTCACTTCGACCCGTTCGCGAAGACTGAAGTTTGCACAGACGCCAGTACTCACGGCATCGGCACCGTCCTCACTCAACACCAGGGGGGCCAAACGCGTGTTATTGCGTATGCCAGCCAACTTCTCTCCACATCTGAGCGAAACTATTCGATAACGGAGACCGAGTGACTTGCGTTAGTCTTGGCTCTAGGGAAATGTCGCAGCTACTTGTATAGCAGGCAGTTTTCAGTTATTACGGACCACCACGCTCTGTGTTGATTGTCGTCGCCCAAGGACCCAACTGGTCTCCAAGGTCGCTGGGCTCTACGTCTCCAGCAGTACAACTTCGACGTAATTTATAAGTCTGGCAGGTTACACCAAGATGCCGATTGTCTCTCGCGTTATCTGGTGGACCCTGCAAACTTTGCTTTCCATGAGAGCGATTCTTGTGTGCTCACCATATCCTATTTGCGCGACATCGACACAGAGCAGCGCCGGGACGCAACCCTCAAGACCGTTAGTCAGCGAGTATCATCAGGACTCTCCGATCGTTCGCTCCGTCAATATGTCCTCCCCAACGAAATTCTGTACCACCGCAACATGAAGCCTGATGGCTCGGGATTTTCGTTAGTTATTCCCCGACACCAGCGTGCCACCATTCTTCAACATCTGCGTGCCGCTTCGACGGCAGGACACCTGGGTTTTTTTGGTCTGCCCTGTATAAAATTTGTGCGCTGCTATGTCACTGCTTGTGAACGCTTCCAGCGTCACAAACATCCTGCTCTCTGTACGGCTAGCATGCTCCAACCTATTGACATTTCTCGGAACCTTTCTTCCACGTCGGCCTCGACTTGATCGCACCTTTCCGAACGTCCGTGTCAGGCAACAAATAGATCGTTGTCGCAACTGACCATGCGATCAGGTACGCTATAACTCGTGCTTTTCCAAGTAGCTGCGCTACAGACGTCGCAGACTTTCTACTGAATGACGTCATTCTGCAGCTTGGGGCTCCACGCCCGCTTCTGACAGATCGTGGCTGCTGCTTCCTCGCAAAAGTTATCGACTAAATCCTTCATGGCTGCTCTACTGAACATCACCTTAATACTGCCTACCATCCCCAGACCAACGGTATTACAGAGAACCTCGACCGAACTCTTACAGAAATGTTGTCCATGTATGTCTCTGCTGATCACCGGGACTGGGACGCATTGCTATCCTACGTTACGTTTGCGTATAATTCATCAAGGCCTGGCAACACCAGCTGTTTTCCGTTTTTTCCTCTGTATTGCCGCAACCCTGCGTTGCCATTCGACACACTCCTTCCTTCTGATACTACCAAACCAACGGTGTATGCTCAGGATGTTGCTTCTCGAGCACGCGTTGCTCGCCAAATTGCGCACACAATGCTCACTGCTTCTCAGGCCTCACAAAAGGTCTGCTACGATGACTGACACCGCGACATTGACTACACTGCTGACTCTCTCATCTTACTTTGGACGCCGAATCGGCGTGGAGGCTGGTGCAAGAAGCTCCTTCTACGATACACCGGGCCCTACAAAGTTGTGCTTAAGGTCACCGACGTCAACTACCTCATCACTCCCGTTGAACCACACTCATCTTCTGCCACACCACCTTCTGATGTTGTTCATGAGTGGCGACTAGAACGCTACTACACTGCCCTCCTGATTGATTAAGCGGCGCCGTAAAGGCGCTTCGTTCGCCGGGGGTGATGTTACGAGGCAGTAAGCATGGCTCCGCCGTCGTAGACACATCGATGAAAAAGAAGCGGATTCGGCGCGCGAGATCCTAGCAGCTCTGCGGTGTCACACCTACCTGAAAACAATGCAAATACACTTGTTTCTCTCTTCCATGTATTCGTAATCCCCGTAAATATATATATATATTGTCACGACGCAGATACAGGAGAAGTCGGATATAGGGGAGCTCACTTTAATTACACGCAAGGCGCTCCTAAAGAAGACCAGGCAAAAACTTCGTCTTCCTTTCTTGCTGTGTGAGCTCTTCTCTGCAGGTTCAATGTGGCAGTTGCCTCCCTCCAGGAAGAGCATCGTCATGACGCTCTGTGACAAAATACGTGGTGTATGTGGCTGACGTATTATCCAACTGGCCCAGTGCAATATGGCTTCATCCACACAACGTGTATGATTTCAGATTTTCGCTGGCGAGTTCGCGAGGAATTGTCAGAGATGACCTCATAGCTCACGTCACTTAGGCGCCGTACAACATTGTAGGGACCAAATTACTTCTTGAGTAACTTTTCAGAAAGGCCACGTCGGCGGATACAGCTCCAGACCCACACTTTCTTACTTGGTTAATAAGTGACGTATCGGTGTCGCAGGTTATAACGTTGTGCGTCGTAACTCTTTTGCCTGGTGACTCGCAAGCATCCAAGCTGCCGCACCTGTTCAGCTCGTTCGGTAAAAGCTTGAGCATTGGTGTCTGTATAGTCTCAGTTGTGGAACAGCATTACCTCAAGCATTGTCGTCACTTCACGGCAATAAAGAAGACTAAATGGCATGCTTCAGGTAGTTTCCTGCTGCGCCGTATTATAGGCAAACTTCACGTAAGGTAGAACGTCGTCCCAATTTTTATGATCCACGTCGATGTACATACTCAGCATATTGGCCATTGTCTTGTTGGGGCGTTCTGTTAATCCGTTGGTTTGTGGGTCGTAGGAAGTAGCTTTTCGATGCGCTGTTCCACTGAGCTCAAGCACTGACTAAGGAGCATGACCGTGAAAGCGGTACCTCTGTTCGTTATTATAATCCTAGAAGCACTATTCCTCAGAACGATACTTTCAATGAAAAATCGTGCACTTCTACTGCGGTTCCGCTCGATAATGGGTTTGTTTCTGCGTAGCGAGTAAGATAGTCGATAGCAACAATTACCCACTTGTTTTCAGTATGCGAAGTAGGAATCGGTCCAAGTAGGTTCATTCTGATTTGTTCCAAAATCATGATGGGCACTTGAACTGGCTGCAACACGCCGGCTGATTTTAAAGGTGGTGATTTTCGTCGTTAACAATCGAGGCACGTGCGGGCGTAATGCTTTACAGTGCCTGGAAGCTTCAGCCAGCAGTAATTCTCTTGGATTCTGGCCAATGTGCGCGTGTATCCCAGATGGCCGGAGGTTGGCTCATCGTGACAAGCGCTCAAAATCTCATCGTGAATGGATGTCCGGACGACAAGTAAGTGGGCCCTTCTGCTGGAAGAAACGTTCTTCTTATATAGGACACTACTGCGCAAGCAGAATGACGGCAGGCTTTTTTCAAATAGCTTGGGAACTCTTGTAGACTGGCCGTTAAGAAAATATTAGGAGGAAGCAACTCGCTGTCTTCTTTCTGCTTAGACGAATTGGCGACCATGTCAACCACTCCTCAAACTGCCATGTCATCCTTTTCAGGGACATTGTCTTGCTTTATAGGTGACCTGGATAAGCAATCAGCATCAGAGTGCTGCCGTCCCGACTTATAGACGATCGTCATATTGAGTTCTTGACGGCGTAAGCTCCAGCGCGCTAGCCGACCAGATGAGTCCTTCAAGCTGGTCAGCCAGCAAAGAGAGTAGTGATGACTGACTACGTGGAAGGGACGGCCATAGAGATATGGGCGAAACTTCATAGCCGCCCATATTGCAGCCAGACATTCTTTTTCCTTTGTGGAATAATGGAACTCGGTCTGGGAAAGCATCCTACTTGAATATGCGATCACTCGCTCGGCCTAATCTTGCCGCTGGACGAGTAGAGCGCCTAAACCTACGTTTCTGGCATCGGTGGGGATCGTGATAGGAGTGTCCTCGTCCAAGTGAGCAAGCACTGGTGGTGTCTGCAGGCACAGTCCTAGATCATCAAATGCTGCTTGTTCTTCTTCGCCCCGTAAAAATGGAATATCATCTCTCGTTATGCGTGTTAAAGGCGACGCTTTATGAGAGAAAATGGCGATAAATCTGTGGTAGTAGGCGCAGATGCCAAGAAAACGTCTCGCGGCCTTCTTATCTGTTCGCACCGGAAATTTCTCGACGGCATCAATCTTGTCGGGGTCCGCACAAACACCTTCATGGCTCACCACATGTATTAAGAATCGGAGTTCCTTGAAACCAAAATCACATTTCTCGTGGTTCAGCGTTAGGCCGGCGGACCGTATTGCTTAAATTACTAATAGCAGCCGTCTTAGGTTTTCCTCGAATGTTGCTGAGAAAACAATGACGTCGTCGAGGTATACCAGACACGTCTGCCAGTTAAGGCCTGATAGGACGGCATTCATTAGTCTCTGAATTGTTGCTGGAGCTCAGCACAATCCGAAGGGCAAGACTTCAAACTCCTAAAGTCCATCAGGCATAACTCAAGCAGGTTTTTCTCTGTCTCGCTCATTGACGTCAATTTGCCAATATCCGCTTCACGGGTTCATCGAAGAGAAGAAGCGTGCATGCCTCATCCTGTCAAGCGAATCGTCAATACGCGGTAACTGGTCTACGTCATTGTCACGCTGTTCAGCTTGCGGTAGCCCACACAAAAGCGTAAGTTGCCATATATCTTCTTAACCAGCAATACCGGTTACGCCCAAGGGCTTTTCGACGGCTGAATGATGTCATCGTCAAGCATTTTCTGGGCTTTTTTTGTCTTGCTTTGCGCTCTTTCGGTGCCACGTGGTAAGGGTTTTGTCGAGTTGGTCTGGCTATCTCTTCTGTCACAATTCGGTGCTTTTTCAGTGGCGTTTCATTTACCCTCGAGGTCGATGAAAAACAATGTTCGAATTAGCCGAGATTATCTAGAAGACTCTGCGACTGAGCCAGCGATAAATCTATGCTCACGTGAACAGGTGGTGGTGCGGAAGCGCCTGCTGTCTCCGCTTGTCGCACTGCGAAGCACTCGTGGAATTCTAATATTTCTTCGAAGTATGCAACTGTGGTACCCTCTGTAATGTGTCGACGCTCGTTGCTGAAGTTCATCAACAGGACCTCTGCTTGTCCAGACACTACACTGACGAGACTACTGGCAAAGGAGATTTGATGATGATGATGATGATGATGATGTATATGAGGATGATGATGATGATATGTGGAGTTTAACGTCCCAAAACCTGCATTTGATTATGAGAGACGCCGTAGTGGAGGGCTCCGGAAATTTTGACCACCTGGGGTTCTTTGACGTGCACCCAAATCTGAGCACATGAGCCTACAACATTTCCGCCTCCATCTGAAATGCAGCCGCCGCAGCCGGGATTTGAACCCGCGACCTGCGAGTAGCCAGCCGAGTACCTTAACCACTAGATCACTGTGGCGGGGATGGCAAGGGAGATTTCTCGAGAGTGTAAAAGCGTAGACACTTGTTCCGCGACACCTTCTCAGGTATGCTGCGTGTTACACGTGACAGCGACGAGGCGGCATGATAACGGTGGTGTGGTCACGTCGTCAATGACGCTGCTTGGGTTTGCACTGCAGCGATGCGCTATGCCCTATCGGAAAAATTGCCATGATGGATACTGGAAAACATGGTGGGCGTAGTGGAAATAATAGTGGGCATGGTGGAAATAATAGTGGGAATGGTGGAAATTATGATGGCTATGGTGGGACGTAGTGGAAAATATGGTGTTTATGCCGGGACATACTGGGTGGTATGGTGTACAGATGATGGGTAAAGTGGAAATGATGGTGGAAAGCAGAGGCTAGATAGTGGGCAATAATGGGACACTCTGCCCACCATTGCGATAATGCTGGGAAGCCCTAAGCATATGGTGGGTGGTGCTTATTATGGTGGGCTACATGGTGTACCAAGCTGAGAAACTCTTCCCACCATTGCGATAATGCTGGGAACCAGTAAGCAGATGATGGGTGGGCTTATAATGGCGGGCAATTTATATAGTGTACCAAGCTGGGATCTGTACACTACATGTTCTACCACGATGATTTCCACCAAAGGTTAGGCCTACCGACCGAGCCCGTACAATTGTGTTATCCGTGCTTCCGGGTTTCAGAATACACGATTATGACGATTAAGTATGACAATACAGCGCAGCCATATGGCATCAATTAACCTAAATGAAGCATTTTTCATTTTGTATTGTGTCCGCTCAAGAAGCAACAAACATCGATGCGACGCGAGAAAAGCACTCCCAGAGAACGTAATTAAGTGTCTTCTCACCGACAGCCACCGGTCGCACTCACCTGCACTTCTCTAGCTTTTGTACGAGAACTCAGACGTGGCAATTCGTGTGCTTGGTGAACCATTATGCTAGCGTAATGTTTCCGGCACACTGCATTCATTTTGGCCATGCCGTTATGTAGTTGTCGCTTTAGCAAAATAGCTACAGCATTGCGCTGGCGCGACCGCCCTCTACATTGCGCGAAAAGCATCCCAATACTCAATCAAATAAATTAGGCGGGCGTATCTATGGAATGAGCCTAGAAGCGTCATAAAGCGTGAGCAAACGTCGCCCTTTAGAACGAGTGCGAAACGGATATTAAACTTGGCAGAACCCGCCGGTAAATTGTTGCTGCTCCCCAGTCCATTCGGTTTTTTTTTCTTGAAGTTGTGAATTGTAAAAAAATAGCACTAGTGCCATTAACATAGTGGCAATCGTTACAGGGCGCGCAGTTGCTTGTGTTTAATAAATGTGCAATTTTTAGTAGCAGGTGTAGATCTTGTCTATGTTGTGTACACGACAAGCATAACTCAAGTTGAACCTTCAGTTTGTATGCCGACTTAGTATTTAACACTCAATCAGCGTCATGTTGGTGTAGCGCAGTGGTTAGCGTCTTCAAATGGGAGTCCGCAGGTTGCACGTTCGATCCTTCGTGGCGCCTTGTTTATTTTTACGGGACAGGTGTCGTTTATACCTTTTTTACAGAATTCTTTTTTGTTTTTTTGTGGCAGCTCATCAAGGTGATTCTGACGTCATTTCGCCCTCAAGTGTTGCCGGCACTGCAGCACCCACCATTCCCACCATGCGCCATGGTGGGCGTTTCCCACCATTCACCCACTGCAATAAACCACTATAATGGAGGGTGGTGGTTTCCACCATGCCCACCATTCGTTTTTTTTTTTTGATAGGGTGGTCTGCTGAAAAGGTCAGTACACCAACCGGTATATTTATGATGGCACCGTACTCCCGCAAGAAATCCATAGCCAAGGTGGCCTGTTTATAACACACAGAAAGAAGAACGAAGGTTGCGACGAATGATGAATCTCCGATCTTGATTCGTGTGGTGCACTTCCCGGTAGGCGTCAGCAGCTCGCCTTCTGCTTCTCTAATTTGCGGTCCCATCCATTTCATTTCCATCTTCTTGAGTTGGTCGGCCAGATTCTCACTCATTATTGAAAAGTCCGCACCTGTGTCGACCAGTGCCGTCACGTGGTGACCTTCAATTGAAAGTGTATTGCCAGCGGTGATGACGTCTCCTTTTGTCGATTCATTCAAAATAAGTGGCGCTTCGTGCGGCGGTGATGGGGGATTTTCAACTCTTCGGCAATTCGCAACCTTCCCCCCCCCCTTAAGTTCTCTGCTAGTTTCCCTGGTGTGGACTTAGAGACCTTCCTCTCACCATGTCCGCGGAGCTACCTCTATTATAATGCAGAAAATGACCAGCAGAGGGCGAGCGTGACCGGAACCCAGGAGAACGTCCTGCGGGATCATCATGCTCGTATCAACGTTGCGTCTTTCATTAGAATAGCACCGATTTGTAGAGGACGGAAATCCTTGGTACCCAGTGACGCGGTGAGGACAATACCGCACGATGTGTCCTGCTTCCCCACAATGGAAGCACAAGGGCCTGTAGTCAGGGGTACGCCAGATGTTCGTTTTGCGGAGTAGAGGTCGCATCGGCGTCAACGTTTCTCTATAGTATCAAGGCGCTGTCGGCGGTGGTTGCTCGTGGTACTGCTGTGGTGGCGGCTCGTTATACCACTGTCGACGGAGAATTTCTGCATAAGTTGGCCTAACTGTATCCGTGATTGGCTCGGGAAGTGAAATCAGTTGCCTTATTTCTTGGCGCACAACTTCTGTGACCGACGCGATCGCGCAGTCATTCGGTGTGGCGGTGAGCTTCTTCACCTCTTCTTGCACAATTTCGCGTATCAGGTCACGCAAACAACGCTCGTCAGGTGTCACAGTGGTCATGACGGTTGCGCTGATTTGTCCACTGTTGTTTGGGTGTTCGTACTGGCGGTAGCGTAGCTGTAGTGCGCGTTCGATGGCGGTCGCCATCTTCGAAAATTCATCAACGCTTGAAGGTGGGTTCCACACGAGACCAGCAAAGAGCCGCTCTTTACCACCGCGCATGAGGTGGTTGATCTTTCTGCTTTCGAACATATCGGGGTTGGCTCGATGGAAGAGACGAGCCTAGTCCTCAACAAACATAGCAACAGATTTGTTTGGCTTTTGAAACCGTGATTCGACAAGTCATTGTGCATGCTCCCTACTTTCGGTGTTTGCGAAGGTGTCCAGAAACTTCCGCCGGAACTCGTCCCCTGTTGAACACACGCAATTCGTGAACCATGTGCGAGCCCTGCCCTGAAGAGGGAAATACACGTACCCCAACTTCTGTGCGGTGTTGCACCCGTTAACGTTCGCTGTGCGCACGAACTCCTCAAGCCAGTCATCTGCGTCCTCTTGTGTATTGCTGTAGAAATCCACAGAAATTTTCGGGGTGAAAACAGTCACCAGTGTCGCCCTTGGGCTGGTTACGGTGGGGCTACTGCGTCCGAGCACGGTCATGTTTTCCGGCCCAGGACCGAACTCTAAGCTCAGGTCTAATAGGCAGCGGCTGGTGTGGTGAACGGGTGTTTCGACGAGCGGGAGTCTTTGTGGACTAAATCCAGGGCTGTTGAAAGGTGTCCTGGACTTCTACCCAGCTTACATATATATATATAAATATATATATATATATATATATATATATATATATATATATATATCAGGAAAAGACTGTACACTTAAGGGCTCGTGTTTCCGCGTTTTGACACAATATTATTGAGATCTAACCGACATTATTGCCAAGGAATGAGTAGGGGAAGTTATTAGACCCAATCGTTTAGTGAGTGTGAACAAAAAATTGTGGGGTAAAAGATAACTTGGCGTGAGCATGAATCGAACCGGCGACCTTCGAATAACGCTTTCGATGCTCTACCACTGAGCTACCACGGTGGTTATCCTCCAAGCCACTTTATTGGGTTTATATGTAAACTTATACGTGGGAGTGTCACCCAGTGCCACCTGTAGCCATGGTGGCCAGTGCGGCACACTCTTTATGAGCCTGCTTGTCGTCGCGTAGCGCGTAACTTTATTACGAGCTGGCAGGTGACCAATACTCCCTCGTATACAACCTAGTGGCACCAGGTCTGCCAGCACAAGACCCTCGTCAAAGAATAAAGAAATCTTAAATTAACGGCAGAAAAATAAAAAGCTGAATGTGAACAGTCTATGGCGTATTAATACGTGGTAGCGTATAGACGTCCTTCTTGGTAAAGAAATTCAGTCAGCGATAGTCAAAACAGAATCTTCTTGTACTATATTTCTTCTTCACAAGAATGACTGGCGCGGCCCAGGGACTGCCCCACTCTTGAATCAACCCCTTCGTTAGCATCTCTTGGACTAGCTTGTTGCTAATGTTGAACTTTGATGGTGCCACTCTGTAAGGTTTTTGCCGTATGGGATGCCACGACGAGGTGTTGAACCAATTAAGTTTTCGAGAAGATGGCATTGAAGACACTTGGCTGCTTTTGGGGATGTCAAACAATTTAAGTACTTCGAGAAGACGTCGAGAAAGGTGTGAGGTTTGCTTTGGCTTAGAGACTGACTGATCAATTGAAGGAGTTGTGAGTCTTCGGAACGTTGATAGTCTGCATGTTTGTTCTTGCTAGCGTCATCAACAAGTACACTAAACGTCGTAAAGGATTGGGGCTGGTATACGGCCGGTTTTATTTCACCAGGCAACACTTCAGGCTCCATAGAGGTGTTGATTGCGCACAAGCATAAGCTTCCGTTAGCAACCGACACCGGACATTGTGTAAATAAAGTGTTTTTTCACTCAGGCAAAATGAATTGGTTCAAGAATGGCGTCGAACATGGCAATGTCTTTGCAAGACAGTGAAGCGTTCATGGTCTAGAAGGCAGGAATGACCGTGTCAACGGGGACAACAAACGAGCAGTCATCGCGAGATGAATTCTCCAAAAGCGTAGCAGGAAAACCATGCATGGAAAGGTGCCCACTTCTGACGCCAGCTGTTCCTCCTCACTCCCACAAAAGGTGTCTTCTTAAAATACCATCGTGCATGAATAACGCAATAACAGCACATTATGTAGGAGACACTTTGTCACACACGAACACATTGGCAGCACCAACTCCCCCAGGACACAACACATCACCACTCACTCCACGGAATGCCAAACCGCTTTTCAAACAAAACATAACCTTTAGCCCTAGCATATCTTTAAAATTTAGACTCATAACGCAAATAGTAAAACCTGTATCTACAAAGGAAATGGTAAGTACGTCACTGACAAGCACGTGAACTTTTGTTTTTTTTACGTACCCGCTGATGAAGGAATATCTTTTGATAGTGCCGGTCATACAGCGGCCTCATCCCGATTGACCGCACTGGCTAGTTTTCCGGCGGTGGTGATTGCGTGTGGCGCCGCGGGCATGAGTATCGGGGAGCACGTGGACCTGATGGCGGAGCCAAACTTACATCGGAGGCCAGCGATGGGCAGCTCAAACCAGGTGCGCGTGATGGTCCTGGCATAGAGCACCAGTAGTCAAAAGGCTTGGTGGCCACTGGTGGTGGATCTGGGTCGTATGAAGGACGGTAGGTGCAAAAACGTTATATATGGGCCACGACACTTACGCTTGCGGCTGCTCAGAGTAACTAGTCTGTTGAGTAGCCCTTTGATGGTAATAGCGCTCTTCACGGGGTTCGTAGCCGGGCGACATTCGCTGAGGTAAACGCGGTGGACGCAAGCGTTATTCGTAATTGGATGGTGGCTGGTACGGAAAACCAGATTTCCGTGTGCTTCTTCAGCATTCGTCAGGATGCTGAATTAATGCATGGTGTCATGGGGCTAGAGATGCCGGAAGTCGTGCGGGTTGTGCGCCTCGTACATAGCAGTCCTCAGAGTCGCTGGGGCCTCTAGAGATGTGGAAGATTTGCTGACATCAGAGCAATTCTTCTCTTACGAATTCCGTATTGCCAACGCGAGGTCATTTGGCGCTATGGTGTCGACACTAGCCACCGTAATGACGCTACAAAGGCAGCCGAACTAGGCACTATTCGTTATATCTTTAGCTTTTCAAATGTTCGACAATGCTTCACCTTGTTGGACACAGTGCTAAAGCTTTTTTTTTCAATTAGGAAATTATAAACATCTTCCGCTATACCTTTCAAAGCGTGTCCGACCTTATCCTCTTCAGGCATGCCGGCATTCACTGTATTGCAGAGCTTCAATATTTGTTGAACGTGCGTAGTACATGTCTCTTCTAGCAGCTGTGCTCTCTGAGTCAATGTCTACTCCGCCTGCTCCTACTTCATGTTAGAATCTCCGAAGCACTTCTTTACTTCTTCAATGAAAGATCCCAAAATGTGAACGTGCCTTCGCGGTTCCCTTACCACACGACAGTGGTATCAGTTAGTGAAAATACATGACTGAGCTGTTCTGTCGTATCCAAGTCATTTCGTCTGATTACCTTCTTACATTTCTTCAACCAGTCTTCCACGTGTTCTGCAGACGTCCCGCGAAAGTTCGGTGGAACCCGGTAGTATGGCAGGGAATCCATTCGTGTCACCCTCGACGCATCGAATCTCTTGTACTGGGAAGTCTCGGTAGGCGATGACGTGAGTCCGGCAAGGTGGCTGCTGCGGTGAATTTCGGGTAGTAGTGTGTCTATCACCGCGTACGTCGTACCTCGCCCCTTCCACCAAACTGTTATGCACTCAGGAAACGTTTAATTTGAAACATATAAACATGTGAATTACTTGAATATTTTGGTGTATTATTTGCGCCTACACTTGGTTACGTGGAGCCTATTGTACTTTTATTAACCTACCTTTTCTTCTTCTGCAGAGTTTATATATATGCTTTTTTCCTTAGCACTGCATTTGTGTGTGATATTTTTTTCCATTTAAGCGTCACATAATGACGCCTCTGAACATTTATTGTAGTCTACACATGTTGAAAATCTTCCTGATCTCACCCTATGTAATGCCCTCCCCGGTCCTTAGGGTATGTAAATAAATATATATATAAATAAATAAATAATAAATAAACAAAAAGGGAAGTTTACTGAGAGCAGAGGCACAAAAAACCCTGGCTGGTTGATTGGTTGGACCTAACAGGAATGACTAAACCCACCAGGAGGATCAACCTCAAATCACGCGGCAGATTTTGGAAAATAAAGAAGAGGGAAAGAGGGGGAATGTCTTCAATTTTTTTAAGGAAGGAGAAGCTTAGTTGTTGTAACATACTTTTATGAACTGCTAAAGAAAAAATTATTATAAAGAGTAATAATAATAAAAATATAAAATTTTTAATTATTATATATGAAGTAGACTTATGACGAAAGTAAGTAATGTGTATGTTTTTGTGGGATTAGCATGGTAGCCATTTTGATTATTTTATATGGTTCTATATAGCTTCATATGAGTCTCTGTTGCAATGACCAATTCTCTGTTTCAGAAGTTCTCTTCAGCACTGTGGAGGCTGTTGGCCTCTAAGCCAACTGGAAGGGTGATTAGCCCCTCCACATTCATCCGCGCCGTGTCATCTGCTCATTTTGTTCACGGCACCTGCTCGCAGAATTGATGTTAATATAGCTAGTTTGTCAGCTTTAAAATACAGCAAAGCTAATAAACAAGCAACTATACCGGGAACTTGAAGAAGTGTGAATTTGTTGCTCTGCTGAAGATCGGCAGATTCTCATGCCGGAAGATAATTTCACTTCATTGCTGTTTCTCTTCAACGCTGTTCGTTGCTTCTATATGTCATTTCTCCGTTGACGCGTTTTGTCGCGTCTCTTTGTTTTGTTTTGTTTCCCTGGGAGGCTGGCTCATACCCACTCAGGGGGATTGGCCAAGAAAGTGTAGTGCAGTTTTTCTGTAATCATTTTAACAATGTTTAATGAATTGGTATTATAATGAGATTAATGTAAAAATAAAAACAACATAATAAGAGCAAACGAAAAAAAAAGAATCAATTTGAGCAATTTTGAGATTTGAGGTGTTATGATTAGCACTCAGCTGCGTTCACTTCACTCTGCCCTGGGGAGTAATAAATAATTTTTTTTTGATTGAAGATCACAATGGTATACGCTTGGTTGCCTGAATATAATTGCAAACGGCATTGAAAACATCCCTGTGGCAATGTCCCAAAGCTGAGGCGCCAAAGCTTAGCGCCGTTTCCACCGTTAATCTAAGGCCTATTTTCCGAAATTGCATAACTAGTAACCTTTTTCTAAGTATCTCGTAGCGGCGACAATACAAAAAATAATGATCTAGTGATTCCATTTCTCCGCAGAATGCGCAGAGGGGTGATGTTGTCTGACCAGCTCTGTGTAGATACAGGTTTAGAGGGGGGACACGACATCGAAATTTAGTAATTAAGACTTCGAGCTTTCTGGACTGACTCCAGTGGTGTTGCCATGGAAACATGAGGTGGTTATAGTCTGTCCGTGTAATTACTTTTTCTATCGTATCAGTGGAGATTGCTGATTTTCGATATCTTATTGCCGTGATATATTCAACATCTGGCAGTATGGACAAAACTGGCCCATCAAGTGCGGCTCGTGCTAAGGAATCGGCCAATTCATTTAATCTTAATCCACAGTGTCCCGGAACCCATAGTAATCTCAGGAGTCTCAACTGCGGGGGTACTAATGTTTTGAATGTGCTTAGGATTCGAGAGTTCTCTGAAGCCGTCAGAGCTGCACAAACTGAAAGAGAATCCGTCATTATTACTGCGTTGTTTTGATTTGATGGAAGTTTTCGAAGAGCTAAAATAATCGCCAAGAGCTCCGCTTCAAAAACTGGAGTAAAATCAGGCAGTCTCACTGAAAAGGACCAGTCAAGCAAATCAGACGCAATGCCTACACCTGCCTTTTGATTATTTACGGAAGCATCTGTGGCTATTATATTTTTAGTTTTTGCATGCTCCAAGTAATCTAATAATATGTTATTTAAAAATTTGAGGGATTGTAATTTGGCGTTTTGGGGGAATATATCATCATACTCAATAATAACATGACAATTCGAGTCATTAGTCTCAATTACATTTCTAATGTTCACATTTATACTTTGTAGATTTTTTTGTACAAACATTATCTGAGGTGTGTGAAACCGTGGCCAATGAGCAAGAAAGAAGGCGTCTGGGTTTGCGATAAAAGCATATTGAGATCTTCTTGCCGGTAAGCTATAAAATTTTAAAAATGCTTGTACGGTCAAAATTCGAAATCGACAAAGTAGTGTAGGCAGGCGCGCTTCCTGGTACAGTACGTTGATAGCCACAAATCTAGGGAGTCCCAGACACATTCGCAGTGCTTCTCGCTCCAAGACGACTAGAGGTTTCGTTTTATAAGCAGGGCCACCCGAGAATAATATGCAGCCAAATTCCATGATGGGGCGCATGTACATCTTGTACAACGTTATCAAGGTGTGCCTCCGTAATCCATATTTCCGGTTACTTAGCTTGTGTAGTAAGCCTGAAGCCCGCTGTGCTTTGGTAGTTATATACTCTATGTGTGGACTCCAGTTAAGTTTGTCATTATAAATGATTCCCAAATATTTTATAGAGTCTACTTGCTGGATGGGTTCCTGTTTATATAGAATTGAAATTGAAATTGGTTCTGCAAGCGGAAATGCCATGAGCGCGCTTTTGTTGACATTTAACGATAACGAAATCGACTGCAACCAAATTTCTAACATGTTAATATATCTTTGTAATTTAAGTTGTAGTGAGTAAATATTACAGTCAGCAGCAAAGAGTGCGATGTCATCAGCATAAATGTAGACAGTAACTTCTTGATCTGTTGGAATTGTGCTCATTAAAGCATTAAATAATATTGGAGATAAGACTGCTCCTTGGGGAACTCCGCGCGTTTGTTTAAATCTAGATGATGAACATCCATCCTTGACGCAGTAGAATTCTCTTGATTTTAAGAATTCTGCCACCCACTCAATAAAATATTGTGGGAAGTTCAATCTCTCTAGCGTATTTAACAATATGAAGTGCTCCACACTGTCATACGCCTTGGCTATGTCAAGCGTTACTAAAGCAGCGTATTGCCTTCTTTTACGCGCGAGCTGTATTCGGCTCTCTAAATCAGCATGGGCACACCAAATTGAGAAATCACTACGAAAGCCGATTTGGTTCGGTTTTATTACTAAATTGTCTGTCATCCAGATACTTACTCGGCTATGAAGGACCCTCTCTACTAGTTTGACCATGTTAGATGTTAGAGAGATTGGTCTGATATTATCGACTGTGAATCCTCCACCCGGATTTTTTAGTATAGGAATCACCTTTGCTATTCTCCAATCCTGCGGCACCCATGAGTTTTTTAAGGAGTAGTTAATAACATTGGCGACGTCTCGAGGCGATAAATTGAACAGAATTTTAATCATGGCTACTGTGATCCCATCTGGGCCAGGAGATGCACAGGGTAAATGTTTAATCATGTTGGATACTTCAGTCTGTGTCACTTCTTCAAAGTCAGACCTTGTCGTAGACTTGTGCCAGTTGTTTGGCACTACTGAAGTGAATCTGCTTTCCAGACCTTTACCTATTGCCTCTAAGGTAGTGGTCATTTCTTGTGCCGACAGATTATCACAAGCTACATTAACTGTTGATGGCAAGATTTTCCGAGCTCTCATATATCGGAACAGTGCTTTCATATGTTTAGGCTTCGACAGGTATTCATAATGTCTTTTGTCATAATCTTGTTTAGCTTGAGCTACCGTTCTTTTAAAGCCCGCAGCAATGAATTTATAATCGGCCCAGTTTTGTGGGGATTGATTATGTAAGAGCTGCTTCCAAGCTGCCTTACGTCGTCGGTGCTCTCTTGTACATTCATCATTCCACCAACGGCTATATACTCTTTTTGTGGATTCAACAGTAAATTCGGCTCTTTTGTAGGATCTTTTCATGACTGCGTTTATTTTCTGTGCTTTTTTATCATCGCTCTCTTCCGAGTGAGTAGCCAGTGCTGACTTCAGGTCATTCCTAAATTTAGTGTAATTTACAAATACTCTTACATTTGAACAAGATGGAATTATCGGACAAGAAATTTCAAAACTTATCGGTAAGTGGTCACTGTTGGTGCCACAGTCCAGCGCTTTCCAAGAAGAAGTAGTAATGGCTGAACTGACAAAACTTAAATCTAAGGCCGACCTGTAGTGAGTACGAATAATTGTGGGGGTTCTCACGTTGAGGCACGTCAGGTCATTAGCCATTGTCCACTCCCACAAGCGTTTCCCACTAAGATCAGTTCTAAAACCCCAAATCGTGTGGTGAGAATTAAAGTCTCCAACTAAAACTTTGTCTTTGCACCATGATTTTGTAGCTAGATCCAAACTTCGTGTGTCTTGAACTCCATCCGGAAAATACATATTAACTAAAGTGAAAGGAGTGCAGTTGGGCAGTGTAATGTCTACTGCCAAAATTTCGCATTCTGGCGAAATATGTTTGTATGAGCATTTGACTTTCATACTAATTCTATTATTAATAAAGAAAGCTAGACCCCCACCTCTCGATGGACGGTCTAATCGAAAGGATTGGAAGTTATTTAAATGAAACAAATTATGTACAGATAGCCATGTCTCTTGTAATGCTATAATATCAGGAGCGAATTTAGAAGTCAAGTATACCAAATCCGTAGATGCAGAATGGATTGATCGGCAATTCCAATGGAGAATCTTAAGCGACCCTATGGTTTCGAAAGAGCTGCTTCCGCTATAGCTTTCTCTAGAATGCCTTCCTTCAAGAAATCCCTCTTCGAAAGGCTCTCCTTTTCTTTCAGATACTTTTTGTTCTTAGTTTGTTTCGGTGAGTTAGTTTTCTTTGACACAGGGGATCTAGATCTCTTCAGGGACCTAGGGTCCAAATCCATGTCATCGGAATCTATTGTATATGTAGCTTTGTCCTCACTTACACTCTGTATATCTACTGCAGAGGGTGCTGTAGACGGAAAATACGAGGGTGCGGTTTCAGATTCCTCATTTTGGCTGTGGACGCCTATTGCAGAGGCTCCTGCTGGCGGATAATACGATGGCGCAGTTTCAGATTCACCGTCAGCTATTGGTCGTGAACTCTCAAGATGTTGGGATACTAGGCCTGGCTCTCCCGTTGTACCAAATATGCGAGTCATCTGGTTAGCCAAAATTTGAGATAGAGAATCGCAAAGGTTAGAAGTCAGTCGTTCCATGGCTTTTTCTAGAGCCTTTTCTATGGCCTCCGCTATATTCAGGGAAATCGACCCATTTATTTCCGAGAGATGTCGTGCTGCAACACTGGCATACCCCTGAGTTCTAGTCTGTATTTCCGCTAAGGCTTCTCGTCGAGAACAGCGCCTACGCCCTATAATTTCAAGAATTTGCATTTCTCGAGCCTTTGCTGAACAATCAGGATTATCTGCACAGTGTTGTTCGTTGCAGAGACAACATTTCTCTTCTTTAGCTTTGCAGTAATTTGTTTCGTGGTTGTCACCACACACTCGGCATCTGAGTTCTGACCTGCATCCTTTAATAGTGTGACCGTATCGCCAGCACTTCGTACACTGGAGTGGTCGCGGTGATAGCGGTTCCACTCTGTATATTAGTGGCCATGCCTTGATTTCGCTTGGGAGATTCGCTCCAGCAAAGGTTACAATTACCGACTCAGTCGGCGTCTTCTGCTTCTCTACTAGTCGTGCACACCTATAAACGGAAATAGCACCAGTCACGGCAAACATCTCTAATACCTCAGACGGAGTCAAGTTAACATCGACACCGCGAACAATACCTTTCACACATGCCAGATGCGGGGGAATAAAGGCGCTTACCGGATTGGTCGCGAAACTCGAGCACTTCAATAGGTCTTGGACACAGAGCTGATCAGATGAAAAGCATAGAATACCACCTCTGCCGAACTGGCGGACCTCTGTGATGCTGTGGAAGTGAGACGTCGCAGCTCTAAGCTCCGCCTGAATCACTTTCGGATTCTTCATCCTAATGAAGCCGTCATTGCTAGGGACGAGGGCCACAGGAACTGCGGGAATGCCGTTGCGTAGAAACTGATCCACTGGTATTTCCTGTGGCGGAAGTGAAGCAGACCAGAGGCAAGCCCCTGGTCCAGGTGAAGAAAACTGCATCTAAGTGAACTTTTTGGCGCTAAAAGCGCTTACGTAGCTGTAAAAGCACTATAGGAACACCTAATAAAGACAAAAAACCACAGCCACTACACAAACTTAGGCCAAAACCCAAGAGCAAGCACGACCAGCTACTTGCGTGTTCGAGCGTTCCGACCTCCGATCTACGCCTCCGACCTCCGATCTACGGCCAGGTCGCGTCTCTTGCTGCAACGCTTCTTTTTTCTCTTTTATTTGTTTTCACTGAAAGAGGATCCGACACGCGCGAAATGCTGCGCAAGGTTGCAAGCTTGATATTTGTAGATGCAGCGTTCTTTGTCTGAAGACGCCGTTCGAACACTGCCTGAGCACGTGAGACCTATCAGGTACGGCTAAGCAAGCAGCATTTCTCGCTAATATTGACAATTTGTACGTGATTCTTCAGTCCCAGAGTGAGGCGAAACAATTTGGTGGCTGATTTCACCAATTGTTGACCGCTTTCATCGCAGTGGGCATGTAACAAGAGCACATCCGCATCGAGGCGCGCGGTCACTTCTGGCAAGTTGATTTGTAAGCGCACTCATTGGTGGAAACCGACCAAAATATTTAAATGCGTACGAAATAATTGCGAAGATTATAGACAAATCATGTATTGACGGGACGTGAAACGCACCGAAGCAACGCCAATTCTAGCCAACTCGGTCAATTTCTAGCACTTGTATGTGGGACTACGTTTAGCTGCGCAAGTACGTAGCTTCCTTACACTCCGTAGCTTTAGTAGTGCTGAACCAAAATGGTGAAACAGAGTATAGTACCGATGCCCCTAGGTAGATCAGTCCCGTTTTAGACAGCTCAAGCCCGTGTTTTCGGAGAGCTAGTCTTAGAAAATTTTCCTTTAATTATGATGCCGGAGGCATTCTGTAAAAAAAGTGCTGTATAGCTTTTTTTACACAATACTGACAATGAGGGGAAAACCCCAGGACAATATCAATGAAAGTTCAAAGGTATAATCCTGCATCCCAATTCAGTAAAGCCCTATTAAAAATCCTGGGTTGGTGGATGCTGAAATTGTTGGTGAATATGGTGGAAAGAATAGTGGTTATGATGGCAACATTAGTGGATATAGTGGAAACTGTAGTGGGCATAATGGCCGCTGACGGGAGAGTGAAAAAAATGAAGGCAGATGGTGGTGGTGGTGGTGGCGAGCTAATGGTGGTGACGGTGGAAAATGTCGGCTGATGTTGGTGAGGCCATACGCGTTCGGTGGAAGGCTTGGTGAGCAAGGTGGATGACGGTGGCGTGATGGAAGCTTGGTGGATGATGTTGTCATGATGAAAAAGCGCATGACAGTATGAGGAATTACTTATGTGTAGTGTTTCAATCTTGTGTGTGCAGATATAGGTTTACGGCCAAAAGAAACCAATGCTGCTGACTACGCTACAAGGTGTCACCATAAACAGTGACAATAAATGGTTAACATTGGCGCGCAGCTGCCGAGAAATGAATGAGCTCCAGTTCGCAATTGCTCTTTTCAATGTTAGAGCAGAACAGAGCGGTCACTTGATGTCGTCACGCTAGAAACGCAACTCTGGAAATTCTTTCACACTCTACTCCTAGAGCCGTACTTTTAAATTAACCAAGTGCGTGCAAATATGCATAAACTTTCACTTTCGACATGCGTCGAGACGAGCCCCGGCGAATTTGACTTTCACTTTTTTGTTCTACCACCATGAATTGCAAACAAAGGTTAGTCCTACTGACCAAGCCCGTACAAGTGTTATCGGCGCTTCTTGGTTTCAGAATGCACAATTTTGGCGAGTAAAATGACAATACAGCACAACTGTGGCATCATTTACCCTAAATGAACGCTTTTTATTGTGTACGGTGTCCGCGCAAAAAGCGACAAACATCGATGCGATGCGCTTGCAGCACTCACCAAATGTAAGCTTCCCTCATCGACAGCCATCGGTCACACTCGCCGGCACTTTACTTGATCTTATGCGAGAACACGACTCGTCAATTCGTATGCTTACTGAACCAATGTGATGGCATAACGTTTCTAGCGCACTGCATTCGTTTTTCCAAGCCGTTATGCAGTTGTTCCTAACGGCCGAGCAACAGCGGTGCGCTGGCACGTCTACGCCCTGCGTTGCGCGAAAAACATCACAATCACTATTGTGGGCGTATCTATCGAATGGGCATAGAAGCGTCATAAAGCCTGAAGAGATAACTTCCTTTGAAAGGAGCAAGAAACGAATATCAAACTTGGCAGTAACTACCGATAAACTCTACCTGTGGCTCAGTCTACTGAGTTGTTATTTTTCTTGCAGTTGTAAATACTAACAGAAACATAGCGCTGTAGCCATTATTAGCAATTATAGCGAACGTTGGACTAGTTGTTGGTTCCTTGGGAAGTACAAACAGCGCAAAAATATAGACAAGGACAGAGGAAGAGACGACACCATTATCGCAGTGGCAATCGTTACAGGCAGCAGTTGTCCGTGTTTATCAAATGGGCGAATGTTAGAAGCAGGTGCTGATCCCGTCTATCTCGAGTGAGTGACAAACAAAACTGAAGAGAAACACTAAGTTTGTGAGTTCACTATTTCTTTAACACCATAGCTGCCATATGTCGGCATGGCGCAGTGGTTAGTGTGCTCAGTTAAGAATCCGAAGGTGGCAGGTTAAATTCCGCGCTGCCCAACTTTTTTATGGGTGCTTTCTACATTGTTTTTATAGTATTATTTTTATTATTTCTTTATTGGCAGCTCGTCACGGTGGTTCTGACGCTGCTTCGCGCTCCAGCACTGCCAGCTGGAACGTGCCATCTACTATCTTCTCCACCATACGCCACTATACACCCTGTACCACCAACATTTCTACCACTATAATCCACCAAAATGGTGGATGGTGGAATCCACCATTCTTATGGTGGACGTTTTTTCAATGGGGATGCCTTTTCAAATTGTCTTGTTGCCCAATACGAGTTGCATCACGAAAACTTAGGGTGCTCGAAATCGGCGCCATTTAGAACAGAGGAGTTGGTGTGTTTCTGCCTTGTACAGAAACAGCCCGTGTTTTTGGAAAGGTAGTGTTAGAAATTTTCCTTGAAGTACGATAGCGGTGGCATTCTCCAAAAAAGTGCTCTATAGCTTTTGTATTGTACAATAGTGACAATGGAAGGAAGAACCAAAACCGTGTCTACATAAATAAATGTTTAAAGGCGTAATTCCGTGCCATAGGTTAGTATATGCCACTTCAAATTGTCTTAATCCCCACCACGGGCTGCATCGCTGAAACTTTAGGTGCTGGAAATGTGTGTCATTCAGAGCAAGAAAGTAAGTGTGTTCCTGCTTTATACGAAAATTTTGAAATCGCGCGATTGTATCTAAGCCACAAGGTTTTGTAATATTCAGGACGAGGCTCTGAATAGATTCTGCCCCAGGATTGTCCGCGACTTCAGTTAGTGCTAGTTCATTGTGATCTGGCATGTAAACCAAGCGGACAACACGAAGGTGATTGCGTATACATGTATGAAATTCTAATAAACAAGCCGGTGTCTTTGGTACTGTCAGAGCAATGCGAACTGACAAAGAATCAGTCAGTATAACAACAAAAGAGTAATGCCCTCCGGGCCCTTAGGGTATCCAAATAAATAAATATGTTGGGAGCTTGCGTATGGCCAGAATCACTGCCAATAGTTTTGAGTGAAATATTGGCGAAAAATTCGGCAGTCACAGTGAATCACACCAATCCAATGTTGTTGAGCAAATGCCTACTGCTGCATTCCTGGCAATAACGGAAGCATCTGTGGTTATAGGTGAACTTATTTGTACGCTATTGTGGTGGTCTTCAAGCAACACATTCAAATATTTGATTGGCAAAAGTTTAGCAATTTTGCAAATATATTGTTATGAGTAACATATTTATTAAATTGTATCCGATGGACCGTGCTCGGCGAACAAGATGGCGACAGTTCAACAACCAGCAAGCGACGTCGTCTTTCTGTTTCATGCAGCAAGGCTGTGCCGGCTGTTGTGTATCATAACCCCCCGGCGGTAGAAGCACCGTCTCGGTGCTTGAGCTACTCGGATGCGGTAGAACGAGAGCGATAAGGCTTGAGTCGAGCTTTGTGCACTATGTCGCTCGAAACTGACGATGGTGACGTTGGATCAGCTGGAACAATCTTGTATGTAACGTCAGTCACCTGGCGAATGACGCGGTATGGTCCAGTGTAGCGTGACAGCAGTTTTTCAGAAAGACCTACACACCGAGTGGGGTACCAGAGAAGGACAGGGGAACCCAGTGAAAAGTGCATGTTCCGATGATGGGAATAGTAGAGCTGTCTTTGGTGCTCCTGTGAGGCCTGCAGACGGCTGCGGGCGAGTTGGCGTGCGTGGTCGGCTCACGCGATGGCTTCGCCGGCATACTCAGTGACCGAGGGCAGCAAAGTGTAAAATGGTAGGGCGGGTTCTCGACTGTATGGAAGATAGAATGGTGAATAGCCGGCAGTGTAGTGACATGACGAATTATATGAGAACGCCACAAATGGCAATCGAACGTCCCAGTCCTGGTGGTCGGCCGATACGTATTTAGAAAACATGTCGGTTATGGTGCGGTTGAGGCGCTCCGTAAGAGCGTTCGTTTACGGATGGTACGAAGTGGCGAACTTGTGCTTGGCAGAGCAAGAGCGCAGGATTTCATACGACAACTGTTAGGAAGGTGCGGCCCCGGTCAGTGAGAAGTTGGCGTGGAGCTCCGTGTAATAAAATAATATCATATACCAAAAAGTCCGCCACATCGTTTGCGCAACTCGTCGGAAGTGCTCGTGCGCTAGCGTACCATGTTGCATAGTCAGTGGCGACAGCAATTCATTTGTCGCCTGAGCTTGAGATCGGGAATGGGCCAAGCAGGTCAAGGCCAAGTCGAAAAAAAGGTTCAGTAGGACTGTTGATCGGCTGAAGGAATCCAGCTGGTAGGGAGGATGGCTTTTTGCGGCGCTGGCAGGGCTTACAAGCAGCGAAGTAGCGTCGAACAAAACGGGTAAGACCAGGCCAAACGAAACGCTGACGCACACGGTGGTATGTGCGAGAGACGCCCAAGTGGCCGGTCAAAGGAGCGTCATGAAGTTGGTTGAGGACAGTCGCACGAAGATGTGCTGGTATAACTGGGAGTAAGTCATGGCCATATCTATCGAGGTTATGGCGATACAGGATCCCGTCATTGACCAGGAACATTTGTAGAGTTGCGTCGCAAGGCATTGACTGAAGCTTGTCAATGATGGTTCGCCGGGAAGCATTCCGGCGTTTTTCGTGGCCAAGGCTGAGTAGCTGCGTCACAGACAGAAGGTCTAGAAAGGTGACAGTATGGGCAGCTTCTTCTACAGGGTAGCGTGATAAACAGTCCGCATCCTGATGCAACTGCCCTATTTTGTACGTGTGAACGTACAAAACAGGGCAGTTGCATACAACTAGGGCAGTTGCATACAAACAGGGCAGTTGCGACTGCCCTGTTTTGTACGTGTGCCCTGTTTTGTACGTGCGAATACAGGTGAACCTGTATTCTTGTAAGCGTAGAGACCAACGAGTGAGGCGTCCTGTGGGATCCTTGAGTGAGGCCAGCCAGCAGAGCGCGTGGTGGTCGGTGACTACTCGGAATGGACGCCCGTACAAGTGAGAGCGAAACTTGGCGACTGCCCACACAAGAGCGAGACACTCACGCTTCGTAATTGAATAGTTGCGCTCGGCAGTAGACAGCAGTCGGCTTGCATACGCTATAACACGGTCATGTCCGCGTAGGTGTTGCAATAGCATTGCTTCTATGCCGTGCCCACTAGCGTCAGTGTGAACCTCAGTTGAAGCGGATGGATCAAAATGAGCTAAAATCGGTGGTGTTGTAAGAAAGGTCGTGAGCTGCGAAAAAAATTAGGCTTGATCAGCGTCCCATAAAAACGAAGCGTCATTCTTCAGGAGGTTTGTAAGTGGGCGTGCAATGATCGCGAAATCCTTAACAAAAGCGTCGAAAATAGGAGCATATGCCCGCAAAACTGCGAACGTCCTTTGTTGACTTCGGAACAGGAAAGTCCGTGACTGCGCGACTTTTCTCGAGATCCGGCTGGACTCCTGCGCCATCGACGAGGTGGTCAAGTACGGTTATTTGACGACGAGCGAAGTGGTATTTCGAATAGTTCAAATGAATTCCGGCTAGACGAAAAACTTCAAGAATCGCCGATAAACGATCGAGAGGGAGTCGAATGTGGGCGAGAAAACGATAACGTCGTTTAAATACCATAAGCAGGTTGACCATTTAAACCCTTGGAGCAATGAGTCCATAATTCTTTCGAATGTGGCCAGCGCTATAAAGAGACTGATGCGAGAAGTACGGGGATCAATACCCCGTACGTCTACCAATAATGTTACGAGTAACTTATTTATTAAATTGTATACGGTGGATCGTGCTCGGCGAACAAGATGGCAACAGTTCATCAACAACCAGCAAGCGACGTCGTCCTTCTCTTTCATGCAGCAAGGCTGTGCAGGCTGTTGTGTATCAATATTGTCAAACTCAATTCTTACCGTAGGATTCCGTACGAGTGAGCAACTCACATCGTGGATTTTTAGCCCTGGTGGCTTTAGCAGTTTTTGCACAAGAACTATTTGAGGTTGGTGTACTAGAGACCACTCACAATACAAAACTATTGATCGCTCGCTTATAAATAATTACTGGGAGCATCTTTGTGTGGAGACAGAGATGTTTGAAACGGCTTTAACAGTCAAGATGCGAAACTTGATTTGTAAGGAGGGCAGATATGCTTTCTCATAAGGAACATTAGTAGCGTCAACCTTAAGGAGGCCTAAACATAGACGCAATGCCTCAAGCTCTATAGACAGAATAGGGGGTAATTATTAAGTAGGCCTCCCACAGAACAACACACATCCAAGCTCTAATATTGGGCGGACATATACGAAATATGTCATCAACAAAACTATACTGCGCATTCGAAATCGACCATTGTTGATGCGATTGAGCAAACCAATCACGCGTAATCGCTTAGACGCAATGTACTCAACATGTGAACTCCACTGAACCTTTGAAGTGTATAATATACCCGAGTACTTTATTTAGTCTACTTCTGGAATAAAGTACTGGCTGCACATCAATGCGATATGCACAAAGGAAGTCAATAAAAAAGCAAGAAGAACACTTTTCTTACCGTCAAGCGACATACGCACAGGTCACTGAGCCATACTTCAATAGCATTTAAATATGATTATAAAATGTTCTACAACAAGTGAATGTCATTGGAAGCAGAAAAGAAGACTATATCGCCTGCGTATACATGCATTTGCACTTTGTCGTGAGTAGAGATAGAGCTTAATATTATTAATGAAGTGGGTGAAATAACGAATCACTGAGGGCCTTCTCCAGTCCATTTGTATTGTTGTGAAGATAGCGCACTATGCGAAGAATAAAATATACACCCATTTATAATGTTTTGAATTCATGAAATTATATATATGGGATCGTTAACACTTCGAAGTTTACTAATCAGGGTGGCGTTATCCACAGCGTCATATGCCTTAGGCATATCTAATGTCACCAGAGTGGCGTATTGCTTTCTGTGCTGAGCAAGTTTTCTCGCTTCCAGGTCAACATGCGCACACCATATAGAGCACTTTCGTGTAAATCCAATTGGAGATTCACTCATACATTATTTTGCTCTATCGGTTTTCGTAGATGTTCATATAGAACGTCTTCTATCAGCTTTACAAGACTCAAGGTGAGAGAAATAGGCCTAATGTTTTCTATAGCATAACCAGATCCCTGTTTTTTTTAAGTAGTGGTGTTACTTTAGCAAATTTCCTGCTCTTCGAAAAAAATCTGAGCTCCTCTTCTACAACTTGATCAGGAAGGGCCGTTGACTGAGAGGCTGGGCACTACCCCTAGACACACACACACACACACACATCATCATCATCATCATCATCAACATCATCAACAACATCTGCCTGACTACGTCAACTGCAGGACAATGGCCTCTCCCATGTTCCGCCGGTTAACCCGGTCCTGTGCTTGCTGCTGCCAATTTATATCCGCAAACTTCTTAATCTCATCTGCCCACCTAACCTTCTGTCTCCCCCTAGCCCGTTTCTCTTCTCTGAGAATCCAGTAACGACCAGCGCTTATCCTGTCTACGCACTACATGCCTAGCCCATATCCATTTCTTCTTCTTGATATCAGCTATGACATCCTTAATCCCCGTTTGTTCCCTAATCCACTCTGCTCTCTTCTTGTTTCTTAAGGTTACACCTACCATTTTTCTTTCCATTACTCGCTGCGTCGTCCTCCGTTTAAGCTGAACCCTCTTTGTAAGTCTCCAGTTTTCTGCTCCGTAGCTAAGTACCGGCAAGATACAGCTGTTATATACCTTCCTCTTGATGGATAGTGGCAATCTACCTGTCATAATTTGAGAGTGCTTCCCAAATGTGCTCCACCCCATTCTTATTTTTCTACTTACTTCAATCTCGTGGTTCGGCTCTGTGGTTAATACCTGCCCTAAGTAGACATAGTATTTTACAGCTTGAAGTTCACTATTACCTGCCTCGAAGCGCTGCTCTTTTCCGAGGTTTTTGTACATTACTTTCGTTTTCTGCAGATTAATTTTAAGACCCACATTTCTGCTCTCCTTGTCTAACTCCGTAATCATGAGTTGCAATTCGTACCCTGAGTTACTCAGCAATGCAATGTCATCGGCGAAGCGCAGGTTACTAAGGTATTCTCCATTAACTCTTGTCCCTAACTGTTCCCATTCTAGGCTTCTGAAAACCTCCTGTAAGCACGCGGTAAATAGCATTGGGGAGATTGTGTCCCCCTGCCTTACACCCTTCTTGATTGGTATTCTGTTGCTTTCTTTATGAATCACTATGGTAGAAGTTGATCCCCTGTAGATTTCTTCCAGAACGTTTATATATACTTCATCTACGCCCCGATTCCGCAGTGTCTGCATGACTGCTAAAATTTCTACTGAATCAAACGCCTTCTCGTAATCCATGAAGGCTATGTATAGTGGTTGGTTATATTCTGAGCATTTCTCTATTACCTGATTGATAGTATGAATGTGGTCGATTGTTGAGTAGTTTGTTCGAAATCCTGCTTGTTCCTTTGGTTGATTGAATTCTAATGTTTTCTTTACTCCGTTAGCAATTACCTTTGTAAATAGCTTGTATACTACAGAGAGCAAGCTAATCGGCCTGTAATTCTTCAAGTCCCTGTCATCTCCTTTTTTATGTATTAAGATGATGTTAGCGTTCTTCCAGGCGTTTGGTACTCTTCCCGTCAGGAGACACCTCGTAAACAGTGTGGCTAGTTTTTCTAACACAATCTGTCCTCCATCTTTCAGCAGATCTGATGTTACCTGATCCTCAACAGCCGCTTTGCCTCTTTGCATGCTCTCCAAAGCTTTTCTGACTTCTTCTATTATTACTGGTGGGGTGTCATTTGGGGTACTGCAAGTTCTGATAGTATTAAAGTCGTGGTTGCCCCGGCTACTGCACAGATCTCTGTGAAACTCCTCCGCTATTTTAACTATCCTATCTATATTGGTAGTTATTTTGCCTTTTTTGTCCCTTAGTGCATACATCCGATTTTTGCTTTTCCCAAGTTTCCTCTTCACTGCTTCCACGCTTTCTCCGTTCTTCAGAGCGTGTTTAATCCTCTCCATGTTATACCTTATTACATCGCATACTTTAAGCTTATAAATAAACTTCGAAAGCTCTACAAACTCTATTTAGTTTATTGTAGTTAAGGCTTTCATGCTTTGACGCTTCTTAATGAAATTCTTCTTTTCTTAGGACAGCTTGCCAGTGTCCTGTCTAACTACAGTACCTACAACTTCCACTGCACACTCTGTAACGATACTCGTAAGATTATCATTCATTGCGTCGACGCTAAGGCTGTTTTTCTCGTTAAGAGCCGAGCACCTGTTTTGAAGCGGGACTCCGAATTCCTGTACTTTCCCTCTCAGTGCTAGCTCAATGATTGGCTTCTTGCGTATCAGTTTCTGTCGTTCCTTCTTCAAGTCTAGGCGAATTCCAGACCGTACTATTCTATGGTCACTGCGCCGTACCTTGCCAACCACTTCCAGATCCTGCACGATGCCTGGGTGTGCACTCATTATAAAATATATTTCGTTTTTATTTTCGCTATTAGGGCTCCTCCATGTCCACTTGCGGTTTCCTCGTTTTCGGTAGAGGCACACATCCTACGTACCAAAAGTGGACGATGAATCCCCAAAGTCGCTTCCGTTCGTATCTCAGGCACGACGCTAGAATAAACGGGCACAAATAACATCACGATTCAAAAGTTAGCAAAAAAGGCAGATAGTATTTTTAGTCTCATAAAGCGGGTGGCTAATCGAAAGGCAAGACTTTCACGGGACAACTTGGTCAGGCCTATACATGCTTTTCTGCTGTGTCATTTTGCATATGTGGCGGCAATGCATGTTTGGAAGAGACCGAAAAAAGACAAGCTTAATGCAATGATTTAGAGAGCGGTAAAGAGTGTCCTTCGGCTTCCCAACTACACCCACGCAGATTGTCTCCTGCAGTTGGGAATTCATGATACGTTGGAAGAAATCGCGGAAGCGCAAGAAAGAGCTCCGGTAATTAACCTGTCTGGCTAAAAAGCGGGGTGGGTGATTCTCGCGGATATGGGCACCCCACCAGCTCAGATTCAGGCTCTGTACCAAGGGTTGATGAGGGATCAGAAGGAGAATATTATTGTCTCGCCTGCCCCGCAATACATGCATCCCTAAAAAATATTAGAAAAAGCTGAGCGCGCGCTCAGGTCCTTCTCCGCCAAGTTGCGGATCTTGACGGGGGTGCAGGGGGGGGCTTATTTCGTAGACGCGGCGCGATACAATGACCAAACAAACCGATTCAGGGTAGTGTCAATCAACCACAAAGGGGTTACAATTTATGCGGTGCCGGTATGCACCAAAAGTGCAAATGCAGCAGAGCAGGTTGCAATTGGCCTGGCTTTTTTTATCAGCGCCATGAACATATATTTAGCGATTATAGAGCTGTCATTTATGCCTTCACTGATGTAGCTGTGTGCAAAGAAGCCAAAAACATACTCGGTGAGAAGTGGCTTACAACCCATACCCTTACAAGGTTCCCGCCTCATATGGGAAACATGGACAGAGGGATTATCAATCTCAATAAGTTGGCCCAATCCAGGGTGCGAGGGTTAGCTATCCGCGGCCTTGGAAGAGGTTTGTGTTGACCGGAAGATTTTGTAAACAGGAATCTGCCAACTACAAACCATGAAATTATCCATCGTTTTGCCATAGATAGGAGAACCTTTCAACTTTCACATAGGAAGCTAAGTAGAGCGCAGGCGCCTAAATTGAGATTAATTTTAACAAGAACGTACCCTAACCGACTCTTTCTCTACAAGCTTTGTCCGAAGATTTATTCAACTAACTCGTGTACAAAATGTTGTGGTTTAGCCACCTTACATCACATGCTCTGGGAGTGCCCTTCGGTACGCGGCCCTGATAAAGCATCGTCCAGCAAGTGAAACTCCGCACTCGGGAGTGTGGACATAACATCATAGTTTCGGGCTGTCCAAAGGATTGACGATGCGGTGTAGGTTTCCATCTTCCCGTCCCGTCGTAGGAGCGGCCTATCGTGTGCTAGGACGCGTGCTTTCGGACTCTCACAATAAAGTTTCTCCAAACCACACCAAACTAAACGAGATCGCTAGGAGCCAAATGAAACATCGCTTTTGTCATCACTGTAGTTATAATATGAGGACCTGGGCAAGAAGGTGGTTGTTATTTTACTACCTCTTATATGCCTTCTGGTGTTGTTGCTTGTATTCATTAGTTTTTTCTGTGACCGAAAAAAGGTGGGGTAGCACCAATATAAACCAATCTTCCAATCGTTTCAAGTCTGCTTCCACTGACGGCGACAATTCTGCGGGGATAAACAAATTCATTCTATATTTATTGGTGACGGATCTATTTTTCTGTTTTGTAAGAACCAAAACAGGACTTTCTTATCTTTTTTTTCCGACATATAACTGTAATGTCTGCATTTTTACTCTCTTTTTGTTTTGTCAACCACTTGCCTGAATGTAACAGCAGCATATTTATAGTCTTTTCAATTAGGTGCACACTGAATATAAATTAGGTTCCTCCATGCAGCCTTTCGTCGCCTATAGTCGCGATCACAGTCAGTGTTTCATCATGGTGAATGAGTACTACTTCTAGATGATTTCTCACTGAATTTGGCTTTTTTCAAAGTGGCACGTAATAGCTGACATAAAGTAAGGGCCTTTACTTGCTTGCTTTGCCCTGCCTGTTCATTTAAACCTAATGGTAATGTATCTCTAAATCTGCTGTAAGTAACATATTTCCGGAAATACTTGTCTGTCGAAGCAAGAGGGCATAATATTTCAAACAATATTAGAAGGTTGTCACTACTTAAGGTGAATGTGATGGAATGTGATGGTGGACCAGGATAAAATATATAAACTGAGTTCATGATATTCAGGAAAATACATAACGTGATAGGCCAGATACATAAGTGGGGAATCGGAAATTCAGAAACTGAACGCCATTGAGACTGGCCAATTTTAATAACCATTTGCCACAGACAACGCATTTATAACCTCATCATATAAGGTGTTTATTGAAATTTGCTGCGATGATTCTATTCTTTTTGCACGCTGCTACTGTGGAATCGAGTAAACCAGGATTTACAAGGCCTGGGGGAAAAGAGCGTTGATTATTGAAAATAGTGTACAAGCAAGAATAGATATCACTATTGCTAAAACTCCACTCTCTGTCAATGTGGACTGATATGATATCATCTCTCTATGGGCAAATCTGCTAGAGATGAAAATCACTAAGCCCCCTCTGCATTAACGGCGATCTGAACGAAAGCAGTGATAGTTTCTAAAATAAAACTTTTTCTGCAGATAACCATGTCTTTTGCTATATACTTAGGTCAGGAGAAAATTAAGTACAAAAGATGTAAAAGACCAGTAGCTGCAGCGAGAATGGAGCGACAATTTCACTGAAGCACTTTCAATGAGCCTATGTTGGATGTAGACCAGCGGCCTCAACTGCCTTCTGGGTGATGTCCTTTACGAAATCATACATCTTCGGCGAACTGCTGTCCTGGCACATTTTTCACGTCAATGTATGAAGGGCAGTGGATTTCGGTGAGTATGGAGGGGCTGCGTGTTTATAAGCTCAATTGTGGCAGTCTGTATTTTCAACACTATGTGAAGTGGTCTCAGAGCTATTGTTCTGTTCGCAAGGACATAAAAGAGTATCACTGTACTACAACACAGTTTCTGCACCAAACGCAGTTTATGGCGTGGTTTTATCTATTCCTTCGCTGGTAAGCGCGCTACGTGCATCAAGAGTAGGATTTTCTGCACTATGTAAGATTTCGGTCCTCTGAGTCGTCAAATCTAGCCCGATTTTCTCTGACAGGTTTGAGAACAGGGCGTTTAGTGCTTTCGACATGACCTTTTCAGCAGCATTTGCCTTTTCACCTATAGAGGTTTCCGAAGCTTTATGTTATCGAGCATCAGCCTATCCTGCCCTTATGATTCCTGTGATATTGTGGCTTGAGCTTCACAGCGCGCGCATCGCTTTTTTTCTATAGTCTCTAAAAGTTTGAGCTCCCGATCGCTCTCCGGGCTGTTTGAGTTATCAACAGGGTGAGCACCTTGGCAAAGACAGCATCGCTAATTTTGTGAGGAATATGTTTTCGGGCCATGCTCTTCTTCGCATAAGCGGAATCGAGGCGACGATCGGCAGCCCTTAACGATGTTGTCATATCGCCAGCACTGGGTGCCTTAATGTGGGCGGGGAGCCTCAACTTTATAAATAAAGGCTATGTCTTAATATCTGTCCGTCTGCTTACGCCTGCAAATGTTTCAATTACTGACTCTGTGGGGGCTCTCTTCTTTTCCGAAACTGGTGAGCAATAGTACACTGAAAGGGCCTCTGCAGCTGAAAACATCCTTAGGACCTCTGCGCACAGGCTCGAATCTGCATCATGAACTACGCCTTTCGCCCCAGCGAGCAAACGTAGTGCACTTTAACAGGTCAGAAATGCAGGCCTGGTCCAAAGAGCAGCACTGAATACCGCCCATGCGAAACTGTCGGACATTAGTTATACTCTGCTAAAGTGGGGCGGCGTTCTTCAGCTCCTCCTTAATAACCTTCAGATTCTTGATCCGCATTTGTCCCACATTGGTCGGCAGTAAGGCAGCAGGAACGCTATGGATACCACTGAGCAAAAAAGCTTCTATGAGCATGTCGTAAGTGGGAAGAGGGGCCGTTCAGTTGAAGGACCTCTGGCCAGGAAAGAGACAGTACTCACAGTACATAGAGGTCCAAGAGTAGAAAAACGTTAATAATATATATACATGAAATTCGAACAACTACAAAACACTGCTGCGCGATACACAACCGACACCCCACGGACAGATCGTATCACACCACCAGGTACTTGAAGGCAGACTTGGAACACTCTTGACGTGGCCAAGAAGCCGAAGCAGCGTCGCTGCTCTCCACTTCTTCCTAAGCTTACCTCGGTTCCCACTTGCAGGTACACTTCTTCGTAACAACGTTACCCACCATACTAATTTTGGTTTACACCAAATAAAGGGCGTGCCGACCAGAGCATGCAGACATAGGCGGCTAGATAGATAGATAGATAGATAGATAGATAGATAGATAGATAGATAGATAGATAGATAGATAGATAGATGATAGATAGATAGATGATAGATAGATAGATAGATAGATAGATAGATAGATAGATAGATAGATAGATAGATAGATAGATAGATAGATAGATAGATAGATAGATAGATAGATAGATAGATAGATAGATAGATAGATAGATAGATAGATAGATAGATAGATAGATAGATAGATAGATAGATAGATAGATAGATAGATAGATAGATAGATAGATAGATAGATAGATGCTCACGGTGATACAAGACCACACGCAGGAATTGTCGCAGTGGCGGCACATGGTTTTGTGTTAGACTGAAAATAAAATTAAAAATGGCGGCGCTCCGTCGGGTACTGCTTCATAGATCTGCCGCTAGATTGCGCGCTGGCACGCACGACAGCGCCAGCGCGCAATCCAGCTGAAAAGTCACAGCATGTCATAATCGCCAGGAACTCAAATTTGAATTGATGCACAGAAGCCATCAAAAAGAGGGTAACAGGTGACAAGAGGGTTGCAATAGGGGCGTTCCCAGGACGCAAGCTGGAAGCAGTCATAAGGCAAGCGAGCGCAAAACTGAAAACTACAGCTGATAGATGAAACCTCGTGATAATTTGAGGTGGTTTGAACGATGTCTTAAACGAATATACAGCAGATCTAGCAACTACACTGGCGAAAGGCGTCGATGACATGCGCGCCACTTCTCCTGAGGTACAGGTAGCGATATGCACAATACCGGAAGTACCGGTGCGTGATGGCAACCTGCAAAGAGCGGTTGTCAACGCAAACCAAGAGATATGACGGATGAGTCGAAAGAAAGGCTTTGAGGTGGTAGAATTAAACAGAGAGGTGCATAGGTTGGGTGGTTTTCATCGAGACAGAATTCACTTCGATGGGCGGCTAAGTCATGAGGTGAGTTGGCGACTTGCAGTACGCGCAGTAGCTTTTTAGGAGGGGCAAGCGGGCCCTTCGGGGTGCAGGATAGCTAGTAACGAGGAAAACAACCAGGGAGACTCTTTGTTAGGTGTATGAACAGATACGATTCCAAAGTGGCACCAGTATCTAGGAATGGTAGAGTCCGGGGCAAAAATAAACGTAGCCACGAGCGCCGACCCATTTTAAGACATAGGGTATATACACATGCATGGCGGTAGGAACAGGTTAAAGGGGGAAGAGATAAAAGAACAGCTAAGGGAGGAGAGGCCGATGGTATACGGTTTTGTAGAAACACATCTCAGAGACATGGAACAACCTCCTAACAATGCGTACTACTCGTGGAAATATTGTAATCGAACAGAAGGCAGCATAGGGGGTGGTATTGGGGCATTCATTCATAAACGTACAGACTGGAAAAGGGTCAAGCATGAGTGAAAGGAAGGTTTCTGGCTAAAAGGGAAAGTGGCAGGGCAAATGACACTCTTTGGTTTCGTGTACTTGTGGACGGGAGCAAAGGCCAGAGAGGAAAACCACGCAATGGTAGAGTGTAGATGAAAGGACATTCAGGAGTTAGGAGAAGAGTGCGAGGTAATTATTTTAGGAGATATGAATGCACACATAGAAGATATAGATGGGTATACCGACCCGACAGGCAGAATGATCATGCATATGTGTGAAAGGCTGGATTTGATCATTTGCAACAGTACCCAAAAGTGTGAATGGCAAATAACATGGGAGGTAGGAAGGCTTCAGTCGACGATAGATTACGCACTGATGTCACATAGGATGTATGATAAGCTCAGGGGAACGCACATAGATGAAGGTGGTTCCAGAAGTCTGGGTAGTGATCACAAACGTATCAAGCTAAGTTTTGGAAGAGCAGTGAAAGTGGGAAGGAGACAAAATGAGCAACTGCAGGAAAATGTTTATTCAGAAAGGCAAATTGAAATAGCCACTAAACAAATTGAGAAAGTAATCACTGATAATAATAAAACAGTATGGACATACACTAATATAATTAGACTGTTTGAGCTAGAGCTTGCTAAGGCACGTGACAAGTCACCCTGGAAAAGAAGACACAAAACCAAAATTTGGTGGAATGAGGAAGTTAGGAGAGCCATAGCAAAACGTAAGGAAGCCTCTAGGGAACACAGACATGCTAAGTAGCGGGGTGAACCGACAGATTAGGTTGAAAGAAAATGAGAAATCTTTCTAAGCTGTAGAAGGGATGCATCCCTTCTGATCAATGAAAAGATTGGAAGAAAGGGAGCCCAGTGGCTGGCAGAAGTACATAAAAAAGATAGAAAGGCAGCTGTGAAATTTTGGAACCATCTAAACTCCCTAAGAAATGAGACGAGTCTAGAGCAGAGGTTTATAACTACAGCTCAAGGTGCTAGGCTAGAAGGGGACGAAGCTATTGAATATATAAGAACAAGGGTGACAGAAAACTTTCAACACAGAAGTGCTTTATGCACCACAATAGACAAGAATGAATCAAGTGGCGCAATGGCTCCACTTTCACAACAGGAGTGAGAAACGGCTGAGAAGAAGGTTCCAAGTAGTACATCAACAGGCCCAGATGGCATTCCAGGTGTGCTGATAAAGACATTGATTGAGTCCGAAGTCTAAACAGATTTTGAGAGAGGCAGTGGGCAGAACAATATTCAATGGTGAAGTCCCTGATGGATGGAAACTCAGCAGGATGAGCATGATCTCAAGAGGAAAGAGGACAAAGCTGACATAAACAACTACCGTCCTATAACAGTGACATCAGTGGTCTACAGGCTGGCGATGCAGATTATAAAGGAAAGACTGCAGGCATGAATAGAGGATGAAGGGGTGCTGCGGGAACATTAGAATGGGTTTCGTAAACACAGAAGGTTGGAAGACAATATGTTTTCACTGACGCAGTGCATCGAAATAGTAGAAAGGGAACACAGGCCCCTGTGGCTAGCATTTTTGGATATCAAGGGATCGTACGATAGCGTGGTTCAAGAGGAATTGTGGGCATTACTGGACACACTAGGCGTGGAAGATGTAGTCACTAATTTTTTAAAGGATATCTATAAAAGTAACAAGGTAGTTATAGAGTGGGAAAAACAGGTATCCAAGACTGCAGAGGTAAAACGGGCGCTTAGGCAGGGGTGTCCTCTGTCACCCTTGTTATTCATAATGTACCTACAAGAATTAGAGGCCAAATTAGAGCAAAGTGGACTGGGCTTCAACCACTCTTTCGTCAAACAAGGAAAACTCATTGAACAGGCACTACCAGCATTGATGTACGCAGATGATATAGTGCTAATGGCCGACAAAAAAAAATTTCCAGAGATTGGTGGACATCTGCGGTAATGAGAGAGATAGGTTGAATTTCAGATTCAGTAAGGAAAAATCAGCAGTCATGATTTTAATGACAATGAAGGTAGTGAGCTTAGAATACAGGAGGTCACGCTAGAGATAACAGATAAATACAAATATCTGGGCGTATAGATAAAGAATGGGGCCGAGTACCTAAGGGAACACGAAATATAAGTGTGGACTATAGGTAACAAGAATTCAGCGGTAATGAAAACAGGGCACTGTGGAAATACAATAGGTATGACGTTGTGAGAGGAATATGAAAATGGGCCATGGTTCTGGGTCTGACGTTCGGCAATGCGGTCTTGTGCATGAGATCAGAAGTTCAAGCAAGACTAGAAATTAAGCAACGTGAAATAGGTAGGCTTGCCTTAGGAGCTCCCGGGAATACACCATATCAGGGAGTACAGGGTGATATGGAATGGACATCATTTGAAGGCAGGGAAGCTACCAGCAAGATAAAATTTGAGAAGCGATTGAGAGAAATGGGGGAGGAGCGTTTGGCTAGGAAGGTATTCAGCTACTTGTACATGAAGAATGTCGATACAAAAAGGCGGAAGCGAACCAGAAAATTGACTGGTAAATACTTGGAAAACAGCAGGGGGCCAAACCAAAAAGAATTATCGGTTGAGAAGAAAGTGAAGGAAGCTGAGACAGATATGTGGAGAATCGGCATGATTAAGAAGTCCGCACTAGAGATCTATCGAACTTTTAAGCAGGAATTAGCCAATGAAAGGATCTATGATGATACTCGGGTAGTTCTCTACTGTTTGAGGCCAAGACGGAAGTATTGCGAACAAAGAGATATCGGGCTAAATACGAAGTGGTAGACACGGTATGCAGTGTGTGTGGAGAGGAAGAAGAAACAGCCGAACACTTGATAATGTTCTGTAAAGGGCTTCACCCTGTAGTTCAGGTTGATGGCGCAGAGTTTTTCAAAGCACTGGGGTTTAGGGACAGTGAGGGTAAAATAGTCTTTAAGCGGGTAGAATAAACTAGAACGAGGTTATCTGATTGGTGGCTAAAGTCAAAGCACGAGTGAAAATTGAGCCCTTCGCTGCAAAGTACGAATCCTCAAGCTCACTATTTAAGAAAAAAAATAAATCTAGTTTTCGGTTCATTAAGTATTACGGCTTGGTGGCGCTAGCCACCGCCCGATCTAAAGTGTACAGCCATATCCATCCATCCATTCATCCAGCGCGGAAAAAACGTTTACTCCTTCGTCTCCGTTGCTCCACTGCATACTCATGCGCGTGCGCTGGTTAGAGAGTTTCAAGAGTTTCAAAACATCATTGAAATCCTCATTCGTTAGCCGATTTCCGGTTCAATTAAGAAAGCTTGCATTGATAGCGTACGTTTCATAGGAAAGCCCTAACTTAGATGATGCCCTAGTAGTAAATGGTTTTGGTAGGCTTACTTGCACATTTGATACTTGTTTACACTATTTTCAATGTTTTCTTCCCCCTCCTTTCTAATCGTTCATTTCCATTCCCCGTCTCTGTACAGAGTAGTGTGCCAGTGAAACACAGACTCAAGCAAAACTATGTGTTATTTTATTAAGCATTATCTCTGTCTCTACCTGTTTAAGTTGGTCAACCTGTTTTACACAAATGTACAGTGAACAATCGACTACTTCATAAAGTGCACGTTTTACTTTCTTATTATGCCGATTCCTATGACAGATAGTGATGAACAACGTTCTTTTATTCCTTTTGCTACCATGCCTGACTTCGGTGAACTTTTTTGCACATTTGATGTAATTAAAACGTGAAATGTCGCAGGCTACAAACTTAGCTTTTATATTTTGTTTAGTTAACAAGCTGCGGACCCGACACGTGTTAGCAACGACGCTTTAAACCTGAAGGCTGATGATCAAGGTGCTTGTGAACATGACTAACCTCGAGGTGCTCATAGACATCTTGGCTGCGGCTGAGACACACAACCAGGATGAGCACGGACATGTCTGCGTACTATTCGAGGCGGTAACGGGTATATACGACACGTTGTGGGGTATCTCCAGAATAGGCTAGACTCAAGAACAGAACTTTGACGTACTGCTGGCTTCAAGGCCAAATCTATATTTACAGACGTCATCTGCCTAATTTTATTTGACGCTCCCGCTCAGGGCATCGTGTTTCCCCTGTGTGTTGCTTTCATAGGCAGCGCTGCACAGCTCGTTTTTTGCACAAATCAGATAATAGAAATATGCAAACAGTGTGATTGTCGAAAGTTTCAGTGCACGATTTTTTCTGAGTGCGGTTGTCTAGACGCTTACATCGTTTTACATATGGTGACTCGGAGAAGACAGGCACTCGCAGTGGACGACGTTTGAGTGGTAGTATTCACACACCGCCCTACTTGTGCTTGACAGGCCGTATATCCACAGCCAATGACGCGTTTGTGCACCCTTCCCCTAATTCCGCAATTCCCTAAAGAATCTGATATAACTGATTATTGCACCAATATTCTTGTTAATACACACTCTGTCTAAGCCGCTGCATATTCTGACATTTATTCTCAGACCATCGGAAGCATCGTGCGTTACAAAGTTTTCTTCACCCTTGCCAAGTCAGTGTGTGACGGACAGAAAGTAGTGACGATCAACTTTGATACATGCCCACCAGTCGACAACAGGGTGAGTGGTATTGCAATGTTTCAGTACGGGCTTCTTGCCATTGCAGTGTAAACTTCCATAGAGCAATGTCGAAAATCATGGTAAGTGAACGATGATGACAGTGCTTGACTGTTTACTTGCTTATTCCAATGGTGATCATTTCGTGGCGCTTGCTCAAAATACAAGGCATTTTTCTATGCTCTCAACGCACTGCCTTGTAAAAAAGAAAATGCAGTGCGGTATATATATATATATATATATATATATATATATATATATATATATTCACACCCCCAGGCAACTAGGAAGCCATCCTGACGATCTAAGGGCAGGTGTACACAGAAATTTGATGGTATCGCGCGTGAGCTGGGAGACGTGTACAATTTCTTCAAGGCGAGGCTCGTCCGCACAACTGCCCAGTGTCTCTACGAGGTAGTTTACAGGTGATGTTTGGTTCACAACACAATGAGAACTATAGGTCCCAGAACAAAGCTTGTGGGAGAATTCTGGATAAGAGAAGGAATTCATAGTCACGCCAGCGAGTTATGAGCAAGATTTTCATGCCTGGTTCATCGGTCGTGATGATGTTTCCAGCGTGTCTGATCGTGTGACGAAAATGCGCGGCAGAGCTCCCGGCATTATTCAGCTCGTGAGACGGCTGTCAATTCTGGAGGGTTCAGCCGATAAGAAAGAATTGTGTTCATTGTTGACGATAGCTGGTGTCTCTAAAGAAAGAAGAAAAGTGAACATCCTGTGGTGCTTTGCGTTGCAGTGTTGTAGACATATGTCACAACAGGCAGTATGCTATACAAATTTGGCTGGTCAGATGAAGCGTACATGACCAGCATATCACCGAGCGTGCGATTAAATTCTCTGTCATTCTTTGCGGGTTATAGGCCATGGTAGTGCAAGTGCGATGTGTGATGCGGAACTGTCTCAAGAATGCTTTAATGGCGTCGGCCGCGGACGCTTAGTATTCTGGGGTGCTCTATGCCTTAAAACCAGGTTTTGCAGTTTAAAACTTGGAACGTCTTTTGCGGCAGCAGAACGTAACGCAGCTGTTTTTGCGTACCGCGTAAGGTGGTCGATAGCAACAATGACCGAGCAGTTGCTACATGGAGTATGGAGAAGCGGGCAATAAAGGTCAATTTTGACACAATCAAAGGCTCGTGTTCGACATGGCAACGGCTGCAAGAGACCTGTAATATGCTGAGGGGGCATCTCGCGTCACTGGCACGTAGGAAAAGACCTTAGGGAACAGCAAATGAAAGAGTACTTACCGCACTAGTAGTACCACAGCTGCAAGCGAGTATATGTTTTCAACACACGGGCGTGACCACATTTCCGGTCATTGTGGAACGTGGCGCACACATCAGAGCGGATATTGTTGGGAATGATGAGCAACCACCTATGGTTGATCGAGCTGTAGTTTTGACGGTCAAGTTGGTTATTCCGAATGAACAAAGTGTTGTGCTTGGCAGAAAAAGCGTCACAGAAACTGAAGCGGGCGTCCGGTTTCAGAGAAAGTCCAAGAAGGAAGAGATCCGAGCGTCTTTGCGTTGCTCGGAAGGCGTGTCGGAAAAGCTGATGGCCAAGCCAGCACAGGTTGAGATACATAAGCAGACAGGTTCTGAAGCTAACGGCGAACAAGACCGGGCATCGGCGTCGGAATGCTTCCGGATGGAATGGTATATAACGCGGATATCAAATTATTATAACCGCCAAGCCCAACGAGCAAGCCGAAAATTTGGATCGTTTAGTGCCGATAACCAGCAAAGCACATGGTGGTCTGTCACAATATCAACTAGACGTCCATATAAATAAGGCCTACCTTTCCGAATGCCCAAGTAATGGCGACGTACTCTTTTTCAGTGACACTGCAATTGTTTTCGGCTTTGGTGAGGGGGCGGCTGGCGCAGGCTGGGACGTACTCGTCAACGCCATCCTTTCGTTGGGCTATTATGGCCCCTAGCCTGAAACCACAGTTGCCCGTTGTAAAATAGAAGGCGTAGTGAGCAGCCATCAGAGTTTCCGAAATGCATCTTCACATTCTGATTTGTGACCACGTCTACAAATCAGAACTTCCGGCAAGAAGATTGGTCAAGGGAACGATAATGGAGGCGAAATCGCAGACGTAGCATTGGAAGTATGAGCAAAGGCCGATGAGGCTTGGGAACTCTTTGATGGTTTTGGAAAGTAGGCGACCTCATTAGGTCGGGCAAGGTACGTAAAGATGCAGTCATTAAAAACTACATGGCTGAGAGGCACTTATTCGTGATAAGTTGAAGTCTCGCCATCAAAAGGCACGTAAGAACTTGCACAAGGTGGCTGAGGGGGGTCGCAAAGTCACTTACGAATAACAAAATATCTTCCAATTAACAGAAGTAACTTTTTAGGGGTGAAGATCTTTATGACGTGGCTTGTGCGTCCCTCATTGTAGTGCGAAATTACCGGTGACACATACCCGAAAAAGCGGTCCTTAAAGTGTATGCTGAATGGCGGTACTTGTATATGATGAATACATGACGAAAAGATGTGATATGGCGCTACCACAGTGCGCACTAGTCCTTTAGTAGAGTCTAGAAAAGTAGAATCTAGAAAAAGCAAGATCTATCGTGCTTTAAATGAGTTGAACCTTGTGAATAATACATTTGTCTTCATGTAAACTCATTTAGCCGTGTACTGATACATATTGCCACAACGCAGTAGTGGGATTGGGGCATAAAGCGGTAGAGGGTCCCTGCCTGAAACGAAAGGCTACGAAGGGGATAGAGACTGGTCCCAGCCCGCCAGTGTGCCAGGCATTGCCGTCGCGTGTAATCATCGTAAATATCTGCAAACATACGTTTCCTTGTAAGATGATTGGTGGAGGTGCTGGGTACGCCTACCTGGCTTTCCCGGCAAACCAACACGGAACTTCGGAGTGGTCCCAACCTTCATTTTCCTGCAATGGCTCAACAGGCCCACCCACAAGAGCAACAGCAGCCGCAACAGCAGCCGCAGCAGCTGCCTCCTCTGATTCTCCGGCCTCCACGAAACCCCGGAACCTTCTCGGGCACAGGCAAGGACAAGGTGAATGTTGAAGATTGGGTCGCAGTGTACGAGCGCGTGAGCGAATACTATAGATGGGACCCTACGTTTATGCTGACCAACGTTGTATTTTACTTGCGGGATACAGCACTCACCTGGTATGAAACGCATGAGTCGGAGTTGACCAGCTGGGACGTTTGCAAACTGAAGCTTGTAGAGTTATTCAGCAGGCCATTTGGGCGACAGCAGGCCGCGAGGAAAGACCTGGACTGTCGCGTGCAGACATCGACAGAATCATATGTATCTGACATACAGGACGTATTGGGCCTCTGTCTAAAGGTGGACGGGAATATGAGCGAAACTGACAAAATCGCTCTTATATTAAAAGGAATAGCCGATGTCGCCTTCAATCTGTTGATCGTTAAAGATTGCGCCACCGTCGACGCGGTTGTAAAGAAATGTCAGCGCTTCGAGCACGCGAAGAACCGTCGCATAACCCGCCAGTTTGCTCGTCTACCTAATACTGCTGCCACTTCGACCTGTGAAGACAGCCCCGAGTTAACGCATGCTACATCGTCCGAAAACGTCACCCGAATCGTTCACCGCGAACTCGAAGCAATGGCTCCTCCAGCCATCGCTTCCCATGGTCCTCAAGACAACGCATCTACCGTCTCTCTCATCCAAGCCTTCGTTCGCCAAGAAATAGCGAATCTCGGCATCGCACCTGTTTGCGCTGTTCGCACTACCGAGACCTCGGCTTCTCTTGACCAGATTCCAGTGTACCCTTCACGCTATGCTTCCCGCTAACGGAACCCTGCTGAATGTAGAACGTCAGATGATAGACCGATCTGCGTTCACTGCTCTCGCGCCGGCCACATTGCACGCTACTGTCACAATCGTTGGACATCCAATTCATCTTGGAACACTGGGACATGGCGTCGCTTTCAACGCGATTCTCGCCGCTTTTTTACTCCGTACGATCCACAGTATGCTCCTACTATCGTTCAGGGCCGAAGGTTCAGCCGCTCACTATCACCCCAAGGCCGCCGATCTCTCTCGCCGATGATTTTTCGAGCCAGGTCCCCTGCACGACCTGGGCCCTCAACCTCGGGAAACTAGACCATGCAGCTCCCGGAGGTGACGCTGCACTAACGACCCGTTCTGCAGATCCTTTGTTGACGATTCCTACACGCCGCAATACTTTGGACCTTTTGGTGGATGACGTTACCGTTACAGCCCTCATAGACACAGGCGCACATACTTCAGTCATGAATGCTGCTCTCTGTATGAAACTGCGAAAAGTGATCACGCCTCTTAATAAGTGTGCAGCAATGCTTGCCGGTGGGACCACATCTACCGTTCTCGGCATGTGCACCTCTCGCATTTGTATTGCTGGACGCCAGACCATCGTATTGTTCACCGTGCTTGAGCAGTGCCCACATGACGGTGATTCTTGGTCTCGACTTTCTCTCTACGCACTCCGCCCTTATCGACTGCTCGACGGGTCTTCTTCAGTTGGAACTGCCTTTTGACGCCGCTGTTGCCCGTGATGCTCAAAGTCGTCTTTGTGCCACCGAGTTCCTGCATCTTCCGCCACAAGCCACGACTTACGTGCAGCTCGTGTGTGATCCACCTGTGCGCGATGGTGAATATGTCGTTTCACCTATTACCCACGTTTGCTAAAGCACTCCATTGCTGTCCCGCACACCAATGAGAGTACGCCATAACCAGGCCCATCTATCTCTTTTGAACTTTGGTTTCTTTACGCACGTGCTGCCTGCTGGTATTAAAGTAGGCGTCATGTCGTCGTCGCAAGAGTGGGATATTTCTGAACTGTCGGCTCAGCAACCTAATCCGCACGTCAACTTGCTCACTGCGCCCAACCTGTCAAGCATTGACAGTGCCGAAATGATAGCGCCAGATCTTTGCCCTCCGAAGCACAAGACCTCCACCGTCTGTTCACATCCTATGCGGACATATTTGATCTTGACAACCGCCCTTTAAGTCAGACATCAATCGTGACCCATCACATCAACACCGGTGATGCCAACCTAATTCATTGCCGCCCTTACCACGTCTCCGCTGCCAAACGCCCTGTCATCCAGAAAGAGGTCGAGAAAATGCTCGCCAAAGGCGTCGTCAAACACTCATCTAGTCCGTGGGCATCCCCGGTCATGCTTATCAAGAAGAAGGACAACACATGGCGGTTTCGCGTCGACTATAGACATCTCAACAAGGTCACTAAGAAGGACGTTTACGCCTTACCAAGAATAGAAGACGCCCTTGACTGCCTTCATGGTTCAAAGTTTTTCTCGTCCATTGACCTTCGATCTGGTTATTGGCAGATCGCTGTTGAGTTACGGGACCAAAAAAACAGCATTTGTAACCCCCGATGAGTTATACCAATTTAAAGTAATGCCGGTTGGGCTTTGTAATGCGCCGGCCACCTTTGAGCGCATGATGGATTCCCTTCTGCGCGGCTTCAAATGGTCCACTTGCTTATGCTACTAAGATGATATAATTGTTTTTTCACCGACGTTCGCAAGCCATCTTGAGCGACTCTCCAGTATTCTCTAAGTATTCCGCAACGCTGGTCTCCAGCTGATCTCCTCGAAATGCCGTTTCGGCCGTCGCGAAATAACTGTACTTGGTCACCTCGTTAACACACCTGGACTACAGCCCGGTCCGGACAAAATTCGCGCATTGACTCAATTTCCCGTACCCTCTTCTGCTAAGGACGTCCGGAGATTCCTTGGTTTGTGCTCATATTTCCGCCGCTTCATCCGGAATTTCGCCGATATTGCGCGGTCTCTCACCGAGCTTCTTAAAAAAGATGTCCCATTTACTTGAAGTTCGCCTCAAAGTGCTGTATTTTCAGCGCTCATTGCAGCCCTCACGACTACGCCAATATTAGCCCACTTCGATCAGACTGCCCCGACAGAAGTTCGTACGGACACGAGTGGCCACGGAATTGGTGCTGTTTTATCTCAGCGTCAGCATGGACGTGACTGTGTCATCGCCTACGCCAGCCGCCTTTATCACCTGCCGAGAGGAACTATTCCGTCATTGAAAGAGAGTGCCTTGCTCTTGTTTGGGCTGTCGCTAAATTTCGCCCGTACCTCTTCGGCCGCAGTTTTATTGTTGTAACAGATCATCATGCACTCTGCTGGCTTTCCTCGCTCAAGAATCCCACGGGACGTCTCGGCCGTTGGTCTCTTCGCCTCCAAAAATACACCTTCTCGCTCGTGTATAAATCTGGTCACCTCCATCAAGGCGCCGACTGTCTGTCATGGTATCCAGTGGATCCACCAGACGCCACAGAGAGAGCTACGGAGGCTTGCGTCTTATCAATATCAGACTTTCTTGATATCGCATCTGAGCAACGCCGCGACCCGGATTTACTTCCCATCATAGAAATCCTGAGTTTCGCTACTCCACCCACTTCTCTGAACTTGTATTTCCTTCATGAAGGTGTTCTCTACCGCCACAACATGCGCCTTAATGGTCCTGATCACCTTCTCGTCGTGCGTGTAGATGTTCTCCGACAGCTTCACAATGAACCTGCCCCTGGTCACCTGGGAGTCACCCGCACTTGTGATCGCGTCCGGCGCCGTTTTTTCTGGCCACGCCTATATCGCTCTGTGCAAAAGTATGTCGCCAGCTGCGACCTGTGTCAACGTTGAAAACGACCAACATCGCTTCCAGCTGGCCTTCTTAACCCTATAGAGATCCCTGCTGAACCATTCTACCGCGTAGGGCTCGACCTTCTCGGGCCATTTCCCACTTCTGCATCCGGCAACAAATGGGTTGTCGTGGCGACCGACTACGCGACACGTTACGCGATCACCCGCGCTCTTCTAACCAGCTGCGCTACCGATGTCGCCGACTTTCTACTGCATGACATCATATTGCATCACAGCGCTCCTCGACAGCTCGTTACTGACCAAGGCCGATACTTCTTATCTCGCGTCTTCAAGAATATCGTACGTTCCTGTTCCACGAACCACAAATTCACAACGGCATACCATCCAAAAACTAATGGACTTACAGAGAGCCTGAATCGCACTATCACGGACATGTTGTCAATTTATGTTTCTCCAGACCACCGTGACTGGGACGCAACGTTACCCAACGTCACCTTCGCTTACAACTCCTCCAGGCATGACACCGCAGGCTATTCCCCGTTCTACTTTTTTATGGACGGGAACCCTCTCTGCCTCTTGATACTCTCTTTCCCGCTGGTTCAAGCTCCCCTGTCACATACGTCCGCGATGCCATAGAGCGAGCCGACGCAGCACGACAGATTGCCCGAGAACGACTCATACTTTCTCAAGCCTCTACGAAAGATCAATACGATCGTCACCACCGCGAAGTTTCCTATGCACCAGGTTTTCTCGTACTCTTGTTGACACCATGTCGTCACATCGGTCTCTCAGAAAAATTTTTATTTCGCTTTGACGGGCCAAACAAAGTCCTGCGCAAGGTCACCAACTTTACCTACGAGATTCAGCGAGCCGTCGACGAAGCGCACTCAATGCCACCACCATGCACTGCTGTGCACGTCGTAAGACTGTAGCCTTATGTGTCACCCAGCACTCCCCTTTCGTGACAAGCGCCGGGTCGGCACTTTAACGCCACGGGGTAGTGCCACAAGGCAGTAGTGGGATGGGGGCATAAAGCAGTAGAGGGTCCCTGCCTGAAAGAAAGACTACGAAGTGGATAGAGACAGGTCCCAGCCCACCAGTGTGCCAGGCATTGCCGTGGCGTGTAATCATCGTAAATATCTGCAAATATACGTTGCATATATATATGATCAATTTTCTGAAGGCACTACTACGTTCGACGAGTCGTGCGACTTGCCGCCTTCTGCAAATAATGTGAAAAGAAAATATTTTGCTTTCTTAAAATTTGGATAAGAAAAATAATGTGCGTTATATTTCTAGTCTGATATTAGATTCCGTTTATGCTATAAGTGAGCATCAATGACTTCGGCGCAAAAAGATATTTATTTCTAGTTTAATTAGCAAGAGTTACTATAAGGCACATAAATTTCACAATCATCTCATCATTCTTGTTGCAATAGAATGTTGAGTGCCGTGAATTAGGAATGTGGTAATTTGACACATTTACAGACAGTTTTTAATAGTTGGCGTCTGAGAGGGCCAGATAGACGGACGGACAGATGGACGGTCATAAGGATAGAGGGGTGGACGGATGGACGAATGGACATACGGACAAACAGAGAGACGGCCGCACGAGCAGATGCACAAACGGATGGACAGACAGGCCGACCAACAAACGGAAGGACGTACGAACGGATGCATTGGTTGACGCATGGACGGACAGACGCACCGACGATGACATAGATCAATGCACACATGCAATAGCGCACGGTCGGACGCAAGCAAAAACGAATGGACGGACGGAAGCACGGGCAGGCTGGCGCACGCTGTGCTCCACCAATCATCATTCACTCCGAGGATATGCTGTCATTTTTTTTATTTCGGGCCTCACAGAACTGTATTATTCACTCTTCCGAAAAGGGCACGCGCATTGCAGAAGCCGAAGGCCGTAATGGCGAGTTCGTATAGTCCATCCGGTGTTTTAAAGGCTGTCTTCCGGGGGTCATCCTCTGCCATGAGCATCTGCCAGTAGCTGGAGCGTAAATCTAATGAAGAACTCTGCTCCTTGAAGGCAGTCCAAGGCATCGTTGATGCCAGTTGGAGGGTATACGTCTTTGAGCAATATATTCTTGAGTCGGCGTTATTCAATGCAGCGCCTGATGGACCCGTCTTTTTTTACGACAACTACCGGTGAAGACAAGGGACTGCTAAAAGGCATTTGTGATACCACCTTTACACGTCGTGTACTTGTTCGTCTATGACACGATGTTAGGCAGACGACACATAGTATGGTCGCTGTCTTAGCAGTGCTTGTTGACTGGTCTCCATGCAGTGAACGACAGCAGAGGCTCGGCCTAAGCCTGACTGCTAATGGGTGAATGAAGCGCTAAATATTGTAGAAAGTCAATGATCTCTTGTCGTACATTCCGTATGAGATAGGAGTCAATTATATCAAAAAAGACATCCAGAACATCATTAGGCGTGATGCGAGGGGCGCGTGCACAAACTGGGAGGGAGGCCGTAGAAGTAGGTGTAGTAGCCGAGGAACGCCCTCGTAAAGTTCTTAGCTTCTCAGGCATTTTGCACCAAGTAGAGATGACCAGCTGTCCGATAGATCGCACACATAGATGGCAGCGTGACCATTACAAATAGTGATGACGGTAATGCAAGCATAAACTTTTGACGGCACACAGAAATGACTGATGGCATAAACAACATAGGTGATTTCAGAGGAAGAGCACATCACGCTGGGACAACAACAGCTGAGAAAGACGCAATGTCAACGCCTGCTAAAGCAAGCACTCTACACAAAGCGCCGTCATTGGAGCCAAAGCATGGCCCAGATGACGTAACATAGCAACAAGCGCAGTACACTCAAACAGAATTCAAGGGAAAAAATTTCCTCACAAGGATCACCATCATCATCATCATCATCATCAGCCTTACTACGTCCACTGCAGGACAACGGCCTCTCCCATGTTCCGTCAGTTAACCCGGTCCTGTGCTTGCTGCTGCCATTTTATACCCGCGATCTGCTTAATCTCATCTGCCCACCTAACCTTCTGTCTCCCCCTAACCCGCTTTCCTTCTCTGGTAACCCAGTTAGTTACCCTTAACGACCAGCAGTTACCCTGTCTACGCGCTACATGCCCGGCCCATGTCCGTTTCTTCTTCTTGATTTCAGCTATAATATTGTCACGATGAGTCACAAGTGCTGGGGGATTTATTAAACCACCAGGTAGCTAGCACTAGGACGATGCGTCAGTCGTGGCTGGCTCTCGAGCAAAGAAGAGCGTGATCTTCTTTTTTCCTCCAGATTTAGAGCCGCTCTTGCTGTCAACCCACTACGTGCTGGCGGCATTATCCGACCTTCCGAAAAGAAAAAAAAACAAGTACCAAAAAGAGGAAAGGAAAGTACATAGCAGCACCGCGATGCTGCTACATAGGCACGTGAAAAAAAAATGGAAATTCGGATGAAGTGAAAGTAAAAATTGAAGAGCATGCCAACATAGGAAACGTCAATGAACGAGAAAGTAAGTTCACAAAATAAACAAAAAACACAAAGAACGCTGTACGGTAAAGGAAAAGTTACGAACAACGCGCAATAAATGGCTTCATGCGCAACACATGAACGACGTCCGGCCTCAGCCGTGTCCTGCTCCGTGCATGGGGTGTTGAGTCCGGAACCACTTCGTAGTTCACGTCACTGACGCGGCGTAACACTTTATATGGGCCAAAGTACCGGCTCAGCAACTTTTCACTAAGGCCACGGCAGCGGACGGGCGTCCACACCCAAACTTGATCTCCGGGGCTGTAAAACACTTCTCTGTGGCGGGTATTATAGCGTCGTGCGTCTGCCTGCTGTTGCTGGCCGATGTGCAGTCGCGCGAGCTGCCGGGCTTCCTCGGCACGCTCTGCGAATTCTTCGGCGTCTGTTCCCAACTCGTCTTCGTCCTGACACAGTAACATTGAGTCTAGCATGGTCTGCACTTCGCGGCCGTAGAGAAGCCGAAATGGCGTGAATCGCGTGGTCTCTTGCACGGCGGTATTATACGCGAAGGTCACGTAAGGCAAGATCCGGTCCCATGTTTTGTGCTGTACGTCGATGTACATTGAGATCATGTCTGCGAGGGTCTTATTCAGTCGTTCACTAAGTCCGTTGGTTTGCGGGCGGTACGCAGTTGTCCTTCGGTGTCTGGTGTTGCTCAGTTTGAAAACTTCGTCTGTAAGCTGCGCCGTGAATGCCGTCCCTCTGTCCGTTATTACACCGTGTCGTAACACGATGTGGCGCATGAAAAATTGTGCTACCTCAGAAGCCGTGGCTCGTGGGATCGACTGGGTTTTAGCGTAGCGTGTCAAATAGTCGGTCGCGACGATCACTCATTTGTTGCTGTCCGCAGACATAGGAAATGGCCCAAGAATGTCCATGTCGACTTGGTAGTAGTAGTAGTAGTAGTAGTAGTAGTAATTTATTTCTTGAAAGGCAAGAAAAAGGATACAGAAGCAAAAGGCGTTTCATACGCCTGACAAAGGCCTCTGCACCTGTAGTTCGTCACAGATGCACTTTTTTTTTTTTTTTTTGCAGATACAAACAAGCAACAAAAACTCTAACATGTCATGTACCACATGAGCGCTAACAAAAGAAATACAGGAATAAAAAAAAACAAGCAACACATAATACACTTAGCATAATACAGATGCAGGAACAAAAAATGGATGCATCGTATGCCACAATGAACTACTTACTTTCTTAACATTAACATTCTACCTACTTTTTTTACACAATATAGATTAGTGATGATAAGTTATTTCTTTTTTGATCAAAATTTCTTTAACTTGTTTTTTAAATGTCCCTAGACTGACGTCAAACTGCAAGCCATTTTGGAATTCATTTACTATTCGCGTTGATTGGTAATGCAGTGTTTGCTTTCCGTAATTTGTCCTGGTTCTCGGTAAACGCTGCAAGTTTCTTCTTGCAGGATAACGTTGGTCATTTTCTTTTTGTTTATACCACTTATTTTTGTGTACCTCTTGAAGCAGTTTAAAATAATATATTTGGTTTGCCTTTAAGATTTCATGTTTATCAAAGAGCACTGAAGTGCGCAAACGGTCTATTCTACCCTGGTAATTTTCATAACAGCGAAGTATTTTCTTTTGTAGCATTATAAGTTTGTTATAAGTTTTCGCTGTTGTGGTACCCCATACTAGTATGCCGTAACAAAGTCTCGAATAGAAAAGGGCACTGTACAAATTTTTCTTCAGCCACTGAGGAATGAGGGAACCAATTCTGTACAGGCATCCTACCGTTCCCGCAAGTTGCCTAACTAAATGATTAACGTGGACATTCCACGTTAAATCTTCACTGAACCATACCCCAAGAAATTTTTGATGTTTTTCTCGTTTTATGATGTTCCCGTCAAAGCTTATCTTTATGTCATATTTAACATGTTTATTTATTGGGCGAAATATGATATATGTCGTCTTCTTGGCATTTAACTGTAGCTTGTTTTGTTTAAGCCAGTTTGAGAGTGACGTCATATATTCATTTACATTTTTTTCTAGTATTTCTAAGTGATCTGATGTGAAAAATACATTTGTGTCGTCTGCATACATAATAAGCTGTGGTGAGGCGGGTATACATACAATATCATTAACATAAAGCAAAAAGAGCAAAGGACCCAGTATAGAACCCTGCGGAATTCCTTGGGTCAACTGAAGCCGACTTGATGTAGCTGTCTTCATTTGTACTAGTTGATACCGGTTATGCAAATAGTTTTGTAATAGCTTAAGGGTGACCCCACGTATGCCGTACCGTGATAGTTTCCGTAACAATATATCATAATGTATTGAATCAAAGGCTTTTTTTAAGTCCAAAAATAAACCAAGCGTAAATTTCTTATTTTCCATATTTGTAATTATTTGATCTTTAATAATCGTTAACGCTTGTTCAGTAGACTTATTTTTCTGAAAACCATACTGACATGTTGTGATGATGCCATACTTATTGAAAAAGGATAACAACCTGACGTGAATAACGCCTTCAAAAACCTTTGATAATGTCGAAAGTACTGAAACGGGTCTATAATTTGACATATTATTAATGCCACCTCCTTTGTAAATTGGGGTTACCCTTGCAACTTTTAACTGTGCCGGAAACACGCCTGTTTTTAGTACAAGATTTACTATGTAAGCAAGCGCCTCGGATATTAGCGGACATATCAACTTTAGTTCAGCTGCAGTGATTTCGTCTATACCTGGCGTCACATTGCTCTTAAGTTTTTTTATTAGGTTAGCTATCTCAGCACTGTCAGTAGGAAGCATAAAGATTGAATTCTGCATAGCTGTTGTTTCTTCGAAACACGAGTCATCTTCGCTTTCAGAAAAGCCACTGTACGCGCCCGCATTGACGAAATGACGATTTATAGCATTGGCTAGGTTCTCGCCACGCAGCACCACATTTCCCTCTTGCATTTCTGTGATGTCATATCTTGCTTTCTTTCTCCCAGTAAGGGCATCCACTGTTTCCCAGACCCTTCTTGGGTTATCACATATGTTCTGAAATTTTTTCTGATAATATTCTCGTTTAGCCTTTTTTAAGTCTGATGTAAGTGCGTTGCGGTATTTTTTGTACTCGGCAAATGCTTCGGGTTCTCGTAGGCTTAAAAAATTTTTAAAAAGGCCATTTTTTATTTGAATACGTTTATAAAGCGAGCAGTCTATCCAAGGTTTCCGGCAAGTTTTTCTCTTTCGGAAAGAGACTTCTTTCCTAGGAAATGCCGTGTTGTAACAGTGACGTAATGCATTCAAAAAACCATTGTAGGCCTCATCAACATCTTTTATCTTATATATATCATTCCAATCTACTGCTTTGACGAGCTGAAAGAATAAGTTCTTACTTTCACTATTTATGTTGCGTCGGACGAAGGTTTCCTTCTGTTGCTTTTGGTGTTTCAATGACAAGGGTATGAAACAAAAAACTGGCAAATGATCGCTAAGATCACTTGACACGATACCGCTTATGGTCTCCGCTGGGTTCGAATTTGTAACGCATATATCGAGTAATGTTGCACTGTCCCTGGTCACTCTGGTAGGGGAGCATACATGATTTGCACAACCAAACGCAGAAAGCAGTGTCTCAAAATGTACGGCGGGCGTATCGTTTGCAGCAAGATTGATATTAATGTCCCCCATGATAACATAAGAAGTGTTGTGAAGTAATGGGGAAGATAGGAGTGTGTCTATAAACTCTAAAAAACGTGTTTTGTGCCCTTGAGGCGGCCTATAAATGACAATCGCTACAAGTTTATCAACCTTTATAGCCAGACATTCAAAATCTGTTGTGATTACCGACAGTTCTAGTTTTTCATGGGTATATTTTTCTTTTAAATAAATTGCGACTCCACCTCCTTTTCTGTCCGCGCGGCAAAGATGCTCAGATCGATATCCAGGAAAACTTGGGACATTATTATCATCGGTTAACCACGTTTCAGTGAACATAAGCATATCAAAGTTTATTGCCGCGGTGTCTAGAAAAATGCTTATGTCGTCTATTTTACTTCTAATACTCCTGGCATTCACATGTAAAGCAGAAAGGAAATTCTTATTTTGTGGATAACACGATTTTAAATCAAGAACATTGTAATACTTATGAGTTTCACTGAAAACACTCATAGTGAACAACGAAAAACAACATTGGTACACGCAAGATACACTCAACAAACTCAGCACATTTTTTCTATGTCATCTTGACAGGTCACATTAACCACAGCAGAAGATTCATCCTTACGGGCAAGCACTCTACCACCAGAAGTCCAGACAAACTTCCATTGTTTTTCCTTTTTTCTTTGGATGGCGGCTGAAAGCAGCGCCTTGTTAGCTTGAGTTAGGTGCTCATTTACAAAAATAGCAGCCCCTGGTCTAAGACCAAGCATTGAAGTGTCTAATCTCCTCTTTCTACATTTAGCCAGAAAATCATTCCTCTTTCCACGCCTGACGAACCGAGCAAGAATGTTCTGAATTGTAGGTTTTGGCGTGCGAACCCAGTGACAAATGTCAATATCTGACGTGTCAACGGTCTCACCCACGCTATCCCCAATCTTTTGAAGAATACTGAAAGCATCACTACCAGGTGGTACGCCTTTAATCTCCAGGTTATTTGAACGCTGATACTGTTCTAGCTCATCACACTTCTTCGACAGGCGCTCATTCTCTGTCTTTAGTTTCCTGTTTTCACTAAGCAGTTTCTTCATTTCCTGCCTTACTGTCCTGATATCTTCTGCGACGTCTTTAACATCATTGCATACATCAGAACAAAAAGACACTCCCTCTTTCAGTTCCTTCATTTCTACCCGGAAATCACGTTTGAAGTTCTCAAACGCCCTGAACAGGTCACGTAACTCTTTAGAATCTGCCGTATCTTTTCCAGAGCCCTTACTTCCCATTTCCAAAATGTCATGCACAACAACAGCAAAGACGCTATGTTCGGCAGCAGTGCACTCCTATGCCAGAGAAACAAATGGGACTAGCCTCACCTGCAAAAGCAGTAGATTGAGCGTCAGAGGTACGCCTTTCTTGTGCACTGCTGCCGAACTAAGCGAGCCGCAGGATTCCGCCGTCTTTTCTACTGTTCGCCGTCACTCCCTCCGTGTCAGCTGACTTGATAGGCTCATGCGCCGAAATGGCTGCGCAGAAACGCCGAAGCGATGTCCGGGGGCCAGCGTGTCTTGCTTGTTCGTTGAAGAAACGGCAGTATTTCCACGAGGCTCGGTAGGCCGACTTGGCAGGGAAATCTGCAAAAGCAGTAGATTGAGCGTCAGAGGTACGCCTTTCTTGTGCACTGCTGCCGAACTAAGCGAGCCGCAGGATTCCGCCGTCTTTTCTACTGTTCGCCGTCACTCCCTCCGTGTCAGCTGACTTGATAGGCTCATGCGCCGAAATGGCTGCGCAGAAACGCCGAAGCGATGTCCGGGGGCCAGCGTGTCTTGCTTGTTCGTTGAAGAAACGGCAGTATTTCCACGAGGCTCGGTAGGCCGACTTGGCAGGGAAATCTGCAAAAGCAGTAGATTGAGCGTCAGAGGTACGCCTTTCTTGTGCACTGCTGCCGAACTTGTGCACTGCTGCCGAACTTGGTCGAAAGGCATGCAGGGTGCTTCAATAAGCTGAAGCAAACCAGCTGGCTTAACAGATGGTTGCTTTTGGCGCTGACATTCCCGACAGCTCTTTACGTACTTCTTTACGCTTGCTGAAAGTCCTGGCCAATAGTACCTCTCGCTCACTCTGGCAAGTGTCCTTGAGTAGCCCAGATGACCGGATGTGGGTTCGTCATGGCAAGCGAAGAGGACGTCGTCTCGCATGTCTCGAGGAACCACCAGGAGGTAAGCACGGTTGTTGGAACGAGCGTTCTTCTTGTACAGCACACCGTCTCGTAGGCAGAACGACGTCGACGAGAGGGATAAATGACGTGGTATAATTGCGCCCTGGCCCTATAAATGATCAATGATTGGACGATCTCTGCATCATCTCGCTGTCGTTTGCTCAAGTCTGATGCACTAACAGCGCCCAGAAAGCCTTCGTCTTCCTCTGCTTCCTGACTGACGACATAAAGGGGTGCGCGTGACAGTGTGTCAGCGTCTTCATGCTTACGGCCGGACTTATGGACGATGGTGACATCAAATTCCTGCAGCCGCAAACTCCACCGTGCTAGCCGACCTGAAGGGTCACGCAGGCTTGCCAATCAACAGAGCGCGTGATGGTCCGTCACTATCTTGAAGGGACGACCATAAAAGTACGGGCGGAACTTGGTGATTGCCCACACGACTGCGAGGCACTCTTTCTCCGTAGTGGAATAATTCGCCTCGGCACGGGATAGAGAGCGGCAGGCGTAGGCTATCACTCTTTCGATGTCCTCTTGACGCTGAACGAGCACTGCACCGAGCCCAATGTTACTAGCGTCGGTGTGGACCTCCGTGTCAGCATCATCGTCGAAATGAGCGAGAACGGGCGCTGATTGCATGCGCTGTCGCAGCTCATCAAAAGCTCCTCGTTGCTCATTTTCCCAGACAAACGGCGTGTCGTCCCTTGTGAGACGAGTCAGAGGTTCTGCTATCTGTGAAAAGCCATGAATGAATCGGCGATAGTAGGCGCACAAACCAAGGAAGCGCCGGACGGCTTTCTTATCGACAGGAGCTGGTAATTCGGCAACAGCAGCAAGCTTGTCCGGATCGGGACGGATTCCTTCGGCGCTTACTACATGTCCAAGAAATTTTAGTTCTTTATAGCCGAAGCGGCACTTCTGTGGCTTTAGTGTGAGGTCCGCCGATCGGATAGCCTCCAGCACGCTGCGCAGGCGGTGAAGGTGCTGCTCAAACGTGGTAGAGAAGACCACCACATCATCAAGGTAGACAAGACAAGTCTGCCACTTGAGCCCTGTGAGGACAGTGTCCATCATTCGCTGGAAAGTTGCCGGTGCTGAACACAAGCCAAAAAGGAGCACTAGAAATTGGTATAGGCGGTCTGGAGTCTCAAAGGCTGTTTTCTCACGCTCTCGCTGATCTACTTCGATTTGCCAATACCCGCTTTTGAGATCGAGAGAAGTGAAATAATGGGCACGACGAAGTCTATCCAGCGAATCATCGATACGTGGCAGCGGATACACATCCTTTTTCGTCACGTTGTTAAGCTTTCGGTAGTCGACGCAGAAGCGTAGCGACCCGTCCTTCTTTTTGACAAGTACGACTGGAGATGACCACGGGCTGTTAGATGGTTCAATAACGCCATCGTCAAGCATCTCGGTGACTTGTGTACGTATTGCTTCACGTTCTTTGGCCGACACGCGGTAGGGGTTCTGGTGTATCGGACGTGCGTCTTCGTACGTGATGATCCATTGTTGAGTGATGGACGTCTGGCGGATCTTTGAGCAAGTTGCGAAGCAAGACCTGAACTCGAACAAAAGCGCTCGTAGTGCAGTCTGGTTAACGGTGGACAGATCAGGATTGATGTCAATATTACTCATTGACGTGTCGGCGGTATCCACTATTTCGGACGTGAAACAGTTGGTGACGTTTGCTACTTCGTGGGCAAACGCTATCGAAGTGCCACGGAAAAGATGTCGATGCTCGTTGCTAAAGTTGGTTACGAGCAATTCAGATCGACCATCACGTAGGTGTATTACACTTCTAGCTACACAAATGCCTTGCTGCAGGAGGTGTTCTAAATTTGTCTCAGCCACCACATCGCCATCGCCCAAACCACAGCATGTTACGTCGACTAGAACACTTGTTCGTGGAGGAAGCGTCACACTCTGCTCAGAAATACGGAGTACGTCGACACGCCTTCCACCATCCTGCACGTTGATTGCTCGCTGGGCTGAGAACGTGACGCGGCGCTCTTGCAGATCAATGATAGCTCCATTTTCTTGTAGAAAGTCAACTCCCAGAATAACGTCACGGGAACATTCGCGTAGAACAAGGCAGCTTGCTACGAATTTGTACCCTTGAATCTGTACTCTAGTTGTGCAGGCACCCAGTGGAGTAACGACGTGGCCACCAGCTGTACGAATCTGCGAGTTATGCCACGGCGTGATGACTTTCTTCACCTGCGTTGTCAGTTTCTCGCTCAGTATGGAATAGTCTGCGCCGGTGTCCACTAACGCATTAACTGCACAACCATCAATTGTCACTGCTATGCCGAGTGAAAGTCGGCCATCCTTTGCAGCAGTATGTGATGTCGGACTGGTTTCTGTACAGTTCTGCGTCAATGGGAGGTCTTCAGCGCTTCGACGTTCAGCGACCCCGCCCCCAGAGGTCGCTTGGTCTAGTTTTCCCGACGGGGGCTGGGAGACTGTGTGGTAGAGTACCGCTAGGACGTTGATGAAAATCGCCTCGGTGATGGCGAGCGCGACTGGCGCCTGGCAGATGGTGGTGCATGCTGCTGGTAGAGGTAGTTTTCGATGTCGCGCGGTCTCTGGCCGTAACGGGGTGGCGGTGAGTACGCCGAGAAGCCGCGAAGCCCAAGACGGCGATATGGGCACTGGCGGTACAAGTGATCAGCTTCTCCACAGTGAAAGCACAGAGGCCGGCGATCAGGTGTGCGCCAAACATCAGACTTTCGAGGAGACGTGCGCCGATCGTCGATGTACTGAATTGGTTGCACTGAACGATGGGTGACAGAAGCACCAGGGACAAAGGCCGACGGTGGTGGCGTGTACGTGCCTTCGTAGTACGGTATGTGCTGCGCTGACTGTAGTGAAACAGCAGGAACAGGATGGACGAATAATGGCGGCGATGCAGCAGGGCGTTTCAAAGCTTCCGCGTAGGTTGTCTCACTGCGGTATTCAGCAGGAGCTGGCACAGCTGTATCATGAGGCAAGATGTCCCGAAGGGCCTGGTGCAGCTCATCCTTGATCACAGTTGCAATAGAGTTTACTGTAGGATGAGGTGTTACACCAGCCTTTTGTAACTCTTCACGTATTATACCACGGATGAGTTCACGTAGACAGTCGTTGTTGGTTCTAGTGGCGGTGAAAATGTCGGCAGTAGACATGCCATTGACTTGCCTGTTATATTGGTTGGATCGCTGCTGCAGCATTTTTTCCATTGTCACGGCCTCGGACAAGATTTCCGCGACCGTCTTCGGAGGGCTGCGCACGAGGCCGGCAAAAAGCTGGTCCTTGACACCGCGCATCAAGTGACGCAACTTCTTGTCCTCCGTCATTCTTGAATCGGCCCGTCGGAAGAGGCGCGTCATGTCTTCGACGAACGTGGTCACAGTTTCGTTTGGCAGCTGGACGCGGGCCAGAATAGCTCGTTCAGCTCGTTCTTGGCGATCAGCACTGACGTACGTCTGCAGAAGTCTACGAGAGAATTCGGGCCACGTCGTCAGCTGTTCCTCTCGGTTTTGAAACCACGTACGTGCCCCGTCTTCGAGATAGAAGTGGACACGACCCAGTTTCGCCGCGTCGTCCCACTGATTCAAGGTGGCTACGCGCTCGAAATCCGCCAACCAGTCCTCAACGTCTTCGTGCTCCGAGCCATGAAACGTCGCCGGTGCGCGTGGGCTTTCCAACGTGTAGCGGTTCGACGTCGTGCTTCCCGTGCCGGTTGCCGAGGTTTGCACCGAAGCGCTGGTCATGTTTGTCGACGTGGTGGGAGCAGTATCGTCGGCTTCCAGAGGCAATCCCCTGATTCGGCGGCTGGTCCGATGCACGGGAGTATTGACTGGCACTGGACTCGTATCGCGGCTTCCTGGGGGAGTCTGCAGCATCCGTGAGACTACCCAGCACTTCCACCAGTTTGTCACGGTGAGTCACAAGTACTGGGGGATTTATTAAACCACCAGGTAGCTAGCACTAGGACGATGCGTCAGTCGTGGCTGGCTCTCGAGCAAAGAAGAGCGCGATCTTCTTTTTTCCTCCTGATTTAGAGCCGCTCTTGCTGTCAACCCACTACGTGCTGGCGGCAATATCCTTAACCCCCGTTTGTTTCCTAGTCCACTCTGCTCTCTTCTTGTCGCTTTAGGTTACACTTACCATTTTTCTTTCCATTGATTGCGGCGTCGTCCTCAATTTAATCTGAACCCTGTTTGTAAGCCTCCAGGTTTCTGCTCCGTAGCTAGGTACCGGCAAGATACACCTGTTATTTACCTTTATCTTGAGGGATAGTGGCAATCTACCTGTCATAATTTGAGAGTTCTTGCCAAATGTGCTCCACCCCATTCTTATTCTTCTAGTTACTTCAATCTCGTGGTTCGGCTCCGCGGTTATTACCTGACCTAAGTAGACATAGTCTTTTTACAACTTGAAGTGCAGTATTACCTATCTCGAAGCGCTGCTCTTTTCCGAGGTTGTTGCACATTACTTTCGTTTTCTGCAGATTCATTTTAAGACCTACCTTTCTGCTCTCCTTGTCTAACTTCGTAATCATGAGTTGCAATTCGTCCCCTGCGTTACTCAGCAATGCAATGTCATCGGCGAAGCGCAGGTTACTAAGGTACTCTTCATTAACTCCTATCCCTAACTGTTCCCATTCTAGGCTTCTGAAAAGCTCCTGTAAGCACGCAGTAAATAGCGTTGGGGAGATTGTGTCCCCCTGCCTTACCCCCTTCTTGATTGGTATTCTGTTGCTTTATTTATGAAGCACTATGGTAGCAGTTGATTCCCTGTAGATTTCTTCCAGGATGTTTATATATACTTCTTCGACGCCCTGATTCCGCACTGTCTGCATGACGGCTGATATTTCTACTGAATCAAACGCCCTCTCGTAATCTATGAAGGCAATGTATAAGATAAAGAATAAAGTCAAGAATAAAGTCATACGTAAAACGAAATGGAACTACGCATTAGACGACGTACATCGCACCTTAGATGACGACTCACACACACAATGCGCCAAGCTCATCAATGAACATGGCGGGACGTAGCCGTTTGCAAACACGGGTCGGTAAGTTGAGTGGTCAATTTCTTCAAATTTCTGCAGAGGTCTAGATACAGATACAGCAATTACAGCTACAGCAGCTACAGTGTCAACGAGTCTGTGCACCTTATTACCATCAATATAGAGTTCAATTTCATTCCTGGAACAGCAGTTACTTCTTCAAATTTTAGCCAACAGCGTAGTTTTTGCCTCTTGAACTGCGCTGGTCAGTTTTCCTTTCACGTTGGGCTGTGTGGACCTAATATTGGAGACATTGATCAGAGACGAGAAGAATTTCAATAGTCTTAACCGGGTGGTTGCTGACCAGCCGGTACATCTAGAGGTTAATTGGCATGAAGGGAATACCGCAATTGAGTAGGCATGCAGTGTTTGGCCCCTGCAATGTCACGCGCGGAAAATCTGCAACGGCGCGCCAGTAACGAGTTACGTAGCTCGGGATGCCACAATCAAAAATATTGGCTGACTATTAGACGCGCGCCATTGGCACACGGTAGGGACACTGTTCGTTGAGTAAAGGGCCCAAAATGTGCGTGCAGGGGGCAGTGACATATAAATAATTTGAATTATTTTGTATAGAGCTAAAGCTCGGACGCTAAATTGGCGGGCGGGTAACAGCGATGGATAAATGTTGCTAGTTGCTTCGCAGATAGCCGAAGACAGTCAAGCACGTGGCCTAGCCAAAGCGGTAGCATACGTCCGTGGTGCGGTAACAAATGATGGGGCATGCGTTGGCAGCAACGCTTTGGCAACACTTTATTCAATGACCTGGCGAAGCGAAGGTGACAAAGGCACCATTGACTTGGTTGTTCTAGTGATTATAGCTAGCTGCCGCGTGACCTCCTTACAGACGAATTGCTTTATGAGTGGCACCAAAAAAAGAGTGGTCAGCGGTGTCATGGCGGAAGTCCAAGAATGAGTTGTCCGCGGTGTCTTGAGCAGCGTAACGTGTGGAAGCGCGCTGCCTACGCAACTCTACATAGCTCTGGCAGAATGAAATTACCTTAGTTACCGTCTTTGGACTCTTCGCAGCAAGCATCTGCAATGCGCCCTCATCAATTCCTTTTTATAATGTGCTTGGTCTTTCCTACTTCATTCAGAATGGAGTTTACAATTTCGCATGGAAACACCATATTTGATGTAGGTTGTGAAAGTCTCAGGTTTTCTCAGTACTCTGCCACGCAGCTGCTGCTCAGCACGAAGCCGGTGGGCAGCAGGATTGCCAAGGACTTCTGGTAGTGCTTTTGTCAATTCTGACCAGGTGCTGCAATAATTGTGATGATTCCTGTACCACAGTTTCTCAGTTTCGCCAAGTCGGTGAGGTAGAAGCTCGCATATGTGAGCTTTTCGGTAGCTTTCCACTTATTGCAAACGCTCACCAGCTCGTACGCGGCAAGTCAATTGTCGACATCTCGGTCGTGTGTTCCACAAAATACAGGGGTGGGTCGCGTTGCCGGAGAGTGAGTGGTGCCTTGCGATGGCCCCGGATCAGTTATTGCAGAAGGTCGTCGGAATGTTCGGCTGCGCAGGTCAAGGAGTTCCAGAGTGGGGACCAGACACGTCCAAAGCCTTCACATCTTGAAACAGGCTGTACTACAAGCAAGAGTTGACTCTGCGAACGAAAGATTCAAGCGCATGGGCTAACTAGATGCAAGCCAGCCATCACAGAGCGCTTTCTTCTTTTTCACTCGAGCTCCGTGTCGACTGATATTGTTCAAAACTTTTTTTGTGTTTTTACGTTTTGTTTTTTTACAGGCCGGCTTCATCAGGGAAAACACCATTCGGAAATTCGCTCTTTTTAGGTACACATAAAATATATGGGGCACATAACGCGTGAACTATCACTTTCACAAGCTTTCTTCTGCGGTGTCTCGAATAATAAACGGTGAAAGAAGCATATCATTGTCAAATGGTGTAATTACATCAATACTGCTTTCATGAAGTTTATTGCAGAAATAACGGCTAAAGAAACACGACAAGATCCACAAACATTTATCATTCAAGCAAACACATGTAGCAAATGGCACACAAAACAGAAAATATAGAGAAAACGCTACAATGCAACAACATGCATTACTATCATTTTCACGCGGCACGAAAACTGATAACCAAAGTAATGAAAAGCAAGCCATCGAAAGCGTGTAGCGAGAATCTGCGAGCACAACGATTAGCTTTCGCTATGATGCTGCCTTTGTTCTGCGCAAAAAAAGAAACTTGAGCTTGCCTGTGTTTTCATTTACACCAGATAGAACAGCGTTAAACTCGTGTGTGAGATATGACTCGCAAATTTTTCTATCATAGTGGGAAGTGAAACCTTATTGCAGTGTAGTAGCTGTCAGTTTATCGAAGGAGTGAGCAGAAATAATAACGGGCTTAGACAAAATAAGATTGGGTAGGTTTGTGTAGTGTGACTTATGGTTTTGAAACGCAGTCTAAAATGGGTTTCGGTGTTCCTGATGTATTGAAGTTTGCACACAGAGCAATAAATATTGTACACGTTATTGCTTGTGCCACAGTCAAAATCGCCTTTGATTTCAAAATGATAGTTTCATGCAGTGCTCTCAACAGAAGGTGTGTTTACTTGTGATGTGACTGCACACCTTCAACAGGGTTTGTTGGAAGGATGTTAACCAGAATAAGTGGCGGGGATCATTTTTGAAGATGTTAGTAAGTCGCAGAAATTCCTGCATCTGCAATATACCACAAGTGGATGATCAAAAGTATACTTTTATAGTGGTTATTCTGTAATAGTATGTTGTGATGCTTCTGAAGACAGTTGTTGATGCTTGGGGCCGTTGCGGAGTGTGTTACAAGGAGGGTGGTGTTAGAAGGTGCGACATTTTTTCCAATAAAGAGCTTTCTGCAATCAATGTCGTCAGCTCGTTGAATAGCATCGTTAACAATTTCTGTTGGATACTTTATTAAACATACATTCTTGAAACCTAGCGCTCTGCACAATGCTATCGTCGTTTTGTGCAGTGCTTTCGATGTGAACTTTGAAAATTCAGGTAGGATGGCCTATAGGAGGGTTGATTGGTCGGTAAGAACTTTATTAGAAGTCTGGCAGAGCTTTCGCCGACCGGACTTTAGGTCTCCAGCGTGGGGACGTCAAGACCTTGCCTGACCGCCGCCTCGCTGGCCTGCTGGACGGCCCAGAGTTGGTCACCGAGGCTGGGGCTGCACAGGGCAGCGGCCAACCGCGGCGGAAGGGTTCTGTATTAGCACCTTGCGGATTTCTGGCGCAGTCCCAGAGCATGTGATTTAATGTGGCAACCTCACTATGGCATATCTTGCATATATTCGTCGGATATATTTGGGGTATAGCCTGTTGAACAGTGAAGGGTTAGGTTACGTGTGCGTCTGCAGCTGTCGCAAAAACACCGCCTGCATCCTGTTCAGCTTCTCGCTGGATGGAGGAAAGGTTTGGCGGGCCAGATAGAAAGCCTTGGTAATTTCAATCTAAGTCGTCAAACAGTCTTTGATGTTTCTCCATAGAGGGCGGTCGCCGGCGTGGTTCACGAGCTCACTCGCCTTGGCGTGTGCTGTCTCGTTTAGGTTGCGGTGTGTCTCCGATACCTCTCCCATGTGAGCTGGGAATCACAGTAGTCTGGTTTGAAGCTCTGTCGCATAATAAAATTTTCTATTGCGCAGGACTTTGGCCGCTCATTGCGAGATCCATCCTTTAGAAAAGTTTCTTACTGCTTGTCTCGAATCACAGAGGACAAGAGTGCATGACAGATCCATAAGCGTGAGCGCCACCGCTACTTCCTCCGCTTCTTGTGCGTGGTCACATCGAATACTTGCCGATATTCTCGTTTCACCTTTCCAATCGACGAACATGACTGCAAATTGCGAGTCGTCTGCGTAATGAGCAGCGTCAATGATCCGCATTCCCAATTTTTTGGCGTAAGTGCGCAAGAAAGCTCTTGCCCTGGCCACTCTTCTGCCCGGGTTGTGTTCCGGGTGAACGTTGCGTGGAATTGGCTCAACCCTTATCGTTTGTCGGATCACGTCTAGCACAGTGACTTTCTGGCTTTGTTCGCTATTGTAACGGATGCCAAGACTTTCCATGATATGGCGTCCCGCTGTCGTGCCCGATAGTCTTTCGTGTTGTGAAGTGCGTTGCACCTCGGCTATTTCGCTTAACATGTTGTGAAGTCCAAGTTGAAGCAGCACATGCGTGCTGGTGGACTCAGGTAGACCCAGTGCCACCTAGTACACTCTCCGGATAAGGACGTTGATCTTGGCTTCTTCAGCTTTGTACCAGCTGTGAAATGCCGCAATGTACGCAATATGACACATGACGAAAGATTGTATAAGTCGTATGAGACTATCCTCTCTCATTCCGCGTTTTCTGCTAGTGACTCTCTTGAGAACACTCATGGTGTTTGTAGTCTTGTGCTTTAGCTTAGTGATCGTTTCGCCGTTAGCTCCATTTGCCTCGATTATCATGCCGAGGACCCTTATTCTTTTTACTATCGGGATCGTTGCTCCGTTACTCGTGCGTGGCCTGATCTCTTCGTATTCTCGTCTGGTCCTCGCCGCCATTCCTGTAGGCTCGAGTGGCCTACCTCTGTGTGGGCGAAGGTATAGCAGAAGTTTGTACTTTTCCGGTGAGCATTGTAGTCCTGTTCCATCAAGATATTCTTCTACTGTGTCAATTGCTAGTTGTAATGCTATTTCGATGTGGTCATCGCTGCCTCGGTGCAGCCAGATAGTAATGTCGTTGGCGCAGATTGAGTGCCGGACGTCTTCAATTGCTTGCAGTTTTTCAGCGAGCCCAATCATGACTAGGTTAAAGAGTATGAGCGAGATTACCGATCCTCGTGGTATGCCAGTGCTTCCCAACCTTTTCTTTTCTAGTTGGAGGTCTCCTGCCACCAGAACGGCTCGCCTGGCCATCAAAAATTTTTTACGTAGTTGTACGCACGAGGACGAAGGTTTTGTCGAGACATTTGGGGCAGTATCACCAAGTGCTCGATTTTATCGAACGCGCTCTCGAGGTCGAGGCCAAGAATCGCACTGGTTCCTTTTGTGTTGCCATGGAGTACGTGATGTTTCAACTGTAGCATTGCATCTTATGTGAATAACTGTGGGCGGAATTTAATGATCGATGATGGATATGCCCCTTTTTGCTCTAGATAGGCTTGCCAGCGGTTAAGTAGAGCGTACTTCATAGCCTTGTCTACACACGACGTCAGTGATAAGGGGCGAAGATTGTCGAGGCTCGGTGCTTTACCGGGTTTCGGGATAAGGAGAATTCTCGCAGTTTTCCACTGTTCCGGCAAGCAACCCCGCTGCCAGCAGTCGTTCATGTATTCCGTCAACCGCTGCACGGATTGGTCGTCAAGATTTTTTAGAGCACGATTCGACACCTTATCTCTACCCGGCGCCGATCTGCTGTTGAGACGGTGCAGCGCCGTCCTGATCTCTTCTACGCTGAAGTACTTATCCAGTTCTTCGTTCACGTCCCCCTCGTACGGGCGGTGCGGCGCAGATGAAGTGTGTGGTAAGTACTTCGCCCGTAATCTGGCAGCCACTGAATCTTTACCATGGTTTCCAATCTTCTTGTGTAACAGATCGGCAAGGCAGTCCCTCTGGTGTGACTTGGTCATCGTTTAGTCCAGGAGGTACTTGAGCAGGTGCCACGCTTTGCCATTGTGTAGTTGCCCGTCCACTGAATTAAACGACTCGTTTCATTGCTTGCGGTTGAGAATGCGGCAGTGTTCCTCGATGTTTTGGTTTATCTCTGCTATTTTCTTTCTGAGCCTTCGATTGAGCCTCTGTCCCTTCCATGTTGCTAAGATAGACCTCTTCACCTCAATGAGATGCGCCAGATGGCTGTCCACCTTGTCCGCTTGGATCGCCGTTTCAATTTTCTTGGTTGAATATTTGGTGTCTGCTACCAGTGAGCGGGACCACGCTTCAATGTCCGTGATTTTGTCTTCTGTAGACTCTTGTTGCCCTGGTTTCTTTCTGAAATCGTCCCAACCAGTCCACTTAAACTTGAGTTTTCTGTCCTGAGCTTTGTCCGACGTCGGAACGTGAATTTTGATAATCATGTGATCACTACCCAGGTCGGCAGATGTGTTTTTTTTTTACCTGGTGGCTGCCGCCCAGGATTTCTTACGAAGGTCAAGCTGGGAGTCGTGTCCCTGGTGGTAGAGTTGCCTATTCTTGTCGGGTGCGCCGGATCCATTATTAGAGTGAAGTCGGGCTCTTGCGAGTCTTGGCCTAGTTGTCTTCCCTTTACCGTGCTGTATGCGTAACCGCACGCCGTGTCTGCCACATTGAAATCACCTCCTACAACAAGCGTCTGAGGCCCAGCAATCTTGAGTGTCTTCTGAAGCGACGCCCTCAATCGTTGACGCTGCTTCGATGGGCTACTACAAACGTTCAATAGAAATATGCTTTTCTTCTTTCGTTTAGTCGGGACTAGTTCGATGAGAGCGTGTTCCAACTGGACGCCGCTTAATTCATGGTGAACAAACGTGAGGCCCTTATGAACGTCCATGAACCCCTTCCCTCGATTTTGCTGCTGTGCGCTTTGTAGCCTGTTAATGTAGCCGCGTTTGTAAGCGTTTGTTTAAGTAATATAACATCTGGTTTTCGTGTTGAGTGCCTAATGCGTTGCTGTAGAAGTGCCTTTTTTTCCAGCGAAGCCACCACAATTCCACTGCCATATGACCATGCCTTGAGCAGCGTTAGCCATGATGCGGGTTTAAGTTACCCGGCTGCTCTGGAAGGGTTCACGGTCCCGCGTTGCTGCGCGCCGTTACATGTCCGTGTTGCGTGAACACGGGGTGATTCATTGTCATCTGCATGCTTCCCTCGAGTTTAGTGGTCCTATATGGGAGTCCGAGGACAGTTGCGTGTAGCGCCCCAAAGGAGCTTTGCATGGTGCACAGCACTTTCTTGATGTCCATTATTTCAGCTCGTAACTGGCTCATAGAACCTTCTTCGTGTCTTTCTGGTTGAATCGCCCGTTTTTTTTTTCGAAGCTGGAGCACCTGCGTCTGAATATGAGTCTGAAGTGCCCACGTCTAGAACACTCGCCGCCACCAGGTGGTTTTCGGTATGTTTGTTTTGTGCTGACACGGAACGCTTGCGTCTGAGTTCTTGAACCTCATGGGTTAGCTTTTGGACTAGCTTGCGCATTACCACGTTCTCTTTTCTTAGTTCATCTCTAATGGCAGTATTGATCAAAGTTGTTTGCTCTGGAGCTGTAGGTGCTTTACCGACCCCCTCCCGTGCGGTGCCCCGGACTTTGTCCGCCAAGCTCACCTTGTCTACTGGAGCTGGCGTCGTAGACCTGGAACCTCTCGGAGATCATTTTAGCCTTGTCTTGCTGCGAGAGCGGGACTGGCTACACGATTGCGACCTTGACTTCAATCCGGCCGTCTCGGTGAGCAGGTAGTCTTGCTGCGTCCATTGGTTCTTAGCTGATCGGTGCTACCAACGGAGTCTGCGTATCACGTACGGAGTCTTGTACCTTCCTCTGCAGTCTTTGCCAGCGGTTATATGGGCGCCACCACACAGGTTCCATTTGGGTGAGCACTGGTGTTGTTGGTCAGAGATGTGGAGGCCGCAGCCCCGACAGGTGTGGTTAGTAAGATTCGGGCAAACGTCCATGCGGTGACCGAGGCGGCCGCATTGATATCAGATGTCTATTTTTTGCGATACAAAGTGCAAGAAATGAGCGTTGCACCATACCTGACAAACTTGGGCACTAGGAGTCCATTGAACGCGATGACAACCATGGATATATTGCCTATGCGTTTGGTCGCCAATGCCAACGGGTTTCTTTGATTTACGATGCTGTGGTCTAGCACTCGGGGTGCGTCCTCAAGGGGAATCCCTCGAATCACTCCCTTGGTTCTATTGTCGAGTGCCGTTTCATACGCGGTGACTTCGTGGAGTTTTCCTTGGATGGATATTTGCCGCATTCTGGCGTAGTGGTCGGCGTTTACTCGTTTCAGAGTGCTGACGACGACGATGTTCCGGTGGGCATTCGGACAGACCGTGTCCTCTGCGCTTACTTCTTCCGTCATACTGGCAGCCACAAAGATTGCCACGGTGACTATTGGGGCGCCGACCTTGGCGATGTCTAGGCCGCCTTGTGGTTGCACCACAATCTTGATATCTTCTTTCGGTAGTTTCGGCATGCGTCCCCCCTTGGAAACTCTTCCTTTAGTATTCTTTGGCTTAATACCTTGCTGGCCAATGCCGAGCTTGTTGGTGCTTACGTCGATGGCGCTTGACGAGTCCATCCCGCGTTGCCGGGCTCTCAGACGCCGCGTTCCAGCAGACTTTCATTCGGCGTCTTCGGTAATTTCGTGGGCAGAAATGTCTTCCCCCGTCACTTGCACATATATTCTTGAGTCGCAATTGTCGGCTTGTGCCGTCTCATTGGAAAGAGTCCGCACAAGTGGCACCGCGTTCATCGGCGCCGCTCTGCTCTTGTGCCAGCTAGGCCTAGCGTTAGGCATACACGCTTGGGTCAAGCGTGGCTGCGGCTTGGTCGTAAAACAGAGTTCAAGAACTCCTCGAAATATGATGGCCCACCTCAAAATCAGGTATCCGTCGATTCCGCTCAACTTCACAGATTTGTTAGTGAAAGATTTCCGGTGAACGCGGTTTAAATTACTGCGATATCATTTGAAGAAATCGGAGCCGATGAAGTACGTTCGCTTCTTTCGGCGATCACAGTGCCACTTCCTCTCGAAGGGTTTTCTGAAGATTTCAGTCGTCAGTTGTTTTGATCATCAATTGATTGTGTTGTGTCTTCTCTGATGAAAGACGGTACCCAGCTTAAACATCGAAAAAACAAAGTTTTAAATCTGCCCGTCTTCTACTGCATTATATATAGATGTATGTATATATATATATATATATATATATATATATATATATATATATATATATATATATATATATATATATATATATATATATATATATATATATATGGTGGGGTGAAATTCAATGGATCCTGTGGAAAATGCGGTAGAAAAAGTGGTCGACAAACGTGCGAAAAACACTAGTTTTACTAACGTTTCTGCAGGTGGGTCTGCCTGATTCACTCCGACGAAGGCAGGCCCACCTGCCGAAACGTTAGTAAAACTAGTGTTTTTCGCACGTTTGTCGACCACTTTTTCTACCGTTTATATATATATATATATATGTATATATATATATATATATATATAATGAAGTAGAAGACGGGCACTCAGTTTGCCGTTGTTGGGATGCCATGGTGTCTCGTAAACGACAAAGTCACTGACTTGGAACTTAATCGGAAGAAATTTTCTATCATAAATGACTTTGTTCTTATTGTGGTAGACGATAGAAATTGTAACTGCATTTTTTCGCGCTTCTTCGACGGTTCCTTCTCGTTGTTCCAGTACAGTAGGATAAGATGGAATTCCATACATCAGGAAGGAACGTGCGTAGCCGGTCACTTCGTGGGGTGTTCTGTTGTATTCGTCAATTACCTCCGGAAGCAGCTTAGTCTAAGACTTCTGTGGTTCGTCATTGATCTTACATTTAAGTCTCGTTACTATAGTTTGGTTTGTCCACTCGTTCATGCCGTTGCATTGTGGATGATGAGATGAGGTGAATAGTTGGTGTATACGATTATGTTTTATAAACTGCTTGAATGTTCCTGCGGTAAATCCTGTTCCACGGTCTGAAAGGAGCTTCAGTGGTTTTCCAGAAGAAAAAATTGTTTTTAAGCATGAAATGTAGGCGTCGCTGTTCTCACTTTTATGAGCAAACGCCCATACGTAGCGAGTCGCATGATCAATAACCTAGTGTATAAACCTTTTTGACGAGCCATATCCAGAAAATCCTCCTATGGTGTCTATTGCAAAGAGGTCGAAGGGCTCTTCAGCTGGAGGCAGTGATTCAAGCGTTCCAAACTTTTTTGTTTTCGTCTTATTGCATATCTGGCATGTATCACAATGCCGAATGTAAGTGGAAACATCGGTTACCATATGCGGCCAATAATATTGCGGAGACAGGAGTGATAGCGTCTTCTTCACTCCGACATGCCCAAAATGTTGATGTGCATTCTTCAAAATGGTTGGGCGTAGTTCATGGGGCACGTATATTTTCCGTAGTCCTTTTCTTTTAACAATGATGATGTTATTTTTCAATGAGTGCGTTCCTTTTGGACGCTCATTGTTGCATCGCTGAAGGTCGTCGTGTGATAGAAGATTAACTATTGGGGCTCTGGAGAGCGCATCTGCTTCGACATTACTTGTGCCCTTTTGATGTTTGATGTTCACATCATACATTGACAGTTTCAAAGACCACCAGAAGAGACGACCTTGAGAATTTTTATCATTCTTCAGCCACTGGAGTGCAGAGTGATCTGTTACAACAGTGAATGACTTTTCATGAAGGTAGCAATGCCATTTATCAATGACATCTACAATGGCAAGACATTCTCTTTCTGTAATAGCATAGTTCACCTCGTGCTAAAGTAGTTTGCGGGAATAGTGAGCAACAGGATCTTCTTTGCCTTTGTCATCAGGTTGTTTTAGCACTGCACCGATGCCTTCGCCAAATGCGTCACAGTACGCAGTACATGGTCTCGAAGGGTCGTATATGCGAAGCACCAGTTCTTCAGTTATCCGCTCCCACAGTTCATGAAATGCTTGTTCGCATGCTTCTGTCCACACCCACTTGCTGCCTTTGTGGAGTAGTTTGGTGAGTGGAAGAGCGATATCGCTGAAGTGGGGGATGTACTGACGGTAGGTGTTTACAGTGCCCAGAAAACGCTGGAGATCTTTTTCTCGTTTTGGTGTAGGAAATTTGAGTATGGCAGCCACATTACTTTGCTTAGGTGTCACTGTTCCTTGTGAAATTTTGTGGTCCAGGTATTCAATGCTGCAGCGTGCAAATTGGCACTTTTTTCGTTTGAGTTTTACGTTCTCGGTTTTGAGAGCTTTCAATAGCGCCTCAAGGTGTCGTATATGATCATTAAATGTCTCTGTGTATACGACCACATCGTCAAAGTAATTAATAACATTGGTGAGCTGATGTTTCGCTATTATTGATTTCATGGCTCTTTCAAATGTAGCTGGAGCGTTCTTCAACCCAAACGGCATTACCAACCACTCAAAATGACCATCAGGCGTGACAAATGCAGCTTTCTGAACATCGTCAGAATGCTTTTGCACATGCCAGTATCCCGACGTTACGTCCAACGTAGTGAAAAACTCCGCCTTTCCTAAGTGGTCAAGAATATCATCTATATGTGGAATTTGTTGAAAGTCGGGTACCGTTATGGCATTGAGTTTCCGGTAGTCAATACATAGACGAGTGCGTCCTTCACCTTTCTTTTCTGCTAAAATGACAGGTGTGGCGTAGGGCGATAATGAAGGCCTCACAACACCTTGCGTGAGAAGAGCGTTAACTTGTTTGTTGATCTCCACTTTGCCTATGAACATCGGTATGGTGCTCGACGAATAGGGACAGCATTCGTAAGTGCGATTCTATGTTTCCCAGTAGTGATGCACCCAATATTTGTTTGAGATTTGGAAAATATCTCGTCATACTTGCTTAAAAGAGAGTCGAGTGCCACAGACTCATGCTCTGATAAGTTTTTTGAAGTCAGGGTTCGCATCAGCGGGGCTTGAATGGTTTTCTTTTTATTGTGATGCGGAAGGTTCATATTCTCACGTGCTTTTGTCACTGACTTGGTTTCCAGATTTACAGAAAGATTGAAGTATGAAGCGCTGTCTAGGCCAAGAACTAATGGCGCTCTCATGCCTCGCAGCACATGTGCATAAACTTTCTTGATGACGTTCCCAATTTGTAACTGAATGTTTACGCGACCCAAAGTTGGAATGCTTCATGCAATTTGCTGGACCATGATGCTGGAGTCTCTCATCAACTGAAGCTTTAGCTGCTTGTACACATCCGCGCTGATACAAGTAATTGTTGCTCCTGTATCGAGAATTGCATTTACTGGCTTTCCGTTGATGAGAGCACTGAAGTGTATTAATGAAACTTTGGGTCGCCCTCGTTTCCCCGCTCAGTATCAATAGCGGACATATTATCGCGACGCGGACATTCGTTGTGCCAGTGAAACTGTCGTGGGAAACCAGCAGCTGAGCAGTATCTACATTCGTTTTGCGGGGCATGCGGTTGAAGAGTTATTGTCGGTTGCTGCGATCTGCTGAAGAGACGTAGAGCTCTTGATGCGATACTAGCGTTACGAGTAAAGGAAACTCCTCTCACCCGTTTTAAAGATGTCTCGACCCGTTGAGCAGCGGTGAGCCACTCTAATGACGAGTTGAAAAACAGTCCGGCGAGCGCCAGTTCCACATCAGGAGGAACACCATCAGTCAGCCCAGAAATGATGTGGCACTCACTCTTTCAGGTCAGCCAAGGAACCCAGTCGCTTTTTCTCGTCGTAGTAGTCATTGATGGTCTGCTCTCCTTTCAGTCGGTAGTGAATGAAGAGACGGAAGGCATCTCCGGCAGTCGAAGCAAAGCGGGCTTGCATGTCACACTTGATATTGCCCCAAGTTGTCTCGCCGTTGCCGAAAATCTCTGTCAGGTACCACTTGAACGCTTCCCCTTCAATGTATTCGTTGAAGTGAGTGACCTGATCGCGGTGAGTCCATAATGCCTCGGCTGCCTTCATGTCGAAAAGAAGCCACTTGTCGATGGGGACGTCTTCTGGTGTTCCCTTGAACTTCTGTATGTTGAGCGGAGGCTTTGGCTTAGCCATGGCACGTTGATGAGGTCGATTCTGTCGACTTGTGTGACGCTGCAAAATGGACACACGTCCTGGTCCAGATGCCATGCGTTTATTCTAAAGCACGCGCACTTCCTTTTCGTCGGCTTCTCCTAGAATCACCTTGTGAATGCGTCATATATATATATATATATATATATATATATATATATATATATATATATATATGTAACGAGGTTTATTGGGCGAACCAAACGGGCAGGTGGGAGATTGGAGATAGCGACAGGACGAGGAAGATGGAGGAGCTCGAGCGCCGATCTCGTGGTGCCATACTCTGCGATGATGCTTGCTGTTCCCACTTGTTGTCATCATTCTTTCACTATAACTGCCCCCGTCGAGAAAGATCAAGCCATCCTGGCGATCTAACAAGTAGGAACGAGCGGCTCGAAGTACGGCTTCAAGCGGTCCACGTGAACAATATCGTGTCCACGCCGACGATGGTCACCGGGTGGCGTAAGCGGTTCAATGGCGTAATTGACGGGCGATGTGCGTTCTACCACGCGGTATGGGCCATGGTAATTTGAAAGTAGCTTGGTAGACAAACCAGGTGCACAGGGTGGTACATACAGCCATACAAGGGTTCCAGGGGCGAACTTGGCGGCAGGAGGGTGGTCGTCATCGCGGGCCTTTTTCTGGCGTTGCTGGTCAGCCGTAGTAAACTGCTTCGCTAGTTGGCGGCATTCTTTGGCGTGACGGGCGGCTTCAGACACGGTCGTGCACTCAGATGCATCTGGTACGTATGGCAGCAAAGTGTCAATTGTGTGCGATGGTTGACGTCCGTATAGAAGGTAGAATGGAGAAAAGCCGGTGGTGACTTGGGTAGCGGTGTTGTACGCGTAGGTCGCAAACGGAAGAACCAGGTCCCAGTTCGTTTGGTCAGATGCCACATGCGTCGCGAGCATGTCACCCAGGGTCCGAATAAACCGCTCAGTCAGGCCATTCGTCTAGGGGTGGTAAACAGTACTCATCCGGTGTACAATATGGCACTGACGGAGAAGTGCTTGGATTACGTCGGATAGAAATACACGGCCCCGATCCCTGAGGAGCTCGCGAGGAGGGCCGTGACGCAACACAAACCGATGGAGGATGAAAGATGCGACGTCCTGAGCGGTCGCCGTAGGAAGAGCAGCGGTTTCGGCGTACCGTGTCAGGTGATCTACAGCAACGATGGCCCACCGGTTACCTGCTGTGGTCAATGGCAGTGGTCCATAAAGGTCGATTCCGACGCGATCGAATGGGCGGTCAGGGCACGCAAGCGGCTGTAGTGGAGCTGCCCCTGCATTCGGTGGCTGTTTTCGTCGCTGACACTCGTGGCAGCCGCGAATAAACTGTCGAACAAAAGTAAACATCCCACGCCAGTAGTACCGCTTCCTTATACGCTCGTAGGTCTTGAAGACACCGGCGTGAGCGCATTGCGGGGCGGAGTGAAGTGATGCACAGATTGTAGAGCGCAGCTTTCGGAGAATAACGAGCAGCCACTTCCTGCCGTCTGGTGAGTAATTGCGCCGGTACAAGAGGCCACCTTGAATGGTGAAGTGCGAAGCCTGGCGTCGCAATGCTCGAGTGATGGGAAGTGTCGGTACCCCAGATAAGACGTCCAGAAGCGAAGTTATGCATGGATCGTCGCGCTGTGCAGAGGTCATTGTGTCGATGTCAAGAGCGGACAGCGCGTGTTCCATAGAAGATATAGAGGCAGCCTCAGTCGACAGTGGTGATCGCGAGAGCGCATCAGCATCGTCATGTTGGCGGCCGGAACGGTACACGACGCGGATGTCATACTCTTGAAGTCGCAGAGCCCAACGAGCAAGGCGACCTGATGGATCCTTCAGCGACGACAACCAACATAAGGCATGATGGTCTGTAACTACAGCAAAGGTGCTGCCATATAAGTATGGGCGAAATTTCACAATTGCCCAAAGTATGGCTAAGCACTCTTTTTCGGTAACACTGTAGTTTACCTCAGCCTTGTTGAGCGTTCTGCTGGCGTAGGCGACGACATAGTCAGGGGATCCAGGCTTGCGTTGAGCGAGAACTACACCGTGACCGACACCGCTGGCGTCTGTATGGATTTCAGTTGCTGCCGTGGGATCATAGTGGCGCAATATAGGCGGTGATGTCAGGAGACGGCGAAGAGTGGTAAATGCGTGATCACATTCGGAAGACCATGATGAGATGTCGTTGGCACTGCTTAAAAGTTGGGTCAAAGGGGCAATTATGGAGGCAAAGTTGCGCACAAACCGACGAAAGTAGGAGCACAATCCTACGAAGCTGCGTAACTGTTTTACAGTCGTTGGTTTGGGGAATTCAGCAACAGCGCGTAGTTTAGCCGGGTCGGGAAGAACACCATCCTTTGATACGACGTGACCAAGAATGGTGAGCGTCCGAGCAGCGAAGTGGCATTTCTTGAGGTTCAGTTGGAGATGCGCATTCTTCAGACACGTGAGGACATGTTTGAGGTGTACAAGGTGTGTTGCGAAATCGGGTGCAAAGACAACAATATCGTTGAGGTAGCAGAGGCATATGTTCCATTTCAAACCCCGCAGAACCGAGTCCATCATGCGCTCGAATGTGGCCGGCGCATTGCAGAGGCCGAAGGGCATGACATTGAACTCATATAGCCCGTCCGGTGTCACGAATGCTGTTTTTGGATGATCACCATCTGCTAAGGGCACCTGCCAATACCCCGAACGCAAATCTAACGACGAAAAAAACTCGGCACCTTGTAAGCAATCAAGGGCGTCATCAATCCTGGCAAAGGGTATACGTCTTTGCGAGTGATCTTATTTAAGCGCCTGTAATCAACGCAGAAGCGAATTGTACCATCCTTCTTCTTAACAAGAACGACAGGTTATGCCCATGGACTTTGGGAAGGTCGGATAACGTCGCGCTTGAGCATATCGTCAACGTGTTCGGTGGTAACCTGACGTTCCGTGGCGGAAACACGGTATGGTCACTGTCGTACTGGCGCGTTGAAACCTGTGTCGATGCGGTGGGAAAAACTGGGAGTTCGGCCAAGGGTAGGTTGAGCAACGTCAAAGGATTCACGGAACTGGTAGAGCAGCTGAAGGAGTTCAGAGTGTTCAGATGGCAATAGTCCGTCGGCAATCGATGAATCGAAAAGCTCGCAAGGTGGTATATTGGAAGGGTTGAGGGAACTGATGGCGTCGTAGTCACTGGAACAATCTGGCGGCATGATAAAAATTTGTTCTTTATCAATGGCATGCACGTGTCCAAGAGATTCACCTTGAAACAGTTCAACGGGATACGGAAGAGGATTGATGAGGCAAAGAGCACTGTTTCCTTCAGAAATAGAGAGGGTTGAATAAGGCAGAAGAAGTGATCTTCGACTAAGGAAGAGGCTTGATGGCTCAAAGAATGCAGATTCGTTCCTAATGCCGTCACAGAACACGGGGAGCAACACAGCTGCTGTCGGAGGAATTTCAGTGCCTTCTTTGACGACGAGCTTGTGTACGGCGGGCTGAATGCGGCTGGTTGGTTGGTCGTAAAACGGGAAAAGTTCAAGCTCCGACCTTGCACAATCAATAACGGCATGGTTACGCGATAAAAAATCCCATCCAAGTATGATGGCGGGTGAGCACAACGACAGGACAATAAACTCAACAGTGTAGTGGTCCTTCGCGATCATCAGTCGGACAGTACAGGCGGCTACAGGCTGAACCGGGTCCCCATTCGCTGTTTGCAAGGACATCATATTAAGAGGCGTCGTCACTTTTCGGAGCTTGCGGCAAAGTTTAGCGTCTATCACGGAAACGGCAGCACCAGTATCCACTAGAGCATATGCTCGAGTACCTTCTACAAAAACTTCGACAATATTCGACTGCAATGTCCGAGGACTTGAGCATTTCGACAGCGCAGTTCTTGCCTCCTGAACTGCGGCGGTTAGTTTCCCTCGTGTTCAGGAGCTGGCCGACGACGCATGGGTGACAGGGAGCGACGACGGGGTGAAGGTGAGCGACCAGACATAGTACGTGTACATTCCCGTGAAGACGAGCTTGACTGAGGGTCAGAATTTTCCAGACGGGATGGAGAAAGGTCCATGAAGCTGTTCTGTGTCCGGCCGTCTGTGTATCCCGGCACGCGACGACGGCAGTAACGGGCGATATGGCCAGGGCCGCCGCACGCAAAACAGATGGGCCGGTTATCGCGCGTTCTCCAAGTATTGGCGACGAGGGGACCAGTCCATGCGGCAGACGGGTGAGTCGAGGCTGTGGTGGCAATGGGAGGAACCCAGGCGGTGGACGGCTGAGTCGGGGCTGAGGTATACGGCAGTCCCTGGAACGACGGGGGGTGGTGTCGCTGCTGTCGCTTTAGTGCCTCAGCGTAAGTAAGAGGCGCGGTGACGGGGGGCTGCTGCAAGGGCACTGGCATAGCCTCGGAAATCTGCTCCTGGACCACATGTCGGAGCATGGGAGCCAATGGTGGTGGGTGTCGCAGTGGCTGTTGCTGCGAGAGCTCCTGGCGTTGAGCAAAGGTAGCAGAGAAAGCTGCCGAGCCACTTCCTCTCGCACGAAGTCTTTCATTTGTGCGAGAAGGTTTGTCTGGTCAGACATAGCGTCCAGTGCGGTCACTGGTTGGATTGTCTGAAATGAGCGTCGCGTCTGAGCTCGTTGCCTCCGCAATTCATCATAGCTTTGACACAAAGTCACTACTTCTGCCACAGAGCTTGGAGACTTCGCGAGAAGCATCTGAAAAACGTCATCGTCGACGCCCTTTATAATGTGCTGTACCTTCGCACTCTCGCTCATGGAAGCATCGACGCGCCGACAGAGATCAATCACAACTTCTATATAAGATGTGAAAGTTTCACCTGGATCCTGTGCCCGTGTGCGCAGACGTTGTTCGGCGCGTAGCTTCCGTAAGGCAGGACGACCAAAAACGGCACGTATTGCCTCCTTGAAGGCGGACCAATTCGCGAACTCGGTTTCGTGGTTCGTATACCACAGCTTGGCCACGTCGGTGAGATAAAAACTGACAGTGCCTAACTTAGCAGCGTCATCCCACCTGTTGGGTCCACTGACTTTCTCGTATGAAGACAGCCAGTCCTCGACGTCCTGGTCTTCGGTGCCGGCAAAGATCGGGGGGTCTCGCTGGTGAACCGGGCCGGGGCAAGTAGGAGCCGCGAGAGGGGCTGTCTGTTGGGCAGCGTCAACTTGCATGGTCGATGGCAGGGTGCGAGATCGGAGTTCCAGCTTGTAGGCGATGTGGTTACCCAGCACGATCCACCAAATGTAATGAGGTTTATTGGGCGAACCACACGGGCAGGTGGGAGATTGGAGATAGCGACAGGACGAGGAAGATGGAGGAGCTCGAGCGCCGATCTCGTGGTGCCATACTCTGCGATGATGCTTGCTGTTCCCTCTTGTTGTCATCATTCCTTCATATATATATATATATATATATTGTTATTTCAAGGCCAAGAAAAGTATAAGGGAAGTTACTAGACTAAATTGTATAGAAAATTCGAAGAAATAAAAGCGGGTGAAAAGATAACTTGCCATGAGGAAGAACCGAACCTGCAACCTTCGATAAACGCGAGGGACTATTGGTCAGCTGCCAGCTCGTAATAAGTTCACGTGCTACGTGACACCACACAGGCTCATAAAGAGTGTGCCACGCTCGACGCCATGGCTTCTGGTGGCGCTGAATGACAATCGCACGTTTAAATTTACATATATACTTAATTTAGTGGATGGGTGATAGCCGCGGTGGTAGATTCGAAGGTCGCGTTACTCGAAGGTCGCAGGTTTAGTTCTTGCTCATGGGCAAGTTACCTTTTCCCCCACTTTTCTTTCTTCTCAATTACTAAACAATTCGGTGTGTTACCATCTTCAAGACTTTCATTAGCATTACTGTCTCTTAGAAATCCTTGTTATGGTGTGAAAACCACTCTGCCGAAGACCTAGTGGGTCGTCGGCAGCGTGGGTCTCTCCAACTGGAATGCCATCTACGCATTCTCGACCATGAACTTTCCGAAATGACCGCTGCTGCACCTGTCAATAAAATCATCTGCATATGGCTTCTAGGCCTCTTCAGTGGATCCAGGGTATGACTTATTAGGAACCTTGCTTTCACATTCTTGTTATGATGCAGGCAATGTCCTATCTTTGCAAACGTCACGTACAGTTCCTGTGCCCAAAACTCGCCCAACAAGGGAGCATCCAAGGGACGTCGTTCAGGGTTCCTTGGCGTTACCCGGCGCCGTGAAGATGGCACACAGTTTTCTCTTTCGCAGGGATGCTGTTCCCGCTTTCCGCGCGACAACCTCCTGCTCAGAAGTTCATAGCCACCTGAGCTGTTCAGAAGGGGTGTTGTTCAAGCTCCCTTTGACGATGACCCTGCCGCAGTGACCCAACCGTCAGCTTTTTCCTGACCAGTATGGCCACCGGCTCAGAGTGTGGTTCATTGAACAGCGCAACGCAGCTGCGGTGTACCATCGCCCGACTTCACCTCATGATCAATGCCTTGAGAGCGTCACACTCTGGGCTGGCATTGAGCATTGCCAATGCCATGCTTGACATAGCCGCCTCACAAGACCTAGAGACCAGCCCACCCGAGCAAAGCAGAGAGCTTTGGGATGACCTCATGCAGCTTTCGGACCAGCGGGGCGGCTTCGCGTTGGTGCTCTCGCCATTTTCACTTTTTGTCCCAGCGCCGCAAGTCGTCGCTCAAATTCCAGAGTTCCATTGCTTCTAGAACGACGCTGACAACTGGGTGACAACCATCAACGCTACAGCACTGCGCGAGATCTGGACGGAGCCTCGGAAATGGTCCGTGGCTGTAGATCACCTTTGAAATGATGCCGCTGCGTAGAATTAGTACGAAGACGTGCGGTAGTACTGCTGGATAGACTGGAGCTCTAAGCTCAAAGCAGCTTACGGCCAGATTCCCGCTGTCTTGAACACGGTCTACACTTTCGCCGAGGAGGGAGCTCAGTATTGGCCCCACCACGAGGTTGCAACAGTTAATTCCAGTTCATCAATCAAATACATCGAGAAGTTTTCTGCTGCTGACCCTCACTGGAGTGACCACGGTCGTTCTCCTCGGGTCACTGACTCTGCATTGGTAATAAACCCGCGAATTCCACCAACAGACCTACCTCAGAAGCTTCCACCTTCGTGCACGTCATTGTCTGAGGACGTGGAGGCGCTCACGGCTATCGGTTCAGGCACGACTGAACTCTACCAGACTATCTGCACAATGCTCAATAACACAATGTACTGTTTACCACTTCACAAAGCAAGCCTTTCTGAGAATGTGACCAAGAGAAGCCCTGGCCAGACACAGAAATGTTTGCAAACGCCTCAGACATTATTGGTACAACATGCACAAACGCTCAGTCGTGTATATACTGGGTTCTTAAAGGATGTCTCCTTTGAGAAAACTGAGGTACCTAGCCAGGCTGAGGTGATTGATATTGAGCTATTGTCGCGAACCAGCTCTCCGGCTGTTGCCTTCTTGGTGGACACCACGCGTGCACGTGATACTTCACCAGATGCCACCGACTCAACCATGTCTGAGGGTTCTGCTGCGAAATTCTTGCTCGACCATGAGCTGCGTCACATCTCATGCCCAGAAATGGCTCACGCGTTCACATGAATGCGTTGCAGAGCATCTGTTTGATGCTCGGCCCACCAGCGGCGGCGCGAAAGACACCAGTGTTACCGGGTTGTTCAGCGACCTTGCTGAAACAGTCAGTGTCGCCCGCAAGAACCTTCGTCGATATTTCAGGCGATGGTTTTTCATGGGTCACAATACAAAACTCGAGAACCGCGGAACGTCTATATCTGCACGCAATAAAAAACGAGATAGCCTTTCCTGGAATTTCACAGCGTGACCAAGGTTGTCGACCACCACGGCACAGCCAATAGCGTTCACCAGAATCGTCATCGGCAGCAGTCTATGCCGAATGCCAGTGTGGCCGAGGCCGACCACTGAGAGGCCGACCACCAGACCTACTTTCAGATACATCAGACAACTTACAGCGCGGCCTTAACCAACAACCGCTATTCAGCCAACGCCGCCCACCAGGGCATGCGTATTCAAGTTGCCAGAAGACATCGCACTGTGGTTGAGTTAAGCCGCAGGGACAAAGCCGATTCCGCTCGAAGGAAAACATACTGAAAGATCTCCAAGCAGAGGCGCAGCGTGACCGGTACCGACCACCGCGACGTTTCCAGACCAAGTCACTGCGTGGGCACGTCCGGCCACTGCAACAGAGCTAGTATTCGTCTACTGGTGACTCACACTCATGATCGAATGAAATAGAAAGAACGACACCAGCGCTCTGGCAAGGATCCTAGGCTAAAGAAACGGAGGAAAAGGATTTTAGATAAAGTAAGCCAGCTGGCAGCAAGGGCACTGCCTCTTGTCGGATTCCTTACAATATATTTAGTGTAACGGGCATGCAAAGGGCAGAGAAGAGGAAAAGCAAAGATCTTGCAAGTACGCTGTTCGCAACAACAAGCCATCGCCTCACTAGACTTCCACTAAATCCACCATGGTCGGGCATGTTCCAAACCCAGACAACCAACCACCCCTGTCAGCTTCTGCGCTGACCTTCGCGCCCACCAGTTCTGCTTGACAACTGAGATGCCCGTCTCTTCGCCGGAAGACCGAATGAAGACGTCGAAGCATGACTTATTCATTGCAATCGGGTGAATGCTGCCAAGAAGTGGGATCTCACTCTCGAACTTTCAAATATCGTGCTCCTTCTGGCACACACGGCGTTGGCTTGAAATGAGAATGACGAGGAGACGTTAATGATATAAGGTCGATTTCTTTGTGAAATCAATGTGTGCTTCAGGAACTCCTCGATAAAAATGAAAAGGACCGAGTACACGCCCATGCATCATGCACCAGTGTTAGGCAAATCTTGAAAAACATAGATTGAGGGGATTGTTAGACTGTGTACGATAGTGAAAACTGGAAGGTCTGAGAAAGACGAAGGCGGACACATCCTAAAAGGAGTCATCGAATAAGAGTAAATTTTTATCATCACGAAAACATCCTCGCTTCTGCAGCCGATGTGATTCGGCACTGCCGGACTCAAGACGAGGCAGATCATCCCGAAGTTTGGCAAGCCAGCCAATGTGACGACAGTTGCAAGCATAAAAAGCAACCAGACGCTCAATATTGCTTCCATAGTCCAACTAATATTCCGCGAAGAACTCACCATGCACGCGCAAACGACACACCAAAGAGCTCATCACTGCGATCTCCCTCCAGAGTTGAAGCCGAATAACGCGTCCTTCACTTAGTTTCCGGCGTCGAAGTGCAATGAGGGCTACTTGCCTCATACCTCGAGTACAGCCTTGTCATTACGGTTGATGTCGTCAGTTTGAAGTTTGACAGGAAAGAGGACAGCCGAGTTTTATGCCCATGACTTCATGACGGAGTACGCCAGGCCAAGACGAGAGCACACAGCCTCTATTACCACGACACGGCTGACGACTGTTGCAGCAAATTTCAGCGAATGGTAGACACATGTCACGCGCTTGACTAGGATCTTGCTCAACGGCCGCAGTGGCCGAGAATGCGTTTTGACGAATGCAGAGCAAATCATGGTCCTCCCATTTGTTACTACTGCAGATTGACAGGACACATAGCTCGATATGTTTTCCAACTCCGCCAATCAAGAAATGTACCGCCCATGTTATCGCCACCAGCAACTGGTACATCACATGACCTGCGCACAACAGACTGATTTCCAAGGGACCGTTTTACGCGTGACACAAGAAGCAGCCACTTGCCAGCATCTGAGAGGAGCTTGACATCGTCATCTAACCGTCCCCATCGCTCGCCATCCCTTTGGTGTCATCCTTCTCTTTCACCGTCGAAAAACTAGAATGCGCGGCTAATGGAAGTGAGGTCATTGGACGGGAAGTTATATATCTGCTTGTTGTGAAGCCAAAAGACAAAGTGATTGTGCTGATCGACGGAGTACAGACGATGAAGTTAGGGGTCACTGCAGCTACTGTATCTGTGGTGAGTATCGCCTCAAAAAACATTTTAGGCTACAAAATTTTATGTTTTCATGAAATAATGTGATTAACTTTCGTGGAATAGGCTTTGAGCGGCTTCATCTCATTGGTGTTTGTGCTGTGACTGTTTGGCTGGCTGCGAAAGTGTTTGTGTGGCGACTTGTAGCTCGTTCTTGTGTTTCGCATGATGTGATTCTTGTAATTGATTTTCTGGAGCATTGTGGTGCTCCCGTTAACTTTGGTATTGTTCAAATATGGTTAAACCAGTTGTCTATACCAGGACTCTACGAACAGAGCTCCCGTGATGAATATGGGAACACACCCCGTGTGATTAATCGATTGCCCCGTCTTAGTCCTTCACACCCCTTCGTGCCGCCTAATTGCCGTATACGCTGCTTTTATTGACTTTGTAGTTGATCCTCTCAGCGTAAACTGTGCTGAGAAGAACATACTTGTGCACAGCTCTGTCGTACGCATGACGACAGGAGTTGCGATATGGTGGGCGCTCAACTGTTCCACTACGCCAGTTATGCTTTCTTGCGGTATGGAGATAGCTCTATGCTATGAGGCGTCATGCAATTCAGTCGCGGCACCGACAACAGACCTCACCTAAGTTTCTGCTTCCTGCGATAACCACCTTTGTGATGATCGTCTGCTCGGTATGCTTAGCACGGCTCTCCACAGCAGAACGGAAAGTGCTGGCGCAAGTCCTTTGACAACATCTTAGCGCATTCGCTTTCAGACATAAAGATGCACAACTTCGGCTAAAATTGTCTCGCGCTCGTCATCGAATAGACACCGGGTCAGCACACCCCATCCGCCAGAAGCCTTACCGAGACTCATTCCCTCTCCGCATAGTTATTATTGAGCAAGTAAAGGATATAATGAGCAAAGGTCTTCAAGAGTCGTCCAGCTCGTGGGCAGCTCCAGTATTTCTTGTCCGAAAGACGGTTTCTGGGCGTTCTGCGAAATTACAAGCGTGTAAATGCAATAACCAAAACACGTATATATCCTCTGTTGCGAATAGATAATGTTGATTTCTTACATTCCGCTTTTTTTTCCGACACTTTATTTGTATTCGCTTAGTTAGAAAACACCCACGAAACCAGACGACAAGTATAAAATGCTTACTGGGCTCCAAATGGCTTATTTAATTTTATTGTTCTGCCTTTTGGCCTATACCATGCGCCTTTCATCTTTGAAAGGTTTGTGGATACCGTGGTACGCACTCTAAAATTGAAGATATGCGTGTGTTATCTTAACGATGTTGACATCTATGGTCGTACGTTTGAAGAGCATAACGACCGCTTTAGCCTTTTCTTTTTTGACTGCATCAAAGAACTTGGCCTGGTTCGCGTCACGTTTGCGCCATGGCGCATACGAAGGGAGAGATGCACGGCCATTGTTTTTCGAAATTAATGATCGCGTGGTGCGCAGCACTGTAATTTTCGGAAAAACTGATCACCATGATTTACTGCATGAATCGGGAAGCTTGTTTGTGGGGTGTGAAAAAACCGGAGCCTGTTGACTAGTCAAGTAACATAACCACGAAGCCCACGCACATAGCACACACCTTTCTTTTTGGTCCCGGAGCCATTCATTGCTAGAAGTTCTTGTCCAGTTCGCGTGCAGCCCAATGTTGCTCACCTCAACAAGAGAGTCATGCTGTGCGTTGCTTTTCTGCTGATAAATAAATATTATAGGTAAATGCAGCCATGTCCAAATATACCACCATCTCACTAACACAGCAATGCCACAAACAACGTAAGCACTGCTTAGCTTTCCCAATAATCACACCACCGATTTTGTGTCGTCAGGCTTGCGCTGCAATTTTGCCCCAGTTCTGATAATCGGCCAGAAATGCCGAGTTCCTAATGGGCCCGAGGGGCACCTAATGAACGAAAGTACCGAATTAGGGGACAGCAAAGCAGCAGAAACAAATCAGTACCTCCTGAATCTGGATGAATTTAGGAGATAAACATGGCTTACAGGACGAAAGTCCCGAATGGTGCATTATGTGCTGCAACTTCTGGGCCTAAGCCCAAGAAAAACAGAAAAAAGATTGTCGCTCATTTCTTGAGAAGACATTGAGCTGAACTTTTCTGAGACCTCAGCTGAAAGTTTGCCTTGGCGCGAACTATATTATCAGGTTTTCGTGGGCCTCTACAATTCACCGACTCGGCACGAAGTAATAGGCAGTGCAACTCTGTCTGAGCATTCGATTCTAACGGGCTGATTGTCAGTGCCCGTTTCGAGGCAGTAGAAAGGGGGTCTTTTGTCGAAGCTACCGTTGCTGGTAACCTAAGTTCTGGGGCGCGCGGGGGTCAATGCCTTAGGCAGAGTCGTTCTCGCTCTAATTTGCGACACAAATTGTTGAGCTCAACCTAGTGATCTGCCCGACATCACGAGATATTCCTATCATAGCCTTTCACAGGCACGTTACACTCGTTAAGAGGGACGCAATTTATGTGCACTTTTCTGCCATAGCTTTCTACACAGTGCTGCACACACATCCACTCGGGTAGCACTTACAAAAAATATGCAATGATGACTGGCATGACCTAATACCCACTTAAAAACTTCCATTTCAGGCTACAAAGAGGTGCATAGCCCTGATCCTGGTGACTCCTAAAGAACCTTTATTTAAAATGCTCCGTTGCCACGATATTTCATGAGTGCTTGCTCATATGCCTTGCTGGAGATCACTATAATTGTACCCACCACAAGTGTCCCAAAAGAACGTCATAACAATAATCTGCTCGGTACAATTAAATAATATTTTGCTTGGCAATAATAAAATATTTGATTGTGTGTTCCTGGTGTGATTTGACATGCAAGGGCGGGATGCCAATGTAACACTCACAAAAGCCAGAGAAAAGCATTAACCCCACACGACAGGTGGCATACATTGATTTTATTTGGTGATTGAAGAGCATATCTTTATGGGTAATAAAAGAAAAGAGTGAGGCAATAAAAGGCTTAAACAACTTAATGGATTTTAAGGGTGAAAGTTGCAGAACAAGCATGTGTGAGTTGTCTGCACTTGATACGAGTGTCATCCGTAAGAAGCACGAAAAACAAACTAACACAGAAGTGGGAAGTTTAACAGAACATAAGACCTAAAACGAAATGTTTACAAATCTCATTAACCTATCACTAGAAAATCGCGCACAACACTAATACTGTTTTGGGCGCGAGAACACCACATAGCTATTGAAGTCCGAGGCGGCAAGCATTGCACTTTATGCAGCGGTATGAGCCATAGGACAGGAGATGAAGCACGAGAGCCAGGTCAGGAAAGAAAAGGCGAATGAAGTTGGGAATAAAGCAGATTAAGATGGAAGCCAGTTCCATACTGATGCTGTAACGCTGTTCCGTTCTTTTAAGTAAGAACACTACGTCATTTTGGCGCATCCGGCCATCGAAGCCAACATGTGGGTGACTTTCTTCGTTGAAGAGACCTCCGCGGACAAGATTATCTTGTCGAAGTACCAAGTTCGAGAATGAGCAGTGGTGGACCTACCTCGTGAGCTCTGCTCAGAAGAACTCGTGAACCTGGTTGTGGAAAAGGCAGCCATGGACACTACTGAACTACGACGGAAAGGTGCTGTGAAAGTGAACTTGCGTGCGGCGACCTTCTACAACCTAGTTCTTGAACCAGCGCGTCAAAGAGAGTCAAGATCAGAATTTTCGATGGAAGAGGTGAGCTTTATTTTGAAAGCTCTTCCGCTGTGACAGGAACAGATTGTGCAACAGCACCAAATAATGACATCCCTTACAAGCTCTCTGAATGCTCAGAAATTGGTGCCTAAACTCGTGAGCCTGATTCCTTTGACAATATGTCTTCAAGTCTAGAAAGTTGGCTTGATTTCTACAAATATCCCGCTGAAAAAAAAACAGATGGTTCTTTGATGACGATAAAATCACTAACATGCGTGTTTACTTGAGAGGCGTTACGCTCAAGTGGTATGAAGTATGCATTCCGGAAGACAGTGACGACTCTTGGAGTCAGTGGAAGAAGAAACTTTTGGCTGCATGCGGAAGCATTTGACTACATAGCTGGAGTACAGCACTTAGTTTCAAGTCCAAGCAAAGCTTCCTTGTCGAGTGCTTCTACAAACGCCATCTTTTAAAACTAGCTAAGCCTTTGCTTTCATCTATGGCCATTGTAGCCTGAATAATGCAAGGATTACACACTGAACTCTAAAAGTGGTGCGGATCGATTTATTCAAAAGCTTCTGGCAGATCCTACTAACTTAAGAAACAAAAATGTACACAGCTTTTGTCACGCCATTCGATCTCTACGAGTATAACCGGCTTCCTTTTGGTGGGAAAAACTTGCCAGCGTGGTTTCAGAAGATCATGAACGACGTGCTAAAGCCATTCCTTAGTGTTTTCTGTAATGTACACATAGACTACATAATAATCTTCTCCAAAACAGAGGCTGAGCATCAGAACCATCTGTCTTAGGTGTTAAACACTTTTAGCATAGCACATCTCAAAATTAATTTTAGGAAGAGTACGTTCTTTAAACAAAAGGTTGTGTTTCTTGGACGAGTCTTCGATGAGAACCCCAAAAGCAAGAAACAAGAGTCCGTCGAGAAGATCTCTTAGTTTAAGAAACTATATGACGTCCATTCACTGCGTGTGTTTTTGGGATGGGCAGGTTATTTTCTATCTTTCATAAGAAACTTTTCTGTCAAAACTAGATGTCTCACACGTTTAACCCTGAAAGACGTTCCATTTTAATGGAGTGACGATTCTGAGAGTGTCTACCGTGACTTGGGGCACTGTATTTCTTCTGACCCTCTCCTACGCCTAGCACACTTCACATGACCCTTTGATTTGAACACTGACGCCTCACATTATGGGGATGGTGCAGTGTTGTATCAGAAATGTAGTAAAGCATCCAGCCGAGAAAACTGATAAATAGTAGGTTTCTACAGTAACACGTTCAAGCCATCTGAAACTAACTACACTGCTATGGAAAAGGAAGACCTGGCCGTTGTGAAAACCATTGAGTACTTTCATCCGTGCCTGGAAAGTACGAAGTTCACTTTGTTCACCGGTTACCAGGTAATCACTCATCTCTTGAATATGACCAAAACTATGGGACGTATTGCTTTATGGGTGAATTACTTGCAGCAGTTCGACTTTACCATCTCGCACCAACCAGGATAATTTTTAACCGATGCAGATGTTCTATCAAGGTGGATGGTTGGAAGCGACACAAAACAATCTGAAGAAAACAATGATGAGAAGCTGTGGGAAGGTTTCGAACAACTGGTTTTTACTGAAGGTTGGTATCAAGTCCCACCAAAGGTTGTTTCCACAGTCTGTTATTTGTACCAGGAAAAGCCTAGAATCATGACGACACAACGGATTTTAGCGCACCTGCAACAAATTGTTCAAGAGATTTACATGGCCTCACATGAAGAAAGACGTCCGTCAGTACGTTCGTCCCAGTCAGAAATCGCAACAAGGTTTGCTCGTTGGACTTTGAAGGTCTTACAAAATATCTGTTGGTTTATTCAAAAAGCCAAGCTTTTCTTGTTTGTCCCACAAGACTTTTGTGGGCCTGCTTATAACGCCAACAAACGTTTTTAATGTTTCACAAGACTCTTTGAGAGTCTGCCAATGAAGGTAAGGAATGCCCAACAAAACTCTTTGAGGGTGCGCCTCTAAGCCAATACAGCCACAGAATATTTTGTGGATCTGCCATTAGGTATCTTTAATGCCCATCAAACTTTTATGAGGGTGTGCTTTTAACCCAACAAAGCCACAAATCTTTTTGTTGGCCCACTCTGAGCAAGCCAACAAATTTCTTCAGAGCCCCAATAACAGACACTTAGCTTGAAAAGGATACTATGCAACTAGAAAATGATTATCAAATACGCCACGGAACTAGCTGCTCCTCTCCTCCCATACCCAAGGAACTCACGGCCCAAATCAACCCAAGACATGACTTTTATTGCACCAACATAAAGATTGATCGTCACCGTCATCTTCGGGCGATGCCGGGGCCCATTAATTGTATTGCCGTGAGCAGTATATATCCCCACTTGTTTGTTTATTTATTTATTTCAACATACTGCAGCCCCGCAGGGCTATCACAGGAGTGGGCAAATACATACATAGATGAGCATAACAAGTGCGCTCTACATCAATGGTTAGTAATATACAATAAAAATTTGTCCAGTGATAAAGATCGAACGTAACCAGGCAGAGAATTCCACAATTCAATGGTACGAACAAAAAAACTATATTCAGACGCCACCGTACGATGAACGAAAGTAGACATGTTTAACTCATGGTAATTTCGGGTGGTCGTTGGTCTAGCATGTGCCATATATTTGCTGAGTAGAGGGAGCCATGGGGAATTAATTAAGGTATAAAGAAACTTGAGACATTCAACGTGTTGACGGGCAGAGAGACTGGTAAGCTGTAAGATAGAAAGATGGGAACTTGGTGAAAAATACCATTCAAAGCGACGATAAATGAAGCGTACAGCTTTCTTCTGAACAGACTCTATTTTGTTGATGTCCGAAATCTTGTGTGGGTTCCACAAAACAGATGCATATTCCAATATTGGCCAAACCAGTGTTTTATAAGTGAGGAGTCGTATGCTGAGAGGTGCTGAACGTAAAGTGCATTGTAGGTAGCCCAATTTTCTAAGCGCACGGTTGCACATGAGATAGATGTGTTGAGACCAAGATAAATTTTGAGTGAAAAGAAGACCTATATATTTGTATTGTGAAACAATTCCGAGAGGGCAACCAATAAGCGAATAGGTAAATGAAGAGGGGGAAGAACGCTTGGAAAATCACATGGATACCGTTTTTCGAAAGTTGATTTGCATTTGCCAAGTGCCACACTATGATTGAAATAAAGCAAGTGAATCGTTAAGGATGATGTGATCATGAGCAGTTTTAATGGTATGATACAAAACACAATTATCAGCATACATGCGGATTTTACCAGAAACATTACTTAGCAGATTGTTAATGCCGTTAGTGTTACTTAACTAAACGAGGGAGTGGCCTGCATGGGGATCGGGATTAAACGCAGCTCTCCTCCCTCGTTGTTTAATAAATTTCTAGAAAGCGAAGCCTTGTAGGCCCGCACCCCGCCAACGCTGTCGATGCTTCATGCCCGCCTGTCTCACCGCGCTACCTTCAGCGTTTCCAGGTCAGTTTCGCAGCTCACTCGCTTGCTCAGTGAAGTAACGCGAAGGCCGGTGCAAGAACTTGCGACGCTGCCGTTTCATCTCCCATCGTACGCGTTCCTAAATCATGCACGTAGTGCGGAGAAAGCTAGTACGAGGAAAGGGTTGCGTCGAGGACTCGCTTTGGCATGTGCGCCTTTGCGATTAGCTTCAGATTGAGAGCGAGGGTGGGCTGCTGGCAGTGTCTGATCACGCGGGCACAGCAAGTCAAGCAAATTGAAACAGCACGCGTCCTAATTTCAAACGCATAGTGAACTAAACTATTCATGCTTCAGCCGCGTGTGTCACAATTGAGTGGAGCTGCAGAAATGTACTGGTTCCAAAAATGGTACCCCATGTCCTGTAGCCTCATGAAAGCCAGCAACATCATCACGCGTATAGTCGTCCCGTTTCTAAGAAGTTTTGCTCGTCGACTGTATTCGTACACGGAACAAGTGTTCGTTTTTATCTATCGATTTATCTATACACGCGCCCCATGGCCGCGATGCGATTCATGTGCATGCACGCCTGTGTTTGTCCCCTGTATAGTTGAGTAATTTTTAGCATGTCAAAAACTGTTTAGGCAGACGGCGTGGCAATTTTCTGTTATAGCGTACGCGATGCTTTGCGATTCAATTGCACATGCCTCGTACACTAACCTCTTGCGGGCTCCTAGCTGCCAAGTGACAAACGCTAACATGATGCCCGCAAGCTCTGCGTACGGTATTCCAATTCTATACGTGACGAGCTAAACCAAATCCGCGTATATAATTGAGTCGTCACACGCAGTATACATCACGTACGTGCAATATGCGAAATGGCTGTCATTTCTAACTGTAAAACCTTTCGGAAGGGAATAAAAGTGCACAGTGGGGTGCAAATTAGCAGATGGCTACATGTTGTGATCGTTGAGTATACATGTGTTCAAAAGCGTTAACACTGAAATCAACTCCAGCTCTGCACGTGACTTGTATTTAAATTGGCCCTGTTCACAGAGCAGAAACACTCACTCACGAAACTGACCATCAAACCCTTTCCATGTAGTGAAACGTTTTAGCAACACCGATCCGATTGCATTCGGCGACACGACTTGGTATATACTGCACTCCCCAGAATAATATACCACAAGCTGAACTCTGCACTTAAATACCAGAGCCATTATATACCGAACGTGTAGGTATGCACTAAATGCAACGCTGGCACATTGAGCTCGTGTAAAAATCTATGCTGCAAGCAGTGGCATTAATTCTCATGGTGCGGCTGTCAGGTCCCCATTCAGTTGAAATAAACGCAACTGTGCAATCCTTGACGACAGGGTGCAACATTAGACTCTAACGTGCACTTATACTCCAACAATGTGCTTCACTAAGATTTTCTTCGGCATCCATGCCGAACAAAATTATTTCATGTCTTCATGTGTTGTTTTGTGAGCTATATACCAACCGTTCAACACATATCTATGATCTGCACTACAAGACAAAACATTTTAAAATAATATCGTAGTGAAAAACCAATTGGGCAGTATAGTTCAGCTACTCCATTATTTATGCTGCAAACATGTTACATGTAGCACATGTGAATTGAAGTAGGAGTCATTTGCTTGAGGAGAGATTGAAGAAACCATGCACAGAGCCTGCTTTTCGGCCCATTGCATTACCTGCCCTCGTGGCTGTGTTTACCTATATAATGAACTGTTTAGAGAGAATGAAGAACCTCTTATATGAGAAACTTCAGACTTAAAGATTACAAAGCTGTATTGTGTGAACTGTTGATGTGAACAATGGTACCTTCATAATCATCCTGTGATATATTTCTGGTGTCGGTTATGATTTTACTCAATGAAATTAAATTAGCGGTGTGTGAAGTCTCTTGTGCCAGTATTTTATTTTCCCTGTAGTGTATCACCTACCATGAAAGCACAATACATATTTCTTGGTATAAAGATAGTTCATAGGTGTTTTTGCTAGTTCATAGGTGTTTTTGCAACACATACTGCATTATTTAAAGACCAGAGCATTTATTTGATTTCAGTTTTCGCAGTGAATGTTAGTATGCCGGGCACTGGTATAAACGCATCTAAATTTTCACAACCATTTCTATAGTGCTCTTGCAGAACATTTGCTTGAACAGAATTTCCCATAAAATGCACAAAATTTGGTCTCAAGAATGAGCATGGCTGAAAGAGTCTAAGAAAGTAGTTGAAAAGGAAAGAAAAAAAAAACGACTGCCCTCTTCACTGGTGCTATTTTTACACAGGTAATGAACACAGACATTGGCCAGAATTAGCAGCTCATTCAGCTGCACCAACATCTGCTTTTCTTTCAACTGCTTTGCTGCTGCCTTTTCAGAAAAATATATGCCAAATAACAAATGTATGGCGCTGTGCGAGCCGCCTAAATGAACAGTTGGAGATGTGAATTATACGTCTCACAAATTCAGCCATATTGCTGCCTCTTCCTGTCACTTAGCTATGCCCAACACTAATTTTAATTCCACATCAAGGGCAAATAGCTTTCAATCCTTTTCACAATAAAGCATAGCAGCATTCTTTAAGCAGTCATTAATTATATTAAAAGAAATTCTAGCATTACGAGTGTGGCTAGTTTTCAAAATGGATCGTAGTGTGCAGTGCCAACAGTTGGCATGCATTTTGGCATGCATGCTGTTGGCATGCAACAGTTGGCATACGCTTCGTGTAGAGTGCTTGCTTTCGCAGGCGTTGACATTGCGTCTTTCTCAGCTGTTGTTGTCCCAGCGTGATTTGCCCTTCCTCTGAAATCACCTATGTTGTTTATGCCATCAGTCATTTCTGTGTGCCGTCAAAAGTTTATGCTTGCATTACCGTCATCACTATTTGTAATGGTCACGCTGCCATCTATGTGTGCGATCTATCGGACATCCGGTCATCCCTATTTGGTGCGAAATGCCTGAGAAGCTAAGAACTTTACGAGTGCGTTCCTCGGCTACTACACCTACCTCTACGGTCTCCCTCCCAGTTTGTGCACGCGCCCCTCGCATCACGCCTAATGATGTTCTGGATGTCTTTTTTGATATAATTGACTCCTATCTCATACGGAATGTACGACAAGAGATCATTGACTTTCTACAATATTTAGCGCTTCATTCACCCATTAGTAGTCAGGCTTAGGCCAAGCCTCTGCTGTTGTTCACTGCATGGCGACCACTCAACAAGCACTGCTAAGACAGCGTCCATACTATGTGTCGTCTGCCTAACATCGTGTCATAGACGAACAAGTACACGACGTGTAAAGGTAGCATCACAAATGCCTTTTAACAGTCCCTTGTCTTCACCGGTAGTTTTCGTAAAATGAAGACGGGTCCATCAGGTGCTGCGTTGAATACCGCCGACTCAAGAATATATTGCTCAAAGACTTATACCCTCCAACTGGCATCAACGATGCCTTGGACTGCCTTCAAGGAGCAGAGTTCTTCATTAGATTTACGCTCCAGCTACTGGCAGATGCTCATGGCAGAGGATGACCCCCGGAAGACAGCCTTTAAAACACCGGATGGACTATACGAACTCGCCATTACGGCCTTCGGCTTCTGCAATGCGCCTGCCCTTTTCAGAACAGTGAATAATACAGTTCTGTGAGGCCCGAAATAAAAAAAAAATGACAGCATATCCTCGGAGTGAATGATGATTGGTGGAGCACAGCGTGCGCCAGCCTGCCCATGCTTCCGTCCGTCCATTCGTTTTTGCTTGCGTCCGACCGTGCGTTATTGCATGTGTGCATTGATCTATGTCATCGTCGGTGCGTCTGTCCGTCCATGCGTCCACCAATGCATCCGTTCGTACGTCCTTCCGTTTGTTGGTCGGCCTGTCTGTCCATCCGTTCGTGCATCTGTTCGAGCGGCCGTCCCTCTGTTTGTCCGTATGTCCATTCGTCCATCCGTCCACCCCTCTATCCTTATGACCGTCCATCTGTCCGTCCGTCTATCTGGCCCTCTCAGACGCCAACTATTAAAAACTGTCTGTAAATGTGTCAAATTACCACATTCTTAATTCACGGCACTCAACATTCTATTGCAACAAGAATGATGAGATGATTGTGAAATTTATGTGCCTTATAGTAACTCTTGCTAATTAAACTAAAAATAAATATCTTTTTGCGCCGAAGTCATTGATGCTCACTTTTAGCATAAACGGAATCTAATATCAGACTAGAAATATAACGCACATTATTTTTCTTATCCAAATTTTGAGAAAGCAAAATATTTTCTTTTCACATTACTTGCAGAAGGCGGCAAGTCGCACGACTCGTCGAACGTAGTAGTGCCTTCAGAAAATTGATCATATATATATGCAACGTATATTTGCAGATATTTACGATGATTACACGCGACGGCAATGCCTGGCACACTGGTGGGCTGGGACCTGTCTCTATTCACTTCGTAGTCTTTCTTTCAGGCAGGGACCCTCTACTGCTTTATGCCCCCATCCCACTACTGCCTTGTGGCACTACCCCGTGGCGTTAAAGTGCCGACCCGGCGCTTGTCACGAAAGGGGAGTGCTGGGTGACACATAAGGCTACAGTCTTACGTCGTGCACAACAGTGCATGGTGGTGGCATTGAGTGCGCTTCGTCGACGACTCGCTGTATCTCGTAGGTGAGGTTGGTGATCTTGCGCAGGACTTTGTATGGCCCGTCATAGCGAAATAAAAGTTTTTCTGAGAGACCGATGTGACGACATGGGGTCCACAAGAGTACGAGAGAACCTGGTGCATAGGAAACTTCGCGGTGGTGACGATCGTATCGATCTTTCTGAGAGGCTTGAGAAAGTATGAGTCGTTCTCGGGCAATCTGCCGTGCTGCGTCGGCTCGCTCTATGGCATCGCGGACGTGTGTGACAGGGGAGCTTGAACCAGCGGGAAAGAGAGTATCAAGAGGCAGAGAGGGTTCCCGTCCATAAAAAAAGTAGAACGGGGAACAGCCTGCGGGGTCAAGCCTGGAGAAGCTGTAAGCGAAGGTGACGTAGGGTAACGTTGCGTCCCAGTCACGGTGGTCTGTAGAAACATAAATTGACAACATGTTCGTGATAGTGCGATTGAGGCGCTCTGTAAGTTCATTAGTTTGTGGATGGTATGCCGTTGTGAATATGTGGTTCGTGGAACAGGAACGTACCAAAGACAACAGTCAATGCCCAATTACTACGGCCCCTTCAGGTTTTTTAATGCTTTGCCCCTTGAAAACTGCTATATCTTGAAAGCTGCCTTTCAAGATATAGTAGCAATTGCGTCCTTTCGAAAAAGTGCTGGTTCCAACACGCAGATGCACTGCACTGTCATAGTCATCCCTTAAACTTTTAGTATGTTTCACCACTTGACGGGCTACGCTACAATCTTAATGAGATATACTTACGAAAGCGCTCGTTCAAACCGGCATGACATGGGTGGAGGCTTTATTTATTGTTTCAGGCCAAAAGGTCTGAAAAAAATCTACAAACATTTCCACCATCTGATATTTCAGGTGTTTTTATACGCAGATGTCTGCAGGGCTGATCAGCAACTCCAAATTTGAAAAGAGCAGGCCCTTGTCCACCAAATCATAAGGGCCTCCACAGAAGATGGGGGGGGGCACCTTTCTTGTGTAAACTGCTATCGATAACACATTGGCTGCACCAAATGTGATAAATAAAGCAATCCAGACTGATATGCCTAATTTTTTATATAACAGAAAGAACCTTCCCTTTATATCTTCACCAGCCAAGCCAAGAAAGCAATGCCACATTCCTATTCCATATTAATGTGCTCAGGAAACTTTTGCAACTTTACCTTTTGCAACTGTAACCTCACGCCGAAGTATTCAAAAATATTTAACAAATGTTCAATTATACTTCATTGACACTTCCACCTCAATATTGTAATTCAATTAGCGCGCTGAAGAATTATGGTATTTGCAGAGCTATAAGGAAATAAAGAGAACAACTTCAATTCTGTTAATTAAGGAATGCCCATCGCAAAACTATGGCAGTTCATTAACCTCACTTAAGAAGCATCAGTAGTAAATATACATTTGCAAAGAACTTCATGTGCTCCTCATACAGTCTAACAAACTGAAGAACTCATTTTCAAAACTAGGACTATTGTTGAAACAAACCGTGATTAAGAAAAGGCTCACACATCATGAAAAATGTCAGTGCAGTCATGCAACACAATTGAGGTTTTCCTTCCGCAGACCACAACACACAATGAAGAACATGCAACAGCTAGATGTCACCTACATTTCATTAATACCACATTATTTCTGTATGCAATAATGCAATGCAAAGTAGCAATACCTTTTAGCATTTCACCTATCAGGCATGTACAGCATCAGCTTCAATACACCACGTGACTTCGGCCTTCTTCGACTGATGCTAACGCCAACAAGCTTTGAACATGGTTTATTTACTGCAGCAAATAATAAATGAAATGCCGGTTGAGTTCTTCAGTAAATTTTCAGTTCACTTCTGCCTCACCGGCGGGTCAAATACACACTTACCAGGTTTGTTTTCGCCCCGTTTTGCTCATGGATATTTTCACGCACGCCCATGAAACTCGTTGCGAACGCCTATCTCCGCAATAAACCATTGTGTGTGACGTATAACTCACCTTTACAGCTTGAAATTTCAGCTGCTGCTAAAAAATAATGTATTGAAAAAACTGCGGAAACGCTCATTCACAGCGCTTGCAAATATTTCTTAATAATTGAATTTGAAATGTGGTGAGCAAGCAGTTGATCTTCTATACGAATAAATTACTTCGTTCAAGCAGCAACTGCAATTTCGAAAACGAACGATGTGTTAGCTGATACGCAGTGGTTCATTGCAGAGACAAGCATAAGGCAATGAATTCGATGGGGCATAGCCATGTGGGAAACATGGTGAAAATGAACTTGCCAAGTAAGTGCGCCAAACCCACCAGTAGGCAGATGTGAAAAGAAAATTTACTATTAAAATTAACCCCCGCTTCACCCATACTATAGGATGCAGCAAACATGCAGTGGCCAACACTCGGCAGCGCTGTCATCATTCAAAGCAATTCAAGGCGCTGCGTTGACGCATTCAAGTTGAGAGTGCCGATGGCTGGATGACGGCTGGAAATATAACCTACAGCTGTGCTCATAAACAGGGCACGATAGTCGCCAAAGTTGAAACAGGTTATAAAACGATATGCATACATGACAAAACATACGCACCACTGAAATGAGCAAGCTTCCTCACTAACCTCTCTATGCTTCTTGTTCTTGTGGAGACAATTGCTGTTGTGCAGGCTTTTAGCCACCTTCTGCCGAAAACCAATCCCAAACGTTTCCGTAAAACCCTTATGTGTGCCGTACCGACCTCTGTCAGCCTCAAGGCGATGGTAGGCCACTTGACCAAATGGAAATCATTGGAACTCCCATCAATTGAGTCGAGGCGGCCCTTGAGGGTATCACATCATTACCTAGGTGAACCTTCACACACATATGCTAAAAGTTATTCCATAATAGAACAGCAAAACAGCGCTCATTACTTCATCCTGATGACTGAAACGATGTACCGAGTTTCATAAGCTCTGAAATAAACATCAAACTGAAAGACATGCAGTAGAACAGCACTGGTTTATTCTTGAGAGGACAGTAAGAAATGAACTTAAAAGCTAGAAAGCGGGCAAAATATTGCACTGCTGAACCATACAAAACTTAGTTTCAATGTATACACTTGAAAACAAGATGTGCGACGTTTCTTGGAAAATTCACCTATTTGAAATAAGCAGCCAAAGCCTCTAGAGCACCTGTAGTGTTATATCCGCTTAATAAATAAAGTGTCAGCATGACCAAGACTTGGCGAAAAAAAGCCTCACTTATAGCAATATCTGTCCCTAGGTAATCCAGTGTCAATGAGCGACAACACAGCCCTGTAAGCAAGCAGGACGAGCTTCGACTTTAAGAAAGATATGAAAATTTCTTCAGCCATAATCGTGATGCTAGAAAAAACTCTGGTTGATTTGGCATGAAATGCCGCTTTAAAAAAATGGCAGTGACCTAATTCAGTTATGGCTTGATGCGTGTATCGAGAGCTACCGTTTTTCTTATTGGAGAAATTTAGTTAGCATCCGCAAAAGCTTTACGAACACACCCTGCCATAGAAAATGGCTTGCAGGCTGCATCCACACAGCTGCTGGGGATATCCACTAAATCAGTCTATTGTTTTCAGATTGGTTCTCTGCATGGTTATGCTTTTCGAAGCATGTGGCTCGTTCTTCCTTCGTGTCCTTAGCTCGCTGCCACTTTTTGGATTCGTTCCGACGTCTATGGCTCTTTTAGGCCCATGGCTCCGACTCACTTTTTATATAAGCCAATGAATCCGACATCGTAGCAACTTCTATATTCAGGATTCAATGCCAGCTTCTCCTCTATTAATTCTTAAGAGCACAGTAGAGAGGGACACGCACACACTATGTAGACTTTCAATTGTAAATTCAGTTGCAATGTCGTTTGCTTCTCCTCTGTCACACGCCAGATAACGCGGTGAATGGTGCAACTGTTCACAGCGTTATCTGGCATGTGACAGACCATAAAGTGTATACAAATATGCATATATGTTACGGTCTTCCTCAGCATGGCAATATTTAAATCCCTAAAGTGGCATGGCATTGACGGTGAGAGTCCTGATACCTTTTTTTTAACTGGCATGCGCTGATCGTATTGCTTGGGAAGATTAAACAATAGTGATAGCATCTAATGATGAGGCGTCCTTGATCAGTTAACCTAGGAGCACATAAACAGGGGTGGTCTCGACACACAGGGCGGCTTGCACATTTGAGCCGGAAACACTTCACTAGAAGGCAATAACTGCTAATGAACAAACCCTTGACGAAATATTTATATTCACATGGAGCAAAATCATTTATGAGTGGTACTAAAGGAACCTAAAAGCTCGTAAGCTTCGGGCTTCGCAAATCGCATGCTTGTTTTGAGATTTTCGAGAAGCATGAGCAATGTGGTGCAGCTCATCGAAGAACATACATCGGCTAACTAATGATAGTGACATCGAGTATGCTTATGCTCTTCCAACAAGACGTCGGCACTATCTTAAGGTCAGTTTTGCATGTACTAATATCCTCAAACACAGTTTTTTTCTGGGCATTGTTGTTCACTAAAATAACCTATATGATTTATTTCTCTCCTTTGTACCCAGCTATGCTTAGGATGTGACGATATCGTCACGTAAGAGTGAGGGTAGCCCAAAGACAGGAGACCGGGAGGTTAGTAGAAATAGAAGGAGATCCGTTTATTTGGTGGACTTACGCCCACTAAAGGAAAACAGACACACCGGCTTAGCGGGTGGCGAACAGCGCGTTCGACGGCCGTTGGGGAACAGAAAGTCCCACTGGAACGCAAGGCGCGTTCACTATCCGAGATACAGTCGCCGTAGCGTCTGGTGCTACGGCGACTCCTCGCGGCATTGCTCCCCTTCTCAACGTAAGCATCGACCCGATGCTTTGTTTAAAATAAAACCAAAACAAAAGGACAGCCTGTTCGAAAGTAAATGGCAAATAAGCACGAATCACGCACACATAAACAATACAAGAGATGCAAACAGGGAGCCTCCTTTAGCGCGCATGATAGGGCTTCAACCGGGCGACGTGTGCCACTTCTTGTCGTGCGCGGCGTCGTTGAGATGAGCTAGCCCCATCAGGGACCACTTCATAGTTCACTTCACCCACTTGACGGATTATTTTGTATGGGCCGAAATAACGGCGCATGAGTTTTTCGCTTAATACTCGGCGGCGAACGGGCGTCCTAACCCAGACTTTGTCACTTGGCCTGTATGTTAAATCGCGTCTCCGCAGGTTGTAGCGTCTTGCGTCGTTTCGCTGTTGGTCTTTTATGCGCAGACGAGCAAGCTGCCGGGCTTCTTCTGCGCGCTGAAGGTAGGCGGCCACGTCTAGGTTGTTTTCATCGGTGACATTAGGCAGCATGGCGTCCAGGGTAGTAACGGCATCTCTCCCATGGACGAGATTAATTGGTGTCATTTTAGTGGTCTCCTGCACCGCGGTGTTGTAGGCGAAGACCACGTAAGGCAGAATTAAGTCCCAAGTCTTGTGTTCTGTGCCCACGTACATAGCGAGCATATCGGCAATGGTCTTCTTCAAGCGTTCCGTGAGACCATTTGTCTGCGGATGGTACGCAGTTGTTCTTCGGTGATCTGTATGACTGTAACGTAAGATTGCCTGAGTAAGATCAGCCGTAAACGCCGTTCCCCTGTCTGTTATTAGTACCTCAGGTGCGCCATGACGGAGGAGAATTGATTCGACAAAAAATTTGGCAACTTCTATGGCCGTGCCGTTCGGAAGGGCCTTAGCTTCAGCGTATCGGGTAAGGTAATCAGTGGCCACTATGATCCACTTGTTACCGGATGTTGACGTGGGGAAAGGTCCAAGCAGGTCCATACCAATCTGTTGGAATGGTCTCGACGGGGGTTCGATTGGCTTGAGAAATCCAGCTGGTTTTGTTGGAGGTCTCTTCCGGCGCTGACATTCACGGCAACTCTTGACGTACCTTGCAACATGTGAGGAGAGGCGGGGCTAGTAGTATTGTTCTTGAATTCAGTGGAGTGTGCGTGTAAACCTGAGGTGACCTGCAGTGGGTTTGTTATGTAGCGCTTGTAAAATTTCACTGAGGCTGCTTGGGACGACAAGAAGGTAAGCTGCCTTATTCGGTGCGAAGTTCTTTTTAACTATCACCCCGTTTTGCACACAGAAGGACGATATCCCACGCTTGAACAGTGCAGGCGGTATGGAGGCCTTTCTTTCGATGTAGTTGATCAACTGTTGTAGGATCGGGTCTGAGCACTGCTGTAATGCAAAGGTGCTGCTGCTGATAGGCCCAAGAAAGGCATCGTCGTCTTCATAGCTTGGTGGTGCGCCGACAGGGGCTCTTGAGAGGCAGTCTGCGTCGGAGTGCTTACGACTAGATGTGTAGACTACTTTCACGTCAAACTCCTGAAGCCGTAGGCTCCATCGAGCGAGGCGGCCAGAAGGGTCTTTCAAACTGGCCAACCAGCACAACGCATGATGTTTCGTTAGACCTTGAAGGGTCTGCCATACAAGTATGGGTGGAATTTCGAGGTGGCCTATTCTATCGCAAGACACTTCTTCTCAGACGTGGAATAGTTCACTTCCGCTTTCGACAGTGAGCGGCTTGCATACGCGATGACGTGCTCGCAGCCGTTGTGCTTCTGAACGAGAACGGCACCTAAGCCGATGCTGCTGGCGTTTGTTTGTATCTCAGTTTCGGCATTTTCATCAAAGTGACCCAGCACAGGCGGCGACTGTAAACGCTGTTGAAGTTCTTTGAATGCCTCACGTTGCTCAGCTTTCCATTCGAAAGGGGCGTCCGACTTGGTGAGCTGCGTCAAAGCGTCAGCAATGTGTGAGAAGTTCTTGACGAAGCGCCGGTAATAGGCGCATAGTCCTAAGAATCGGCGCACTGCTCTCTTATGTTGCGGCTGAGGAAACTGTGCGATAGCGGCTGTCTTCTCGGGATCTGGTCTCACGCCATCTTTGCTTATAACATGGCCAAGGAACTGTAGTTCTTCATAGGCAAAATGGCATTTTTCTTGCTTCAGTGTCAGCCCTGATGACTTAATTGCGTCCAGTACCGTCCGGAGCCTTTTCAGGTGGTCGCTAAAGTTGGAGGCGAAGACGACCACATCGTCGTGGTATACGAGACATATTTGCCACTTGAGACCTGCCAGTACTGTGTCCATTAGACGCTGGAAGGTTGCTGGAGCGGAACAAAGTCCAAATGGCATCACTTTGAACTCATACAATCCATCCGGCGTGATGAAGGCGGTCTTTTCTCGGTCTCTTTCATCAACCTGAATTTGCCAATACCCTGTCTTCAGATCAATGGACGAGAAGTACCTTGCAGCACTAAGACGATCTAGAGTATCGTGGATCCTTGGTAAAGGGTACATGTCCTTCTTGGTTACACTATTCAACCGTCAGTAATCGACGCAAAACCGAAGACTTCCGTCTTTCTTTTTGACAAGGACAACTGGTGCCGCCCATGGGCTTTTCGATGGCTGAATTACATCGTCGTGTAACATTTCCTCAACTTGCTCTCGGATGGCCTGACGTTCATGTGCCGACATACGATAAGGGCTTCGATGGAGAGGGCGGATGTCTTCTTGTGTTATGATTCGATGTTTTGCCACAGAAGTGTGTTGGACCTGTGAAGAAGTGGCGAAACAGTCGTCATAACGTCGAAGGAGGTTCTGGAGCAGTTGGTGCTTGCATTGAGGCAAGGAAGGGTTAATGTCGAATGACAGCTGCGAGTTGTGGGTCTGTGGGGTGATGGTCGCTGGATTCGAAAGGGCGAGGGTGTCACTGACTTCCGCGATTTCATCGAGAAAGGCAATGGTCGTGCCTTTGGCCAGATGACGGTGTTCTTGGCTGAAATTTGTTAGCACAACTGGGCCCTGTCCATTCCGGAAGTCCGCAATGCCTCTTGCGATTGCGATATCACGGCCAAGCAAAAGCTGTATGTTACCTTCGGCGACACCATGAGCATTTTCGGCAGTACCAGTGGTTACGGAGATTAGGGTCATTGATCGGGGTGGGACGCTCACGTCATTCTCGAGCACACGGAGGGCTGCGTGATTAAGTGCTGCCGATTATGAATTTATGGCTTCATCCGAAGAAAGTTTGATGGATCTGGACGCCAGGTCAATAACTGCGTGATGTTGAGTCAAGAAGTCCATGCTGAGAATGACGTCACGGGAGCACTGTGGGAGCACCAAGAAAGTGGCAAGGTATGTGTGACCATCGAATGTCACCCTTGCAGTGCATCGCCCCGATGGGGTGAGGAGGGGGCCTCCCGCTGTGCGGATCTGCGGGCCGTCCCAAGCCATCTTAACCTTCTTCAGTTGTGCTGTCAATGGCCCGTGATGACCGAGTAGTCAGCTCCTGTGTCAATCAAGGCAGTTACCGGGTGGCCGTCGATAGATACTTCAAAATCGGTAGCACGTGGACTGGAGTTGCGTGTTGGTTTTGGGTTCGGGTCACGGCTTCCTCTTGTTGCTTCGTTTTGCTTCGTCTCACGGCTTGGGTTGTTGTGCGTTGTCGTCGTCGTAGATGATGTGCTGTCGTAATATATGGTCGTCGGTGGAGGGTCTTCGGTTTTTCCTCTTGAAGCAACCTCACCTCCAAAGGTTGCTGGTTTTAGTTTTCTCTAGGGGGCTTGGGGACCTTCCTCGTTCGTTGTTGTTGCGGTTCGATGACGTGAAGCGTGGGGATGGCGGTGATGGAGAACAGCTCGACAAGTACTCTATATGGCGCAAGTAGTCTTCGATTGCCGGAAGTCGTTGTCTAGGGCGTGGCCGTGGTGCCTGAGATGAGAAGCCATGCAGTCCCATCCGCCTGTAGGGGCAGTGTCGAAGAATGTGGCCGGCCTCACCGCAGTGAAAGCATAGGGGAAGATCGTCGGGAGTTCTCTAGGTGTCGCAATTTCTTTAGCTCGGGCGTCTCTCGTATGTAGGGTGGGCGGGTAAGAGCGGACGGCTACTTGGGGCTGCAGCGTACCGTCGAGGACTGGGCTCGTTTCGTCGGGGTGGCCTAGTGTTCACTGCAGCGGCGTAAGTCATTGCTTCGGCCTCTGTTTGAGTCGTCGCTGATGAAGAGCCAAGCGCCTGCTGGACTTCATCACGCACTATGTCCAAGAGAGATGCTCCTTGGGGGGGCTGGGGGTAGGAGGTAGCAATAGGCGTAGTTCTTCTTTAACCACTTCTCGAATAGCTTCCCGCAGATCGTTGGTGGTTAGCCCACCTTGAATCGGTTCCGAGTAGAGCGAGCTGAGCTGAAACGGGCGGTTGTATTGCCGAGTCCGGGCGTCCAGGGTCCTTTCTATGGTGTGCGCTTCTTCAGTAAATTCGGCGACTGTTTTAGGAGGGTTCCTTATAAGACCGGCGAAAAGCGACTCCTTCACCCCTCGCATTAGGTATCCGACCTTTTTGTCTTCGGTCATGTCTTGGTCCGCTCGCCTAAAAAGACGTTTCATTTCTTCGACGTACACGTTTAGGGTCTCATTGGGCTGTTGGGTACTCGATTCTAGCAGCAGCTGGGCCCTTTCTTTTCGCATCATGCTGGTGAAGGTCCTGAGCAACTCATTCTTCAGAAATTCTCAGGTGGTCAGTGTGGTCTCATGGTTTTCATACCACGTTTTGGCGGGGCCGTCCAGGGAAAAGTAAACGTATCACAGCTTTATTTCTTCATCCCACCTGTTTATGGTAGCCACGCGCTCGAATTGGTCGAGCCATTCTTCTGGGTCTTCAGCGGCATAACCATAGAAAGTTGGGGGCACCCGCGGCTGCTGCAGCATGACAGGGGTAGGTGATTGCGGGGTGCTCATGGTGGCTGTGGAAGCGTCCTTTCGTGGTCGCGTGGGGTCCGGTAGCGGTCCTAGCTCAGGTGGCAGGTTTCGGAGGCGGCGACTGCTTAGAGTATCCGTGTCTTCAGCGTCCTAGTCCTCTGCAGTGGTTGTTTTAAGGTAGTTTTTGTGCATACCCCGCACCTCCACCAAATGTCACGTAAGAGTGAGGGTAGCCCGAAGACAGGAGACCGGGAGGTTAGTAGAAATAGAAGGAGATCCGTTTGTTTGGCGGACTTGCGCCCACTAAAGGAAAACAGACACACCGGCTTAGCGGGTGGCGAACAGAATGGGGAACGGCCGTCGGGGAACAGAATGTCCCACTGGAACGCAAGGCGCGTTCACCATCCGAGATACAATCACCGTAGCGTCTGGCGTTACGGCGACTCCTCGCGGCAATATTTGATCTTTTGAAGAACTTGTGATGTTATCGTTGTTTTTCTTATTGTATTTATGAACCCAACTTCTAGAATAGCCTTTCATTAGGCTGCAGTACTTGAAAATAATTGAATAATATTAATCAGCCACTCGCAGCAGCCGCGCTCACTTCATTTGGGACAAAACACGTGGCCTATAACTGCGGTATTCGACAGTCACCTGAAGACTATGGTAGGTTCAATCCAACTGAAAAATCTTCTCAAATCATTTTCATGAATTTGCACACTGCGCGAAGCATAGCATTCACTTATGCCTCGCTCGCGTCGACGGCAGCTCGGCGTGAGCATATACTGTTGTATATGAAGTTTTAGAAGAGCGCACGCAAACCTTCGCGTCTGTGTTGCACGTGCGTTCCGATCCAACATCTCGCGGGCTCCCTTCACATGATGCTCGTGAAGCTAAACCTGCAAGCTTTGCGTACGGTATTCCATACGCAGCTTAGAGTGGTCAGCAAGCGCTCTGGGACATGACCTAGTTAGTTAATAATGATGGGGTAGAGCACATCGCAAGTAAGGGGGTGATCTCTTCTTGGACGAGGCTAGCGCGAAGATTTCAAACATACGCACACAATACGCGCACCATGTAATGGGGAATTTCACTTCGTCTGTCATATGCAGAAGTAAGGTGTCGAAGCGGCAGCGTTTGGTCTTCTAATCGGTGCTCCCTGTAAGCACTGTTGGCGTCCCCAGGGGTGAAGTCGTCAACGTTTTTTTGGCTCAATCATCGCACTAGGATGGCCACTACAACCACCTGCTCTTCGCACTTATAACCTTATTCATCTTGTCAAATCGGTATCTTCTGTATAAGAACTGCGTCTCAGTAACAGTTGACATGCGAACAATCATTCAGGCACACAAAATTCTTTGTTAAAGCCATTAAAAATACGTCAGTGTTGCTAACAGAGCCATAAAAGTGGATGTTTCACCAATAAGAAAAGGTATATTAACACTAAATCTCCTTGTTTTATCCACTTTGCTGTTTCAATTGAAAAAACCGGAACTTTAAACCACAAATATAGCAGTAACAAGCACGAAAAGAATATGAATATTTTGTTATGTTGTCACACTTTTTTGTATATTAAGTTCGGTTCCAAATGACGCCTTAGCTAGTCAGTTTTTTTATTGGAGCACTGAGGTTTGCCACTATTTTTTACCTGGGCTCACGAGTAATTATTATAGTAATAAATCAGGCCGGTAAGATTACGATGGTGTCTCATTGACATGACGCATCAGCAAAAAAAGCAATATTGACGTACAAGTCGGGCCATTTAGGTACAATTTCAGTCTTCTGCCTAATTTTCTTCAGAAAAAAAAGCAACAAATTATTCGAAGCAGTCAGGTCGATTCTCCCATAATGTGGTATTAAAAAAAGTAAAAAAAACAAGTTTGAATGGCCATTTCAATAGCGACGCGAACTTGTGTCTCACGGAGTGGTCATTCCGGCAGCATCGCGACAACTGAGTGAGCTACCCCAGCACTTTTTTTCTGTATTGCCCTCTTGCTACAGGTAAAGTAATGTGACAATCGCACATCAAACGTGTTTCGTGTGTGCTAACGCATCACACAAAAATATCACATTTTGAATGCAGTCGGTAGTCTTATACACATCTCGCACTTTGATAGCAGCTTCCACGAAACACTCATGAACAGATAGAACTCTTACATCACAGTGTCTGTACGATAACATTTTACGCCAATACCAATGAAAATCGAGCAAGAAAATAACGTCTAAATGTTGCAGAGCACTTTCACAAGGCAACAGGTATGAAGACAGTGAGCTACCCCAGTAAGGTGTCACTTTTGCACAATAGGAGCACATATACTGCCACGTTCCATTTCCCAAGTTTTTGTTATCGTCCCAAAACACCACACGATTCTCAGCGCAAATCGCGCCTGCAGTTTTCGAGAAGGTTCTGGACTGTAGTAGATCTTTTCGATAAGATCACGCCCACTGTGCGAACGGTACAGATTGTTCTGGAACCTACGCCAGCGCCAGCGATAACGATAGAACATTCGACGGCAAGAGTATAAATGCCGACGCGCTTCGCCGCTTGTCAGTTGTTGATCGAAGGCCGACGCTCCGTTCGTCGCCATCAGTCCGAGACTGCTATCTGTGCGAGACTGCTGCTGCAATTGGACTTTCCGTTTACCGGGCAAAGGTTTGCCCAAATAAACAGTTAAACGCCAACACGTAGTCTCCTGTTTTCGGTCACGTCACGACCCCGTGACATCCGGTGGAGGTGCTGCTTCGTTCATGTACCGGACGCCCCCGTCAAGCCGTGAACCCAGCCCACGTCGCGGAGAAGACACCGACGCCAACCAAGAGCAGCGAACAAGCAGCCGACAGCAAGGCCTCCCACCGGAGTACGGGCTTTTACAAGACAAGGCGCGGAAGACCAAAGCCATGACCACGACTACAGCGACAATGACAACCGCAGCGTCCCAGCCCACGATGGTCATGCATCAACCCAGGGAACCACCAATTTTCCATGGGTCATCGTTCGAAGACCCGGAGTCCTGGCTTGAAACATACGACCGTGTGGCCGCCCTCAACCACTGGGACCATGACGAAAAGCTGCGTCATGTGTTCTTCTATTTGGAAGGCACCGCAAGGACCTGGCTCGAAAATCGAGTCCACGCTCCGAACGTGGGATGTTTTCTGCGGCGCATTCCTGCAAACGTTCTTGAGCATCGCTCGCACAGAGAGGGCCGCTGCTTTAATAGAGACCCGGGTTCAGCTACCGAATGAAAATGTCGCCATTTTCACAGAAGAAATGACCCGACTATTTCGTCACGGTGACCCAGACATGCCTGAGGAGAAAAAAGTTCGTTTCCTCATGCGAGGGGTCAAACAGGAGCTCTTCGCGGGACTGATGAGAAACCCACCAAAAACCGTCCAAGAATTTGTAGCCGAAGCGACCACTATCGAAAAGACCCTGGACATGCGCACCAGACAGTATAATCGTCGCCTGACTGCAAACTGCGCTGCTGCTGAAGCCAGTAACTCCGGAGACCTGCGTGAAACGATCCGAGCGATCGTGCGGAAAGAGCTGCGCAAGCTGTTCCCTTCGGCACAGCCTCAAGTGGATTCAATCGCCGACATTGTGCGAGAAGAAGTCCAGCAAAAAACACTCCGACGCCGACTGTCTCTCTCGTGCGCCTGTCGACCAACCGCTACCCGACGACCCGGATGACGACTACTTCTTAGGAACGATAACTACCGACGACTTCGCTGAACGACAGAGGGCCGACCCGGAACTTAAGGCCCTAATAGAATACCTCGAAGGCAGGACCGCCGAAGTCCCGAAGGTATTCAAGCGCGCACTTGCGTCGTTCTTTCTACGAAACGGTCTTCTACAAAAGGAAAACTTTTCACCGCTTCGAGCTAAGTACCTCCTTGTGGTGCCTTCAGCTCTGCGACCAGAACTCCTGCAGGCCCTGCACGACGATCCGATGGCAGGGCACCTCGGTGTTTCTCGCACGCTCGCGAGGACACAAGAAAGCTACTACTGGCCACGTCTTACCACCGACGTCACTCGTTATGTGAGGACATGCCGGGACTGTCAGCGACGCAAGACACCGCCGACAAGGCCAGCGGGACTTCTGCAGCCAACTGATCCACCTTGCCGACCTTTCCAGCAGATTGGTATGGACCTACTGGGGCCGTTCCCGACGTCGGCTTTCGGAAACAAGTTGATCGTGGTAGCTACCGACTACCTCACCCGCTACGCCGAGACAAAAGCTCTGTCAAAAGGCAGTGCATCCGAGGTAGCTAAGTTCTTCGTCGAAAATATCGTCCTACGTCACGGCGCCTCGGAGGTCCTTATCACCGACAGAGGAACGGCGTTCACTGCCGACTTAACTCAAGCGATCTCGGCATACAGCCAAACAAATCACCGCCGGACGACAGCGTACCACCCACAGACCAACGGCCTCACTGAGCGGCTTAACAAGACGATCGCCGACATGCTGTCAATGTACGTCGATGTCGAACACAAGACGTGGGACGCCATTCTTCCGTATGTGACATTCGCATACAACACGGCGGTGCAGGAGACGACGCAGATATCTCCATACAAATTGGTCTACGGAAGGAGCCCGGCAACGACGCTCGATGCCATGTTACCCAACGTCACCGACGAAGAAAAACCTCGATGTGAGCGAGTACCTTCAACGCGCCGAAGAAGCCCGACAGCTTGCGCGTCTCCGTATCAAGAATCAACAGACGACCGACAGCCACCATTACAACCTTCGACGACGCTTCGTGGAATACCAGCCCGGTGAACGTGTTTGGGTGTGGACGCCGATACGCCGACGTGGACTAAGTGAAAAGCTTCTTCGACGGTACTTCGGACCGTACAGGGTAGTTCGACGTCTCGGCCCACTTGATTACGAGGTTGTCCCCGATGGCATCACGAACTCTCAACGACGCCGATCGCGACCTGAAGTCGTCCATGTCGCGCGCCTCAAGCCGTTTCATGCGCGTTAACAAACTGAAAGTGTTTTTTTTGTATTATTGTTGTATCGTAATTTATTCATTGTACTTTCTTGCATTATTATTCTACATTCATCTTTAGTTAAAGCATCGGGACGATGCCTTTTTTTTCAGAGGGGGGCAATGCCACGTTCCATTTCCCAAGTTTTTGTTATCGTCCCAAAACACCACACGATTCTCAGCGCAAATCGCGCCTGCAGTTTTCGAGAAGGTTCTGGACTGTAGTAGATCATTTTTGATAAGATCACGCCCACTGTGCGAACGGTACAGATTGTTATGGAACCTACGCCAGCGCCAGCGATAACGATAGAACATTCGACGGCAAGAGTATAAATGCCGACGCACTTCGCCGCTTGTCAGTTGTTGATCGAAGGCCGACGCTCCGTTCGCCGCTATCAGTCCGAGACTGCTATCTGTGCGAGACTGCTGCTGCAATTGGACTTTCCGTTTACCGGGCACAGGTTCACCCAAATAAACAGTTTAATTCCAACACGAAGTCTCCTGTCTTCGGCCTCGTCACGACCCCGTGACAATACGATCGCACGACGAAATACTGATATTTGATATAGCTTGGTGTGTTTGTGTGTGTGTGTGTGTGTGTGTGCGCGTGTGCGTGCGTGTGTGCGTGTGTGCGTGTGCGTGTGCGTGTGCGTGTGCGTGTGCGTGTGCGTGTGCGTGTGCGTGTGTGTGTGTGTGTGTGTGTGTGTGTGTGTGTGTGTGTGTGTGTTGCGTCAATACGGTGCACCTATCGTAGGGACGTGCCCGGGCCCGTGGAAAATTTCAGCGCATACTGGCTCATCATCAAAATTCCTCTGCAGACTGTGTGAAGCCAGAAAAAAGGATTGTCTGCCCTAGATGCCACTTCGGTAAGTTATCTTTGGAAGTAACCATTGTCATCTGTCAATGTCTATTCGCACATGGAGCCGTTATATTCGCGCTCATGTGAGGCAACCGCTTTTTTTTGCTGTAAATGACAGCTTGCCTCCGTGGGGCGATGCAGTAGCTGTTTCACATTTATGCATCAGCTGGGCGCCCAGCGCGAAGAGGAGGAAGCGTGTTGTAGTAGTGTAATAATGGAAATAACTCGTTATTCTGCAGCCCATATATGGAGCTTTTTATGGAATTCAATTTAGTGAAAGAGAGTAGAAATTAATTCTCAGTAGTGCAAGCTGCGATGGGAAGAATTTCTGGGATGAAATGTTTCTGTTTAATTTATTGAGTACCTTTTATGTAAAAAATGCAACCTAATAAGAAATCATTTCAAAGAATTCGCAAGTTTCATCGCCTATAATGGGTGCTCAGGGGGGTTCAATATGGCGCCCACAGAGAGTATCGGAATCGCCGAGCACATGTGCGACCTACAGTGCAGTGTAGTTTTAGTTACATCGCAAGGCTTTACCCTTTTTGCAATCACATATTATGCGCGCCACCTAGACGCTTCAGAAACTCGGATATGATGCCTCGTTGAAGGCGAAGACGTCCTGAACACATCACTTGCTGCGGCGTATGATGTACATGCAAGTTGCCCTCCACTAAAGGCACGCCTCACGATCATTACGTAGTTTGTCACATCTTTGTCATCATCATCATCCTGACTACGTCCACAGCAGGACAAAGGCCTTTCCCATGTTTCGCCAGTCAACTCGGTCCTGTGCTTGCAGCGGCCAATATATACCCGCAAACTTCTTAATCTCATCTGCCCACCTAACCTTCAGTCTCCGCCTAACCCGCTTGCCTTATCCAAGAATCCAGTTAGTTACCCTTAACGACCAGCGTTTATTCTGTCTGTGTGCTACATGCCCGGCCCATATCCATTCCCTCTTCTTGATTACAACAATGATATTCTTAACATCGGTTTGTTCCCTAATATACTCTGCTATCTTCTTGTCTCTTGAGGTTACACCTACCGCTTTCCTCTCCGTTGCTCGCTGCGTCATCCTCAATTTTAGCTGAACCCTCTTTGCGATCTCCAGCTTTCCGCTCGGTAGCTAAGTACATGCAAAATACAGCCGTTATATACCTTCCTCTTGAGGGATAGTGGCAAACTACCTGTCATGATTTGAGAGTGCTAAAAAAATGTGCTCCGCCTCATTGTTATTCTTCTAGTTACTTCAATCTCGTGGTTCTGTTCTGCGGTTATTACCTGTCCTAAGTTGACATAGTTATTTATTACTTCAAGTGCACTATTACCTATATCGAAGCGCTGCTTTCTTGCGAGGTTGTTGCTTTACGCACAGCCCTAAATAATGTTAAAGCATTCGCTGTTTACTTTCACGTCCTCAGTTTTGAGTGGATACTTACCAATGTAAGGTTTCGCTAAGTTATCGCAATGTCCATCTTTTTGAAACATTTTTGAAAGTCACAGCTTTCATAACTTTATTATCCTTGAAAACTGCTCGTGGGGTATTACACAAGGTATTACAAAAACAAAAAAACGAACACGATAGCAACAAATTGGAAGTTCACGCGCCGAATAGCAAGCAAATTGAGACATGCCCCGCGTTTCTCAAGCGCAAATGACGCACAAAACTTACACATAGGTACAAATAAACGCGAACTAGCGTCTCAGTTGTTACTTCGCTGTGTCTGAAAAGCGCACCCTTTTCGCGAACGGAGACTGTGGAACGATTGCAGTGACTTTTGTGCACCCGGTAACTACAACAAAAACGTTCTAGCGAAAGCCCAACGCCGGCCAAGAAGTATATGTTTCGTACTACACCAGCGAATTCCCGTGCAGAGACAAGAAAATTCCTCATTTCGGGGATTTCTCCCTACAAATTTTCACCAAATTTCCAGCTTATTTGTCTGCGCAACAGTACTGATTTCCGCTGTCATTCACGCACACACTTATTATAATTACAAGTTTCTCAGGTACTGGTGACCTTTGAAGTAATGACTAGCCTCTCCACTGGCTCACAACAAAACCATGACTTTAATTGTTCATATACTGCTAGTACACTGCACATTGTACACTCCATGTCTAACACCACTAGTGAACTAGAAAGTGCTCCACGTAAATATCAGAAACAAATACCAGAGGTCATGCTCTCGCGGTTCATGTGTCAGAACTGATTAGAGCTGATGAAGGTGCATTGTGCCTTTAACTATCAGATGTCATAGAAGAATTTAACTATTCTTGATTCTCCGTGCAATATTACGATGGTTCCCTCTGGCTCCAAATGACACTCGAAAATTCCTACCAAAATGACAAATTCCCAGCACGGAACATCACTGCATGCACATGCTATGAGCGCCGCTGCGTCGCCTCTACTTCTATACTCTTTGAAAAAATTACACTGGCGGCCGCGGGGCGGCGTGACAGTCTACGAAGCTTGCGACTAGTAAATGAGCTGTGCTGCGATGTTATTTCTTTTATTCAGTGTTGCTAGTTGTTGAAAATGCTTAGCAGCTGTCGAAAAGACAGCTAGCAATAGAGTGATATCTCTGTATAAGACCTATAGTACTTCTTGCCAGAAACATAAATGGTATGTTCTAATAAGCTGTCTCGTAATACTGATTCTGTAATTTTCTTAAGACTGCATCAATTTGCTGTCATCACTTTCAGTTTCACATCAGCTGTCATGCTGTGAATGCAATTGAAGCCCAAATTTTAAGAATGCTATTTTGAATGCAAAAGTGGCATGCAACGAAATGCACTATTACATGACCCTATCCCCCATTTCCCTCGCTAGATTGCTCAGTTGCAGAAATGAAGAATACATTGCTCGTTGTCCAGAGTTGCTGTAAGAGACCAGTCAGAAGCAAGAAGTTTGAATTGTACATAACTTTTATTAACATGCCATACTGGTTGTCACATGAAAAAGCGAAAAAAACACATATAGTTGACTTGTGAAAGCATGTGTCATGCCAGCTTCAGTGTGTGCTCCTGTCTTCATGCCGACAACATGCGACAGCTGTTGGTGTCGTGGGCTTCATCTTCTAGGTGACAGCTAACTCTGTCATGCCGCTCTCATGTCTTTTGTTGCTTTGTCTGCAAATTCGCATATGTGCTTACACTTGATGATCTAACATGTGAATAAAAAATTCTTACTATTGTCTTACAGCTGTATTGTTTCTCTTTTTTACAGGCAAGTTCAAATGAGCGAGCTGAGTCTATGAGGGTGTCGATTTTGGCTTGTAGGTATGGTAGGATTATAATACATGGTAGCGCAGACAAAGGATATGGACAAGAGAAGGCACACTCAAGTTGTATTGAATGTGCCTTCACTTCTTCATGTCCTTTGTCCTTATTGCCATATATTATCCAGCTAGCTGAAGACATTGTTGCGCTCGAAGATAAACCAAGTCTACGGGAAGATTTTTTTAACAGTCAGCAAAGTGCACGGTGATTCGAAAAGTAGTCAAAACTCTCCTCAAAGTGCTGAAGTCGTCGATGGTGATGCTGTTCTTAGATTTTCCATTAAGAAATTCAGCAGTGATGCCTTCTGGCCTCCCTGCAAGCAGATTTCAAGCTATGTTCTAGTTGTAGATTTTGTTTTAACAACTGGACTGCAATGAACACAGGTGGATGCCTTGCTGAAGATATTGCATTATTTTGAAGGAAAAATATTTTTGCATCTATTAAAAGTGGTACAAACCCCAATTTTAAAAGCTGATTTACCTCTGTCATGCAAATATCTTTTACACGTAAAGAGGTATGAGCTAGCGTGAAACATGAAAAAGGTAGAGAATTGTAACTTAGCTTGGTGCACATTGTGATGTTGGCCATATAGAGTGCTTCTCGTGGCCGCGTGTACCAGTTTGGGCAGTGCTGATGATGTCTAGGACCATAACAAACAAAATGGTTGCTTGTACGTCACCAACAGAGCCAGCCATGAAAATGTGACAATATCTTGAGCTCAAGTGAAGATGTGATGAAAAGCTTGCATTATGTTGGGAAGTCCGGGCCCAGTAGTAACCTACAGTAACGTGTACTTATTTTTGAAGGTGTAGTGATAATTACATGTGCACTATCTAGGGCATTTGAAGGCGGGACCTTGCATATAATGCCAAAAAAATAAACTGGTAAATTTTGCATCATTACCTTTGAATACAGATTTCACAAACTCTATGCCATATCATTTGTGCTAATTTTGGAGTATTGGCAAGCCTTTGAATTCCCGTATGAGTGGATAAAATTTATAACGTTAAGCTGTTTGTAATCTGCATCACCTGTCAACATTGCAGTCAGTAGGAGCTTGTGCTCATGGATGCCAAATCTTCACGTAGAGAAAGAAACTCATACATTTTTACAATGAATGTGAGGCTCTTTGACTTTTGGAATGTGCTGCACTGGTGAACATCATATCTAATGCAGTAATATGGCCTAGGATGCCATGTCAAGTTGTCCCTCACGCATATATACATATATGTGTTGCCGTGCACCAGACATGCACACAAGCGTGGTAATAATGACCACTTTAAATCCAATTTTGATTTATTGCTTTGTGAATGCTACGAAGCAATACCGTACAAAGCAGAATTTGAGTGCTCTCGTATTCAAGTACCTAATTTCAACAGATTTCTGATTAATTTTTTAATAATTCTGTATTATTATTAGCTGTTGGTCAAGTGAGATACGACAGTTTATGTAGTATTTTGTACATAACTGTCGTAGAAAAGCTTCAGGTTAGTGTAATTAACTATGTTTTCTGAACTAAATTATACACACTACTGCACGGCTTCGGTTTCTGTGCCTTTTGTCGGTCATCACTTCCACAATGTGTACATATTCGGTAATGACAGTAAATTGTAGGACTTTCTTGTGTTCTTTCACGATCTGGAAATCACCTGGCCAGGCTTGCTATCTTGGGCCACTTGACGGTTTGGTTTGTGCAGAATAATATGACATACCATAGAGGGTTACACAATCATCAGCAAACTTACTCATGAGTCAACCAACTCATATTCAGATCGACCAGCATATCTTAGTCGGATTATGTTTGGGTGAGTAACATTTTCGAATGTTTTAGTCCAAGAGTTCCGCTCAGAAAAATTTCGGGTATGCGTTCCTGTCAGCCATAAGCACAAGATTTATTTTTTGAGTGAGAATGCATGAGCTTCACTTGTTGCTGACTTATGGTCCTATCTACTCAACTTCATTACTATTAGCCTTATGTCAGCTCACGTTCATGCTTGCGCTTACCCACACGCTTCAGTGCATGACAGTTTATACTTCATTTAAATATTTGTTGATCAGAAGCATAAGTTACGGAAGCGGGTCGCTTTGGCCTCAGTTCACAATTTCTTTCACAGGGCGTTATTGATAAAAATATCTGGTGGGAGTTGCCTTTCAATAATTATGTGCTTAATTAATTGTCACTGGTAACTCATATTGAAAGATACGAGGTCAAAATGAGTGCAGGAGGGTACCATATATGGTAAATATTAGCATTGAAGGAGTACTATGAATTTCAACAGTTTTTTTTTATATTGCTGCTTCTAAAAAGTTGAAGTGCCAAAATGTATAGTTGTTAGAAGTACAGACAATACATTTTTGATACCGCTTCCTAAAAAATGTTTTAGGTATGGATATCGAGGTGGCGGTATTATTGAAATACGCAAACAGTGTGGTTCATCGCTAAGTCACAAGGCAATAGTAACAAGCACTGAATAGATTGCTGTAGGTTGTATCTGTTGCATGTAAACGGTGAAGGGTGAATGGTCAGGCAGGTGATCCAAGAACAATTTTGATTGCACACGTACAGACACAGAGTTTGCAAATGAAGTGAGCTGTTCGTTCTCCATGTGAAAAGCTCTATTCTGGGTGTTGTCTTGTCGATGCGGGCATTTTAACAAGGCTTTGGAAACAATACAGGCATGCTACAATACATTAAAATAGTACGGCTAGAAGCACGACATTATGCTTTCCGTAATGCGGTGGCTTCAATGAACTCCATGTGCAAGTTTTACTATGTTATTTGTCATGGGCCTAGCAGGCACTCTCCAGGACAACGAAAACTTCAAAACGAAACCACATTTTGTAATACGTCTTCCTTGGTTTCAGTGTTAATTGTTTGTGTTAGCACTAAATTCCAAGGAAAATAAAGAGCATTGACACCATGGTTTGAAAAGCTAATTATATGTCAACGTACTCGTCGGTCAACTGACTGAAAATGAATGAGCCGCGAGTCTTAGGGCAATCGGCTGAGTAATATTTTGGCGAGTTTTAGTACAAGTGAGTCCGGCTGAGTAAACTAATACAGAGTATGTGTTCGTATGCATTTGGTTGAAGAAAATACTTAGTCCAAGCCCCAAGCATAAAATATAATTCTTGAGTCCACCAGAACACACTACACCAGTATGATTCTTCCACCAGAACACATCTCACCAGAACACACCAGTCTGGGTCGGCGTTCGCACCAGGACACACTGCACTGGGTCAACGTTCACATCAGAACACACACCACCAAAAAACTTCCCACCAAGACACACAAGTGTGGGTCGGTATTCCTCCGGGATCACAGTACACCAAGCTTGCGTATACTTCAGGACACACCACAGTGTTTTGAATTATACATGTGACGCTATGATGTATTGGCGACATGGCCTGGCTCATACACCATGTTCTGTTCTCTGACTTCTTCCTTCTCGGCTTCTACCAACCATCGCTACCTTCATACGTCACATGATTCCCCCTCCCCCCCCCCCGAAAGAATGCGCGAGCTACAAACTATGAAGCATGAACATGTGGTGTCTCATCATAGGAAAAAATATCACAAAATAGAGTAGTTCCATGTAATACGGCAGTTTCATGCACTTGCACAAAAACATTCACAGGGAAGGCAGTCCAGTGACATCTAGGAGACCTCAGGTGGGCGAGGTTGGCTGTTGCGTTCTGGAGTACATAACCATGCATTCGACGTGGAAAATGATGATGACACAGCCTGGATAGTAGCGAAAAACGAACAAAACTGGGAGTCATTGTAGTGTTGGAAGGTTGGGTGTATCATGCGTCGCATTTCGAGTCGTGGCTGCGACAGACGCATTGTATCTAGAATGCGTGCTTCTTGAGAGGTAGTGACGGCTAGATGCCTGTGTGCTGGCGCCATGCAAGAAGTTCTTCCGCGTCTTTCTTGGCGTTTTCTATGGTGTTGTCGTCTGCGTAACCGCAGGCGCAGAGAGCGTCTGTGGCGATGTTCCTTCATCCAGAAACGTCCTACTTCTGGAAAGGGCCCTTGTATCAAAGTCCTTAACTTTTTAACTTGTTCAAGTTGTGAGTATGCTTCCGTTGAAGTTTTCGTTCGTCGTCGTATTTTCTTGGTTTGCTGATGGCTTGGAGAAAATTGTGGGTGGTCATTGTCGTTGAATAAGGAGACGCTGTCGGTAGTCCCAGCATTATTTACGTGTGGGATGGAAGCATTATTTCTGTCAAGGAAAGCAGTATATACATTTTCGTTTTTATCGGCGAGACTTGCATTGAATGGTGACTCCGTAACGTTTCGACTTTTGGTTTGTCCGGTTCCTGAAAATGGCATCGCCGCAAACATGGCTTGACGTGGTTCTGATTCCGTAGATTTGTTTCTTTGCGGGAGAATTGAGCCAAGCGTTCCTGATGTACAATAGCTTTCGGAATAGCAGTGGCTTGACAAGTTATTTGGCCGATATTTCAGGTGGTCTGTTGCGTATGTGGCGATATCTTGAGGGGTGCGATGAGAGTGACGAGCGCCAGACGAGCTACTTGGCACAAAATCAGGTGGTGGCTTACGTAAGCAAGGCGACGAGTCAAGTACATTGGGTGCTTGAATATTGTCTTGATTTGTGTATTGTCTTGATTTGTGTGTGGAAGAGGTTAGCGTTGGTGACATTTGTGAAGATGGGAAACCAGGTGGAAGGTTCGGCATTGTAGAAAAACGGCTGGGATGTCTTTCTATCAGCAGATGACTGGCTTCGCCTGACGGGAATTGTAAACTTCTGCTCTGTGCTCGAACGTGTGAAGGCTGCATATGAATGTGATTACTGAATTTGAATGCATCAATATGGCTGGTTGTAACTGACTTTTCATTATAGTCTTGAAACCAGATGATCATTTCTTCTTTTATCTTTTGCCAAGACTCGTCGTTGTCAAATATGTGGCTGGGATAAAACTCAAATGCCTCACCGGTGACGTAGTCGCTGAAGTTCGATACCATATCCTGTTCCGACCAAGATGCAGCGGTAGCGTGGAACTCGAACAGGTTGAACCAGTCCTGTACAGGTCCATCGTCCGCTGCTCCGGTGTACTTGGGAATGGGAAGGTCGATCGATGATTCCGTCATGGTGCTGGTCGCTGTGTGCAGCTAGGAGATGATTACGTAGTCGATGTATGGTCAGGGCGTCTTGTGTAGAACTGCGTCGATGAACAGACACTGATGAAGTGGCTGGGAGGTCTTCATCCTGTCGACTCGTGTGACGCTATGGTGTATTGGCGACGTAGCCTGGCTCATACACCATGTTTATTCTGTTCTCTGACTTCTTCCTTCTCGGCTTCTACCAACCATCGCTATCTTCATACGTCACATACACCATAACACACCACAGCACACTAGACATACTGGTTGGTTTTCACTTGGTGTCACATCAAATTATATTGTTATTCATCATGATCTGTATCACTGAAAGTTAAGGTGCTGGAAATCTGCGCCATTTAGAACAGATGAGTTGGTGTGTTCTTGCCGTATGCAGAAATTTCGAAATCGCGCGATTGTATCAAGGCCACAGGGTCTTAAATATTGAGGACGGGGCTTTGAATTGATTCTGCCACCAGAGTGTCCACCACTTCAGCTAGTGTTAGTCCATTGTGACCTGGCATTCAACCTTAACGAACAACACGAACGAGATTGGGTGTATAATATATGAAATTCTAATAAACAAGCTGGTGTCTTGGCTACTGTCAAAGCAGTGCAAACGAACAAAGAATCAGACAGCATAACAACGGAAATGTTATATATTGGGAGCTTGCGCATGGGCAGAAATAATGTCAATAATTCTGCTTGGAATGTAGGCGTGAATTTGGGCAGTCGCAGTGAATAAGACCAAACTAATGCTGTTGAGTAAATGCCTACTACTGCTTTCCCGGCAATAACGGAAGCATCTGAGACTGTAACTGAACTTATCTGTAGGCTACTGTGGTGGTCTTCAAACAACCAAGTCAAATATTTGATTGGAAAAAGTTTAGTATTACTTGGAAATATATCGTCAAATTCTATTCTTGCCGTCAGATTCCGCACCTGTGATAAACTCGCATCGAGAATTTTACCGCTGATGCCTCTAACAGTTTTGCACGTAAACTATTTGAGGTCAATGTAGTCGTTACCACTCACAATAAAAAATATGGATGGCTCGCTTACAGATAAATATTGAAAGCGTCTTTGTCGGGAAGCATAGATGTTTAAAAATGTTTGAACAGTCAATATGCGAAACCTGGTTTGTAGAGAGGGCAGATATGCTTCATAATAAAGAACAATAGTAGCGTCAAACTCAGGGAGGCCTGAACATAGACGCAATGCCGCATGATCGATAGATAGAGGAGGACATAATTCATAAGTGGGTCCTCAACAGAACAACACAAATCAAAACTATGATATTCAGCGGACATACATGCAATACGTCATCAACAAAGCTCTTCTAATAATGTCCTGGCCGTACATCAGTGCGATTCGCACAGATCTCAGTGAGAATGCAAGGAGAGCACATTTTTTACCAATAAGAGACATGCGCAGGTCACTGAGCCATACTTCAAAAGCAATTAAATATGATCGCAAAATATTGTACGACGAGTGTATGTCGTTGGAAGCTGAAAAGAACGCTATATCGCTTGCGTAAATATACACTTGCTCTCTATCGTGCGTAGAGATAGAGCTTATTATCATTAAGAAAATTGGTGAAAGAACGGATCCCTGAGGACCTTCTCCTGTTCGTTGGTATTGTTGTGAAGATAGGCCATTAGGCAAACAATGAAATGTACACCCCCCTAAATAGTTTTGAATTCATGCAATATATTCGGGAACGTTGACACTTCGAAGTTTACTAACCAACACGTCGTGCTGCACACTGTCATACGTCTTAGAAATATCGAAGGTAACCAGAGTGACATATTGCTATCTGAGCCGGGCAAGTTTTCCATCTTCCATGTCAACATGCGCACACTATATATAACACAAACGTCAAAATATGATTTGAGATTCAATCAATAAATTATTATACTCTATCCATCTTTGAATAAGTTCAAATAAACTCGTCAAAATTTAATTTGAGATTCAATCAATAAATAAAATACTCTATTCATCTTTGAATGAGTTCATATAAACTCGTTCTATTAGCTTTACAAGATTTGAGGTGAGGGAAAAAGGCGTAATGTTGTATATAGAATAACTAGATCCCTATTTTTTTAATATAGGTGTTACTTAAGCAACTTTACAGTAAGGATGCGCCGAGGCATTTTTTATAGAAAGCTTTTAAAATATAACAAGATCGCTGGAAGCAAAAGCAAGCATACTTTTTATCATCGCTGTAGGTATGTTATCACGACCTAGAGATGAACCTAACAGTGATTGTACTACCTCTTATATCTCTTCTAGTGTTGTTTCCTTGTATTCATTAGCTTCTTCTGCGACCGGCAAAGGGTGGAGTAGCACCGATGTAAGGAAATCTTCTCAGCCTTTTCCGATTGCTTCCAATGACTGCGACGATTCTGTGGGTGGTAAACAAATCGAATCTACATTTATTGGTAACAGAGCGATCTTTCTGTACCCTAGAAACCAAAATAGGTCTTTCCTATTTATTGTCTCCGACATATAACTGTATTGTCTGGAGTTCTGCTCTTTTATTGCTCTCCACCGTTTGTCTGATTGTAGCAGCAACATATTCAGGGTCTTTCCAATCAAGTGGACACTATATGTTGATTAGTTTCCTCCATGCTGCCTTTCGTCACTTACAGTCGCGATCACAGGCAGTCTTCCATCATGGTGAATGAGTACTACTTCTAGATAACTGCTTACTGAATTTCGCTTTATTCACAGTGTCACCTTACAGCTGGAATCGATTAAGGGCAATCACTTGCTCATTTTTTCCTGCCTATTCAGTTACACCTAATCGTATTTTATCTTTAAATTTGGTGTATTTAACACAATTCGGAAAGTATTTCTCGGAGCAAGCGGGCATAATGTTTCAAACAATATTGGAAGGTGATTACTATTTGTGGCCAATGTGATGGTGAACCAGTACAAAATGATATAACCTGAGTTGGTAATGGTCAGGTCTATTACAGAAGGTGATAGACCAGATACATAAGTGGGGATCTCTAATTCACACACTGAACGCCATTCAGACTGGACAATTTATTAATTTATTGTCACAGGCATCATATTTATAACCCAAAGATATGTGGTGTGTAGTAAAGTCTTCTGCGATGATTATATTCTTTTTGCGTGCTGTTACTGCGGAATCAAGTAAACAAGTATTCACAACACCTGTGGGGAAATATGCAATGAATATTAAAAATGATGTACAACCAGGGATAGATATATTTACTGCTAAATTTTAACTCTCTGTGAATATGGACCGATAAGATATCTTCACTCTATGAGCAAATGTCCTCGAGATGCAAATCGCTAAGCCTCCTCTGCTATAACGGCGATTTGAAAAAAGTGGAGATAGTCTAAGAATAAAACTTTTTTCCGCAGATAAGCATGTTTCTTGCAGATATTAATTGAGGAGAAAACTAACTACAAGTATGCAAGGTATCGGTAGCTGCAGCAAGAAGTGAGCGATGATTCCACTGAAGCACTTTTAATGACCCTATATGAAGGTAGACCATCAGCCTCAACTGCCTTCTGGATAATGATGTCCTTTAAGAAATCATCCTTCGTCAGCGAACTGCTGTACAGGCATTTTTTACTTCAATCAATGAAGAAGAGTTGATTTTGGTGAGTGAGGAGTAGCCAGGCGTGTGAAGGCTTTATTTTTGAAGCCCATAATTTCAGGGCTATGTGAAATGGCCTCAGAACCGTTCCCCCCGTCCTGTTCGCAAGGACATGGAAGACGTCCGCAACACCCGACGCCCACCTGCTGGCTCTCGGATGCTGATCTACATGGCACAAGATGATGCTTCGCCATCCAGGCCCACCGAACCAAGCCACTCCCCGTCGCCCTCAGGACGCCTGTCACACTCAACTAACCGACGTCGCTCCCCCTCACCCTCCTACCACCAGTCCTCGGAAAACTGACGGGCGCAGCTCCTAGAGGTGAGCCTGCTTCGACGACCCGACCCGAAATTCCTCTACACATGATACCCGGACACAACAACTTGATTAATGTAAATGTTGACGGTACTTCTGTGGTAGCAGTCATTGACACCGGCGCTCACATATCAGTCATGAACTCCAGCCTTTGTGCTCGACTCAAGAAAGTGCTCACTCCTGCTCCGATCACTGTTGTTGGAGTAGCTGATGGTGCAACACCGGCAGTCACTGGGATGTGTGCCGCCTGTGTCACTGTTGCTGGACGTCATACCATTGTTCTGTTTTACGTACTGGACCACGGCCCACATGACATCATTTTGGGACTCGATTTTCTGTCGGAGCATTCCGCCCTAATTGACTGTTCTGCTGGTGTTGTTCAGCTCGTCCTACCACACGCCATAGACCCTCCTGATCCTGCGCCACCAAAGCTATGCTCCACCGACTTTGTTCGCCTATCTTGTCGAGCTGTGACGTATATCGACGTCTCTTCTGATCCACCTGTGGCTGACGGCGATGATGTCATTTCACCTAATCCTACAGTCCTCTGTTCGCTCAATGTTGCGTTACCCCACACTATCATCACAATGAAGAACAACGTGGCATGTCTCTCTATTGTGAACTTTGGACTTTGCTCTGAAGTGCTGCCACGAGGGATATCCCTTTCAACCCTTGCCCCGGCCGGCGACTACCACATATCGGCCTTAACAGAGGATACACCGTCATCTGTAAGTATTCAGTCGGGCTGTGCACTAGACTGCATAACTGAATGATTGCCTCTGATCTCCCGGCCAAGCATGTATCTGCGCTTCGTGGCCTTCTTGCGTCGTATCAAGACGTCTTTGATCTTTGTGACCGACTCCCTAGGTCAAACGACCGTCGTAAAGCATCGGATCAACACCGGTGATGCAAATCCACTACACTGGCGACCCTATCGGGTTTCCTCCACCGAGCGCCACGTGATCTAGCAAGAAGTGGACAAGATGCTTGCCTGAGACATCATTGAACCTTCTTCAAGTCCTTGGGCTTCGCCCGTTGTGCTCGTGAGAAAGAAGGATAACAGCTGGCGCTTCTGTGTCGACTACAGATATCTTAACAAAGTTACAAAAAAAGACGTGTATCCTCTGCCGCGGATAGATGACGCTCTTGACTGCCTTAGTGGAGCAAATTATTTCTCTTCCATCGACCTTCATTCCGGGTACTAGCAGATATCAGCTGATGATCTGGACCGTGAAAAGACGGCATTTATAACCCCCGATGGGCTCTATCAGTTTAAAGTAATGCCGTTCGGGTTATGCAATGCCCCGACTACATTCCAACGAATGATGGACGCTCTTCTTCACGGTTTCAAGTGGTCGATCTGCTTATGCTACCTTGAGGACGTCATTGCTTTTTTGCCAACTTTCGAAACTCACCTCGAGCGTCTCTCAACAATTCTTTTGATTTTCCGCAAAGCAGGGCTCCAACTAAACTTGTCGAAATGTCACTTCGGCCGCCGGCAGATCACTGTCCTTAGACACCTTGTCGATTCTTCTGGTGTTCGTCCCGACCTGAGAAAATCCGCGCCGTCAAGAACTTACCTGTGCCGACCTCTGCGAACGACGTTCGAAGCTTTGTGGGCCTTTGTTGTTACTTTCGTAGATTTGTGCGGAATTTCGCTGAGGTCGCACGCCCGCTCACGGAACTACTAAAGAAAATCTGGCTTTTGTGTGGAGACCTGAACAAGCCAGAGGATTCGTTGAACAGACGAGTAGACTTACGACGCCACCGATTTTCGGCCACTTTGATTTATGCGCTCCAACGGAATGGCGTACCGACGCCAGCGGCCACGAATCCGGAGCCGTTTTGGCACAACGACAGCATGGCTGCGAGCGCGTTATTGCATACGCTAGCCGTCTTTTATCACCAGCAGAGCGAAATTACTTCATCACAGAACGCGAATGCCTAGCGCTCGTCTGGGCAGTGGCTAAAATTTGGCCGTATTTGTATGGACACCCGTTCCCGGTTGTCACTGATCACCACGCCTTATGCTGGTTGTTGTCCTTAAAAGATCCTAGTGGACGTCTCGGCTGGTGGGCTCTACGGCTACAGGAATATTCCTACACGGTTGTCTACAAATCAGTTCACCACCATGAGGACGCCGATTGCTTGTCGTGTCATCCAGTAGACCCAGCAGACGTTTCTGAGAGTGATGAGCCTACTTGCGTTTTGGCACATTCCGCGTTTAGCAACAACGAAGATCAGCAACGCCGTGATCCTCACCTCAGAGATATAATGCTTCGGCTTAGTGGTCCCACAACTCCTCCGTCTCTTCGTATGTTCCTGCTCCAAGATAACGTCTTATATCGCTAAAGCATGCATCCTGACGGCCCTGAGCTGCTGTTGGTCATACCACAACATATGCGTCAGACTGTCCTTGCACAGTTGCATGAAATTCCGACAGCTGGTCACGTGGGAGTTTCAAGAACTTATGACCGCGTTCGACATCGCTTCTTTTGGCCCGGTATTTACCGATCCGTCTGCCGTTACGTCGCCTCATGCAAATCCTCTCAACACCGCAAAAAACCAGCAACCCTTCCAGCGGGACGCCTTCAGCCCATTCAGATCCCATCCGTACCATTTTATAGAGTAGGTGTTGACTTACTAAGACCGTTCCCTTTATCGGCCAGCTGAAACAAGTGGATAGCAGTAGCCACGGATTACACCACTCGGTATGCCATCACGCGAGCCCTTCCTACTAGTTGTGCGACCGACGTCGCTGACTTTCTTCTAGAAGACGTCACCGTCTTCTAGAAGACGCACCATGGTGTAAGACGTCGTCTTACACCATGGTGCTTCTCGGCAACTGCTTACCGCTCGGTGTCGCTACTTTTTATAACAAGTTATCGAAGACATATTACACTCTTGCGCTACAAAGCACAAGTTCACAACGGCGTACCATCCTCACACCAACGGGCTCACGGAGTGGCTAAATAGAACAATCACGGACATGCTCGCCATGTACGTTTCTTCCGACCATCGCGACTGGGACTCCGCCCTTCCATTTGTAACATTTGCCTCTAATGCGTCTTGGCATGACACTGCAGGTTTCTCGCCATTTTTTCTCCTGTACGGACGAGAACCTACGTTGCCTTTTGACACGCTCCTTCCTGCCGTTAGCCACATGTCAGAATATGCCCGCGTTGTCATCTCTAGAGCTCTAGAGGCACGTGAGATTGCTCGCCGGTGTCTGAGCGATTCGCATGAACGTCAACGACAGGTCTACGACGCGTGCCATCGTGATGTCCACTTCAGTCAAGGTGACACAGTCCTTCTCTGGACGCCGTTGCGGCGAATTGGCCTGTGCTAAAAGCTTACTTCACCGTACTCGGGTCCGTACCGTGTGGTGCGCCAAGTCACCGACGGGACATACGAAATTGAACCTCTTAACGCCACCAGCGCGCGATCGTGTTATGGCGTTGTTCACGTCACGAGGCTGAAGCGATATCACTCGGACCATCCAAGCAACTAGACGGTGCCTTCGCCGCCGGGGGTGATGCTACGGGGCACCACAAACGAACATTGTAGAAAAGAGGACGATGTTTAGGGGCGAGCTCGTGCTGACTGGGCTCCATATTGTATGCCTGCCTGTTTACCAAAAGAAAAGGTATTTTTCGGACGCCTTCTCCCCGTAACAATATCAATGTACTCACGCGCGGTTTTTGCAGCAGACGCAGTTTCTGGCGCGTTTTTATCTATTCCTTCGCAGGTAAGCGCGATACGCGCATCAAGATCAGGATTTCCGGCACAATGAAACATTTCGGTCAGCTGTGTCATCAAATCTTGCCCGATATTTTCTGACAGGGTTGAAAACAGGGTGTTCATTGCTTTTGACGTGGCCTTTTCGACATCATTTGCCGAAATTTCACCCATAGAGGTTTCTAAAGCTTTAGAATATCGAGCATCAGCGTCAGCCTGCCCACACAATGTATATAGTACGGTGGCTAGACCTTGACGTCCTGAGCATTGCTTCCTTTCCATATTCTCCGAAAATTTGAGCTCTTGATCTCTCGGAGAGCTGTTTGAATTATCATCAGGGTGAGCACCTTTGCAAGACAGCATCGTTCATTTTGCGAGGGACATGTTTGCAGGTCATGCTCTTCGCCGCTTATGCGACATCGAAAAGACGATCGGCAGCTCTTAATGATATTGCCATATCGCCAGCACGGGTGCATTGAAGTGAGCGGTTGTGAGAGTCTGAACTCTATAAATAAAGGGCATGCCACAATCTCTGTTGGCGTGCTTATGCCTGCAAATGTTCCAGTGAACGACTTTGTAGGGACTCTCTTCTTTTCCCAAACTCGTGAGCAAAAGTACACTGATAGGGGCCCTGCAGCTGAAAACATCTTGAGGACTTATGAGGCGCACAGGCTCGAATCTCCACCACGAACTATGTCTTTCACCCTAACGAGATAAGTCAGAATAAATGGGCTCACCGGTTCTAAACCGGTGAGCCCAATGCAATCATGGTGCACTTTAACGAATCAGAAATGCGGGCCTGGTCCAGAGAGCAGCACGGAATGCCTCCCTGCCAAACTGTCAGACATTAGTGATATTATGGTTGAGTGTCGTCACTTTCCTCCGCTCCTCTTAAATAACACTCGGATTCTTGACCCGGAATAGTCTCCCATTGTTCGACAGTAGGGCAACAGGAACGCTATAAATACCACTGCGCAAGAAGGCCTCTATAGGCCCGTTTTTTGTGGAAAGAAGGGCCGTCCAGTGGAAAGGTCTCTGGTCAAGAAAGAGACACTAGGTGCTTACTGTACAATCAGGTTAAAGAGTAAAAAATAAATATATATATATATATATATATATATATATATATATATATATATATATATATATTGTAAGGCAACGTTTTGGCTGCAAGATACTTCTTTTTACTTGCCGAGCCTCTGCGCCACAACACAGGTCAGACTGATGAGGATGAGTATGTACTTATGATAAGATAAATTTACGCGCATGAATAATGCTCACAGTTATTCTATTCCCCGCCCCCCGCATGAGCAGCCAGCCCGGACGCGTCTTAAACGGAAACGGAACGTCGAAAGAATGGCTTGACACGCGATACGTGGACAATCTCCGAACGACGACAGCGATAATCCGAAGAAAGGTTCTTGGGAGTGACACGGTAGTTCACTGTTGACGTTTGCTTATTGATTGTATAGGGTTCATGAAGCGTGAGTGAAATTTATTGCACAATCCTGGAATACGAATGGGCGTCCAAAGTAACACTTCATCCCCCGGACCGAAGAAGACGTCGCGATGAGAGCTGTCGTAGCGTTGCTTGCGATCTTGCTGATTGGCTTCTGTAATAAGGCGAGCCAATTGCCGACATTCTTCGAGCCTTGTGATGAACTGCTCTGATACGGTTGCCGAGGCGTCAGTTGGAACAATTAAAGAAGAGACGTCGATGATGAATGTCGGTGAACGGTCGTACACGAGGTAGAATAGCGAGTAGCCAGTAGTTATTTGAGCAGTGGTGTTGTGGGCAAACGTCACAAAAGGAAAATCGTATCCCAGTTGTCTTGGTTTGGTGAGATGTACATCAATAGCATGCCTGTTAGTGTCCGATGAAATCTCTCTGTCAGCCCATTAGGTTGGGGTGGTAGGCTAACGTCATCTTATGTACTGTACCACAGGTTGTGAGCAGGGTTTCGACTATGGTGGACAAGAACGTCTTGCCGCGGTCACTCAGGAGGACGTGAGGTGCCCCGTGACGCAATACAATCGCGTTGAGAAAAAAGTCTGTGACGTCTGAAGCAGAACTTCTGCGTACTGTAGCAGTTTCAGCGTACCGTGTCTGGTGATCGACAGCTCTCACAATCCAACGATTATTTGCTGGCGTGATGGGGAGAGGTCCTAGTATGTCTATGCCAACGATGGCGAAATGAGTCTCGGGACACGCCATTGGTTGCAGAAGGCCAGCAGGAGACGAAGTTGGTCGCTTCTGCCGTTGACACAGATGGCAAGATGCAGCGTACTTGGCCACAAAGGTAGAGATGCTAGGCCAGAAGAAACGTTTCCTGATGCGGCTTTGTGTTTTGTGAAATCCCAAGTGGCCTGCACATGGGACGTCATGTTTCAAGGACTTGGTGACGTAGAGAGTGCAGAAGTCTTGGAACCCAGCGGTGTTCATCAGTGGTGTAAACGTAATGATGTAGCACATTGTTATCGAGCTTAAATTGCCATAGTTGTCGGCGCAATCTAGCATTAGGATTAGGTGATATACCATTTAGGCGTTGAATAATGCTATTGCAATATGGAATCATCACACCGGCATGTGGTGAACTCGGTGTAGCGATTTGAAGCCGGCGTGTCGATAACCGCAAGTTGTGATAATGTGAGGGTGGACGCAGTGCTTTGCCCACCAGACGAGCAATCACCTGACGTACTTGATGATGACAGTAGAAGGGGGCAGCGAGAGAGAGCATCTGCATCTTGATATCTTTTGCCAGACTTATAGACGACGTCAAAATCGTACTCTTGTAGGCGGAGCACCCAACGACCGAGGCTACCAGACAAGTGTTTCAGTGACGATAGCCAGCACAAGGCGTGATGGTCTGTAATAACTGTGAAGTGGCGTCCGTAAAGATACGGTCAAAATTTTTGCATGCCTCAAACGACAGCAAGGCACTCCTGCTCAGTTATGGAGTAGTTGTGTTCAGCAGCCGCAGGAGCACGAATAGCATACGCAATAACTCTTTCCTGAGAAGTGGCATTCCGCTGTAGAAGAACTGCACCAATGCGACGGCCACTCGCGTCGGTGTGGCGACACGTCGGTGCGTTCTCGTCGAAATGGCACAGAACAGGATCGGATGTTAAAGAATGCTTGAGGGCTTGAAAGGCATGCTCACAGTCGTCATTCCAAGCGAACGTTGATCGGGATGTCAGCAGCTTATGCTGTGGCGACGCGATGGCAGCAAAATGGCTGATGAAGCGGCGGGAGTAGGACACCAGGCAAAGGAAAATTCATAGGTGTTTCTGATTTTCTGGCCGAGGGAAGAGTATCACGGCAGCAAGCTTGTCAGGATCTGGTCGAACGCAATCTTTGCTGATAAAGTGGCCCAACACCTTGATGTTCTTGTTGGCGAAATGGCATTTTAATTTCTAGTGTTTAGCTGAAGTCCAGCATTAGAAATGCACGTCAAAACTTCGTCCAAATGATGAAGATGCTGATGAAAAGAAGAGGAGAAAATGACGATGTCATCTAGATAACAGAGAGATGTTTTTCATTTCAGGCTGCGTTGAACTGTGTCAATCATGCGTTCAAACGTGGCCGGAGCATTACATAAACGGAATGGCATCACGTTCAATTAATACAGCCAATCTGGTGTTGCAAACGCAGTTTTTTTCGCCCGCCTCGTGCATAGGTATTCACCAATAACCAGACCGTAAGTCGAGGCTGGAGAAAAATTTTAGCGCCTTGCAGAGAGTCAAGTGCGTCGTCGACTTATGGGATCGGGTACTTGTCTTTGCGCGTGATCTTATTAACTGCTCGATAATCGACGCAGAATCGCACTGAACCATCCTTCTTTCGGACTAGCACTATGGGTGAAGACCACGAGCTGGACGAAGGCCGGATAACATCTCGTTTGAGCGTATCAGAAACGTTGTTCTCGATGATTTTCCGCTCTGCGGATGACACTCGATATGGGCGGCGGCGAACAGTTGTGTTGCCTTCCATTTCAATTTGATGTACGGCCACGGAAGTGCGACACAAAAGCTTCGAATTGACATCAAATGAAGCGCTGTGTTTTTGAAGGATACCCAAAAGTTCTTGCTTTTGCGCTGACGTGAGATCGGGATCTATTGAGGCTGTTAAAGGAGCCATGTAGCATTGTCATCAGTACTCGTAGAGAAAGATGGCGCGTCTGCATGAAGGGGCACCAGAGAAAGTTGTTCGGTATCTGTGAAGCAAACCACTCTGGTGCCCTGGGGCAGTGCAACAGACAGTGAAGTGCGGTTAACTGCCGTAACTGATGCTCTGCCATCACGAAGGCGCACCAGGCTAGGAGCGATGGTAAGTTCGCCAGAGATGTAGCATCCACACGGTGCTAGGAACACATCACCAGTACCGATCTTATCTGATGTCATGATCAGAATATGCTCATTACTTGGAGGAATAAAACAGTCATCAGCGGAGACAAAACGCTGGCTATTGACATAGTTATCAGACGAAAGCGCAGTATCTGACATGCGAATGACCCTCTGACGGCAAGAGATCACGGCTGAAGCTGAGGAGAGAAAGTCCCATGCTAAAATGAGCGCATTGGTACAGGATGACAGAACGACGAAATGTATATGGTGAAGGATGCCCTCAATAAAACCTCATGCTGTGCAGACACCAGAAGGATCAACAAAAACCGCATTAGCACAGCGAAGGGGAGGGCCCTCATATGGTGTCTTCACTTTGCGCAAACGGGAACAGAAGTTCACACTAATAACTGAGAGCAATGCACCTGTGTCTACCAAGGCTTAAGTCCATATACCCTAAACACACACTGAAAGTACATTTGAAGGGCGTTCCGGGGGAGTTTAATGCAGTCCGCCAAATGCAGCTTTCCCTCCTGAAGCTGCACTGTTCAGTTTTTCGGGCGATGATCAGACGCCGTGGTAGCCGGACGAAGTGGTGATGAGGAATGGCGCATAGGCGACGGGGAACGACAGCGCGAGAAGCGGAAGGTACTGGCTGCATCGAAGTGCTGTGGAGATGGTGAGCGGCACTGGTACAGTAGGTATGGGTGGTGATGTTGTGGAGCAGTGGCAAACTCATCCCTCTCGAAGTCACCATAGCCCCGCCTTTCGTCTTGTTGACGTCAACGACACAACCGTGAGATGTGGCTACGTATTCCGCAATAATAGCAAATCGGTTGAGATGGACGCCAGGCATGGAAAGGAGGCTGACGATGGAGGCGGAAATGTTGTAGGCCCGTGTGCTCAGATTTGGGTGCACGTTAAAGAACCCCAGGTGGTCTAAATTTCCGGAGCCCTCCACTACGGCGTCTCTCATAATCATATAGTGGTTTTGGGACGTTAAACCCCACATATCAATCAATCATCAATCAATCGAATCTGAGCCCTTGGGGCGAGGACATTCAGTGAAGGCTGCGTAGTTGACACATACTGCGGTGATTGCTGAGAAGGTGACGCTGCAACCACCTGAGTGTATGAAGGCTTTAGAGTGGTATGCGAGCTCGGGACTTGCTCACACGTCATGGATGCCAGTTCCTCCCTGACGATGTTGCGGAGGCTGCCTGCAGAAGGCGTTATGCAGAGCTCATAAGATAGCTCGCAACCAAAACATGTCCACCTAAACACCACCAGAAACCTAAATCACATTTGGCGACCCCTTCTTTTCTGATATCATTTACTAACATTAGAAGCATAATACCCAAGCGCGATACAATCTGCTCTTTTCTGGAAGACAACAATTCAGATATACTCGTGCTCACGGAAACTTGGCTATACCCTGCAATCACAAATAACGAAGTTCTTGCTGGCAGTGAAAGATATAACATATACCGCAAAGATCGCGTCGACAGGAGAGGTGGTGGTGTACTTCTTGGTGTAAAAAATACAATCTCTTCGTATGTACTGAATCTTGACTCACCCATTGAAATAATTTGGATAATGTGTGTGACTAAACACGCTAAAATTCTGGTTGGCAATTGTTACCGTCCGCCTGATTATAATAACACATCTGTACGTGATCTTCGTCATAGCATCAAAAATGCCAAAGATCTTTGCCCTACTGGTGTAGTTTACCTATTCGGTGACTTCAACCTCCCGCTGATTGATTGGACAAACTTCTCATCACCATGCTGCCTTTCCACAGAATTCATTAACTTAGTCTTGGACTTTAACCTCTCGCAAGTCATTGATCAACAAACCCGTGGTTTAAATACGTTAGACCTATTACTAACTAATGCTCCTGATTCAGTGAGGACAGTCTCTTGCCTAAAGGGCTTCAGTGATCACAATTTAATCGAGGTAACGTTGGACTTACCTGTACCATTTGCAGGAATATCCAAAAAGAAAATTCGGGACTACAGCAAAGCAGAGTTTGACAAAATAAGTGCACAGCTCGAAGAATTTTTTAGCAATGTCCTCTTTCCGTCATTCTACAACAGGTCTGTAAATGAAAACTGGGTGCTTTTTAGAGACAAGATGTCTTCATTGATAAACCAATATATCCCTGTTATCACTGTTTCTAATGATCTATCTAATCCCTGGTTCACTAAATCCCTCCGTAAGCAAAGAAACAAGAAAAAAACGCCTGTACTGCAATGCCAAACGCAGTGCTACGCCATCCGCTTGGGAAAAATACAAGCAGTACTTGACTGACTACTGTAAAGCAATATGCAACGCCAAAGAAAAATATTTTCACAACGACCTACCTTCTCTTCTGCAAAATAATCCAAAGAAATTCTGGCGCCTCATATCCCCTGACCACGGTTCCAACCAGTTGTCATTACTTAATGAAAACAACATTCCGCTTTCAGACTACGAGTGCTCCACTACTTTTAATACCTTTTTTTCATCTGTATTTAGCCAAGAAGATTCTTCTGACGTACCACATATCCCTGATTACAACTTCCAATACATGCAGCCTATTGAAATCACGGTGGAGGGTATCGCGTGTCGAATTAAACAGATTAAGGCATCCTCATCAGCTGGTATAGATGATATCAACTCTAAGGTAATTAAAAATACTGTTTCCATATCTAGCATTACATTATACCACATTTTTCGACAGTCGCTATCGTCTGGAAAACTTCCAGACGACTGGAAAATAGCCAAAGTAGTACCCATTTTTAAATCCGGAGATAAGAACTCACCTAAAAATTATCGCCCAATCTCGCTCACATGCATATGTTGCAAACTCCTCGAACACATAATCGCCTCCCACGTATAGAGTCACCTCGAGACTAACAAATTCTTCTTTTCAAACCAGCACGGATTCAGAAAGGGCATGTCATGCGAAACACAGTTACTAGAATTCACTACAGACATTCATTACAACATAAATAATGGCCTACAGACTGATTGCATATTTCTTGATTTCGCCAAAGCATTCGATCGTGTCGCCCATTGTCGCCTTATTTCAAAATTATCTGCCCTCCGATTAGACTCCCTCACTTTATCTTGGCTACGCAATTTTCTGTCACTTCGCAAGCAGTTCACAATCGTTAATAATTCTTCCTCTCCCTCTTCGTATGTCTCTTCTGGCGTCCCACAGGGGAGCGTTCTTGGCCCATTACTTTTTCTTATCTACATCAACGACCTCCCAACTAACATATCATCGCATATCAGAATCTTCGCTGATGACTGCATGCTCTACAGACCTATAAACTGTCCTAACGATCACTCCATCCTTCAAGATGATCTGAACACTATTTCTAACTGGTGCAGCACTTGGCTTATGAGGTTGAATACTAATAAGTGTAAAGTTGTTTCTTTTGGACGTAAACAGGTCATATCTAACTTCACTTACCATATGCAATGTGACAGGCTCTCCACGGCGACTTCTTACAAGTATCTTGGCATCCACCTTACACCAGGGCTTTCCTGGTTTGATCACATCACTAACGTTTGTGCAAAAGCCTCCAAAACATTGGGGTATTTACGCCGAAACCTTCGTCGTTGTCCCACTAACATTCGCAAAATGTCATACCTAACTTTCGTCCGCCCGCAACTTGAATATGCCTCATCTGTTTGGTCCCCTTCCGCTCAGTATCAAATTAACATGCTGGAAACAATCCAGAACAGAGCCACCCGTTACATTTCCAGAAACTATGACATCAATTCCAGTGTGACTCAGCTTAAACTCCATCATTCCCTCCAAGCATTAAATGTTCGTCGTCACGTGTCCTTGTTATGCCTATTTCATAAGTACGTCTACAGTAACAAAACATCGTCGTTGCACCTTCAACGCCCGCTCTACACGTCACGCAGATTACAACCATCTCAGCTTCACTCGCATTTTTGGAAACACGAACGCGTTCAACACATCCGCACTACCACAAGCCATCCGCATGTGGAATGATCTTCCCGACGATATCGCCTCTGATAGCAACCCCAACACGTTTCGGCAAAAAGTTCAGACGCATTTCCTTAATATTTCATCTTGACGTTCCTTTACTTCTTTTCCGAGCGTTTTTATGTTACGGAGTGTTCTTATATACTTCATCGCCATGTTTACGTATTGCTGACTTATTGCTTTGTTAATTTTTTTTTTGTTACTAACCGACATTGTACCGTTTTTATTTTGAAATTTACATGCGATTTTTCACTGTAACCCCCCTTACTCAATGCCTTCTGGCCTGTAAGGTATTTTCAATAAATAAATAAATAAATAAATAAGACGACGAGGTGGCTTGGAGTTGCAGCTCCTCGCGGATCATGGATCGATCAGCGCACGGGGCTTATTGTCATGCGTTGGCCTGAGATCTCCTATGTCTGCTTGTAAACGTATAATTTGATGGTCAGCGAGTCGCTGACACGTACTGATTATATCCGCGACCGTGATGGGGTTCTTTGCCGCTAAAGCGTGAAATGCGAGGGCGCCTATGCCCTTGAGCAGGTGGCGAACGCGATCATGTTCCGCCATCGAGCTGTCGACGCGACGGCCTGGGGCGAAGACATCTTCAATGTGCGAGGTATAAGACTCGACGGAGTGCGGAACACGTTCAGCAAGCTTCCGTTTGGCTATGTCTGCACGAACAGAAGCGTTGGTAAATATCTGACGGAGCTGCTGCTAAAGGTAGGTAAGTCCGGGAAATCCAGTTGACGGTTGAGAAACCATGTCTTATGCCTCGTTCACACTGAAACACCAGCTTTCTACAGTGACCGAAATTCCCCTGCCACCGAAACGCAGCTTCGTTCCCACTGGGCGCGCTCGCGCAGCCGAATATGCCATCTACTACGGGGCGAACGCGGGTTGGATGCGCTGTCACCCGGTTGTTGTCGGAGCTCGCAAACGCCACTACGCTATCCGGTGGCGTATACTTCGATGATTCTCGTACACAAGAAGCAAGAAAAGACAGTACAGCCTACTTTGCTGGCAAGTGGCTGTCTTGGTATGCACGAAGAGCAGAAAAAACCACCGACGCCAGCGGGGTTGGCGGGTTCGTTTTGCTCTGCAACACCGCAACAAGCTCGGTCACGCCTACAGCAAGCTCGGGCACCTCTTCCACGAAATACGGACGCGAAGTAGGCACAGAGTAGATTAAACTTCCATTGCTTTAAACATTCAGTTACGCGCACTGCGGCGTAACAAGTAAGTAGGGCTTGGCCGGCATTTTTCAAAATTCCTTGGCTAGTGCTCCTATTGGTCCGCGGTGACCGATTCGGCGGCAGACGCCGCAAAAATGGGTCCTAGAGCGATAAGCTCGGAGAGGGCTCTTTTGGTATATTTTGCCGCCGCCGAACCGGATTCGGAGCACTTCCGGCGGGCGGAATGCTCAGTATGAACGCGGCTTTAGCGACCGCTGTCAGATAGAACAGTACGCGGGACAGCTTCACAGAATCATGCCAATAGTTAAGCGCACTCACACGGTCGTACTCATCCAACCAGTCTTCAACGCTTTCACCGCGAAGACCAGCGAACATCGGGGGATATTTTTGAGGGGCGGTGAGAGTCCAAAAAGGCATGCCCATTGGTGTAGGCGGAGTGGGTGGAGCTGTGTTGTTGTGCTCGTCTTGCGACATGACCGTGGGCTGACTGCGCAGACGATGACCCGACCGGAGCTCCAGGGATGGTTGGTAGACCTTCTACAGAAACCGAGAGAACCATAAGTGAACATGAAGGAGCCCTAATGGCGAAAATAAGAGTGAATACACTTCATACTGAGGGAACTCCCAGGCATCGTGCAGTATACTGTGCAGGATGTGCAAGCGCTTGGCAAAGTACGATGCAGTGACCATGGAATGGTACGGTCCTAAGTTTGCCTAGACTTGAAGAAGGAACGACAGAAACTGATACGCAAGAAGCCAATCATTGAGCTAGCACTGAGAGGGAAAGTACAGGAATTCGGAGTCCCGCTTCAAAACAGGTGCTCGGCTCTTAACGAGAAAAACAGCCTTAGCGTCGACGCAATGAATGATAATCTTACGAGTATCGTTACAGAGTGTGCAGTGGAAGTTGTAGGTACTGTAGTTAGACAGGACACTGGCAAGCTGTCCTAAGAAAAGAAGAATTTCATTAAGAAGCGTCAAAGCATGAAAGCCTTAACTACAATAAACTAAATAGAGTTTGTAGAGCTTTCGAAGTTTATTTATAAGCTTAAGTTATGCGATGTAATAAGGTATAACATGGAGAGGATTAAACACGCTCTGAAGAACGGAGAAAGCGTGGAAGCAGTGAATGGAGAAGTTGGTATAAGCAAAAACAAGATGTATGCAGTAAGGAACAAGGAAGACAAAGTAACTACCAATATGTATAGGATAGTAAAATTAGCGGGGAAGTTTTACAGAGACCTGTACAGTAGCCAGCACAACCACGACCTTAGTATAAGAACAAGCATCAACCCAGATGACACCCTTCCAGTAATGGTAGAAGTCCGAAAAGCTTTGGAGAGCATGCAAAGAGGCAAAGCTGCTGGTGAGGATCAGGTAACATCAGATCTGCTGAAAGAAGGAGGACCGATTGTGTTAAAAAAAACTAGCCACCCTCTTTAGGAGGTGTCTTCCGACGGGAAGAGTACCAGAGTCTTGGAAAAATGCCAACATCATCCTTATACATAAGAAAGGAGATGACAAGGACTTGAAGAAAACAGGCCGATTAGCTTGCTCTCTGTAGTTTACAAGCTATTTACAAAGGTAATTGCTAACAGAGTAAATAAAACATTAGAATTTATTCAACCAAAGGAACAAGCAAGATTCCGAACAGGCTACTCAACAATCAGCCACACGCATACTATCAATCAAGTAACAGAGAAATGCTCAGATTATAGCCAACCACTATACATAGAATCAAGAAGGGTGTAAGGCAGGGGGACACAATATCCCCAATGCTATTTACCGCATGCTTGTAGGAGGTTTTCAGAAGCCTAGAATGGGAACAGTTAGGAATAAGAGTATGTGCAGAGTACCTTACTAACCTGTGCTTCGCCGACGACATTGCATTGCATAGTAACTCACTCGACGAATTGCAAGTCATGACTACGGAGTTAGACAAGGAGAGCAGAAAGGTGGGTCTCAAAATCAATCTGCAGAATTTCGAACATGCAGCATTTCGAACAGGCTACTCAACAATGAATCACATTCATACTATTAATTAGGTAATAGAAAAATGCTCAGAATATTGCCAACCACTGTGCATAGCCTTCATAGATTACAAGAAGGCAGTTGGTTAAGTAGAAATATCAACCGTCATGCTGACACTGCAGAATCAGGGCGTCGACGAAGCATATCTCTTGAAATTTTGCCTAATGGTAGGCATGATGGGACCCACCACACATTAGCTTGGTGGATTATGGTAATGGGTAATGATAGACGGATGATGGGCAGATGATGGATGGTGGGAGAGGTGGACAGCTGGTGGGCGTAATGGGACAGATGGTGGACAGTGGGAATGGTGGAAGGATAGTGGGCATAATGGGACCCACCATCTTTAGGCATTATGGTAATGGGTAATGATGGAGAGATTGTGAATGGTGGGAGTAATGGGCAGATGGTGAGGTGGGACAGATGGTAGGTAGATGGCGGAAAGACGGAGGATGATCGGAGTGGTGGGCACATGACGGGTGGACGACCCTGGGTGTATGCCAAGGAAGAGCTGGTAGATAATGATGAGAGTTGCAAGCCAGATTCATGAATTAAATAAAAAGACATCACACTTCACAACTTGATTTTAGATTACCTCCTACCACTGATGTTATCAACCTTTCTTGTCTGTGTATATGTGGCTAAGCATGCTGCCTCATGTTGCTGCAGCATGAAATCAATGAAGGTTCTTGCGAAAAAGAATTGTGTTTATTTATTCCTCTTGCAGTGGTGCCTAACTTATATGCCCCACTTGCTTGCTTCAAAAGTAACTTCTTTTGAGCTTGCAGATGGGATTGAAGCAGTATTCTTGAAGATGCACAGCTGGCCCCATGTGGTGTACTTGAATTCATTTCGCAAACATGCTATAACAAAATAGAAATAAAACAAATGAGCTGCTTTTGCTGAAACATGGACCTATAACTTATTATAAATCAGTTACAATCAGTTCAACGAAAGCCTAAACTATCTCTGACATAAAAATTGAACCCCGAAACACTTTTGAAAAATTTTCAGTACCAGAAGTCAGCCAATATATTTTAAATTGCTTATATAATAAGCAAAAGTGCTTATTTGTGTTTGTGACATCAGAACTGCTATGGGTACACTGAGCACCTGCAGGCGCACTGATATTTTCCCTGGCATGCAAACACAGACAAAAAAGATAAGTGGCATCAACACAAATGCCTATAACTGAAGAGGCGAACAGTAATGAAAAAGAAAGTGCACACGAAAACCTTTAGGGTAACACTTATTGAACAAACAAACTTTGCGCTTAACGCGAGAAAACAGTTCAGAACATGGTTTTTTCTTCATGCAAGTTAACTGACAGCTGGCTTACACATGCCCTTCCACTACTAGTTATTAAGCCAGACCCCTACCACCACACGTTTTTACATATTCTGATTGATTAATTTATGGGGTTTAACGTCCCAAAACCATCATATGATTATGAGAGGCGGCGTAGTGGAGGGCTCCGGAAATTTTGGACCACCTGGGGTTCTTTAACGTGCACCCAAACCTGAGCACATGGGCCCACAACAATTCCACCTGCATCGGAAATGCAGCCGCCACAGCGGGGATTCGATCCCGTGACCTGCGGGTCAGCAGCCGTGTACCTTAGCAGCTAAACCTTTGTGGCGGGGTGGTTTTACACTTATACACTTTCAGAAAACAGTATTCATTGGATGTGTAGAAATTACAATATGGCTGTTTTTACATGAACACTTATGAAGAAAGTGGTTAAGGGGGCCGCAAATTTCAACTGTTTATTCATCATATACACACAGACATTTGCAGCAAGGTCAAGCGCATACCGACCTAATAACAACCTGTGTTGAAGAACTTGCCCTCTGCCTGCGACGAGGAACAATCAACAGTGATATGTAAGAAGCACTATGCTTTAATGGGATGCTGTCAAGAATGTGTAAGTGTTAGTATCGCTGCTTTTACTGAAAATCTGTACCTTATTCAGGCGCGGCTCACAATTTGATGAATTGCAGTGAGCCAGCAAATATGCCCCCTCTTCACATGTTCGCAAAACTTCATGTTCTTATGCATGCTCATTTGCGTACCATTCTTTCTGGCTGACAAGTGTCTTGACTCAGAATAGCATAAGTTTATGAACACTGGTGGCACATATTGTGCACAATATAGCGTTTCTTGCAGTAACCACCTTTGTTGCTGCCAACAGATACTATATGTGGGCAGATTTCAAACACCCCTCCACCCTTCTGCAAGCGATGTCAGTTTGCAACCTTTTTTAGCTTGTGTACAACCCGGTGCAAATAATGGTCATGCTCAGGTTTCACCGTTCACAACTTCTGCTGAGCGTGTGAGGGAAGCCAGCCATGCACAACTTCTCCAAATGGTTTTGAAAAAATTTCTGCATAGCTCGTTTATGCATTACCTTGCAAGTGCAGATTTAAGACAAGTCACATGGCAGCAATCCTTTTGCTGACCTAGGTGAGTAAAGCCAGCAGGTGTGGCAGCTCTACAAGGTAATAATCAAATCTAGCGATTCCCGAAGAGTTAAAAGTTGTAAACTAATGTGCAGACGCATTTCGGAGTTAGAAAATGCACAAAGAGATTGTTAGGAAGGCGCTGTTATGCAGCAGTAGTTAGTTGCTTTTATATAACGAAAAAAGGAACATCAGGATATCTAAAGTATTTTATTACTTCTGCCAATAAAATGCTGGTGCAAGGCACGGTTAATAGAACTTGAGAACAAATTGCACAAAACAGGATAGACACAAGAGCCTATACAAATTTTTTGTCTTTGGATATAATGCCCATTACATTGATGGAGGTGACTGTCACAAGCAACTTGAGAAGGGTCATAAGAGCTTCGACACCATGCCAGTGGCACTTCAGAAGGCAACACCTCCACTATCGCCCATGCCGCTTCTCACACAGAAAAACAATTCACTGTACAGGACAAATAAAGTAGGTATTCAACGTCACCTCGGATCAAGTATATATTCTACCAAAAAATCTACTTGAAGTTGGTAACATACGGGGAATTGGCAGCCATAAACTGGTCTGTTAGGGCGACGGAGCTTAGCTGTTTCACTAGGAGGACGTGGCAATGGGCAAGGTACATTTGGTCGAAATGTTCAGTTTTTCAATTAATTTTTTTGTAATCCTGAGGCCAGGTTTTACTTCACTGTGTAATTTTCGGTCAATATAAGTAGAAGTTGAGAAACAAGTCTTTTACTGGTGGACTGTCGTCAAAAGCTGTGTGAAAATTTGGCATAACAAAAATGCAAATCATCAGCTTTCCCTTGACAAAATGCCACCATGTGGCCATCATCATACAGAGGACAGATTGAGCTCAATATAGCCACTAAGACGCATTTCTTCAATGAAAAATAAAGCCACCTTCTTTCCGAGTTTCGTTTTATGAGCTCCTAGGTGCGATTTCCTTGAGCTCCATTTTCTCAGGTTTCATTTGCCGAGCAGTTGCTGTAAGTCATCCCTGTGTAATTTCACAACAAATTAAGATATAGCCGTTCCGTTTTCTGCACTTAGATTGTGAGACATAGGTTAGTGCAGCAAAACTGTCGATATTTGTGTGCACAAGACACAGACTTTTGTAATTGGCTTTCTGTAAAAGTTGTTCGTAACGCAATATATCCACGGCATTTCAGAAAAACAATTGTGTGCTTGCCTAAATATTAAAGATAAACCAGTAGAATTACGGCACAAAATAGACCCGTGAAAATATTCCTATGCAGAAATTGCAATGACCTTGTTGTGTCTAATCAGCTAATTACTTTTGAAGTGACAATGCGAGTCTACGAAGCGTTGTGACTCAAAACCTACATTAGATAGCTCCAAACTGGTTTTAGTTGTGATACATGCACAACAAATGACATCCACATGCCAAATTTCACCCCTTTAGTTTCATGAATAACAAAGATAATCTTAATTGCCAAGTCCCCTCTTAAAAACTGACTCACTAAAACTGATTCACTAAAATCGTCGTAAAAGGAGCATTTGGCCTGTGCATCTTGACGATGAAGCAGACAAAACACCTCTGTTCTTCCTAGCTGCAATAAATTGTGGGAGTTTCACAAGCTCAATTTTTTACGCAGGGCCACTGCATTACATTACTCTTTTTTTGCTGGCTTTTACCTCAACGAAGTTCCTGTCGACTTTCTGCTTTGTCTTGAAGTTGGACGAAACTGCATCTATTGTCAAAAAATCAACGCTTTTATCCACTTGAAGCACCAGAAACATAAAGAAGCCCATACAAAACAACAGCTGCCATAAAATTCTCTCACGCAAAATGGCCGGTTTATTTCTGGTTATCAAACTTTTATGCCGTCTTTTATGAAGCGGACCCTAACGTCTACACTGGCTTATTCAACAACCTACTGGTTCTTGATAAGTAATTTGTAACATATCAAAATGATTTGTAGCTGAATTATGGGCCTTTGTTGAGTACTTGGCATAGATTTTCTGGAATGCGAACATTTTGCAGCATGTTGATTATTTCCCAAGAGCCTCCTGGTAACGCCCAGAAAGGCCTTGTGGTGCTGGGAAATGATCCCATTCCAGAAAAATATAAACTGTGTAGTCATCAATGGCCCAAAATTGAGCCCTGAACTATTTGCCAGCTCGCAAATTACTGGCCTTGTACTGATGAGTTGCCAGAAAAGCTGATATGGAAGTAAGGCATCATTGCTTATATGAAGGTGTAGAAAGATTAGCAAGAACCAGAAAAAAACTTTTCTTCAACGTCACAAAGATCCCTCGCAGCTGTCGTGTCATTGCACAAGTGAAAACATTTATTACAGCTTCAAAGCAGTGGCTTTGTGGCAAAAATGCAGATTCGTATAATTTCATGGCACGACGGACAGTCAACTGAACCTCAAATTAAAAGCCAATTAAACAAGAGCGAAAAGCAAAATGGTGGCTCGGTGTAAGAACATGGAACCTGCAGAACTTGCACGATGGTTTGCAGCTATCAAGAACAACGCCCTTGCTCTGTTCTTCACAGCCAAGAAGCATAAGCAGTTTATTCCTTCCAGATTGACTGTGAGTGAAAAAGGTACGTGGTAGATTGTGATTAGTCAATTTCTGAACAAGTGGCTCGGCTGTTGCGTGAAAAACCGATTTCGGACTGATAATTCCTCGTATATCACCCACTTTCTTCAAGTGAATTTTTCGATAGGGTACTTCTTTTCAGTTAATGTTGAGCACACTATTTTTTTCTGCTTCGTACAATGAACTGTTTTCCTATGCAAGAAGCTGCCTAAACGAGAGTGGTGGTGTTGCCTTCCGGAATTCTGCAGACATGATTGTATCTCCTTGAGCTTTTAGAGAAGTCCGTCAGTTCTAATGTAGATTCTCATGTCCAAAGACAAAGCATCTGCATACGCTTTATGAGTAACTCATATTTGAGCAGTTTCTTCTTATTTCTATTGAATGTGCCTTGCAACGCCATTTTAATAGTGATAAATTTCAACGTTTTCAGCTATGTTCACATTTTTATTTATTGTAGAGTAACCAACTTCCGCAACTAATCACACTGTTAAAAATATTTTAGTGGTCATTTGCTGTCTTTCGAAGGAATTGGTGTTTACGCGAGAGTTGCAGGGTTGCGGCTTGTTGAAATTTATAAGCCTACGCATTACCTTACACAGCCAGCACACCTGTTTGCATTACCTAGGTTTACAAAAAGATTGCTGCCTTACAAGTTATCGTATTAAACAACTGCAAAAAGGAGCGCAGCTACACAACACTTCAAGTCTGCACTTAAAAAGTGATGTAATACAACATACAGAAAGCTTTTCAAAGCCACATGAATTGGTTGTATACAAATAGCTCCCCTCACATGCTCCTTATTGTTGGCGCCAAGTCGTTCTTCCAGAAGTTGAAAAGTGACCGCCATGGTATTTCGGTTTACCTAGAGAAATATGAGGCCTCAGCTCGTGTCTTAGATGCACCGCGTTGCACATAACCTAAAAAAGGTTGCAAGCAGACATAGCATGCCAGTTGTCTTTTCTGAGCCCGGGAAGCTGTTTTAGCTACGCCCACCTATACAATCTCACGCGAGCAACAATTATGATTGTGGCAAAACGCACACCAAATGGTGTGCAAAATGTGGCACTTGTGCTAAGGTATTTCTGCTATCCTGCGGCAAGATGCGTGGTAGTCAGACGGGAAGATGCATACATGAGAGCGCACAGGAACAAAGGCTTCCAATAAAGAATATACAACACGTCCACATTTGTGACCCACTGTAATTCACAGAGCGAGCTGTGGCTGAATAGGGTTCACATTTTCAGTAAAAGCAGGGATATCATGGTTCATTAAAAATTTAGGAACTTCATATGATAGCATGGAGATCCTTATAAATCATTATTAATTTATTGTTTCTTTCCCAGGAGGTAAAGAAAGTTTTTAGATCCCAGGTTGTCATAAAAGTGCTATGCGCTCGATGTATTCCCAGCTTGCTGTGCATGTCTGTGCATATAGTACATACTTTTTTGCAGTATATGATGAAAAAACACTAAAAAACTCGTGCCCCCTTCAACCCCTTCCGTCAATATTTATTCACGAAAAAACAGGCCTGCGTTTATAGCTTTTACCTGAACATAGACCAGTCAGCCAAGCAAAGTGTGCTACTGACCAGATTAATCAATTTCATTGTGCATTTACACTTCTTACTATGTATGAATAGATTATATAGTTAACCACCTGTTTATTACTCTTGATGTTCCTCATAAACGTTCCTCAGACACATTTGCACTATGAAGCAGCAATAGCTAAGGGCACCTTCATACCACACCTGTACAAAATCAAAGATTTGGTGGGTGTGTTCTACAAAAAGTACTAATATCTGTCCTTGAATACTTTTACCGGTCATGAAGCTTCGGCGAAAGTTTGATATAGAGACAGGAGCAGCTGCTAGGGGCTCCCACGGCGGGTCATCAGAGTGGCCACGGCGCTACAATTGCACGGCATGCGCCGGAGCTGTGAAACGTTATTAAATGTAGCCATGAAGATTGCATACGTCTTCAGAATGTTGTCAGCTTAAACTAAATTCGCGACCGATCTAATATAGTGAAATTTAGCATCAAATGAGTTCTTGAGACTAGGAATTCGATGGCATGCTGATTCCACTGTAAGATGTGCTACGATTATAAAAACATGCTTATTTTTTCTGAATCATCTAGCGAAGAATTGCGTATGATCCAGAGTTCTTCAAAGACTACGATGGTTTTACCACGTGCTTACAACTTTTCAAAGTGCATATTTAACCTTCCATGTTATATATACATTTGGTGTTTTTATATACAATTTATATATATCTATATATATATATATATATATATATATATATATATATATATATATATATATATATATATATATATTAAAGTTGCCTCGCACTTATTACACCAACTCCACCTTGAATAAACGAGTGCTGTAATTTAGCAAGTGATATGAATCAAGCAATACTTCATTTTTGTGTTTTTAGCATTAATTTATCACTACAGTGCCGTTGAGCGTTGTACGTTCGGTTGGCCATGCTACGTAGTTTGTCGGTCCTTTACTCTGCTGTGTAGCTTACGTATGCTGTGTAGCTTACGTATGCTGTGTTTTCCCAGTCCTTCTTTATTCTTTTTACTGTAAAGGGGAAAAGTCGAAGCTAATATTGTAAGTGACTCAACATTCTGGCGCGATTTCAATCCGCTAATTATTATTCTTTATCAAGAAATGAAACAAACAGCCAAGAATAATTTGAACTCTACGTACCTACACTGCATCTGCTACAAGAAAAATTAATGAAACCAATATGCAAACCAACTTGACACTGACGGGGCGGGTGGAGTGGGGGCAGTAATCAAAAGCCTTTAAGTTTTGCAAAGCACTCATTTAGGAAGAGAAGTTTAAATCAACGGGCAGATTCTACTCTATCAACAAACAAGAAAAACAGGATGTTCATGACAGTTCAATTAGGCTGTACATTGCCAGAATTTGTCGCTGAAGAATAACTCGGTCAAACATGTTAGCAGTGAGGTCAACATTGTGCACCAAATCAAGAGCATTTTTTTAGGTTCAACTTGGGGTGGAGTCGGCTTCTCCTGCACAATCTTCCGTCTCAAAATTTCACTTGGCTCAGCTCTGTTCACTTGTCTTTTTTAATGGGCATTGCCTGCCATGTGTTTATGGTGCTGGCCAAGGACGTGTTGTTTTTTTACCTCACAATAACGAATATAATTTTGAAAGCCTTACATGACACTTCAAACGCGAAAATTGACTAACTGCTTCCCCCGCAGAAGGCGTCAACATGTCACACAAAAAGTTATCTTCTTGTGCTCATGATGCATAAATATCAAAAATGAACTTTGCACACTTTTATAGCTTCTGCAAGTTTTGCACAGCATTGTGGTGCAACTGCTCTTGCGCCGTCATTTTAGCAAACATCATTTGGTTACGCTGAAGTCTCTGTTGCATGCAATGAATATGTGCCTTGATTTTTCCAAGTTGTGAGGAGCTGCATGTAGCTCTGTCTGCTTGACATATTACCTCTACACCTTCGGTAACTTCAGTGCCTGTGTAAACGAAAACAGTGAACGATTCAGGGCTTTTGTATTACCTATTTGCATGGAACGAGAAAGAAGTGACTGCTATGGTCACCTTTTTTTAAATGCATCAATATTCATTGCAGCTATGTCAAGAGGGCTCATGCACAGCCTGATGAAGCATCAACATTATTTATTGTGAGGTATGAAAAAAAATCCTAAGCCCACATCATAAACATATAGCAGGCAATGGCAATTAGAAAAGAAAATGAACATGGCAGAGCCAAGAGAAATTTTGAAAGGGAAGGATGTGCACGAGAAGCGGACTCCACCCCAGTGGAACCAGACAAAAAAAAGCTATCATTTTAGTTTACAGTGCTGTTCTTGCTGCTAAGATGTTTGGTCAAGTTAATCGTCACTGACGAATTATTGCGATGCGCCGCTTATCGGGGCTGTCTTAGAGCTCTTGCTTTCTTTGTTTGTTGTGAGAGTAGGAGATGCCAGTTGATTTAAACTTCTCTTCCTATATGAGCGCTCTGCAAAGCTAAGACTTTTTATTACTGCCTCCCTCCCCCACACCGTTATTGTCAAGTTGGCTAGTGTAATATTGTTTCATTACTTTTTTCTAGTATCTGTTGCAGAGTAGGTACGTAGACTTGGAATTATTCTAAATGTTTTCTTTTTTAAGTTTTTAGATGTAAAGATATTTAGCGGATTTATACTGCAACAAATTGTCGAATTGCTTACAATATTATTGGTTGACCTGTAAGCATTCACTGAATTTTTTTTAAACTTCAGACATATAGCTGCATGATTCCAAGTCTCAGGGTGAAAATTTTGAATTGTGGCAGTCCGTCCTCAGTAGTTCTTGAAAATTTACTCTTCGTGAGTGCAATAAATAAAGTTTGTACTATTCTTGCATCAACTTTTTCTGTCTCAATTTCTCGTTTTCATTTGTCTCCTTCTTTTTTAAGCTTTTTTCCCGCTCTCAGTTTTTGTTTTCTTTTTTTCCTTTTTTTCTTTTCTGTTCTCGCGCTGTTATCTTTTTTCTTTTCATAAAGCAAAATGCTCATGTCTGTTTTCTTCTGCATTTTTTTCTTTTTATTTGTTCTTTTTTCTTTATCAATTTTCTTTACTTTTTTCTCCTTTTTTTTCTTGTTCTCTTCTCCTTTCTTATATGCGTTGTTTTTACATACTTCTTCACATTCGTTTGACCAATTTTAGTTTGATGGTACCTGACCATAGACAATCGTTTCATGATAATGATAATTTTCTCTCTTGTAGAATGTGTTAGGAGTGAGAAGGAGTATTTGCTTTCGGTCTTTTATTGTTGACAAATGCTGTATAGTTCTATTTCTCTCCTCCCTTTTTTCATGAACAGTGATTTCATTATGAGAAGAGTTTGTGCTTGCAATCTACTATTTGTGATTTGCTTTGAATACCTTATTGTTCCGTAAATGTTCTCCAGCTCGCTTATGCTTCCTGTCGACGCTTGGTAGGCGAGTGAGCTCTGCATCTTTCTGCATTTCATAAAATTCGTCGTGAGGTCGTGGAAAATTCTCGGCACAGCATAGGCCAAAGTTTCGAAACGTCAGGCTATAACTTGACAACATCTCCCATTTACCACTGGTCCACGTGTACAATGCCACTCTCATCGAAGTGCTTTTCGCACACGTGCACATTCCGGGAAACAAATGTGAAATGACCAGTTTCTTGTTGCGGTGTTTCACACTTCCACTTTTCTTGCCGACCACTGTAGGCAGCGAGAACTCTGAGACTTTTTCGTTTTTTTTAAAGACGATAGTGTTTCTTGGGGGCCTTCAACGGAAAACTTTAGGTCTGTCTGTATGTTTGGCTGGCCGTCTCTCTGTACATTTGTCTGTTTGTCCGCCCGAACGATACCTCAAGCGCCACCAAACGACCAACCCCATCCGCAGCGTCCACCAATATTTCTCAAGGTTTAGCGTTCATAGTTCGGCGATTGTCAATTAAAAAAGCAAACATTGCGCATATCTGAGGCACCACAAAAACACGTCTATGTTTTGTATGTCTGCCTTTATACTGGAAGAGGCACACACAAGTAACTTTAAAGGCTGTAGCGTTTATCGTGGTGCGCTGACAGTGCAACGCGTTGCCCTAGAAGGTGTTTCCAACGCCTTGCTACGACGACACGGTGGTGGCACCTGACCGTCGCTTTTCCATTCTACACCTTATCACCTCCGAGACTGGCGCGCATCTTTCAATGCGGTCGCACACGCCTTCGTTTTCGAAGATAACTGCCAGATGGCGCTCGTGTCTAACGTGCCTAGATGCGCTTGCTCGCCTCCGCTACACGCTCGAGGCACTCTAACGCAGCGCCTTCAGAATACCATTCACCGATTTTCTTGCGCAAAACATCAAATAAACATTTTGTTCACTCCCTCCAGACGCAAGACTATCGTCTTTCGACCACATCTACAGTCTAACGTGTAGATTCGATCTAATTTTTTGTAACCGGATAGAAAACCAAGTAAACAGCAGGTATACGGTATTCTACCTTATCTTCAGGCTCAGCACACTGGGCGCGATAGTAATCATAAGGTCAAAACTACGGGATGGCACACTATGATAATCTTGTTATGGTGCGATGCCTTTATTTACAGGAGATGATCAATGCCAGAGTCCAGGGATCTGGCTGATCACCACTCGTGCCAACCTGGTTCTCCTCTTCTTCCATGCGCTTCTCAGTATCGTAGCAGAACTACGCTGCTAGAACAACGCTGGCCTGCGGCTGCGTTCCTTGTTCCATCCTCAGGGTTGCGGTCAAATAGCCAGCGGTTACTTTTATTTTATTCTATTAGATCTACCTCTTGTTCCGCAACTGTTTCAGTGCATTGATAAGTGTAACTTCTTCTTATTTCATGTCTGTTTCTTCTCCGGGCCAGAGGCCTGCCCTCTGGTCAGCCTCTGTTCCCCCTCAAGATCTTCCTTTGGAGTTGTTTCTCCGCAATGGAACCCGTAGCGTTCCTGTCGCTTTGGTGCCGACCACCGGTGGGTTCATCCGCATGAAAAACCCCAAGACAATCCAAACGGAACTTCGTGCGATCACTCCCCACTCTCTACTGATAACAGAGGTTCGTCAGTTTGGACGCGGGGGGATACTATGCTGCTCACCAGACAAGGCCTGCATCCAAGACCTTCTGAAGTGCACTACTTTTGCATCACATCCGGTGAGCTCTTTTATCCCACCTCATCTAGCTTGCTGCAAAGGATTGGTTCGGGGGGTAGACGCAAGTCTAATCCCAACAGAAGTCTTGGACATCTTTTCCCCAGCAGGTGTTATTTCTGTTTACCGCTGTACCAAACAGGAAAACCAACAGAAAGTTCCCACTGAAACTGTAATTGCCACATTCGCTGGTACAGATCGCCCTTCGGAGATCAAGGCATGGCCGCTTATCTATAAGGTCGAAGCTTTGGCTCCCCGTCCGCTGCAATGTGCTGAATGTTGGCGCTTTGGACACAGTACTAAAGCTTGTCGATCGGAGACTCGATGCCGCATATGCGGAGCCATATACGGGGCTGGTCATAGTACTGCTGAGTGTCAATCAGACAATAAGACATGCTGTTAGTGCAAGGCAAATCACGCTGCAGACGATCCTAACTGCCCTGCAAGATCAAAAGAACTTCAGGTGATTGAAATCATTGAAAGGAGACGATGCTCTCGTAGAGAAGCAATTGCAGAAATTCAAAGCAGGAGTCAGGGTTATGCCGGTATAGCAGCTCGTCCACCTCTTTCTATGGATGCATCACTTTCTCAGTCCATTTCTGCTATGGTAGAAAAGGCCGTAGAAAAAGTATTAGAAAAATTTTTACTCAATCTGTCCGACTCACTCAATAGTATTATGGATTCACAGATGTCGGGTGCATCTGATCGAATAACTAAGCGTATCCAACCTCCTAGTGCCTCAACTATTAAACCTGCCGAACATCAGTCAGATGTCTCTATCGATAACGAGGCAATGCTTTCCAGTCCTAACACAACTGAGCAGGAAGGTATATCTCATTCAGAATCAATAATTAATCGGGATGTAGATATGGATGCTCGCCTTTTGAAACGCACCAGATCACCTACTAGCAAACTTAATAATTCTTCTCATCCGAAAACAAAAAAGAGTGTGAAGGAACCAATGACTAAAGCGGATTTCTTAAAAGATAGTATCTTAGATCAAGCAGTTGCTACTGCTTGCTTATCATCATAGGGTACCTTAGAGTACTTCAGTGGAACTGCCGTTCAATTCTCTCTGCAACTACAGACATATTATACCTAATTTCTCAACAATCTCCAGACGTCATAATTTTACAAGAAACTTGGCTGTCTGCTGATCAAAACTTCTATCTAAAAGACTATCAGTGCTTTCGACTTGACCGAGACTCACGTGGTGGAGGATTAATGTTTTTCATTTCATCCAAAATTTGCCATAAAGCACACTTAGTTTACCAACAAATATCACACGATTATGAAGTAATGGTTCTGGAAGTTCACTTTCCCGGATGCGCACCACTATCTATAGTCAACAACTACTTTCCGGCTGGAATACAAGATGAAAGAGCCCTTGACGTGACTGCGAGTTTTTGCAGAAACAGTATGCTATTTGCGGGAGACTTCAATTCCCATCACGTTTCATGGGGATTCCGCACTGATTCATCAGGAAAACGGTTGTGGGACTGGACTAACCGGAATAACCTTATTTGTTGGAACTCCAGAGTTCCGACATTCGTTCGATGTAATTCGAGGTCCGTCTTAGACTTGACATTTGCTAGCTCAAGTGTGACAATATCGTCTTGGACTGTTCTTGATACTGCTACAAGTAGTGATCACTGCCCCCTGGTATTTGAAGTCAGCATTCCTTTAGTGACGGTAGATCGCCAGGTGCAAAGTTTTGTAAACTACTCTAAATTTAAAAAGAACTTACAGTCAACGCTGTCTTCCTTGCCCAATATGGAAACAAATATGAAAGCTATGAGCCTTTGTTCCACCCTAAAGTGTACAATTAAAAAATCACAGTTCACTATATCTTCAACAAAGGGAAAATTCATATCTGCCTGGTGGAATGCGGATTGCGCCAGAGATTATAGACGCCGCAACGCTGCATGGAAAAAACTCCTCACCAACCAATGTCCGACTAATTGGAGAAATTATTTATTTGCTGAAGCTACCTTTAGGAGAACAGTTTCATTAGCGAAAGACGATTATGAAGAAAAACGGTACACCTACTTATCCAAGAGTGGCAACAAGAAAGCTCTATTCAGATTTCTCCGTAATCGTAAAGCTATTACAGCACACGTAAATATTGACTCAGTTATTTTTTCTCCAACTGATTTGGAAATTACATTAACGGAAATTGCAATAGAATTGGAGAAGAGATTTACATCACAAATCAAAATAAAGTGTACAAAACCGTCATTCGGAAATGATTTTATTCAAGTAAGTAGGGATGAACTTGCGCACGTCGTTCGTATTCTGCCAAACACAGGTCCTGGACCAGATGGCGTCACTTCGGAAATGTTAAAAATATTATTCGACATCTCTCCTGAAGATCTCCTTAACGTTGTCAACTATTCACTTGAAAATAGTTGGATACCTCCTGACTGGAGACTTGCAAAAATAATACCGCTTCTTAAAAAACAGGGACTAGGAATGCAGATAGATAACATTAGGCCAATCGCTTTAACATCACACGTAGTTAAGTTAATAGAAAGAATACTTTACAGTAGAGTTACGAAGTTCATAACAGATAATGCGATACTCAGTGCGTGCCAGATTGGATTTAGACCAGGTAACTCTATATGGTGGGCGCATGTTGATTTAGAGGCTCGTATAAAGCTTGCTCGGCACAGACGACAATATGCGGCCCTTGTAACCCTTGATTTAGCCAAGGCATATGACAGTGTTGAACATGCTATTCTTATCAATGTCCTAAAAGAGCTTACGTTCCCGCAGTACATAACAAATTGGATATACGAATTTTTAAAAGACAGAAAATTTTATTGCTTCCAACGAGGTATTTCCACGCCGAAGTATAGCCAAACGAGAGGTGTTCCTCAAGGCTCTGTTCTATCGCCTGTGCTATTTAACATTTTGTTAAGTTCAATACCAAAGAGTGATAAGGTACACGTATATGTATATGCAGATGATATCGCGTTCTTTGCATCTGACAACGATATTTATTCACTACATTTGACTTTACAGTGTTATTTGGCAACATTGGAAACCTGGTTTCAGAAAATTCATATGAACCTGAACGTAACTAAAAGTGCTCTAATAGTTTTTCCGTTGGACGCACCAGTTACTATTTCTCTTCAGTACCATCAGGAAATAATAACCCAGGTTAATTGTATTAAATATCTGGGTGTACTGTACGACCAAAAACTGAGCTGGCGTGACCACATTGAATATATTAAAATTAAGGCTACACGCGCTGTTGGAATGATAAGTAGGCTTAGCCGCCTCCGTTCCGGTATTCGCAGAGATACGATGATCATGATTTATCGCATGTACGTTCGTCCGATTCTTGAATTCGGATGTGTACTATTCTCTGGTGGACCAGCATACAAAATAAACCCCCTCATTCTTTTAGAGCGGGAAGCCCTACGTAGTTGTTTAGGTGTGCCAAAATTCACAGCTAACAATGTTTTGTATCAAGAAGCTCGGATACCCACCCTTGCTTGCAGATTTCGTATTTTAACAGTAAACACCTATTTAAAATTTTCTGAATCCACTTTAAGAAGGCGACAATTTGTATTCTTTGCCGAGCCTGGTGTCTTCTTCAATGAGAATTGGTCCCGTGTATATAAACCCCAAGTGCTATTTGTTCAAACACTTCTAGATGCTTTAAATGTTAATATATTCGAGATCACACCACCTGTCAACCCAATCGGCCAAGTCCAAATAGAATTTGACGATATCTTCCCAATGAACGCTAAACACTTGCCCTCTAAATATTTGATTGGTTTATTAGAACAACACCTGTCTCAATTAGGTACTAATACAGTAATTGCAACGGATGCATCTATGAGTGGCGAGAAGGCAGGTGTGGGTACTTTTTCTCTCTCATTATTCTGGTCATTTTCATTACGCCTCCCAGATTATACACCAATATTTGAAGCGGAATTAACGGCCGTTATACTAGCTATTCGTAAACTTCCTGCGACTCATTCGACAGCTGTGATAGTGACTGACTCGTATTCCGTGTGTTCATTCTTATCATCGTCGTCGACACCAGCAGTACTAGAGACTTTTAAATCATTAATCCCAGCAAACATTCGTCTAGTGCGAATGATATGGGTGCCAGGCCATCGTAGTATATTTATAAACGAGATGGCTGACAAACTTGCGCGAACATCTCTTGATCTTCCGATTGTGCCAATCATGCCTCCTACAGCTTATGTAACAGCAGCGAGGTTTAGAAAACTTTCCCTTCTTGAAGACTCATCAAAAACCATTATACCGAATCCAGATTTCTCGCACCTGCAATTCACATGGAATAATAAATGGTGTCCCACGCGTAAATTGGAAGTCTTGGTAACAAAATTACGTTGCCGTGTACCACCTCTTAATTTCTACTTAAACAGGTCTGGTCTGGTGCCATCCCCTCTGTGCTCAAGCTGTAACGAACCTGAACATATCGACCATTTTCTTATCACATGTCACTGATTCAAAAATCAAAGAAAAAACTGCTTCGAAATTTTATTCAGAAAATTAGGAATATCACTTAATACTCCCAATATTTTGTCTTTTGGGGCCATTTCATTGGGACATAGCGACAGGAACATCTGCAGGGCTCTCTGCGAATTCATATATAACACAAGAAGATTACCTTGCTGAGTCAGCCATCAGCTCTCGAATTTTCCTAGTCACACTACCACTTATTATTTAGCTGATACACTGCAATGATTCAACTTTCAGGAGAATTTCATATAACGATTCCACCACAGATATTCAACAAATTCTATTATTTCTCCCCCCCCCCCCTTTTTATTATTTTTTTATTTTTTTTACATTGCGCCAAATCAATTTCACAGTCAAAACACAGTAATCATATTCCCCTAATCTAGAAAATCTATAGGTATTTACTTGCATTAACCACCGGCTTCTTGGCCAATCCCCCTTAGTGGGTGAGAGCCAAAAAAAAGAAAGGAACAAGCAAGCAAGCAATTCCCCCTTTGCAGACGATGCCCACCGGGCGAGTTAGGCTTCGTTGCGATAATGATAGCATTTTAGACGGGCAACATGAACGACGTTGGTCTTGCTTGAGCGGCATCCAGTTGACAACAGCTGAGATATCACGTACGTGACATCGCTGAGACGTTCTAAGGCAACAAACGGACCGGCGTAGTTGACCAGAAACTTTTGGCAGAGGCCGCGCTTGCGAAGCGGCGTCCAAAGCCCCACCAAATTCCCTTTCTCAAACCATACGTGCCGTGACTTCTGTCGTAACGGTTCTTGGAGCGTTTCTGTAAAACGAAAGTTCGAAGACAGGCAATGCGCCGGGCCTCTTCTGCGCGGCAAATGGTTTCGACGAAAGTAGGTTGATCAGTCTCGGAAAAATGAAGGATAGTGTCAAGAGCTGTGCGGGGTTGGCGTGCGTAGAGGAGATAAAATGGACTGTATCTCGTTCTTTCGTGCTGTGCAGTGTTGTAGGCGAAAGTTATTAATGGCAAAATCGCGTCCTATGTTTTGTGTCTTAAATCAACATACATGGAAATCATGGCCCCGCCGCGGTGGCCTAGTGGCTAAGGTACTCGGCTGCTGACCCGCAGGGCGCGGGTTCGAATCCCGGCTGTGGCGGCTGCATTTCCGATGGAGGCAGAAATGTTGTAGGCCCGTGTGCTCAGATTTGGGTGAACGTTAAAGAACCCCAGGTGGTCTAAATTTCCGGAGCCCTCCACTACGGCGTCTCTCATAATCATACAGTGGTTTTGGGACGTTAAACCCCACATATCAATCAACATGGAAATTATGTTGACGAGAGTCCTATTTGTTCGTTCCGTCAAACCATTAGCCTGCGGGTGATACGGGGTAGTGTGACGAAAATGGCACGAAGCAAGACGAAGGAGGTCTTCAACTACATCGGCAACAAATCGTTGCCCGCGATCACTGATGATGACACGGGGGGATTCATGGCATATTATAACGTGTGACAGCATGAACTGTGAAACTTGAGTGGCCGTTGCCGCAGGAATCGCCGCAGTTTCGGCGTAACGTGTGAGGTGGTCAACGCCCACAATAATCCATCGGTTGCCGTTCGTTGATCGCGGAAAATGGCCGAGCAGGTCGACACCTACGTCGTCAAATGGTGAGCTCGGGGTTGCTATGGGATGAAGTAGTCCGGCTGGCGGAGTTGTAGGACGCTTGTGGCGTTGACATTGCTCACAGCTCGCAACGTTTGCAGTCACACTTTTACGCATCTTCGGCCAGAAGAAGCGTTCTTGCGTGCGATAAAATGTCCTAGAAAAAGCCATATGGCCAGATGTTGGGTCGTCGTTCATTGCTCGAAGTACGTGTTGTCGAAGACTTGTAGGCCAACTAGAAGTAGGCGAGGGCCTACGCCGGAATAATTCCTTTTGTAAAGAACGCCATCTTTTATGACGAAACCACGTTGACCATTCGTTCCGGAAATAAAGAAAGAAGCGAGACTGTTGTCATTGCGTTGCTCTGCTCGAAAAGTTGTTAGGTCAGGAAACGGAGTATCCACTACAGCCAAATATTCATCAAAGTTGTCAGCGTCACACTCGGGTAGTCGGAAGGGGAAGTCGTGAAAGGCAAGTGGCGTCGGCATGCAACGACCGCTCTTGTAACAGACTTCAAAGTCATGTTCTTGCAATCGTAACGCCCAACGAGCAAGACGACCAGATGGGTCCCGTAGTCCAGTGAGCCAACATAAAGAATGGTGGTCCGTGACAATTGAGAATCGGCGTCCATAGATATAAGGGCGAAACTTGTGCACGGCGAATATGACCGTGAGACATTCCTGCTCTGTGACAGTAGAGTTTCGCTTCAGCAGCTCGATGGCGTTGGCCAAGACGGCGCCAATACCTACACCACTGGCGTCGGTATGAACTTCTGTGGCAGCAGATGGGTCATAGTGGCTAAGTACGGGTCCTGACGTAAGAACAAACTTGAGTTACGAGAGTCCAGGGATCTGGCCGATCACCGCTCGAGCCAACCTCGTTCTCCTCTTCTTCCACGCGCCCCCTCAGTATCGTAGCAATATGCATTGACCCCATAGCAGCACCAGCAGCAACGTTCCCTCTGTTCTGCCCGATGCCTTGCGGCCTCCACTCCCAGTGCACAAAGTTCTGCCATAGAGTTACGGCGAAGCTTCACGACCAGTTAAAGCATTGAAAGGCTCTGGTAATATCTAAGGTTTAGGCTCCAAAGCACAATATAAATATGAATGTTGTCGTGGTGCAAATTTTCTCCAGCTCATTGGCAGCTGTAAAGACAGCATTTGCACCATATGTCCTTCCCTCCTTCTTTAGCCTGTGAAATTAAGAAAGAAGAGCGCCGAAATCAGTCTAAAATTCAGCTGATAATAATATAATACATCAACTAGAGTTTTACGTCCCAAACCTACGTTTTGTTTGTTAGAGACGCTGTAGTGGAGGGATCCAGAAATATCGATTTGGGGTTTCGCACAAACCACAGAACATGGACCTGTGGCATTTTACTTTTACTGAAATGTGACTGCCACAATGGGGATTGAACCCGCGATCTGCAAGTCTGCAGCAGAGCACTATAACCCCTGCTCCACCTCAGTGGACTTAAAATTCAGCCGAGAGTATGGCTCAAATTTTGTCAACAAGCATCAAGATCAAAATTTAGCACATAATTTGTACTAAACACAGTCTAATGCTTAAAAATGCATATTTAGCAAATTTACTTCGCTCGCTATAGCTGGAAAGACGTGAAACAATCTCAGAGTGATCTTCTGAAGCTTTCGCAGGTCACATTACTCAATAACGCACAAAATTCACACATAAATAAAGAATAGCGCAGAGCAGTGCGTGTGCAGGAGCTAACTGGCAGAACTTTATAAAACTACCGATCGCAGTCTTGAAAAATGTCGCGCGAGAGCACAGTGTACGCAACTACAACAGCATGCAGTACCAACGCGTTATGTGATCTCTTCAGGCGACAACTACTATTACAATAAGAACAACTCATACGTATGAAGCGTGACCATCAAAATTACTTACCACTGGCAAGAAAGCGCGCTGTCAACTGACCGCCGGTATTCGAGCGATGCGCCATGTGAGGAACGGCCACCGATTCCCTCGGCTGCATCGCGTGTCAAAGCATTTTTCAGGGCCCCAAAGAGCGTCATCGAGACAGGATTGCGGCGCTGCTACTCACTGATGTGTAGGGTGCCTTGATGACTAGCGTTGATTTGAAGAAAGCTGTCATTAATGTGCAGTAATATATCGAGGAAAAATATTTCATGTCCGTCGATGACACTGAACAAAGAAGTCACAGAGGACGGTGTTTGGCGAATATTTGCCTGGCAGCGCTAATAATACTCAACGAAGAACTTGTGCTTACGTCAGTAACTGCAACACACAGCACGCAACGCGATTCAGGGCAGTAAAAGTCGACGACAAGAAGAAAACTGCACCACTAAATCATCACACGTTTTTACAACGCCACCATGTCCGAAAAGAGAGAAAGAAGGGGTGATTGAGATGCCACCACCCAATCAGTTGCAGTTTCGGTGTTGTTGTCAATTAGGAAATGGTATTTCTGCTGCTAGAAATAGCTTAAACACGCGTGATAATGCCGTCATACGCAAATAAACTATCTTATACGCTTGTATTTGTATCTGTTAATAAAAGTGACCGCGCATTATTAGTAATTCAGCAAAATATCTGGAACAGTTTGTCAAGTTGTTCAGGTGACGTTTGCCTTTGACTTGTAATCACAAGCGTGCCTAGTGTTCGTCTTGAATGATACGGGGCGGGGGTATGGGACGGTGAAGGTAGATTCATTACAGTGTCCCCCTTACTAGTAAGTCAATAAAAAGGGTAGACTTTGTGCCACCCTCACCTTCTCTCCTCCCGTGCACGGCGATGATTGCGATTTAATAGCGCACATCATGCATTCATAAACGTTTCTTTTTTCATCCCTTCAGCTTTTACTTCATTTCTTTATACATCTCTCTTGTTGTTTTTAGCGACTGGCACCGCTTGTAATGTTTAGCAGCAAAGCCAATGTTTTTAATCAATATTAAGCGAGTTTGTCGTGAACCATGTGGTTTATTACTTCACGCTTGGTACCGCTCGACGCGTTGTGCTCTATTGCATGACGTGCACATTGCGTTTCTATCACGAGTAAACGCATGATGCAACATTTAAATGTTCATGATTGCTTTTCCGAGTGTTGTAAACAGTGTTCAAAAGACACAAAAACGTGTTCATCTCGGTGTACACGTCGTCCGCGTAGCAAATGTACTGCTCAAATACGCATGAATTTTTCAGGCGCGTTCCTTAGTTAACGAGAGATCACCGTTTGTGCAGCGTGATAAGGAAGTCGTGACATAGCTACCGGCTGCAGCAGAAGTGTGTTCGCAGTGAAGTTTGGGCAAATATCATAAGTCTGCTGCTTCAACATTTCACTAATGCTGACACGCACACGACGTGCCCCTCTACATAATTGCCTTTAAATAATTTTATGTCAACCTAATTCTTTCATAGCTTTGGAACAATCTGAGATCGCGCTCAGAATACTACAGGTAACAGCATGATTAAAGTGAATACGTTTTTGCTGGTATTTTGAAGTCGTCAAGTGGGTTAGACGAAAAGCTTGGGCCCGTATTCAAAATAACCCTTTTCTTGCAAGCAAAGGCAGCCTTTAGTAGAAGAAATATTAGGTAGAGGTAAACAAAAGAAACCTTTCAAAAATACACCTTAGGGCGCTTTAAGGGCACCCAACGAAAGGCGTCCTTATCCGTGTAAGCATAATATGACCTTGTATGACCAAGGGCGTGGTATGACAGTCATGGGAGCGAAGTACGCACGTTTTTAAGCTTGAATAATTCACTAGTGTGCGCATAACTTATTCGCACAACAAAAGGCTAAAGAAACTGCACATTTATATTGCCAAAAAACAAGCACAGCTAGTATTTGACAAGAAGGTTTCATGTTGCTGACTTTTGTAGACAACTTTTTTTCGGCTCAACACTAGCTGTCAGAATAACATGCCTCCCAAATTTCACGTCGTTTTCACGTGGTTTGTGGTGGTTGTGCGTTACATGTGCGCTTGTGAGCGAGATCTCGGTGAAGGGCCTTGTGTGCAGTCTCCTAGTTCAGGTTGGGGGTCTTCCAGGTTCTTTTTATTAGGCTAGCGTCATGAGGTGGATTTCCAGTATTCTCCCCATGCGTTGGGTTGTGTTGCCGTATTCTGGCGGCCACCAAAAGGGTGACGGTGGTAGAGAAACGGACAAAGTGTGCGAACCGGAGTGAATGCACGGGAACGGTGTGTGCATGTAGGCTGATTAATAACTTCGTCTAAATGTGTTCTTATTCGGTTTTACCCTAATAAATTGGTAAGATTCTCGCATTTCCATATGTGTGTTTACATCGGCTTGTGTTAGCACTTTTGCCGCAGAATCTACGCACGTACTGATGTCCAACTGCGGAGATTCTTGGATTATTTCAAAGATATGAGAAGGCCGATAAACGGAAGAAGTGTTTACGACAGCTGAGCGCCGTTTTAGCATTAATATAATTTCGGGCATCAAAGACAGCGGCAAATCGTCGAGTATTACAGAAGCTCAACTCTTGATAATTGTTCAAAATGTGTCTCTATGGTACCAGCTTTGTGGCCTCGTCACGCGTGATATGTGCCCTCGATCGAAAAAGACAAGTGTGATAGCTCACATAATGCTTCGGTGCTTTTTAATAAAATTATTAGTATTGCGGTGGATGTCGTTCTTTGTGCGCCGATACGCACATTGCCACGCAGGGTTAATACTAGGTACCTCGAAAGCTACCTTACAGGTACCCATTTTCGTAAATTTGTCTAGAGGCACCTGTCGCAGATAAATTCTTCAAACGTATGCCTTAAGGAGCCGAGGAAGTAATACCAGATATGTGTGATCTAGCGAGTACATCTTTAGATTGCGCCAGTGCATCGACATTTATGGTGCACAGCCGAGAAACCAATGCGTTCGCGTTAGACCAAGTCACTTGTAACTGTAGAGCACAGGAATCTGGATCAATAGACATCATCCTATTGCTTTATTAGGGCAAGCATGTAGGCGACTGAAAACCTCAGTTTTAAAGTGTTTCACTTTGACGCTTATGTTTTATCCGATAAGTTAGGTCGGGTTTTTGTGTAGCACGATCTCTCTTTGGTTCAAAATCGAATTTGTCCAGCTTGCATTTTCATCGAAGAAAAATACCTGTAGGTACGCGGTGATAAGTGCTGCTCAATACATTTAAAGTTGTATTACAGCAAATCCAAGATTTTTTTTTTGAAGAAGTACTCTATCGGAAAAATTCCCATGGTGGATACTGGAAAACATGGTGGGCATGTTGGAAATAATAGTGGGCATGGTGGAAATTATGATGAATATGGTGGGACGTAGTGGAACTTATGGTGAATATGCTGGGACATACTGGGTGGTATGGTGTGCAGAAGAGGGGTAAAGTGAAAATGATGGTAGAAAGTGGAGGTTAGATATTGAGCAATCATGGGACACTCTGCCCAACATTGCGATAATGCTGGGAAGCCCTAAGCATATGGTGGATGGTGCTTATTATGGGGGGCCACATAGTGTACCAAGCTGAGAAGCTCTTCGCACCATTGTGATAATGCTGGGCAGCACTAAGGAGATGATGGGTGGGCTTATAGTGGCAGGCATATTATATAGTGTACCAAGTTGGGATCTGTACACTGCATGTTCTACCACCATGATTTCCACCAAAGGTTGGGCCTATCGACCGAGCCCGTACAAGTGGGTTATCTGTGTATCTGGGCTTCAGAATACACGATTTCGACGATTAAGAATGACAATACAGCGCAGCCATGGCATCAATTACCCTAAATGAAGCATCTTTCATTGTGTATGGTGTCCGCTCAAGAAGCAACAAATATCGATGCGACGCGATCCAAGCACTCCCAGAGAACGTACGTCTCCCCTCACCGACAGCCGCCGGTCGCACTCAGCTGGCCACTTCTCTTGTTTTCATGCGAGAACTCAGACGTGGCAATTCGTATGCTTTGGGAACCATTATGATAGCGTAATGTTTCCACTGCATTCATTTTGGCCAAGCCGTTATGTAGTTGTTGCTATGGCGAAAAGGCTACAGCATTGCGCTGGCACGACCGCCCTCGACGTTGCGCGAAAAGCATTCCGATACTCAATCAAATAAATTAGGCGGGCACATCTATGGAATGAGCCTAGAAGCGTCATAAAGCGTTGGCAGATGTCGCCCTTTCAACCTCGGCAAATGCAGGTTTTGCGAGAAGCAGGTATCGTTCTTGGGCCACAAGATCGACGCAACGGGTTTTCACCCCCCTGACATTATGGAAGCCATCGCCCAACACCAAGACCAGAGACGGTGAGCCAGCTGAAATCATTTCTGGTTCTGATTACATATTACGCCAAGTCTTTGCCTAATCTTGCCATCACGTTGGATCCACTCTATCGGCTGCTGGCTAAAGCAGCGCGATGGCAATGGAGAGCCGAACACGAGGAAGCCTTCAAAGCTGCCAAGCGTGCTATGGGGGAGCGGAACTTCTCGTACACTACGATTCCGAAAAGCCGTTGCAGCTTCAAAGCGATGCTTCACAGGTTAGGGTCGGTGCGGTGCTGTCACACCATATTGGGAACCGAGATTATCCCATATTTTTCGGCTCGAGAACCTTAACAGCTTCTGAGCAAAATTATTCGCAATTAGAGAAAGAAGCGTTGGCCTTGGTGTTCGATGGCTTCGAGATTACTTGTTGGCGAATTATTTCACTCTTGTCACAGATGAAAAGCCACTGACGGGGCTGTTTCACCCGGAGAAGCTGATTCCGCGTATAGAGAATTGAACGGTAAGCATTGCTACTCTTAGCTTACCAATATGACCTCGAGTACCGGCCAGGACAGCTAAATGCTAACGCAGACGCTCTCAGTCATTTTCCATTGCCGTGCTGGGGGAATCGAGGAGGGCAAGAACCCATGGAATACGTGCCCTACACACGAGGCCTGTATTCTATGGCACTTTCCGCTGAGCACTTGAGCCTTACGGACAATACGCTTCATTAAATCAGGGTATTGATAAGGCATGGCTGGCTACGGCGCTTATCTGCAGCACAGCAACACCTTACGCCGTACTTTTCTCGCCGCGACGAGCTCGCGGCTAGTCATGATCTGGTTCACTGGGGCCATCGATTAGTGTTGCCAGATGCGGCACGACGGTGCATGCTAAGAGAACTGCACGACAGTCACCCGGTATCAGCGCGATGAAGCACACAGCGTGTGCACATTTTTGGTATTCCAGATTAGACGGGAATATTCAACTGTTGGTTCAAAGTTGCCCACAGTGTATACAGTCCTAGCCCATGCCTGCCGCAAACATTCCGTCTCCTTGGCCGGCAAGCAACAAGCCATGGTACAGGTTGCACATAGATTTTGCGGTCCTCATCAATGGCTACCAAGTTTTTCTGCTGGTGGACGCCGAGACTGAATGGATTGAGGCCGTACGTTTGAAGACCGGCATGGCAGAGGCCACCATTCACGTACTTCAGGGTTTTTTCGCACGTTTTGGCCTCCCGTACTGCTTAGTATCAGATAATGGGCCACAGTTTCCAGGTGTCACCATGTGAAGTTTCTTGCACAAAAACTACGTGAAACACGTGAAAACAGCCAGAACTATCAGCAGTCAAATGGGTTGGCGGAACGGTCCGTGCGAACCATAAAGGAAGGGCTTCGAAAGAATCCGACAGGTACATTGCAAGAACGACTGATGAAGTATTTATTACGTTACAGAACTACCCCTTTCGAAGGAGGAAAATCGCCAGCAAGACTGTTGTTGTGCTTTTGTCCCCGAAGCAGGCTGACAGTCCCGCTCACAAACAAAAAAGTGGCTGGAAATGATGGTTCCGGTGAACCTGTACATGCAAAAGCCCAAACGCGGTTCCATCCAGGAAAGCGTGTATGGTCGCACCAGTATATCAGTCTGGTCAGGGATGGATGCCGGCGACAGTAGTGTCCACGTCGGGAGCACGCATAGTTACACTATCAAATACCGGAGGTACCACAGTGGCACCACGTCGATCAACTCCGGCCGCGCCTGTACTCGGGGTCGTCGCCCAACAAGCAGAGCCAAGTCAACCACGTAGCTCAATGTTCTCCCAATCAGGCAGACGCTCGTCAAGATACGGGCATGCGAGAAGTCAACTATGAAGCCGAAGACCAACAACCGCTACGACGTTCGAGTCACCAGCGGAAACCACCGGATCGTCTCGCCGACTATAGCTTAGGGGGAAGAGATGCAGTGTTATCAAACACGCGCACTGATGTATAACAAGAGCAGTACTGTTTCCATGTGCCGTACACTTACTTATCATGACGAGCCATGTGACCTTTTCTGTGTAGTTATAAAGCCCGTAACAACAAGCAATAAATGTTCTTTCGTTCTGCCCCTCCTGCCGGCTACGTTTCGTTACCTTAAGTCAATACTGGAATTTCGATACAGGCTAGTCTCGGGCTGAAATCGAAACCTCTGGTTGTTTTGGAGCGAGAAGCGCTGCGAATGTGTCTGGGACTCTCTAGGTTTTTGGTCATCAATATACTGTATCAGTAAGCACACCTTCCTTCAATTTTTTGTTGATTCTGCACTTAAGCAGTTCAAGCGTTTTTAAAATTTGATAGTGCACCAGCAAGATCAGAATATGCCTCTATCTCAGACCCAGACGCCTTTGTTCTTGCTAATTAGCCGCAGTTTCACACACCGCAGATAATGCCTGTTAAAAATAAACTAGAAAGTTTAAATATGGACCTGCAAATCTAATTGGAACTAATGGCATGGATTGTAATATTACAATACAATATGATAAATATCCTCCATAGATTTAATTTTGGCTCTGACATTTTTGTATAACAGAATAGAAAAATTTTCTAGTTCACAGAAGAACAAATGTATAGCCGCAAAGGCTTCTCAAAATATTGAAAAATCTGGTGTAGGAATCGCCTATGAATTGCTTGGCTGGTTCTTCTCATGTAGACTGGCCATTTTTAGTCCACTCTTTGAAGCTGAGCTCGTGGCGGTCCTTTGAGCTCTTTGAGAGCTCCCTTCAAATGAAAACAGGGCAGTTATGATGACAGATATCCATTCAGTTTGTGTAGCTTTTTCTACTTCTAAAAATTCTCAAGCTCTAAGGACACTTCCAGCATTAGTACCACCGCAGATGAAACACCTAAAGTCACTGTTTTTCATAGGTCAGTGCTGCTTGAGATTAAGTGAGCTGGCTGATTCCTTAGCACGAGCATCGCATGATGTTAGAATAAATTCCGTACTCCCAAAAGTAGAACATATAACCGTGATCACATAGGAACTTCAGCTATTCGGTGTCATATAAACAATAACTAAATTCACAGAATATCACCACCTCAAGTTTTCATCGTGGCCTCAGCGGAGTCAGCCCAAAAAGCTCGAAGTTATGAGTACTAGTATTTCGAAGCCGTGTCTCCTCTCTAAATCTCCATTTACACAGACCTCGCCAAACGATATCATATCAGTGTATTCTGCGAAAAAACAGAAACCATCGAACATTATTTTACAGTGAAATCTGTTTTCAGACCACAAGGGTCGCGTGCGCAGTGTGATCCACCGTCGCCTCCACTGATGTCCGTAACCACTATTGCACGATTAGAAAACACTAATGACACAATGGGATTCGAACCATCATCCCTTGCGTGCCAGCCCAGTAGTCTTCCACTGAGCCACCACGCCACTTGAAACTTTGTTCCAAACTGACCCTAGGCAGACTTCTTGTCAGGAAAGATATCTCGTTAATATAAATAATAAAGTGTTTTAGAACAGCAAGAAACCACTTGGTGTCATGTGATGCGAATTGGGTAACGAGTAGGTAGTCGAATGCCCCAACCCGTTACAAAATGTCTGAGTCGTAATTCATCGCCGCCAGCCACAGCCTCAAAAATTACACAAAATGATTGCACTTGTGTATCGAGCCCCACACTTCTCAAAAGAATGGTGAAGAATGGCATGTTTTTGTACAACTCACAAAATATGATGGTCAATGGCGTAGTGGGTGCTTGAAAGGCCTGAAAAACCACTCGTCTAGCTTTGCTATCACAGTGCTGCGCATTCCGCACAGGCCTGGCATGTTTTTCTTTTTATTGCGATAGCAATCATATGGACATTCTACGCTGGATTTTGCCGCCAGCGTCAGCATCAGCGTCACTGACCGTATATGCATACGTAGCTATATATATGTAAACGCAAGAAAGAAAAATAATCGAGCAAGGGACTCTGGCACGCGAAATCGAACGTGGGACCCACGCATCATGAATGCTACGCGTTAACCACTGACCTACAGAGAAGCACCTCCTTGAACGTTCACACGGCAAGCTATATCTTCGGCTTACCACTTACAATTCACAGGCATCTCCGGAGGGGCAGGGCAATTGCGTTTTCAGCATTACCAGCAAGATGTTGCCATAAGCGAGCGTTGCACATTGTCATTACGCAGCGGAGAGCACTCTTATCTCTCACGCGCACTTTGCCCCGCGGAGAAGGGAACGGGGGAGGGGGGCCCTCTCTCACGAGCCCTTATTTCGCCGTGGAGAGGATTTTACGTCTAGGCTGTCCTCGGGCTTTTCCTAGAATGATTCTGTTCTAGTTACCGAGCGCCCAAAGGTCACTGCAATCATTGCACAGTCTCCGTTTGCAAAAAAGGCATGCTTTTCAGACACGGTGAAGGAGCAACTTAGACTCTTATTCAGGTTCATCTGTACCTGTAAATACTTCTCGAGCGTCATTTGTGCGTGAGAAATGTGGAGCAAATTTCGATCTGCTTGGAATTCTGCGCGTGACCTTCCAAATTGTTGCTAATGCGTTCATTTCTTCGCCTTTGCGGCAAAGCTGTGACTTTTTTAGGGGCGAAGCTTATTAGGCCTTGGATTGTGCGTCCCTGATGTATGCCGTAACAGTAGTAGTAGTATTGGCAGTAGTAGTAGTAGTAATAGTAAGAGTAGTAGTAGTTGTAGTAGTAGTAGTAGCAGTAGCAGCAGCAGTAGTAGTAGTAGTAGTAGTAGTAGTAGTAGTAGTAGTAGTAGTAGTAGTAGTAGTAGTAGTAGTAGTAGTAGTAGTAGTAGAAGCCCAAGGGAAGCAAAGTCCACAAGAGCGAAAATTGTGAGTGGAGCGGCAGGGTAAACTCGTCTCAAGTGTTTTAGTACAAAAACTCTGTCTGTCGGAAGTGTTGCCCCGTTGCTGTGGTCTAGTGGCTAAGGTACTCGGCTGCTGACCCGCAGGTCGCGGGCTCGAATCCCGGCTGCGGCGGCTGCATTTCAGATGGAGTCGGAAATGTTGTAGGCCCATTTGCTCCAATTTCGGTGCACGTTCAAGAACCCCAGGTGGTCGAAGCCTCCGGAGCCCTCCACTACGGTATCTCTCATAATCATATGGTGGTTTCGGGACGTTAAACCCCATGTATCAATCATTCAATCAAACGGAAATGTTCAGAAGTAGGACATTGGAAAAACATATGCCCAAATCTTAGAGCGAAACCTAAGAACACGCATGTGCTCGAATGTTCTGACGAGGACTCGGAGCATGTACTGTTCCATCTAGTTAATGCAACCCAATCCTATTATGAAGGCAAGCGTACAGGTTGAAGTTGCGCACTGAATATGCAGATTTACACGGGAGCGACAATCACTATTATTCTGGAGCCAGTTTTCCAATCTCAGTTTTCACACGTGAAATGTGAACCGTGAAAAATGTCACTTCACACGTATACTCGGGAGCAAATACAGCTGAAAGGGCAGTGTGAAGTGACTGTGAAGTACTAAGACCAAAGCATAATGTTACCCATGATTGTTGTTAAGAAATACGGCAGGAGGTTACCCGCTCTGATCTGGAGAAATCAGCTTGAACGTCTGAAACTTGACTGGCTAGAAAGTGGCCAGATTGCGGTCGATGACAGAGTTGCGCGTCTGAAACAAAAGTACCTTGCCGTGTTCGCAACAAAATTGGGAATAATTTTCTGATCCTGCCTCGTCACAATAAAAAGTTTCAAGCACAGATATAGTCTTAAAACCGGAAACCACGCCGGTGTTTTGCCGCGCTAAACCAGTCCATTTGCACTGCAGGAAAAAGTTGAGCAGCAGCTGTGGGAACATATGGACACAGGAATGCTGCACCCGGTATTGCGCAGTGACTGGGCTACACCCCTAGACACTGTTCTAAAGGAGGACGGAAGTGTCCGGTTATGTGGAGACAACAAAAAACCAGTAAACCCTTCTCTGAAAACGCATCATTATCCACTTCCGAGACCAGAGGACTTGTACACGGCATTAGCAGGTGGAAGGGTGTTCAGTGTGCTAGACCTGTCCTCGGCGTATCAACAACTCCTACTTACTTCGCAGTCGCGAGCATTGTTGACAGTCAACACCCGTCTGGGGCTGTTTGAGTTTCAGCGCCTTCCTTATTGGGTGGTTAGTGCACCCGCAATCTTTCAGGCTATGATGGATGAGGTGCTTCACGACATCCCACACGTTAAATGTTATATCGATGACGTGATCGCGACCGGATCTGACATTGACGATTGCCAACAAACACTGGAACGTGTCTTGCAGACATCGAGCGAATACAAAATAACGCTCAACACTGCTAAACGTCGGTTCCTTTGAAAATTAGTTACATATTTGAATCACATGGTCACTGAACAGGAAAGTCACCGCACAGACGCCAAAAAAGGGCAATCTTAGAAGCGCCTGAGCCTACTACAGTCACGGAACTCGATCCATATTTGGGCATGTGGAATTTTTTCCAGGTTTCTTAAGAATGTCTCGACGGTTGCAGAACCACTCTATCGGCTTCTGAAAAAGAAAAAAGATTGGACGTGACAAAAAGATTGTGGCGACGCGTTCAAGGCTACGAAACATTTGCTGACAAGCAGTAAGGTGCTGACAATCTATGACATCAAGAAACCGCTCGCAATGCTTTGCGATGCCTCATCTTACGGCTCAGGCGCCGTAATTTTTCACAAGACAGCCGAGGGTGATGAAAAGCCAATCGCCTTGACGTCGCGTACACTAACAAAAGCAGAAAAAAAGTACGCGCAGTGTGAACGTGAAGCTCTGACTATAGTTTATGGCCTAAAGAAATTTCGGCGGTACCCGCATGGCCGAGAATTTATCATACAGATCATCAACCACTACTAGGTGTACTAGGGCACGATAAGCATATGCCAACTGTAGCTGCCGCACGCATGCAACGCTGGGCTCTAACGCTTGCAGCTTACAGGTGCCACCTGAAATTTAGAATGGGTAAAAATCTAGAAGTAGCAGACGCCTTATCTAGATTACCCCAACCAGTACGTGCTAAGGATGAGGCATCGGAGTGCTTATCAATCATTTAGTGTCTCCCGCTGACCGTGGACGAGACTGCAAGGTTCTCAAGGCGAAGTTTAACACTCAGCCATTTGGCCCCATTCACACTGCACGGGTGGCCTAGACAGCATCCAGATGAGTTGAAATCATACTATGTTCGCCACAAGGAGCTATCACTAGAGCAGAGGTGTGTGACGTGGGGCGCAAGAGTCGTAATCCCGGAACAGCTGAGAGAGAGCATGCTAACCATGCTTTTTGAGGAACACCCTTGTACTAGCCGCATGAAAATGCTGGCTAGAAGTTTTGTATGGTGGCCAGGAATAGATTTGGCCATTGAACGGTATGTGCAGAGGTGCAAGAATTGTCACGCAGTGCAGCCAGCTGCCCGGCCTATACCCTTGCCCAGCTTCAGCCGTGCCAATACCCTGCGAAGTGTTGGTCACGCGTGCATGTAGATTTTGCTAAAAAATACGCGAACGTGTTTCTGATACTGGTCGACTCATTCTCAAAATCGATTGAAGAGTGGCTTATGTCGTCAGCGTCAGCCCAAAAAACCCGAGAAAAACTTCGATGTGCCTTTACCATGTACGGCTTGCCAGAAGTCCTCGTAAGTGACAACGGGCAGCAGTTCACCTCGGCTGAGTGTGCTGATTTTCTAAGTACCAATCAAATCAAAAGCCATCTCGCATACTTCGGCCCACGTCCACTTGCTTCTTTTGTGAAATAGTTTTGTGAGTGGGAGAGCGGTATAGCTAAAATGAGCTATATAGAGACTTTAAGTGCTTACAGTGTCCAGAAAATGCTGCAAGTGGTTTTACTGTTTGCTTGTTGAAAATTTGAGTATTGCAGCCACATTACATTGCTAAGGTGTCACTATTCCTTGTGAATCTTAGTTGCCCGATTTTTCAATGCTAGATCTTGCAAATTGGCAATTCTTTTCGTTTTAGTTTCACATTCTCGTCTTTAGGAGCTTTCAAGAGTCCGTCAAGGTATTCTATACTGTTTTCAAATGCCTTCAAGTTGTCAAGTAATACGTTGCCAAAGTAATTGCAAACACTAGTGACCTGATCTTTGGACAATAATATTTCCATGGTTCTTTAAAAAGTAGTCTGAGTGTGCTTTAACCTGAACAACAATACCAACCCCTCATAATGAATTTTAGTCATGACAAACGAAGTTTTCTGAACGTCGTCGTGATGTATGCGGACATGCCAGTATCCCCATGTTAGATCTAGCGTTGCAAAAAACCTTACCTTTCTCCAGTGGTCTACAATATCATCTATACCTGCTATTCGTAGAATTATCGGGTACTGTTATGCGTTGATCTTGCGAGAGTCTGTGCGTAGACAATAGACGAGTACATCCTTCGCTGTTTTTTCTCCGCTAACATCACTGACGCAGAATATACGGTGACAACGAGACCCTCACAACACCTCGCTTAATGAGGGCGTCCACTTGATAATTCCTGCTTTGTCTGCCTGTGAACACTTGTATGGTACTCAATCAATAGGAACAGCACTGGTTGGTACGATCCTGTGTTACTAAGCAGTAATGCATCTACTATGTGCCAAAAGTTTCGAGGAAGTCCCATCATACATACTTAAAAAAAGTTGAGCTCTGCAAATTGGTGCTCTTACAAGTTTTTTTACTAAATTAAGGGCTCTCATCACAAGTGCTGTAGTGTTTTTCCTGTTTTGGGATTTTTATGGTAAAATTTTCAAGTCGTTGTCTTACTCACTTGCTTTTCAAAACTCCAGAAAGACTGAAGTACAAATTGACTCACTTTTCAAAGTTACAAACAGATTGAAATACAAAGTCCTGTCCAGGCCAAGAAATATTGCTGTTCTCAGACCTCGCAAAACGTGTGCATAAATTTTCTTTGTGAAATTCCCAGTTATCAATTAAGTGCTTACACGACCAAAAGTTCAAATGCTTGAACTAATTTGCTGCACCACTATGTAGAAGTCTCTCATCAACTGAATCTTTAGCCGTACGTAGACATCTTTACTACGACAAGCAATTGTGGCTTCTATATCAAGAATTGCATTGGCCTTTCGTTGATGAGGAAATCCAACTGTAATAATGAAACTCTGGATCACTCTCCTCTTTTCCCGGTCTAGTCTCAATAGCGGACACAATGCTGCAGCGTGCATATTCGCTGTAACATTCAAACTGTAGTGGGAAACCAGCAGCTGAGCAATACCTCTATTCCTTTTGCGGGACACGCGTTTGAGAAGTCAATTTTCGCTGCTGCGGTCTGCTGACGAGACGTGGTGCTCTTGATGCAGTACTAGAGTACGAGTAACGGATATCCTAAAGATGTATCGACCATTTGGTAGCGGCGAGCCACTATGATGACGAGTTGAAAGACAGTCTGGCGAACACCAGTTCCACATCAAGAGAGACATCGTGAGTGAGTCGAGAAATGGTGTGGCACTCTTTAATGTCGGTCAAGGATCCAGTCCTTTTTTCTCGTCGTAGTAATCCTTGATTGTCTGCCTTCCTTTCCGTCGGTAGTGGATGCAGAGACGGAAGGCATCTCCGTAAGTCGGAGCTAAAAGGGCTTGCATGTCACGCTTTATGAATATTCTATGTCTCGTCATTGCCGAAAGCCTCTGTGAGATACCATTTGAACGTTTCACTTTTGAGGTATTCGCTGAAGTGACTGACCCTATTGCGGTGTGTCCATGATGCCTCGGTCACGTTCGTTTCGAAAAAGAGTAGCCACAATTGTCGGCGGGAACTTCTGGTATGCCATAGTAATTTGATTTTCGAGCGGAGGCTTTGGCCCAGCCATGGCAGGTTCATCAGGTCCATCCTGTCGTTTTGCGCGACGTTAGACAACAGAGATACGTTGTGGTTTAGATGTCATCTATTTATTTTAATGCACGCGCACCTCTTCGTCGACTTTTCTTGCCATCGCCTTGTTGATACACTATATATATATATATATATATATATATATATATATATATATATATATATATATATATATATATATATATATATATATATATATATATTATATATATATATATATATATATATGTGTGTGTGTGTGTGACGTATCAAGCGATGGGTAGTAGAGGCAGAGAAGGAAGAAGTGAGAATGGAATAAACATGGGGTATGAGCCAGGCCACGTCGCCCATTCATCATAAGCGTCACACAAGTCGACAGGATGCAGACCTGGCCACCACTCATCAACCTCACATCATTCACGAAGCCACCTGCAGTACGCCTCAACTGAATATCGACCACAGAAGAGGTGATCTCAGGCGCATTCAGTTACCGGCACCATGACAGAACCATCGACTGAGCTCGACATTCCCAAGTACACCGGATCAGCGGACGACGGACCCGTACAGGACTGGTTCAACCTATTCGAGGTCCACGCCGCCGCTGCATCCTGGTCGGAACGGGAGATGATCATCAACATCACCGACTACATCTCCGGTGAGGCATTCAAGTTTTACCTGACACACATATTCGAAAACGACGAATCATGGCAAAAGATCAGGGAAGAGATGATTACCCGTTTCAAAGAATACGGTGAAAACCTGTTCATACCTCATCAGCGGAAGGCTTTTCAACTGACCCATCACAGTTACGTGAAGTCTTCCCACAGTAAGCCTATTTTCCAAACGAGATCTCAGAGAAAATATACCACCATTGTACCATCATATGACTCTTCCGAAAAAACCTCACGCATTCGAACACCGACTCGTAACGTACACGTCGCAACAGACAAGGTAAAGCGTCCATATACCGAAAGAAATCTAGAAAATTTCTCCAAAAAACTGAACCTAAACCCGCCTTTCCCAAGTGCAATGAAATCGGCATTTTCAACGTGTTCACTGCACCACAACACTTCAGATTTTACAGAACCACCCAAATGCCTTGATGCATCGTGTTACACACAAGGCCCAAACGGTTTCCAGCGTGTGACGGAATTTACGTGTGACGAGCTGGTGAATCCTCGCAATACCAGCCCCCACCCTGACGTTCCCGACCAGGGTCGTTCGACAGACACTGTCAGTCTAACTACGCTGCAAAAAGAAAAACATACGCCATCAGAACCACCTGAAGTCATGTCTGTTGTGCTCTCATCGTCAAGTGACAACACACATGTGAGTCAAAGCACTGCCGGAATTTCGAATCCACCAACGCCGGTGCATTGTCAACTGACAGAAGCCTTTACAATCAAGGATGACTCACAACCATCTTGGGAGCGTCCTCATCAGCCTGTCACGCTGCTTTCATCGCAGGACAAGCCTAGCAGTACACTGTCGACTACCGACAATCTACTGATCACATCACCATCTAAAGAAAAGCGGACTCATGTTCCTGAAAGAGGCCCATCTGACGAACTTTCACAAGAAGACGAGCAATTTCAACAAAGGCAACCCCACGAACTCCAAGAACTGCAACGGCTACTCGAACAAGAACAACGATCAAGTGAAACCTCCTCACGAGTACACTTGTGGCTGAAAGATCATCAGAGACAACATCAATTAAAGAAGCAAAGACGAAGTCGATGCCTAAGCCATCTTCGCAGAAAGCAACGTCGACAAAGTTTTCTGCACCAGTTCTCAACGCCGTGTCTACGATTCAACAAACTGAGAGAAGACCACAGAAAGCTACGAAAGAGACGAGCAGCTACCACATGTACAATGAAGGAACAAAGGCATCATACCATCAGCTTCGGTTCTCGCACATGCAGGCTGCAAGCACTCGTTCTGTCTCAGTCACGACACAGAAAGCAGCGTCTACGACAGAGAACTTCGTGCCTACGACATCCGACTCTCAAATGCTACAAGTATTTCGACCCTTATTCATTCATGATGAGAATCGCTGTGTCATCAGTAATTTCTACGTTCAAGGCGTGCTTCAGCTGGCCAGAACGCAACAGTCAACCTCGCCCACCAGAGTTGTCATAAAATTCATCGGACTGCTCAATCGGCCTTGAAGATTTCGTGAGATTGTGGAACTCTGTCTGGACGTGAAACTGTGAATTTGGGCATTGTTTTGTTCATTCACTTCTTTAATTTGTTATAGTTTTAACCAGTGCCATCTTTCGGGGGAGGGGGAATCGTGTGACGTATCAAGCGATGGGTAGTAGAGGCAGAGAAGGAAGAAGTGAGAATGGAATAAACATGGGGTATGAGCCAGGCCACGTCGCCCATTCATCATAAGCGTCACATATATATATTACGCTTGTTTTCACGTACCAGCTTCCAGCTTCTTTTCTTATACGTACCGTACTCACTGAAGTTTTCCACTGATTACATTTTGCACGCCTGAAGCCCTATCACAGTGACCCGTCCGTCTGATAACAGTAGGCACCTGGATGGTGCTTTGCCGCCCGGGGTAATGTCACGGGTATAGAAAGGTACCTCAGGCACGGGTGCAGAAATGACGCAGAAGGGGTGAAGACGACGATGTTGTTGGGGGGCTGTGTCTGGACTGCCCTGTTGTCCTGCATCCTTGCACACTGTGTGCAGTGTTAGCCCAACCGGCGTTGACTTTTAAATACTCCCCGTTACAATATGTATATACATTTATATCAGATTGTCCGAGCCTTCCCAGATGAAGCTCAGAAACAAAGCGAAACATCAACAAAACTGCTTTGCTTGCGGGTCTGTCTAACTTTTACGAGTCTGTTGCATTGGACCTAAAACACTTTGCTTTTTCTGCATGTATATATACACACAAAAAAGTATCACTACACAGTCATTCATTGCTGGCTTGTATTTATTTTTCTATTATTGATGATATAAGTAACGACTACTGTTGCTCATGCAATCAACAATTTTTAATAAACATTCTTGGAATTGACGTACTGACCGCACATTCTACATCATGTGCACATATTTTGTAAGGTGGGGCCTACTGACGAGTTTTCATTGTACTTGTCCTTTTCTTCTTCTACGTGCTAGAATTTAACCGATTCAGCCTTACGTAGGAATGGTTTGGCTTTAGGCGTACACAAATATTGAAGCTAAGCGCATCGAAGAGAAGTCAGAGACCGCACATTTTCCCAGGGCCTCTCGTAGACGACAGCTGTGCAGGTCGCCTTCGCCTGTAATGAAAATACCATCCACATTAAAAAACTGAATACCTGCCACAGAGAGGTCATGGTTACCATTGACAACAATATATTGAAAAGAATCTGTTCCATTCATTTTATATGCAATGTTTCATTGCATGCATAGCCAGAATTGTCTGTGCTGCAAGTATAGCTCGAGGTACTTTCATTCTAGTATAAACTACGCAGCACTATATAGGCCTACAACGCGGTCAGATACTTAATTCTTGTAAATTTGTTCAGTCGAAAAACGCTGTTAAAAGAACCATCCGTCACGTATTCCTAATACTGTGGTATTAGTACTATGGTCGAAATGCTGCTCCCAGCATTATGCGAAACTATTGAATTTGTTTGATATTTGCCGCTAGAGCCCTCTCCACTGAAAGGTCGATGGCACAGCAAGGCGTAGTACATACCATGGACAAATGGTAACGAATACAACAGACCAAGAAACCGAAAACAGTGTAGGAGATATTATTTGTAGTATGTTCATTACTTTATAAGAAATATCTTGTAGACGTCAAGGTATAAATCAGAAGAAAATAAGAATTGCTTCTGGTTGAAATTGAACCAACAACCTTCGTACACCTTCAAAGTTCTTCCAATTAAGCCACAGGGCCCTCGTGGTTCTTTTTAAAATGACAGTTTTATTGGTATACTTCGATGCAAACCGGTGGGTCTTCCTGTCTGTTCGTGTCTGCCCAACAATCCAACAAAAGTTGAAGCCCGTGCTCCAAGCCCACCCATCTTAATATGGTGGCTGTGTTAAAACTTGTGACCATTGAGAATCAAAAAACAATCATGACGTATGCACGAGGTGCAACATCAATACGTAAGTGATAGGCGGCGTGCGCTTTTACTTATAAACTGTTTGTATAGGTAGTTCTAAAGACCGAAGTATGCGTTGTGCTGCGCCGACAATAATAAATTAATAATAATAATAATAATAATAATAATAATAATATTAATAATAATAATGTTTTAGTTTTAATCAATAGTTTCATGAAGGACAGCTGCAGGTAAAAGCTACTCTGCGAAAGAGGCAGCTTGACAAAGGCCCACAGCAGCGCTTTATCTTGACAGCAGTGGCAAATAGTCAGCAATACGAACTTAACAAGAAAAGAAAAGCATTAAAACAAATCAAGTCCAATTTTAAAAACTAAAAATAGCAACCATTTTAATACAGCAACTGGAAAGAAATATTAAAAACTAAACATGTGTGTATCGCGCAGTTGAGTCTGTGTATACCGTGTAAGAAATCTATCCTAGCTTTCACATATTTATTAAGTAACGTAGGAACTATGTAGGATAACTTGACTGTGAAGTCGTTAGTTCTGAAAGTTTTTATTTTCTATGTGTTCGTTTCGTGTTTCAAACAATTTATTGCGACGCCATGAACGAAAAAGCGGGTTCTCTCCTCGGCCTCACTGAAAAATGCAGAGGCTATACCTACAACGACTTGGTGCTGTCTTTTACCTATGGCTCTGCGCTCTAAAACATTTCGTTCCTCCATAATAAATTAACATAGTGACATACCTCACGCAGCACCTCTAGACAGTAGGCTATCGTCTTTCTGCGTTCTTTGCTGTGATACACTGAAGTACGTTGCCGATTTCTGTTTTCTTTAAGCGCATGTAAACATGTTTGTGTCAACCAGTGCCATTTATTGGAACATGGTTTACTACGCCCCTGCGTTATATAAAACTTGGGGCACTCTTCGGCGAGTTTCATCGGGTGCTGCGGCTTTTGACAATTTTACGCAGTGTCAGAGACTAGATGGTTTGTTTGTTTTTTAAGACGATAGTCTTTTTTGGGGACCTTCGACGCAAAACTTTTGGCCTTCCTGTCTGCCTGCCTGCCTGCCTGCCTGCCTGCCTGCCTGCCTGCCTGCCTGCCTGTCTGTCTGTCTGTCTGTCTGTCTGTCTGTCTGTCTGTCTGTCTGTCTGCCTTTCTGTCTGTCTGTCCATCCGTCCGTCTGTCTGTCTGTCTGTCTGTCTGTCTGTCTGTCTGTCTGTCTGTCTGTCTGTCTGTCTGTGCATTTGTCTGTCTGTCCACTCTTAACGGACCCTATCTGCAGCACCCACCAATGATGCTCAATTTTTAGCGTTCATACTCGTGCAATTATCAATTAAAAGCAACTATTGCGTATGTCTTGGGCACCATAACAACTCGTATATAATCTACATGTGCGTCTTTTACTAGAAAAGGCATACATAAGTAATTTTAGGGACCGTAGCGCTTATCACGCTGCGCTGATCATGCAACGCTTGCACGAAGAGGCGAGTGTTTCCAACGCTTTGCTAAGACGAGACGGTGGTGGCCCCTACCCGTCGCCTTGCGTTCTACACCTTATCACCTCCGAGACGGGCGCGCACACCCGTCCAGAGCCATGCAGTTTGTTTTTTAACAAAACTGCCAGATGGCACTCATGTCTCAAGTGTGACGCAACTCGATGCGCTCGTTCGCCTCCTCTGCACGCTATGGGCACTCTAACGCAGCTCCTCCATAATACCATTTACCGATTTTCTTGCGCAGAACATCAAATAAATGTTTCGTTCACTCTCACCACACGCAAGACTATCGCCGCGACATTTGCAGATTTCATGCATATACGGGGCCAATTTTTTATACGGCTTCTTAAATCCTTCTTCGATTGGAGAATCTAACGCCATCTTCAGCAAATATAGCTTTCATTCTTTGAGATTCATCTCGCATACTAACCAAGCATGTCTGCCAAGAATCGCTAAGGCTAATCAAAGTTCATTTTTTAGATTTCGAAAATGCACTCTGACCTCTGTTATGAAAAAACGTTTTCGTCAACCCTACCCTCTTGGTCACAAGAAGTCGACATACAAAAGTTGATGGTGAGCCTCATCAGAACATCCGAATATGCTAGTGAGAAATGATTTCATTGAGTGACATGATAATCAAAACTGTAAAAGTAATGATAGGTTTGTTAGTCTTGCAATGGTGTGAATGATAGAAAATGACTAGTAGCAATATAATGCTACAGTGTTGGCGCTTTCTGTTTTTGTTGTTGCTTGCACACATAGAGCAGTCATAAGGGTCTATTATAAGTGTAACTCGGCTCCTTTGGTGTGCCACCAGACAAACAAATGAATAGTTGTCACTATCCTTTCATATAAAAATAGTGAAGCCAATATCTCGGTTTTCAAATTTACATGACTCACCAGGTTTCTAACAATGTCAGGTTTACTTTGCTCGCGTAGCGCACAAAACAATGTGCTCAGAAAAAATAAACCTGAGTAACAAGCAGTAGCCACCACACAAGGATGCTGTAACGCATAACTGGTGCGAACGCATCATAGACTGCACACAGCGCAAACTTTCGACATTTCTGCCTATCATGAAGTTCAGCAATTTTTTACAACACTTCATATTAACAATTCAAAAATTGCTTCGTTATTGCATTTATGTTGAGAACAGTAAAAAGTACGAAGCTATAAATGCTTACCTGATTGTTCTTAGGTGGGCAACGTTCAGCGTTGTACTCTACTTCGGCTATTATGCAATCAGTGGTGGTAATGGTGAAGGTTAGACGGTAGTTCACACCAGCGACGATCTGAAAAAAGGCAACACAAAACATTTTGAGGGCTATTGTGCTTTTCGAGCGCCTTCTAAGAATATAGGTGAGCGATGTATGCTTTGGTAGATCACTACGCGGGCCGTGATTCTTGCCCTGGGCCCTGCTCGAGCCCGGCACTTGGTGAAGCTTCCCCGCTCAAGCATGGCCCAAGGACTCAAAAGTCACACCCGAGCCTGGCCAGAACCCGAAAAAATAATTCAACTACCCAGACCAGCCCAGCCCGACTGCAGATCCAGCCCAGCGTGGGTACTAGTCAATAATCTGTGGACATTTTTAATCTGTAAACTTGTGTAGATGATGCATTCAAAGAGCCTTTGCAACAGTTTTTCAAGTAGCCATGGAATTAATTCACTAAAGGAGCTTGTTGCCTCACAAATTCACCATCGTGAAAGTTCTTCGAATCCGTCCTGTACGAGCCGAGGCAACATGATACTCAATCTCTCCACAGCAAAAGATTTAGAACAGAAGAGAACAGAGCGAAGTTACAAACTTGCCGCACGCTGAAATTTCATTCTCTCTTCTTTCGTACCAACGAATGCTCCGGAAGCTATGTGCGAAGAAAAAAAAACGCGTAACGTGCGCCTCGTGTTTTTTTTTTGCATATACGCGGTTTTTCTGTGTAATCGCGCGCGCATGCGTGGACAAACTATGACATCCTGTGGTGGCCTCATTATACTTTCTTTCATACATCAGGTGCAACACTGTAAAACCTACGCAAGGAGTTCGGTCAGCAATATGTGCGACTACGTGAGTCTCGCACTTTGATTTCATTGTTGTAAACGCTCGTGCGAGACGAGCACGAACGCGCACAAGCAGCGTTGCAAAAGGCTACAAATAACACACGAAAAAAATGAAAACAAGCACACGCTAAGTAATCCAGAACAACTTACAGGCAGCCGTATAACGGGGCGTCCTTATTTGCGACGCACAGAGCATCTTCATTTATTTTTAAGCCCAAAGGGGGGTGAGAATATTGTTTCGGATGGGCAAATGATCGTGCTATGAAATGAAGCATTTCTTAGCGAACTTCAGCGAGTATGAGCGTATCTATCTAACTATCTATCTAGCTGCTTACGACTTTTAGCTCTCCTGACCATTCCGGTAATGGTATTGATAACAAACTTGGTATGGCACGACATGACCGTATGACGAACTTAAGAGACTAGTCATAACATGCAAATCATGATATGTTTGTCATGAATGTCACGATTTACATTCCATGGTCTTGCCGCTCTTGCAGTGGTTTCGTTAAGATGATATGTTGCAAAACTGGTGGTGTATGATATCACTGCATGCGAACACAAACGACAAACCCTAACATGAAAATCATGACATACGTGTCATGTTACGACACGACTACATGCCACACTCATGATGCGCTCGCGGCCCATTCACTAGCTTCACATATATTAGATTTGGTATCACAGGACGTGAATGGATGACAAAGGTATGTGACTTGCGCAAACATGATAATCATGACATGCAAGTCACGTATAACATGACTACATGCTTCGCTCATAGTGCACTCTCGGTGATTTCCTTAGCTTCACATCTACCAATTTCGCTATTACGTGGAGCGAACAGACGTCATAGGTAAATGACACATCCAAACATGACATGCGGGTCATGTAACAACATGACTACATTCCACGCTGATGATGCGCTCGCGGCCGTTTAGCTGGCTTCCCATATGCCTGATTTGGCATTACGTCACGTGAATAGATGATGAAGGTGTGTGACTTGGTGTAAACGTGATAATCATGAGATGCATGTCCTGCAAGAACATGACTACATGCCACTCTAAAGGCACCAACACTTCGACGTGATCCGGAGCGGTTGCGCTCCGGCGTTCATTTCGTCGTTTCACGCCGGCGATGCCACGCCAGGGGCGGATCTGCCTGCCATATTCTCGCAGGCGTGCGCCGCGCTGCTTCTCTTTGACGCATGTGCATTTGAGCGCACCCGGCGTCCCTCCGTTATGAAGAAAGGCAGGCGTGGTGCTGTTTGGTAATGTAGTCGCCGCGAATGCACCATGTCGCAATTCGCGCCGGTTGCCGCCGGGTCGCGCCGACGAACGCCGGTGCTCGCATTTTGATAGTGTAGCGTCGCTGCGCCCAGTGTGCGCGCGCGTCAACGTTACGCCGGAGTACAACGGGCCCTTCATGATGCGCTCGCGGACGTTACGCCAACTTGACATATACTAAGTTTGGTATTATTACGGAACGTGAATGGACGACGAAGGTATATGACTGGCGCAAACATGATAATCATGAAAGGCGTATCATGTAGATCTTGACTACATGCTACGCTCATAGCATGCTCGTTGCCCTTACGCTAGCTCTACATACAACAAATTTCGTATCACGTGGCATGATTAGGTGATTAAGGTAACTTACACGTCCAAACTAAATAAGCGTGACACGAAAATTATGTACGGCATAATTTACGTCCGTTTCGTAAAGTTTTGCTGATTTTAAAGTGGCATATCAACCTTCCTCATTCTTCGCATATCGACTGTCACCGTACGTGGCATGTGCAATTTTTTTCTTCCTGTGAACGCATTCATTGCAAGAAGTCTTGCTAGCCTTCACAGCGCTGCAAATTATGTATAGAATAGAGTATAGCGACCGAGCATGCAACAATATCAGGCAATTAGTGACACAATGGCTGTGATGAGTGATTTGAAAGCTTGTAGAGTCTTTTGTCTAGAGAAAAGAAAATATTGTTTAGATGGTTTTGAGAATTTATAGAAAATTGCAGACCACGTGCTTTGTTGCACTACCTAAATAGCAAGCGTGTTTTGAAGAGCCTCGACGAACGATCGGCAGTATTTTGTGACTTTACTCAAAAAGTTTTACGGAGTCCCTTCAAGTAGCAAATGCTACGTTCTGTTGGTTTAACAAGTATGGTTTAACCTATACTGTAACTACGTGTAAAAAGGCCTCGCTGGGGTAGGAGTATACTGGGTACGATGAACTGTTATTTGGCAACGCTATACTGCGCGTAATTGGTGTAAAAGTATAACGTGAGTCGTTGAATTCAGTAAGTAGCAGACATTGTAGCGAGAACGGTTATTTGCAGCATGAATTCAGTTTTAACGACAAGCGCAAATTTTTTGGACAAAACTCTATATTCAATTTGTTTTTATTGCACTTGTTATGTAATTAAAAGCATGTTCTGCCATAAGATTCATTTTTGAACCGTTCTAGATAGCTAGCGCCTGTCATAAAAGGACCATTACATGGTCACCCAACGATTTCCGGTTTTCTGTGAAAAGCGGACAGTTGGTGGTCTATTATGTATACCCAGACATGAAAAGTAGGCCATAGGATAATACATCAGTGCAAAGGAAGCCCTGGAAGTCACGGTGGCAAATGGCGTCATGTGCCGCTAGGAGCGGAGCCCTCGTTCTCTGTACCGAAGTCTCAGCCGCTAAAAATTGTTCACTTTCAGTACCACGCTGACGAAAGCTAAACTAACTAGATATAATTCACAAGCAACTGATCACGGAACAATATAGTTCACCGGAATGAAGTTGCACACATAGCTAGCTGCTTGTGACGTCACGGCTTGCGAGTACGTCAGTACTGCCTTGCTCTGCGGCCACTCACTTGTTTACAAAAATATTCAATTTGGACGAAGTGTTTGACCAAATGAGCTAAACTTTCACCACCTTATTTGTGAAGGCAAGACTAATTACACACAAGACGCAGATCACGATTTAATATTTCCCCTCGATCATGGCATTTTAGGCTCAGTCTCACTTGTCACTACTAGAAAAAACAAAGGTTTAACAATTTTATGAATATTACATTCTCGATAAAAACTACAATGAACCGCGTACACCACGTGTACTTTTCGAAATGCGTGTGAAGAGCCGAAAGGAAAAAATATTTCTGATAGCATTATTTTCGTATTTCACAACGGCTATTTTTGGCAGCCTATAGGGCGAAGAGCTTGTCTTTATTTACTGTTTTTTGTGAAATGTTAAATATTTCTATTCCTTTTTTTCTTATTCTCATCTGTGATGCTTCTGGAATTCGCGGCTCCGAATAGAGGACGATGCTCAACCCTTCATTTCTTGTGATGCAGATATCGCTGTGCCTTCGCTGTCATGGCTTCACTACGAGTACAGCTACGAATGCACCCGTGAGGGGGAACATGCCGACAAGAACAGCGATAAGGACGACAAGTGAACAGCAAGCATGGCCAACGATCGAGAATGACACATACCCGCAGCGTAGCTTCTACGTCACCGGGACAATCACGCCATCTCGTCAAGGCAATAGACTCGGCTATATAAGCACAGCTCGCACGCAAGAGCCCTTCAGTGGACTTGGTGGCACCGACAAGAGAACAATGCTCATCCTTTCTTTTCTCGTGATACAGGTTTATCTGTGCTTTCGCTGTCAAGGTTTCACTACGATTACGGCTACGAATGCAGCCGTGAAGGGGAACAAGCCGACAAGAACAGCGATAAGGATGACAAGCGAACAGCAAGCATGGCCAACGATCGAGAATGAGACAAGCCCGCAGCGTAGCTTCTACGTCACTGGGACGAACACGCCATCTCGATTCGGCTCTATAAGCACAGCGCGCACGCAAGAGCCCTTCAGTGGACTTGGCAGTACCGACAAGTGGACGATGCTCATCCTTTCTTTTCTCGTGATACAGGTTTCGCTGTACTTTCGCTGTCATGGTTTCACTACGAGTACGACTACGAATGCACCCGTGAAGGGGAACATGCCGACAAGAACAGCGATAAGGATCACAAGCGAACAGCAAGCATGCCAACGATCGCGAATGAGACATGCCCGCAGCGTAGCTTCCACGTCACCGAGACGATCACGCCATCTCGACTCGGCTCTATAAGCACAGCTCGCACGCAAGAGCTCCTCAGTGGGCTTGGCGGTAACGACCAGAGAACGATGCTCATCCTTTCTTTTCTCGTGATACAGGTTTCGCTGTGCTTTCGCTGTCATGGTTTCAATACGAGTACGGCTGCGAAGGCACCCGTGAAGGGGAACATGCCGACAAGAACAGCGATAAGGATGACAAGCGAACAGCAAGCATGGCCGACGATCGAGAATGAGACATGCCCGCAGCGTAGCTTACACGTCACCGAGATGATCACGCCATCTCGACTCGGCTATTTAAGCACAGCTCGCACGCAAGATCTCTTCAGTGGACTTGGCGGTACCGACCAGAGGACGATGCTCATCCTTTCTTTTCTCGTGATACAGGTTTCGCTGTACTTTCGCTGTCATGGTTTCACTACGAGTACGACTACGAATGCACCCGTGAAGGGGAACATGCCGACAAGAACCGCGATAAGGATGACAAGCGAACAGCAAGCATGGCCGACGATCGAAAATGAGACATACCCGCAGCGTAGCTTCCACGTGACGGAGACGATCACGCCATCTCGACTCGGCTATTTAAGCACAGCTCGCACGCAAGAGCTCTTCAGTGGACTTGGCGGTACCGACCAGAGGACGATGCTCATCCTTTCTTTTCTCGTGATACAGGTTTCGCTGTGCTTTCGCTGTCATGGTTTCACTACGGGTACGGCTGCGAATGCACCCGTGAAGGGAAACATGCCGACAAGAACAGCGATAAGGATGACAAGCGAACAGCAAGCATGGCCAACGATCGAGAATGAGACATGCCCGCAGCGTAGCTTCCACGTCACCGAGACGATCACGCCATCTCGACTCGGCTATTTAAGCACAGCTCGCACGCAAGAGCTCTTCAGTGGACATGGCGGTACCGACCAGAGGACGATGCTCATCCTTTCTTTTCTCGTGATACAGGTTTCGCTGTGCTTTCGCTGTCATGGTTTCACTACGGGTACGGCTGCGAATGCACCCGTGAAGGGGAACATGCTGACAAGAACAGCGATACGGATGACAAGCGAACAGCAAGCATGGCCAACGATCGAGAATAAAACATGCCCGCAGCGTAGCTTCCACGTAGCCGAGACGATCACGCCATCTCGACTCGACTACTAAGCACAGCTCGCACGCAAGAGCCCTTCAGTGGACTTGGCGGTATCGACCAGAGGACGATGCTCATCCTTTCTTTTCTCGTGATACAGGTTTCGCTGTACTTTCGCTGCCATGGTTTTGCTACGAGTACGGCTACGAATGCACCCATGAAGGGGAACATGCTGACAAGAACAGCGATAAGAATGACAAGCAAACAGCAAGCATGGCCAACGATCGAGAATGAGACATGCCCGCAGCGTAGCTTCTACGTCACCGGGACGATCACGCCACCTCGACTCGGCTGTATAAGCACAGCTCGCACGCAAGAGCCCTTCAGTGGACTTGGTGGTACCGACCAGAGGACGATGCTCATCCTTTCTTTTCTCGTGATACAGGTTTCGCTGTGCTTTCGCTGTCATAGTTTCACTACGGGTACGGTTGCGAATGCACCCGTGAAGGGGAAGATGCCGACAAGAACAGCGATATGGATGACAAGCGAACAGCAAGCATGGCCAACGATCGAGAATGAGACATGCCCGCAGCGTAGTTTCTACGTCACCGGGACGATCACGCCATCTCGACTCGGCTATTTAAGCACAGCTCGCACGCAAGAGCCTTTCAGTGGACTTGGCGGTACCGACCAGAGGACGATGCTCATCCTTTCTTTTCTCGTGATACAGGTTTCGCTGTGCTTTCGCTGTCATGGTTTCACTACGGGTACGGCTGCGAATGCACCCGTGAAGGGGAACATGCCGACAAGAACAGCGATAAGGATGACAAGCGAACAGCAAGCATGGCCAACAATCGAGAATGAGACATGCCCGCAGCGTAGCTTCCACGTCACCGAGACGATCACGCCATCTCGACTCGGCTATTTAAGCACAGCTCGCACGCAAGAGCCTTTCAGTGGACTTGGCGGGTACCAACCAGAGGACGATGCTCATCCTTTCTTTTCTCGTGATACAGGTTTCGCTGTACTTTCGCTGCCATGGTTTTGCTACGAGTACGGCTACGAATGCATCCATGAAGGGGAACATGCAGACAAGAACAGCGATAAGAATGACAAGCGAACAGCAAGCATGGCCAACGATCGAGAATAAGACATGCCCGCAGCGTAGCTTCCACGTCACCGAGACGATCACGCCATCTCGACTCGGCTATTTAAGCACAGCTTGCACGCAAGAGCCTTTCAGTGGACTTGGCGGTACCAACCAGAGGACGATGCTCATCATTTCTTTTCTCGTGATACAGGTTTCGCTGTACTTTCGCTGCCATGGTTTTGCTACGAGTACGGCTACGAATGCACCCATGAAGGGGAACATGCCGACAAGAACAGCGATAAGAATGACAAGCGAACAGCAAGCATGGCCAACGATCGAGAATAAGACATGCCCGCAGCGTAGCTTCCACGTCACCGAGACGATCACGCCATCTCGACTCGGCTATTTAAGCACAGCTCGCATGCAAGAGCCTTTCAGTGGACTTGGCGGTACCAACCAGAGGACGATGCTCATCATTTCTTTTCTCGTGATACAGGTTTCGCTGTACTTTCGCTGCCATGGTTTTGCTACGAGTACGGCTACGAATGCACCCATGAAGGGGAACATGCCGACAAGAACAGCGATAAGAATGACAAGCGAACAGCAAGCATGGCCAACGATCGAGAATGAGACATGCCCGCAGCGTAGCTTCCACGTCACCGAGACGATCACGCCATCTCGACTCGGCTACTTAAGCACAGCTCGCACGCAAGAGCCCTTCAGTGGACTTGGCGGTGCCGACCAGAGGACGATGCTCATCCTTTCTTTTCTCGTGATACAGGTTTCGCTGTGCTTTCGCTGTCATGGTTTCACTACGGGTACGGCTGCGAATGCACCCGTGAAGGGGAACATGCCGACAAGAACAGCGATAAGGATGACAAGCGAACAGCAAGCATGGCCAACGATCGAGAATGAGACATGCCCGCAGCGTAGTTTCTACGTCACCGGGACGATCACGCCATCTCGACTCTGCTATTTAAGCACAGCTCGCAGGCAAGAGCCTTTCAGTGGACTTGGCGGTACCGACCAGAGGACGATGCTCATCCTTTCTTTTCTCGTGATACAGGTTTCGCTGTGCTTTCGCTGTCATGGTTTCACTACGGGTACGGCTGCGAATGCACCCGTGAAGGGGAACATGCCGACAAGAACAGCGATAAGGATGACAAGCGAACAGCAAGCATGGCCAACAATCGAGAATGAGACATGCCCGCAGCGTAGCTTCCACGTCACCGAGACGATCACGCCATCTCGACTCGGCTATTTAAGCACAGCTCGCACGCAAGAGCCTTTCAGTGGACTTGGCGGTACCAACCAGAGGACGATGCTCATCCTTTCTTTTCTCGTGATACAGGTTTCGCTGTACTTTCGCTGCCATGGTTTTGCTACGAGTACGGCTACGAATGCACCCATGAAGGGGAACATGCCGACAAGAACAGCGATAAGGATCACAAGCGAACAGCAAGCATGCCAGCGATCGCGAATGAGGCATGCCCGCAGCGTAGCTTCAACGTCACCAGGACGATCACGCCATCTCGACTCGGCTTTATAAGCACAGCTCGCACGCAAGACCCCTTCAGTGGGCTTGGCGGTACCAACCAGAAAACGATGCTCATCCTTTCTTTTCTCGTGGTGCAGGTTGGTCCTAACATCCCTGCTTATTATGTGCGAGATGATGATGTAACTCTATTGCTGCTGCCAAGTCCACATTTGTTAACCTTATGTTTTATGAGAGCTCTAACATGGTTAAGATGCTTTTACTACCATCCGGAGATGTCGAACTCAACCCAGGCTCCCACTCAGACTCAGACTTTGACACGCAATCTTGCAGCGAGCTTCTGAAAAAAAAATTCCTAAAGAGCAGGCCAAAGCAACCAAAACATTAAAAGAGCCGGACGGTAACATTAGAAACATAGAAATAACTGTTGATATTTTTGAGTATAGGTTAATCACAATTGAAAACGAAATTTCACGATTTAAAAATCGGGAGGAAAAAATAGCCGTGTTGGAACGAAATCGCCCAATACGGAAAAACATATTCACGAACTAACTGGGAAGCTCGATAACCTAGAGAGTAGGAGTCGACGCAATGACTTACGGTGTCCCAGAGGAGCTCGAGGAAGTTGTGAAATTGCTTGAACAAATCATGACGCATAATATCTTTAAGAAGATATTGGGCCTTGAGGTGAAATCCCTCCGTTGCAAACACAGAATAGCCACCCGAAATGACGATCGAACTCGTTCGGTAATTATGCGACTCTTTGACTTTTCTGAGAAATCTAAAGTCCTTTCTAGTTGCTCCAAACTTAAAGGCACATCGTTTTCTATTTAAAAGGATTTTTTGAAAAAAGTGAGAGAACTGAGAGCTCAATTATGGCAGTCTTCCGCAAGCGACAGAGCAACAGGCGCGAAAGTTAAATTGATCTTCGACAAGCTAAGGGTTGACGGAAAAATATTTGCTTGCGACCCAATAAAAATGTCAGGATTGAACTAAAACAAAACGTCCCGTCCACTTGGACGGCCAGCACCACTTCATTCACGCGCGGGGGACGCAATAAAATAACACGTAATGACAGCGCACGGAAAAAACAGAGTTCTTTCTCTGAATGCTCGGAGCGTTGTCAATAAATAACTAGAGCAACTAGAGCAGTTAATTCTAAGGCACTAACCCAATATTTTAGTAATAACAGAAACATGGCTGCATCCGGGAGTGCACGATTCTGAAATAGTTCCACCTTCATACAGACTGCTTCGTAGGGACGGAGAATCAAGAGGAGGGGGAGTGGCAGTCACAAATAAAAATAACTTAGAATGTTTTGTATTAGACGATGCGATCATCTTATCCTGTCCCCGATAAACAGCCCGAAAACACAAAAAACCGTTGCCAATATACGTAGCAAACTACGCACATGCTGACGATCCCGCCGTGTTCAGCTTCCTAGAGATGAATTTTGCGGCCTTCAACGAATTTAAAGACGTTTCAAACGCATCGTTTCTTTTTGTGAAACTAATTTCATTCCACACCCCGCCGCGGTGGTCTAGTGGCTAAGGTACTCGGCTGCTGACCCGCAGGGCGCGGGTTCGAATCCCGGCTGCGGCGGCTGCATTTCCGATGGAGGCGGAAATGTTGTAGGCCCGTGTGCTCAGATTTGGGTGCACGTTAAAGAACCCCAGGTGGTCTAAATTTCCGGAGCCCTCCACTACGGCGTCTCTCATAATCATGTAGTGGTTTTGGGACGTTAAACCCCACAAATCAATCAATTTCATTCCACAAAGAAAAAAACGTATCAATCGAGAATACCCTTGGGTTACTCGAGAAATAACACACTTGAACTGAAAAATAAAGCGCCGGCACAAAACGGGAGGGAACGCTGTCACCTAGAGCCTTATCTCAACTTTACAACAGAAGATCACGCTTCCGCAAAGTAACTTTACCTTCCTTTATGACGCACCGTCCCCAGAAATTTCGGCGACACTCAGCTGACAAAACCGAAGCCATTTCTCAAATAAAAATTCTCGATCGCATTGTTTCCGAACCAAAGTATATTGCACCGGAACTAAACGTGTTTTTTTTTCAATCTGATTTCACGAAATCTGCTTCCAAAGTCTAGATAGAACCGTATGCACTGAAATTACCCATGCCGCAATTCACCATAAACAAAGAAGGTATCTTTCCCTATCGGAAGAACTGCCATGGTGGATACTGGAAAGCATGGTGGGCATAGTGGAAATAATAGTGGGCATGGTGGAAATTATGATGGATATGGTGGGACGTAATGGAAAATATGGTGGATATGCCAGGACATACTGGGTGGTATGGTGTACAGATGATGGGCAAAATGGAAATGATGGTGGAAAGCAGAGGCTAGATAGTGGGCAATAATAGGACACTCTGCCCACCATTACGATAATGCTGGGAAGCCCTAAGCATATGGTGGGTGGTGCTTATTATGGTGGGCTACATGGTGTACCAAGCTGAGAAACTCTTCCCACCATTGCGATAATGCTGGGAACCAGTAAGCAGATGATGGGTGGGCTTATAATGGCGGGCAATTTATATAGTGTACCAAGCTGGGATCTGTACACTACATGTTCTACCACGATGATTTCCACCAAAGGTTAGGCCTACCGACCGAGCCCGTACAATTGTGTTATTCGTGCTTTCGGGTTTCAGAATACACGATTTCGACGATTAAGTATGACAATACAGCGCAGCCATGGCATCAATAAACTTAAACGAAGCATTTTTCATTGTGTACGGTGTCCGCTCAAGAAGCAACAAACATCAATGCGACGCGATTAAAGCACTCCCAGAGAACGTGTCTTCTCACCGAGAGCCGCCGGTCGCACTCGCCGGCATTTCTCTTGCTTTTGTACAAGAACTCAGACGTGGCGATTCGTATGCTTGGTGAACCAATATGATAGCGTAATGTTTCCGGCACACTGCATTCGTTTTGGCCAAGCCGTTATGTAGTTGTTGCTCTATAGCCAAAGAGCTACAGCATTGCGCTGGCACGACCACTCTCTACATTGCGCGAAAAGGATCCCGATACTCAATCAAATAAATTAGGCAAGCGTATCTATGGAATGAGCCTAGAGGCGTCATAAAGCGTGAGCAGATGTCGCCCTTTAGAACAAGCGCGAAACGGATATTAAACTTGGCAGACCCCGCCGGTAAACTGTTGCTGCTCCCCAGTCCACTTGATTTTTTTTTTCTTGAAGTTGTGAATTGTAAAAAAATAGCACTAGTGCCATTAACACAGTGGCAATCGTTACAGGCCGCAGTTGCTTCTGTTTGATAAATGTGCAATTTTTAGTAGCAGGTGTAGATCTTGTCTATGTTGTGTACACGACAAACATAACTCAAGGGTAACCGTAAGTTTGTATGCCAACTAAGTATTTAACACACAATCAACGTCATGTTGGTATGGCGTAGTGGTTGCAATAAAGAGAAAAAAGGTATGGCGCAGTGGTTAGTGTCTTCGAATGGAAATTCGCAGGTTGCACGTTCGATCCTTCGTGGCGCCTTGTTTTCTTTTTTTTTTACGGGATGGGTGTTGTTTATACCGTTTTTATAGAATTCTTTTTTATTTTTGTGGCAGCTCGTCACGGTGATTCTGACGTCATTTCGCGCTCAAGCGTTGCCGGCACTGCAGCACCCACCATACCCACCATGCGCCATGGTGGGCGTTTCCCACCATTCACCCACTACATTAATCCACTATAATGGTAGGTGTTGGTCTAGATCATGTCCACCATTCGTTTTTTTTTTCGATAGGGTTTGTCTTCCAGAAAAACTCGATTTGAAGAAATCCCCCAGTCCCGACAATATCACGACTTCATTTTTAAACCAATATGCCGTATGGGTAGCTAAATACCTGCATAAAATATTTGTCACCTCTCTTGAGTCAGCGATGTTACCCGACAATCGGCGTAGCGCTAACATAATTTCAATCCACAATTCAGGTTCAAAGTTGGAATAAATAGTTATCGCCCAGTCCTACTAACGAGCACTTGTTGAAAATTATTGGAATGTGTAACCTTTAAAGCCATAATACTCCACTTCGAAAACAACGAACTACTTTACAGTCGGCAACATGAATTTAGATCAGGCCTTTCAACTGTAACACAGCTCGATGAACTGACTAATAAAATTGCTTCTGCAATTAACGATCGATACCAAATACATGCAATTTTTTAGACTTTTCGAAGGCTTTCGACGTCGTTCCGCATGAAGATTTACTCACAAAGCTACTCGCATTTGGAATAGAGAGTGAAATCCTGGATCACCAGTCTACTAACAAAACGAACACAACGCGTGAAAATTGAAAAACATGTTTCACACAACTTGACCTTCACTCGGGTGTTCCTCAAGGGTCCGTTCTCGCTCCAATTTAGTTTCCCATGTACATTAATGATATTCATTTCAAGGTTCATGGAACGACTCAAATGCGTCTGTTTGCTGATGACTGCGTAGTGTATAGTGTAGCCCGCCATAGGAATGACCAAATCCAACTGAACAACTTCTTACAGTCTACCTGTTCGTGGCGCAATACATGGGGTATCAGACTTAATGTGTCAAAAACCAAGTGCATCACATTCACCAAAAAAAAATTCCCATTAATTTCACATACAATCTTGGCAACATTGCACTGGAAAAATGTTATTAGTTAAAATACTTGGACCTTATCCTCACCTCCACTCTAAACTGGGATCCTCACATCTCCTCCATCTGACAGACTACCGAACGCAAGCTATCATTCTTATGAAGGACATTCAGCAGCACTCCACCCAATGTCAAATTAAATGCTTATAAAACACTCATCAGACCATCATTAGAGTATGCTGACTTAATCTGGAGCTCTTACCAAAAACATCTAACTGAAAAAATTGAGCGCATACAAAAACTAGCGGCTAGATTCATATATTCTGTCTATCTTAGACAATCTAGCGTCTCTGATTTATTAGCGAGAGCAAATCTTGAAGCACTTTTAAAACGAAGAACTGCTTCAAAGCCTAAATTCATTTATCTCCTGTAAAACAACCATTTCAAAATTCCGAAGTCACGTTATTTGTATCATCCAGAACAAACCACAGCAAAACAATTTGACAGCCTTCTAGTCGCGTCAACCTACATAAGCATCCGCTCTTTCCCTCAGCAATTTCTCGGTGAAACAAGTTGCCTGATAGTGTTGTGCAAAGTAGCACCGTGGAATCCTTTGTTTCTAAAGCACAAGCCATTGATTTTTGTTTATGACTGTTTTTTTGTTGTCTAATGTAAACACTCCTGCAAGAGCCGAGTGAGCCTGCAGTAAATTCAAATAAAATAAACTTGAGGGTAATGTAGCGGCAGCTGCATCGGCATCACAGGGAGAAGACGAGGAAACGCTTGCTAATGCACGAGGCAGGAAACGCTGCCACAGGCCTGCGCACTCTGGGCGTTGAAGATAGTCATTAAAATACTTCTAATCACAGTGGTCGTGTCGGGCTCATTCTCTTTCTCTGTAAAAACCGAGATCTCGCTGGTCTCCGAGGTCACATATTCGCTACGGTATCAAATTAGTTTTTGTGGCACTATTTGATATATTACTGTGCAAAAAGTTATATTTTTAGAAGGTTTGTAAGAGAGGTTTATCTAAAATGAGCTGAACGGGAAGCGCCAGCCAGTACTGCACGTCGTTCGTCTCCTTCTTCAAACTCTGTCGCTGTTGTCACTGCTCCTGCTCATGGACTAGACCAACAAGCATTGCTCCCCTTTCAGACAAAGCCCACGAGGCGAGAAGATAGTTGAGACGTCGATGCGCAAAAGAGTTCAGGCGTGCATCATGTGTGACGTCGGTCTCAGATGACTGTCTTCCACTGGTAGTGAGGCGTGCGATTGTGTAAGTTCAGCTCTTTGAGACGCTCTATCACCACGGAAGCATAGTCATTGATCAAGTTTTGACTGGGTCCACGTTTTCTTACCGCAGTCCATACCCACTCTAGGTCACCAAGATTGTAGGTGACCTGCTGGTGTCGGCTATCATACCGGGATTGATAGCGCTCCTGTGAAGCCACACTGCATGATCGGGTGAAGCGCCGAGCCTCCTCCGCGCGGCACACCGTATCGGCGATACAAGCATCATTGTGCCCGGAGAAAGGTGAAATAGTGTCCAAAATGTATCGAGGTGGACGAGCATACAGAAGAAAAAACTGACTGCATCCAGTCGTGTCATACTGCGCCGTATTAAATGCGCAAGTGACGAATGCCAGTACTTTGTCCCAGTTTTTGCGGTCTGAGCTAGCGTACATGGATATCATGTTCATGAGGGTTATAATTGTACGCTCAGCCAAACCATTGTTTTGGTGGTGATAGGGCGTGGAATGTCGCAGGTTTGAAGCAGACAGACTTAGGAGTTCTTCAACAATATCAACTGTGAACTGGCGGCCACAATCACTGATGATCACACGTGGGGGCTATGCGAAGTATTATCAAATGCAGCACAAACTTCGACACTTCTGTTGCTGTTGCAGAAGGTAGCGCCACCATTTCGCGGGACCGAGACAGGTAGTGGGCACATACTATAATTCAACAATTCTTTTTGGTTGACCGTGGGAACAGTCCTATCAGATCAATGCCTACTAGTTATAAAGGTGATCTTGGTGGCGACAAACGCTTTAGGCAACCGGCTGGGGACACTGCAGGCCTCTTGTGGCTTTGGCATTAGGAACAGCTGGTTACATACGTCTCCATTGCTTTGTGCATATGCGGCTAGTAAAATCTTTCTTTAACACAATGAAGTGACCGCGTAGATCCTAGGGGACCTGATGTTGGGTCATTGTGCCCGATGTTCAAAACAGAAAAGCGAAGGCTTTCTGGCACCACGAGAAGGAACTGTGCACCTGCAGCCCATCTCGAACACCAAAATGGCACACTATTAGCTCTTCTGCGGCAGAGAAAAGTGGGTCTAAATTCGTTTCTTCACGCTGTTCTTTTGTGAAGACTATCTGAAAAATACCGGTGCACGGCTGCAATTATATGGTCAAAATTGTCAGCGTCGCATACCGATTCATCGAGAGGCACCCTGGAAAGGCAGTCAGCGTCAGCAAGTTTCCACCAGTTCTTGTAATTGATTTGATTGATTGATTTGTGAGGTTTAACGTCCCAAAACCACTATATGATTATGAGAGACGCCACCAGTTCTTGTAGGAGACAGTGAGGCTTTACTCTTGCAAACATAACACCCGTCGTGCAAGGCATCCAGGCAAATTACGAAGATCGAACCAGCATAGAGAGTGATGGTCGGTGACAGCGAGCTCGTGCTCATGCAGGCACGACCAAAACCACCTCACGGCGAAAATAATGTTTAGACATTCCTGTTCACTAACCGCGTACTTCCGTTTGGGTTGGCTTAACCACGAGCTCGCTCAGGCGATGACATGTTCTTTGTTGTTGATGGGCTGAACAAGAACAGCATCAAGGCCTACACCACTCGCACCCATGTGGACCTCTGTTAGCTGCAGAGTGACTGAAGTGTCGGAGAGTTGGTCGCGACATCATCACAAACTTCAGTTGTCGAAAGGAATCAGAACATTCGGGTGTCCACTGGAGTTTGGCGCTCTTGTGCAGGAGGCTTGTCGAAGGATAAGCCACGTCATCGAAGCGAGGAATGAATCACCTGAAGTAGGAGCATAGCCTCAAAAAGCTTCAAAGTTCTTTGGTGGACAGAGGTGGCTCAAATGTTTCAACAACCCCTGTTTTTGCAGTATCGGGCTTTACGCCATCATTGTCCACAAGATGTCCCTACACCAAAGCTTGACGTTCACCGAAATGAAACTTTTTGCAGTTCAGCACAAGACGTCTTCTGCATGCAGCTAAGGACAGCGTAGATACGCGTATTGTGCTCTTCAAAGGTACTACCAAAGCTGACAACATCGTCGAGATAGCACTTAGCTCTCATTCTAAACCTCACAGAATGGTGTCCATGAAACGTTCGAAGGTGGCGGGCACGTTACACTAGCCGAACGGCAAAGCCTTAAATCAAAAAGTCTATCGAGTGTTCCAAACAATGTTTTTCTTTTGTCGTTGTCACACATTGGGAGTTTCATGAATCCGGATTTCAGATCGAAAGAAAAAAAGTAAGATGCCAAATGAAGACAGCCTAGAGCACTGTCTGTTCGCGGGAGTGGGTAGACGTCTTTTTTAGTAGTGTTGTTCAGCCGCCGGTAATCTACACAAAATCGCCAACTGCCGTCATTCTTTTTGACGAGAATGACAGGAGCGGCACAAGGGCTCGCGGACTAGTGGGTTATTTTTTTGTAGCGTTTCTTTGAGTTTCTCACCAATGAACTTACATTCATCAGGTAACACACCGTATGGCTTTTGTCGCATATGGAGCGCTTACGCTACGTTTATATGATGGTGGACTCGAGAGATTGAAATAGCGGTAGTGTTGTTTTGCAAGAAGGCAAACACTTGCGCGTGCTTGCGCGATAAAATATCCAGTAAGGTGTGGCTGTCTGTCGTGCTTAGTGACTTGCTCACGATCTGCAGTAGCTTAAAGACGAAGGGTAGGTATTGAGGCACTGATCTGCAGGATCTTCGAGTACAGCCAGGAAAGTCGGGGTTTCTTCTCAGCATCACGCGAGCTTCATGCTGGACGGCAGAAGTATGGGCTGGCCAAGTAGTTCATCGTCCATAACCCGGAATGTCCTTTCATGACCGACACGAGGTGATGCGGCATCAAAACATTCTTCTTCACACAGGCCGAAAATGGGGGTTCCTTGGGGCATCAAATGGTGTGGTAGTTTTCTCTTAGCAACTGACCTAGACACAGGTGCTACATTGTGGGAGCACGACGACATCCTTGGCTACACAAAAGCCACACTCTCTTGGTGGCGTGGCGAGTTCTCCAAGAGTCCGCCATAACTTCGTAGTGTAGTGACAGCTCCCCACTTCGACTGTCAACATTGGCCCCAATCTCTTCCAAAAAATCTACGCATATTTAAAATGACATCGTGCGAAGATCCAGGAACAACTGCTAATTCAGTACAGAATACTTTGCCCCACAAACAAACGTTAGCAGTGCAAACGCGAACTGGGCACAACGTATCACCACTAACACTACAAAATGTCGATGTAACAATGAAACATGACTTTTTGCCTCAGTAGAGCCTTGAAACTAAGATTCATCATCGAAATTGTTGCCCCAGTATTCACAAGAGCCATCATAGACACACCCTCCACGCACATATGTACTTTTCTTTAAGCATGAAGGCTGTTGGAAGCATATCGTTTGGCAGCGCACAGTATCCTGCGACCTCACTTTCATCGGCCGCACTACTTAGTTTTCTGGAGGTGGTGATGGGAGGCGATGCTGTGGCGACGAAGCACGTGGAGTACGAGGGGCAGGTGGAGGCATTAAGCTGCGGTCAGAGGCTGGCGACGGGTTCCGGAATTTACCTCGACGGAGTCCACGACTAGTTGGTGGACTGGTTGGCCACGATGTGGTGAAGTGCCCAGAATTAGTTTAGAAGGATGCTGATGAGGGCTCTTGTCGGAATAGTAATCGACGGTTGCAAAACCTGGCGATGTGACCTGTGAAGCCACAACTATGGCACGCACGAGGAAAAGGCCGAAAAGCGCTATGCGGCTGAAACCCATCACTTCTGTCAGCGAGCACTGGATATCTATCTCAATTAGCATGATCTCTGTATTCGCACTGCTCACGGCCTATAGGGGGCACACCGTGCTATTCAAGGTGCCTGCGGAAGAATGATCTACCCATGAACTCGTATAAGAAAAGATAAGACAAGATAAAGATAGATAAAGAAAGATAAAGATAGATAAATAAGATAAAGATAGATCAATAAGATAAAGATAGATAAAAAAACGCAAATAAGATAAGATAGATAAATAAGATAAAGATAGATAAAGAAAACGCACGGACGTACTCCCTGTGCAGCTTTCACCGGATGAACTCTTGATCGTCAAATGAATGTATATCGAACCAAAGTGCTTTCCCAACCCATAGTAACTGCTGAATGTTCACTACCTCATTTCTCGCCGCAGCGCAAAGGGTGGTGGTGTCAGATGATCGACGGTGTATCAACGATGCTTTGTGTAATCCTGTGCTACAAAAAACGGTGCGAACCGGAATTCAAGTATGAACTGAACGGCACTCTGAGATCATTTGTGCCGAACCTGTGTGGCGGATATGCCGCTGTAGTAGGCCACTAGCGAATAGCGCGCCGTCGTGGCTGCACAGGAACGAATGTTTAACGTGACGATGATTTGGAAACATAATATGTCGTCATTACTTGCGCTGTAAGCATCGTGTAGCTGCTTCTGCAACGTAACACAAGCATTTAACTTCACATTAGGTAGCACTTGTTTCAACGCATGATCAGACTCTAACAGTGCGCAATTCACTGCACTTGGATGTCAAATCTCTTCCCCACCTTCTCTAGCATCTGACCAAGAGTCCACGTGCGCATGACGTGCCCAAATAAGCCCAACCCACGAGCACGCAGCGGCATTGCTTTGTTGACCAGCGTTATTTTGTGGTGTTCTGCCTGTTTCTGCAGGATGGTTTGGAAACGCTGGCTTAGGCGTGGTAGAATAGATGGGCACAATGAGTGCGCGAATGCGTAGGAGCGTTCCACGGCTTCTGTGACACTCCACCATCGCACCTTTCTCTCTTGAGGTAAATAAAGTTTTTCTCCTTCTCCTCCTCCGGCTCCACGGACGTTGTCTGCTCGATGCGCTGACCATGGGGACACGAACGCATGCGAAACGCTGGCACACTTGCCCCACATCTCGTTGAGTAAAAATAGAAAAACGACGCTAACATTTCCTTATTGCGTCTTATTATTTATCTAGAGTTTTATTTATCTTTTCAAGCAACAATTACATAAACCACGCATGCCGTGTTAAAAAATGTTTGCCATGTGACGTGCTCCTGTTTGCATCGTCAGAGCAGAGTCGTCTACGTAGAGAACCAACGTCTCTGCATTCCCGTGTACGTAGGGCCATTCATACCACCACGTAATGCCCTCATTATCTGGGCGCGTGCCGGCAGAAGAAAGGGAGAGCAGCGTTCATCTCAAAATTTGACCCCTTTCCGAGGCGCGTAGCATTGGAAAGTTTGGCAGACGTGATCACGAACGCCTCGTATACGCATTGTGCTTGCCAGTCCAAAATTGTCAAACCTGGTTAGTGGCCCTTTAAGGCATGGGTCTTTCCATTCTTCTTTGTCGAACGTAGCCACTGGTGGCGCATACCCGCTCTAGAACGGGTATGTGCAACAGGGAATGTGAGATGGGAGATGGCGGTACTAGAATAACGCACGGATGGACGCATTAATGGACGGACAGACAGGCTACCAGATGTACGGACGGATGGATGGACGCGTGCAGCGGGTATGTGTGACAAGGGATGCGAGATGGCGTTACTTGGAGCGTTCATTAGATGGACGCACAGATGGACACATGGACGGATTGACAGACAGATTAGCAGACAGATGGATGGAGGATGGATGGATGGATGGATGGATGGATGGATGGATGGATGGATGGATGGATGGATGGATGGATGGATGGATGGATGGATGGATGGATGGATGGATGGATGGATGGATGGATGGATCGACGCGTGGACGGGTGGAAAGATGGACGCATGAATGGACGGACGGATGAACGTACGCACAGAGGGACGAACGCGCGGACAAACGAACGGACGCACGGATGGTCGCCCGGACGCACGGAAGCAAGAACGAACGAACGGGCAGGCTGAAGGCCTTTTCGCCCCACTCATCATCATTCCCTCCGTGGACAGGCTGTGATTTTTTAGAACCCCTTCAGTATACAAGAAAAATGGCTTCATGTCCTATATATAGGACACCAGGGCTTAGTGGTTATGAAGTGAAATAGGGTAAATTTAGGTACTTATATTGATTTCTAATACGTTAGTGCAAGTTATCATTGGGAAACTAACATACAGCAATCACGTTTTAGCTGCAGAGCCTAAACTTCCCAATAGCAAGTCTTTGTGCTCCTAATACAAAGCTCTTCATTGCAAATGAATGGCTATCGTCTAATTATTTAACGCTTTGGGAGAAACAACACCATAAAAGATATCGGAAACCTGCTTTGCAGCTCCAGAATTAATTCCTACCATATTTAGAAAGGCAAGCTGATCGAACTGCACTTCAAGTTCATTGTCGTCATTTTTATCTTCATCACGCACCATTACTAAATTTCATAAAACGGGTAAAATGCAATACTTACTATTTCGCTATTAGACGCCCCTTACACATTAACTAAGTGATTTGGTCAGGTTTCTCGACTACAATAACAAGAGAATGAGCTGTTATAAGAGATACACATCTGGATTAGCCCGAAAGCATTCAGAGGTCTGATCGATTGATTTATATGTAATGTTTAATGACCCAAACTAGCCTACGGCTATGAGAGATGCTGTAGCGGAGAACGGAAATTTCTAACACCTGGGGTTCTTTACGTACACCCAAATTGGAGCGCTCGGGCCTAGAGCATTTTCGCCTCCACCAAAATTTCAGCCCAGCCGGAATTTGATCCCGCGACCTGCGGGTCAGCAGCTGAGTATACCTTGGCCACTAGACCACCGCAGTGAGGCCATTCAGGCGTCTGACAGCCACTGAGCCTTGACGTTCTATATTTAGGACATGAAGATCGACCACTGCTGCAAGTGATACGTTAGTGTTATGGAATACCCGCTTTGCAAATAGCAAGTTTATCGTCTTAGAAATAACTTGAAAAAATACGATAGCTACTTATATAACATTTAACCAGTAAGGTGTCATTAATCATTTAGTTCCGGTGAGTGCCCTTGTTATCGCATTTTGCTATGTGATTTTCCACTTCGCAGAGGTCGAAAGCAGGCGACGACCAGAAAACAAGTACCTATGCTTGCACAGGTGCATTGCACATAGTTCACACACGTTTTTCCATTTGTGACTTAATTATGAATATAGGAACCACGCAACCTGGAAGTAGTTACAGCATAACCACTCAAGCAAAAATCAAGAATAAAAATGAGCGCTGACTTTGGTTGTGCTGTCCGTACATTGAGTTATGTCCTACCAACTCGTTTAAGTTTCCACACGTCATGACTAAATTTTGTCACATTCAGCAGCAAAATTTCTTCATTTGCTTTTTACAGGACGCCAGGACCTAAAAGGTTAACCTGCACTGACATCGCACAGTACGCGCATTCTACCGATTCGCCTTCATCGAAACGCAATCGCCACGTCTGGGTTGAACCCGTGATCTTCGGGTCGGCAGCCAAGCACCTTATCCCCTGAAGTGGACTTCGCGTCGTTTTTTTTTAAGTCAGATATTTCGTCCATTCAATATACTATGCTCCGCACCTCGTTGTATGAACCTTTGCTGTTTCTGCACAATCCAATGACGTTGCGGCATTATCGTATTGTTCTCGCACAATATACCGAAACACGGCAAAAGTTCAGTCGTTAACAATGTGGCTACACAAACTAGGCTGTGCATGTCCAAGACACGTTACATGACCACTTGGAGCGGTGACGGAGCCACGACAAAAGTACTCATTTTTGTAGCGATTCTGCGCGACGACATTCCCCGCAAGCCTTTCATTTCAGTGTACTGTGGGAGCTTTCAAGGATGGTTGGACTACTTTTTAAGGTTGTGATCACTGTTGCAATAAGTTACAGGTATTGTCACAAGCATGTTCTTCGGCAGAGTTAAGGCAAGAGACGCGCGAAAGCAAGCAGAACATTTGCAGCACAAAAAACAGGAGTGCGAGAGCGCGAAACAGGAACGTCGTCCTCTTTTCACTCGATGGCACTTAGCTGGCGTCTATACAATGTAAATTTATTACATCAATACATCACTGAAACACGCGGTAATTTTCACTTCGCTAATTCGAACTTACAGTCACCTAAAACTGACGTCCTCCTACCTGTATGGTCCTGTGTATTTCTCTGGGGTAAACTACCAATATGTCGAGGTGACATCTGTGGATTCTGCCTGCACTTTGCGGCCCACAATGCCAATCATTTCTAAGCCCAACCGATTAGTTGAAACTGTGCTACATTAGAACATTTTATAGCCCCTTTCGAGTTCAAACTAAGAACATTTTACTCTCTTACATTTATTGCAGTGATTAAAGATAAGTATCATAGATACAAAGTAACAGCAAATCAAATGTGCTTTTACAGTGTACCTGGTGCGAGCCCATGCAGGAATCGATAGACGCTTTGGAAATTGCAAAGTTAGCTTTTCTGCTATGCAGTTTGAACAAGTAATGGTGGCTAGTTCCTTACTGCCTTATCTGGCGCGGTTAGCTTGCGCAATGGCGTACAACACGTAGTTTGGCTCGCTTGATATAAACGCTCATAATAGACAAGCTGCAGCACGATTAACCAGGACCATGTCTCTAATCGAAGGATGACTGGGACCGCCATTACTTGGGCAAAGCTTCATCATCAGCTTGACTACGCCCACTGCAGGGCAAAGGCCTATCCCATGTTACGCTAGTCAACTCGGTCCTGTGCTTGCTGCTGCCACATCATACCCGCAAGCTTCCTTATCTCAATAGCACTTTGACTTGGGCAAGTTGGTACATATCGGATAGGCTTCAGAGCGTTTTAGACGAAGACCAGGGAGACACACAGAACACAACGCTCGTCTGTGTTTCTCCTTCGTCTTCGCCAAAATCGTGCTCAAGCCTATTCATCTCATCTGCCCACTTGACTTTCTGTCTCCCCTCAGCCAGTTGCTTTCTCTGGGAATCCAGTCATTTAACCTTTATGGCGAGCGGTTGTCTTGCCTATGCACTGAGTGTCCAGCCCATGTTCAAATCTGCTTTCTGATTTCAACTATGACATCCTTAATCCTGGTTTGTTTCCAGACCAACTCTGCCCTCTTATTGTCTCTTAAGATTGCACCTATCATTTTCCTTTCCATCTCTCGCTGCCTTGTCCAAATTTAGGGTGAACCCTCTTTGTAAGCCTCCATGTTTCTGCTCCATCGGTAAGTACCGTCCAGATGCAGCTGTTAAATACCTACCTCTAGAGAGATAGTGGCAATCTACTAGTCATGATTTAAGAATGTTTGCCAATTGTGCTTCTCCCCGTTCTTATTCATCTAGTTACTTCAGTCTTGCGGTTCGCATCCGCGGTTAATACCTGTCCTAGGTAGACGTACTCTTTTACAACATTCTGGGCGCTTGGGCAATTATGCAGTGCTAGGAAGCACACTTACGAATTACAAAAGGGCCCATTCTGCAATACTAGCGAGCCTGAAATACAAAGTGACAGCATTCGGGCAGCTTCGGATGAAGAGGAGAGCCTTTTTTATCAGTGCTGACTATTGCAGCCCAATTTGACTTTTCCTGTACTCTATTTCTTGGGATAACAACTATATATGTGAACTTCTCACCTCAAATAAATATGAGGCATTTTTTTAAAGAGCCAAAGGCACAGACGTAATTCAAGCTAAATTTCACAGAAACGAAAAGCACGCCTAATTATAATCAACTCTTTTACAGTTTTAATCAAAATGGGGAAATTACTTATTGTAACTTAAACCCAAAGCGCAGTGTCTAATCAAAATGAGCCAAATACTACAACTATTTCAATCAAACTGAATCACATTCAATAAATGAGCACTACGCCTACAATAGTGACCAAGACAACCAACATGATCACACCCAAAATGTTTCATTTGTGTCCTAGTGGCGTTGTTATCGTGTTCACATTCCACAATTAGCTTTTCGCAGGGTTAGATGGCACTTCCTGGAGCGCGTGATATTCAATGACCGAACATAACTAGGTTTCAAAAAATAAAAGCCTGACTTTTCTACTTCTTTTTGTTTCTTACTGCTTCTTTTTGAATTTAGCGCTACAATATCATGCCCTCCATTTGCTCTAACAAAATGAATTTGAAACAAAATACCCATAAAACGAAGATATTGGGCATTTATGTATTCCCCGAAGAAGATGTCCGAAACAGCAAGGCTTAAAACAAATTTGAACACTTTTTAAGGCCTTCAATAGATGTCAATGACAATGAAGCACTGATTACAGTTCAGAATAGTGCGTTTGTTCCAGGAAGGTCCTGTCGCTCTTTAAGTATAGTATTCGCCATTACGCCCATGCGACGAAGCACCGACGCATGCTCAAGGATGACGTTAATTCTATTGCAAAGCATTGCTACTTCTTACATTGGAATCACTTTACACTTTTTTTCTGACCTAATTTATCCCTGAATAGAATGGCGCAATATATATCCTCCAAATGCAAATTTTCCTCTTTCATACTGACAATACTGGGTCATGTGGATTTTAGCCACAATGCATATTTGTGGTATTTTGAGCGAGTATCATACTCGCAAAAAGTAGTTCGAGCAGGCTCGACCATTTTGTCAGTACAAAAAAGTGCGTTTTTCTTAGTTTAGTTTTAGTAAAAGTGCATCTGGCTCTTTTAGAAGAAAACGCCTGGTATTACATGTGCTCTGTTGTACCACTAACCAATATCTTTCACAAAGCATGAGAAAAAAACTGTAGTGCCTTGCGGCTATCACGACAATGTAAATATCATGCCCCACTGGAGCTTCGCTAAACTTTACGTATTCATACAATGTACTGTCTTTCCTTAATGCGCACATTGCCTTTATACTGCCATTTCGCATTTGCTCGAAAAGCAGGCTTTGTTCGATAAGCCTGCAGGGTAAATATTTGAAGTCCTGCAGTAACGCCGCTTCGTACATTTTTACATTATGCTTGCTGAATTCAATGACACAGCGTTATTGTACCGTGTGTCTGGTAGTATGTAATTTTGTATGCTGCCTATAACCTTTTATAATATATATCTACAATAACTGATGCAAACTAACAATTACATTACAGCATACAAAGAATTCAAAAACTGGGATGAACTCATTCAGATATAAGGAACGCTTGTTGTGGCTTTGTGGATCGCTTACAAGAGATGTATAAACAAATAAAATGTACTTCGCTTGTGCTGCATAAAAGTTAACATTAATAGCGTTTCACAATTGCACATTTCAAAGCATATTGCTTACCTGAGTCTCCACTTTGGTTAATTTGAGAACCGTGTCGTATTTCTGCAGCCCATCTACACGCTGAGCGACAACGAAGTGGGCGAGTTCCTTATACTTAGGGCTCGACGAGGGTTCTTTTGTCAACCAACCTCCAGGAATCGCCAAGGAAACAGCGATGAGTGCTGTTACAAGAACTGCAATGCTAACTGCCATACGAGCCATGGTTACTCTGCGCAAAGCTTCAAACTCGTAGGCAACAAACGTGCGTGTTTCTACCAGTGGCAGCTCTGTTGTGGGCACAGACCCTTCTTCCTTTTTATCATCAGCCGGGACTTACCAGGCTTTGTCAATACCTCGATAATACAACGACAAGGCCACGATCAGAGAGGTGATAAGCCAACCGGAAGAGAGATATGAACATAAAAGCAAACGCAGCGTTATCAAGATAGGGCAAAACTGGTGATATTGCCAGGTGATACGAGGAATGGCCGCAGCTTTCTAGGTCTAGTTCCCGGCTGTTGAATTTCGATGCAGTTTGTGAAGTTACTGTGTAGTATAAACGCTCGTAGTAAATTTTATCGTACCCTAGTAAGGGTGTAATCATGCAGTCAAAATAATCGAGGTATACACGAGAAACTTGAGTACATTGTAAATTACCAAAAACACTAAGGAGATATTTCTGAACATTGATTTTGAAAGCTACTCAGAGCTCCACAATCTTGCGGTACCAATTTTTTTAGTAAGATGGCCTTTCTTCGTGGCCGTTTACCTTATTATGAATTATTGTTATTGACTTATGCTGTGGTATTACAGCATGAAAAGGAGCGATGGTGAAAAGTTGACATATCATGGTAAGTACATTATCAGGAAGCACTTGGGAAGGTTCTAATAAAAACGTTTGGTATAAAACAAGTTTCTCTGCAGCTCGTCGCTGCAGAAAAAGGTTTCACGTCTGTGGTGCACGCAACATGTGATGTCCTGTTTAGCGCAAACCGTGTCTAAGGCATCTAAAGTGCGAATTATAAGAGTATTATCTCACTTACTTTAGCAATCGTTTCAGGAATGATTATAACTATTCATGAATGGTATTTGTCACTAAATTTAAATTCGTGAGTTTTTTTTTTTGCTATTCACATTGCAAGTGTGGTTGCCATGGTTACGAATCAAGCTGCCACCAGGATTTTTGCAGTGCTATAAGCTAATCACTTGACTTGTTGCTGAGAAAACTACTGGCTAATCAATTTGTAAAACGCGATTCTTCTACAGGGTTCAATTTCTGGTGTTTCAGCGGGCACTGTAAACTATACGTTCACTATGATTTACGCAGTGCCGTACGTCGGCATGCAGCGTAGCATGTCTACGCCTCCGGTGCCCTTGGCTCACATTGCTTCCCAGCAGCTTTATTACAAGCATGCGGGAAGCCATCAAATCAGGCACCAATAAAGCTGCGAACATAACGTGATTGGAACCCTGCCAGTAGATAGGTAGCAGTGGACACATCCTTTGTTTTATACTCATTCGCTATCTTTTACGGGTCACAGGATTGATCTGACGAGACATACTGTTTTCGCTGTACTGCATTAGAGCACGTGCTGTACTCTCGTAGCAGATACGCAGCAGTTGTTGAACACCTACAAGCACATTATCGAGTTTTGTATGGTGTTGTTGAGTGCTCAGCACTGAGACATTCCAGCATGACGTCTTACTGGGAGCAATGCCCTTCGTTTTCTCATTGGTGTATAATGTGCCGCACAATGACATTTGTTCGTCTCAAGCATATATTGCTAGGAAAATTTCTCAAGGCATGAACACTTCGAAAGCATTTAGATGTGACTTCAGTGTAGTAATACTGTGCATGGTCACAAAGACGAAAAAATAAATCGTAAGCAATTCGTAAAACTTCCAAATATTTAACATGAAAACCTGCATCTTTCATTTGAACCACACACTGTTTTCACATGGATCACAGGTACGTTTTTAGTTTTGCCTGCATGCGCCTCAGATGAGCTACTTCGAAACATGACATAGTTTGAAAAATATGTGAACTAATAAGAGTAACTAGTGTGAGTAGAATGAAGACATCAGTCAGTTTGTGTCACGTTACTTACGTAAATCACTGCTGCCATAACACGCGCGTATGTTTGTGTGGAAATATATTCGTTCAATTACACAACATGGAAGATGTTGAAGCAGGACTGATAGTTGGGCTAGTTGGTGATACATTAGGGGCAGTAACAGCGCACAAAACCGCAGGGCGAACAGAAGAGACAAACATTCATGACAGGTAGATTGTATACATCTACCTGTCAGGAAATGGGAAGATGTACATAAAATAAAAGGAAACAATGAAGGTTAATACATGTTCTAATTGGACCTGGAGAAAGCAACATCACGCGTTCTCGCGTCTGTACACATATCTCACAGTTCAAGTTTAGTTTTCGTAAGTTTGTCTGCCCCATAAAAATCTTTCACCACGAAGGCGCCCAGTGGGCATAATTTTGTTCACGGAACAGAAATGTCTTCACAGCGCGTGCCTATCAGTGTGAGCAAAATTCGCTGCCCCGCGGACATCGATCAACACCCGTTTTACCAGCAATATGTCTTGTTAAATTATGTTTTCATGTTAAGCTAATGAATCACTATTGCTTGTTCCCTCACAAAAGGTGGGGAAAAGGATGCTCAGATCACGAGATCAGCGAATACATACGCCTTCATGGCCTCGTCAGAGAGTGTTATTATGCCTTTCGCGAGTAGCCATACTGGTGTTCGGGTGGCTTTCTAAGCCACATTTCAATAAGTTTGATACCACCACTACGTGTTTTTCTCATGAGCACATGTGCAGTGTTTTCGTTGTGGCTCGCAGTGCACTGGAAAATTCTCCTCAAGTCATCGCGTTTTATAAAGCACTAATAAAAATAATAAAAATACCAGTATTTGGAACTCCTCAAGCAGTGAGTTTCGAACATGTTGCTTGAAGAAACTAAGACAGCGCCTAACTGGTCTATTCGAGCTGTTAATTCAGCAACATGATATGCGTTGACTTTCCAGCTAATACAACCTTGCAAAATCATAACCCCTGTATTCAAAACTTCCGCTTTGTATAGTTGCCGTTAATTTGGTGCTTGTGCAACTAATTGTTTCAATAGTTTGCCAGACGTCGCTGCCCTATGGTTGATGGTTATCCAAACAGAAGTGGTTGCATGATGTTTTCAGACCAGGCACAAGGTGTGTATCAAGCTATATAGATATAGGTGCCGCCGGTTGTTAAAAAAAATATGTTACTTATTTGTAAACGCAGTGGGGCTTCAGGAAGGCTCCCATGCACTCTTTTTTAAACATGTGAAAACCCGAAATTCACAAACCTCCAGAGAAAGATGGAAGCTTGAAGGCATGAAACTTTTTGTGAACACATGGCGCTGCTGCAGCCATCTCTTTGACAAGCGGTTGCCGATACTGCTGGTCAAAAGGGGGTCTTGATAAGAAGAGAGGATCATTTGTCGAAACGATTACTCCAGTGGCAGTAACACCTCCTGTTCACAAATTTTTTCCGGTGTGGTTAAGCGCACGAAAACTAAGCTAACACTATAAGTTTTAACAATTTCAGATTTGACACTGAGCGTTTCAGAGCCTATTGAAGAGGTCGTTTACCAGAGGCTCAGCATCTAATCCTTCTTAACATTGTCAGGAGAGTACATTCATACCGAAATTCAATGACCGTGCAGTTTAATGCAGACGCAGACTTGAATGAGCACTTTTAGTGGCTGAGGCCTGGCATATACAAATTAGGAAAAACATACGCGCGAGTCAGCATGCATTTCTCTTACACAAAGAATGATAATATTGACGGAGATTTTACGTCCCATGATTACGAGAGACGTCGTGGCGGAAGGCCCTGAAAATTCCGGCCATCCGGTCTTCATTAGGACATCACACAGTGCACGGCACTCTGACATTACGCGTTCACTGCATTTAAACTGCTGCGGCCTGTACCGAAACCCCACCCTTCGGGTCAGCAACCGAGCACTGTAACCACTCATTTCATTACACTTATGTGAACAAGAATGCTCCGCCGCGGTGGCCTAGTGGCTAAGGTACTCGGCTGCTGACCCGCAGGTCGCGGGATTGAATCCCAGCTGCGGCGGCTGCATTTCCGATGGAGGCGGAAATGCTGTAGTCCCGTGCGCTCAGATTTGGGCGCAATTAAGAACCCCAAGTGGTGGAGATTTCCGGCGTCCTGCAATGCAGCGTCTCTCATAATCATATGATGGGTTTGGGACGTTAAAGCGCACATATTTATGTGAACAAGAAATTGAATGCATAAACAGTGCTCTCTAGCGTAAAACCTCGCATGGACAATTGAAGCCACGTGCATGTGCGGGCTCATACAAATTTAGTGTACTTTCTATTCAACAACATTTCCTTTTAGAGTCAGGGTTTTTTTCTTCTTGTTATCTTCCGGTATACGCTCATGTTTCTGGCATTTACTTGCTCTTATAAACGTTTAACAACACGCTAAGAACGTTGTCTTTCCAAAGCCATGTTCACTGCATAGGGGTTTTACCAGTCCTTCACCGGCGAAATTTTCTTTGAACTGGCGTATGGCGCAGACATTCCTTTATTACTCCATATCTTTTCTGTATTATAAATAAGACCAAATTAAATAGGCTTAGTTTTCGATTCCAGACCCCACCTTCTCTGACATTCGCGCCTGTTTTAAAAAATAACCTGTTAATATAAACAGGATATCTCGGAGAGACATCACACCTTTTTCGATGTTCCGTTGCAGTATGTGTCTACGTTATGTCTGTAAGCATACTGTTTCTGCGTGAGGCCAGGCATGCATAGATGCCGAAGAGTTCCGCAAGAGCGAATGAACGTTGCTGAAAAAGCGATTTTTATTCGAAAAATGGGAACATATAGCTTGCAACGTCCGAAGATATGAAGAATGTAATGATACTGGGGTCTGCATAACGTCTCAAGAGGTATTATATTGCAGGTTCTTTGTAACGTCCCGCGATATAGAGTATGACCTTTTTTTTACACTTCCCGCTGGTGTACTAGCGTCTGATATATATAGCGACATGCATAGCGCCTCAAACAGGACTTGAGATAAATACAGGCTCGAAGTGCTATTCGGTGTTTTCGACCTTTCAGCCAAATCTGAGGCCGTAAACTTGCAGTCACATTTCGTTCGGTGCAGAAACAATCATTGCCCCAATTTTCTCCATAATTCTTCGTCCTTTGTGCGCATAGGCCTGCGCAGGGTTTCCCGTCCAGGGAGGAGGGGGGCAGATGGTTCATCTCAACACCCCTTCCTCCCTATTAAAGGCATTGTACTGCAAAAAATTTTTGAGAGGTAAGAACAGCCACTTGCCCCCCCCCCCTCCCTTTCTCAGAAAGTTGTAGCCGGAAACCTAGGTGTGGCTTGACATGGGGCAATGATAACCTTAAAAATGATGCTTCTTGTGCGTCTGTTTATAAGAAGTAGCGAAGTGTCGATTATGCGCTGTTTAAAAAAAACATTACAAACGAAGCGAAGAAAACACCGAGACAAACGAAAATAAACGAGACGAAGCGAAGCGCTACATTGAACGTATTCATTTTGTGCTTTATATATATATATATATATATATATATATATATATATATATATATATATATATATATATTGACCCGTGTCTACATGTGGACGAAGACGATGATGGGGGTATATAGCGGAAACCAGCTAGTCAGCCTCTGGCTTTACTCGAGAACGAACAAGAGACTATTGCGGCTCAGCTGTTGAGAACACACTGTTTTCGCTGTCTCAAGCCATACCTGAGCTTTGTTCGCGCTGTACCACGACACTGGTGGAGGCGCTGGGTAGCAACCCTGCCTGATGCTCTACACTTCCACTGGGAACCATTCAACCAGTCCAAACGCATTGTCACGTATTGCAACTACTGTGCATCGTTTCAGTCGACGGTTCCGAGGCCTCGCGCCAAAGCTCACTCTCTGGCCAAAACCTCCCAGGCACCGCTCACCTCGACAGATGGCCAACGCAAGCCCCCAACAGGTGCCCGAAGGAAGCTTCCGAACGCACCCATCTCAGGTGACCACCCCACTGTGGTGGTCTAATGACTAAGGTACTCGGCTGCTGACCCGCAGGTGGCGGAATCGAATCCCGGCCGCGGCGGCTGCACTTCCGATGGAGGCGGAAATGTTGTAGGCCCATGTGCTCCAATTTAGGTGCACGTTAAAGAGCCCCAGGTGGTGGAAATTTTCGGAGCCCTCACTACGGCGTCTCTCATAATCAAGTGGTAGCTTTGGGACGGTAAACCCCACATCTCAGTCAAATCAATCAATCTCAGGTGACCATCTTTCAACCACTCGTTTCTGGTCGCTTTAGTGGCAGCGCCCATGAAGACGTTGACGACTGGTTCGACCACTACGAGCGTGTTGCCAAGATAAATCAGTGGCTGGAACAGGAAAACTTTTCTCATGCTTATTTCTACCTCGACAATTGTGCTCGTACTCGGTATAAGAATAGAGAAGCCTGACTTTCGAAAGCACTTCGTCAATACACTTGCCAATGTAGATCTATGGGACCGTGCATAGCAGTTATTGAAGCTGCGGGTTCAATGACCTAATGAAACCGTTGCAATGTTTGCCGAAGACATGACTCGTCTTTTTCATCGAGCTAACCCCCACATGACGGAAGATTCAAAATTGAGTTACTTCATGCGCGGTGCCAAGGAACAGCTTTTCGCCGGGCTACTGCAAAACCCTCCAAGTACCATGGTTGACATTATCAAGGAGGCTATGGCTATCGAGCGGACCCTTCATCAACGCTGCAGGCAATATAAGCACATGTCTAGCAATGCCCCAATCAATGTTATCGTTATGATGCCTGAGAGTCAGAGCTTCTTGCGAGACTTGATTAGGGAGATAGTTCGCGAAAAACAGCACAAGTTGCGAACTCCGGTTGGTGGAACACCCATTGCGTTGGTCGCTGAAGTCGGGTGCGACAAAATTCGCCAAGCGTTGTCTACGACTGGTCCTGATGCTGAGCAGCGTCCCATGAGCTACGTTGCCGCTCTATGACGTCTACCGCCCACTACGCCGACACCGTACAACCGGGCATCAATGGCCCTATGGTCACTGCTGAAAGAGCCGACACTACAGCTACCACCATGCCACAGCCACACAACCAGCCGTCCACAGCCACGCCATGGGCATGGACACCAGGGGAGATGCTCAGACGTCCACCAACACGAAGAACAGATGCATGACGCACAGTTGACAGGTGTGCACTTTGCTTTCACTGCGGAGATGCAGGCCATATTACCCGTAATTGCTGGCATCGAGGCAATTCATTCCGTCCTGTTCGACCTTGGTTTGACGTTCGACGTGCCAACGACAAATACACTCCACACCGCTACGACACCTCTCTTTACGGAGCCCGTTCTTACTTGGACGACGGCCGTACCACTGCAGAGGAGGCAATGCCTATTAACCCGCCTGGTCTAGGACGTCGATCTGGCTCTCCGTCTCCGGTGGGTTCGTCTTTGTCGCACCGCTGCACCTTTGCGGACATTAATACAAGAACGTTACCTAGCCCGCGCCGGGGAAACTGAGGGCGGTGACCTCCGGAGGAAGGTTGCAGGCCATGAAGATGACGAAAAAAGCCCCCACTGCATGACGTCGTACCGCCGATACGCTGTGAAAGTGATTAAATTGTGACTGCCGGCCTAGTATTCTTTTTGACGGCCAGAAAGTGACAGCTTTAGTCGAAATCGGTGCCGACTTCGCTATTATCAGTCAGGATCTCGTCGACAGCCTCGGAAAAGTGAAGACGCCGTGGACGGGCCCTCACATAAGAACGGCAGGGGGCCAGTTAATGATGCCCTCTGGAAGATATACCACAAAAATCGACATCAGAGGTTCTCCTTTCACTATGTCGTTCGTCGTTACCGCCGCATGCTGCAGAGATGTAATCCTTGGCGTAAATTTCTTACGAGAATATGGTGCTGTCATCGACATCCCAAACAGTTCCATTTTTTTGTGCAACAGTACGGGCTCACCCGATTTTTCAGAGGCGCGAGCAATCCAACCGCGTCTTACTGATGACGACGTAATCCTACCTCCTAGGCCATGCACGCTTGTTTCTGTGGCCGCCACTGTCCAGTTTGATGCTGAAGGAGTTACCGACCAAATAAGGTCGTTTCTCTTCACCCACGGTATTTATGTCGCACGAGGTATTGTCAGAGTTGCTGCTTGGCGCACGGACCTACTGCTGACCAATTGTAGCACTGAGCGCCGGCACCTTCCAAAAGGCACAGCTGTCGCTTACTTCGACGATGTCATAGACGCCAGAGGCTGCTTGGCAGTAGTCGACGAGGCACTAAAGCTCGATTCATTGCCTATTCTGGACCTTAGTATTACTTTGCTGAAAGACGAGTGACGCCGACTTCTTGAGCTATTGGCCGAAAACCGAGACTGCTTTTCAACAACATCAAGGCTTGGCCGCAGGCCTCTAACCAAGCGTCGGATAATTACCGAGGAAACAGCGGGACCTATACAAAAAAGCCCTTATCGCGTGGCTCTAAAATAACGCGAAGCGATACAACAGCAGGTTGACAGAATTTTTGAAGATGACGTTATTAAGCCTTCACAGAGCCCCTGGGCGTCGCCTGTGGCCCTCGTTAAGAAAAAGGATGCAAGCCTGCGCTTTTGTGATGATTACCGGAAGCTAAATGAGGTGACCAGGAAAGACGTAATTAAACTACCTCGTATAGATGACTCTCTCGACAGACTTCGACATAGTCGGAACTTCTCTTCAATGGACTTGCACAGTGGATATTGGCAAACGGAGATGGACCCAAGAGACCGCGAGAAGACCGCTTTTGTGCCACCAGACGGGTTATATGAATTTAAGGTCTTGTAATTCGGTTTGTGTTCAGTGCCTGCTACCTTTCAAAGACTCATGGATACCATCTTATCCGGATCGAAGTGGAAAACCTGCGTAGTATATCTGGACGACATCATTGTGTTCTCCGCAATGTTTGACGAGCACCTTGAAATGGTCTTACGAGCCATATGGTCAGCGGGCTTGACGTTGAAGCCTGAGAAGTGCCACTATTGCTACGAAGAGCTGCAATTTCTCGGTCACGTCGTCAGTCATGCAGGTGTTCGTCCCGATCCTGAAAAAATCGCAGCCGTTGCGTAGTTCTCTGTGCCAACCAATAAAAAGGCTGTCAGACGCTTACCCGGCCTCTGTGCATATTATCGAGAATTCATCACAGACATTGCACGCATTGCTCGCATTGCATCACTGTTAACTCGCCTCCCTAGAGATGACGTCACCTTTGAATGGAAGAACGAAGAGGAAGATGCTTTTAACGATCTTCACCAGCAATTGCAAACACCTCCAGTCCTTGCCCACTTTGACGAGAGAACCCCTACGATGCTTCACACCGATGCTAGCAATGTAGGTCTGGTAGCTGTGCTTGTGCAGCAGCAAGATGACACAGAAAGGGCAATCGCCTATGCCAGCAGAATGCTAACACGCACTGAGCCTAATTACTCCAAGACTGAGAAGGAATGTCTTGCCGTGGTGTGGGTGGTTACAAAATTTCTCCCGTATTTATATGGCTGCCTCTTCAAAGTAATTAGCGACCACCGCTCGCTGTGTTGGTTAACAAGTCCTAAAGACCCTACCGGGCGATTCGTTGAGTCTCAGGCTGCAAGCGTTCGATACGGTAATCGTACAAAAGTCAGGCAGGCGACATATTTATTTATTTATTTATTTATTTATTTATTTATTTATTTATTATTTATTTATTGTACCTAAAGGGTCCTCGAGGGACAATACATGAGGAGTGGGCATCATAAGTAAAGAGAACACAACAAACAATATAACAATAAACATAAATAGGACTAAAATACAAAATGTAGATGCAAATGGCGGCAATAAAAATAAGACAGTCCATTTCACAAAGGCAAGTCCGAAGGCATCAATTCATGTATGTTCAATAGTATGGTGGAAGCGTGCTGCATCTCGGACAAGTGCAACATCTTTTGGAAGGCCATTCCAGTCTCGGGCAGTTCCGACGAAGAACGACTAATGGAATGTACTGGTGCGGGTACGGGGTGGAATTACTGCGTTCAGGTGGCTTGTTCGGGATGTACGATGAGTCAGTTGAATCAACCGACTGTCACGAGGCATGGTGTGAAAGAATCTGTGTTAGAGGCAAAGGCGTGAGATGCGGCGACGAGAGGCAACGGGCACCAGCTCCAACTTAGACGTTGTAGACGAAACGCTTACGTGGTACGAGTATTCAAAAAAGATAAATCTGGCGGAACGGTTCTGGACTGATTGGAGAGCTTTACTGAGATTATATAGGTGGGGGTCAAAGATAGCAAAGGCATATTCAAGTTTAGGTCGCACGAGCGCTATGCATGCAAGTAATCTTACATGTGACTGAGCCATGAAAAGGTTTCGGTGAAGGTAACCAAGCATTAAGGACGCTGACTGTCTGTCCCGTTCGACCATTGAGTTGGCAACCCTACCCGAGGAGGAGGAAACAGCATTTCTTGGTGTCCTCGACATGACCGCTATTGCGCAGCAACAACGTGACGACGCTGAGTTGCTTGGCTTAATTAATTACTTATATAGCAGATCTCAGAAGGCACCAAGACTTTTCGCAAGACTGTTGTCATCGTTTTGTGTATGGGGCGAAGTACTCTACAAAAGAAAATTTTCGCCGACGGGATCTGCCTACCTGCTCGTCATCCCGGCAGCCCTTCGCACCGAAGTACTCCAAGCATGCCACAAATAAGTTACCTCTGGCCACTTTGGTTACACGAGAACGTTGGCCAGAGTACAGCAAAGGTATTACTGGCCGAGACTAACTAGAGGTGTGAAGCTCCACGTTCGTACCTGTCTCGACTGCCAGCGACGCAAGTCACCACCGACTAAACCAGCTGGCCTCCTGCAACTCGTGCAGGTCCCAACAGCTCCATCCAACCAGATCGACATGGACATTTTGGGCCTACTACATAATTCTACTGCAGGAACCACTAGGTTATCATCGCGACGTATTATTTGACATCTTATGCCGAGCCAAAGCTATCCAGAGAGCTACAGCAGCGGAGGTGGCAAGCTTTTTATCGAGATTATTGTACTGAGGCCTGGTACACCAACCGTCATGATCACAGACATAGAAACTGCATTTACGGCAGCTCTTTTGGATCACATCCTGATGCTGAGTGGAACAACGCATCCTAAGACCACCGCCTACCATCCACAAACAAAGGGGCTGACAGAGCGTCTAACAAAATTATTGAAGACCTGCTTTCGATGTACGTAGATGTTGGAAACAGAAATTGGGATGAACTCTTGCCATACATAACGTTTGCGTACAACACCTTCAAGCGAGAAACGACCCACATGACCCCGTTGATTGATATGTGGGGTTTAACGTCCCAAAACCACCATATGATTATGAGAGACGCCGTAGTGGAGGGCTCCGGAAATTTCGACCACCTGGGGTTCTTGAACGTGCACGCATGACCCCGTTCAGCCTCGTTCATGGACGAGGAGTACGAACTATGTTAGATGCGATGCTACCGCACGAAAGTGACGACATCGACCCAGACGTAGAAACGTTTACGGAACGCACGGAATACGCTAAGCAACTTACACGTTTACGGATCAGCCAGCTGCAAGAGCACGATTCAGGTCAATACAATGCTCACCGCAAAACAGTCGTCTATCAAATTGGCGACAAAGTATGGGTTTAGACACCCGTGCCGGAATGAGGACTTTCCGAAAAGCTCTTAAGAAGATACTTTGGGCCATACCGAGTGCTGCGACAACTGAGTGATTATACTTACGAAGTCATTCACGATGATTCGTGTAGTACGAAGCATCGCCAGCACTATCCTGAACTCCTTCACGTAGTGCGCATGAAGCATTACGTCAGCGAGTGATTGCGTGAGACTTTTCTTTAAAAAATGCATTATTGACTTCGCATCGGGCCGATGCTCTCTGAAAGGGAGGCAAATGAGCCGTGTCTACATGTACACGAAAACGATGACGGGGGTATTCAGCAGACACCAGGTATTGGGCTTCTGGTTTTACTCAAGAACAAGGAAGAGAATCTTGCGGCTCAGCTGTTGAGAACACACTGTTTTTGCTTTCTCAAGGCGTACCGGTGCCTTGCTTGTTCGCGTTGTACCGCAACAATATATATATAAATATATATATAAATATAAAAGTAGATGCGCTTTCACATAACAACTGTTTATTGTGCCGACGTTTCGTCAGGAACCCTGTCGACAGGAACCCTGTCTGGCAAAGAGAAGAATATGAACCCAGCAGCCCCAGAAACAGCTGCTGCCCGTTCTCCAGGCCAGCATACCCCGTCGGGACCCCCCTCACCGAGTGCACTGCCATCACGCTTGCCACGGCTGTCGTCGACGCCTACAACACACACCCCGGAAACGGTGACGAAGGGTAATCCGGGCCAACAACAACGGCCAGCTGTACCAAAATCAACAGCAATGAGTGGCCAGAATAAACCACCCGCAAAGAAAAATCAGCAGCCAACATCATCAACGAACAAGCAGCAACCACCAGCATCCAACAGCAGGCGTCAACAGGCCAGCTCGTCACGGGAGGCACAACGGGATGGAGCTCCAACCCAAACCAGGTACGACCTCCGGGCACCTTGCGGCCCTATTCGCCGCGTCTGTGCAAAGTGACATACTGGCTGTGCGAGGGGGCAAACTCCGTCCGTTTCAGATGAACTAGGCCATAGAACAGGTCCAAATTTTCTTAAACTTAGAAAAGTGGTTGACAAAAGAATACAGCACGAACTTCACGTGCAAAGCCTCGAGCAATATGTACTGGCGGGTACGGCTCCGAAGGGGCTGCGCTTGTCGCTAACACCATCGATGCATAACTTTGCCGAAGGGGAAATGAAACGGTGGAACGAAATTCTCGATCACGCCACACAGGAGCTAACGAAAGTCACCATCGAACACTATAGAAAGACTCTAAACGCACTGACAGACGAGGAGCGGTATTTAAGAAATAACTTTTCTCTTTCGGAGTGGGAAACTAAAGAACTAGACGTATTTGAGCACAAAAAAACGGAGGAAATTGAAAAACTTAAGAGGAAGAAATTTGCGCGGGACAATGTGTCACAAGCTATACCCACTGCGGCTTACAGAAAAAATACCAAATCATCTCACGTTCAAAAAAATTTGCCACCACACCCCAAAGAGCCAAACGTTATTAACCTTTCCGACAAAGAACTTAGCAAAGAAGAATTGAGTATACTATCACGCGGACTTACATTCTGCCTTGGCAACGGAAGGTATGATGAATTCACGCTCCTAAAAGACCTAGACAACTTCGCACGAAATTTGCGTTTGGAGGAATATTTCTTTGATAAACCCGAAAAAGATAACGCACTTTTTCGTGGGGTAATCGGACGGCAATGGACCCCAGACGCCAACAGAGATCGACATCTGGATCTCTATATAGACGCGGTTCAAAAAGATGTTATACATGCCTACAAAGTGCACAAACCAAGCATGAATAACATATCAAAAAGAGAAAAAGAGGCACTACTCACGTTGAGCAACTGCGAAGATCTCGTCGTTAAACCAGCAGACAAAGGAGGCGCGATTGTTGTTCTGAATAGATCGGACTACATTGAGGAAGGCAAGCGACAACTAAATAATAAACAATTCTACAAACACCTCGACTTTGACCCTACCACGGAGCACAAAAAAATCATTGTAACAACCCTAGAGAATCTCACACGTGAAGGCGCCATTAATTCAAAGCTTAAAAAGGCACTTATTACGGTACATTCGGCGCCTGGTCGTTTTTACATGCTGCCGAAGATTCATAAAGAGAATAACCCTGGCAGACCCATTATATCTGGCACGGGAACGTTAACGGAACCTATTTCTAGTTATATTGATTCTTTAATCAAAGACATACCACCCACACATGAGTCCTTCTTGCGTGACACAAACCATTTCCTTCGGGAAATAGCAGACGTGAAAATTCCAGACGGTGCATTTCTCGTAACATTGGATGTTAGCTCCCTCTACACAAATATCCCACATGACGATGGTGTAAGGGCACTTGTTGAATCGTATGGCACACACAACCCTGTCGCTTATCCAAGCAAAAAAGTAATTGAAATCTTCACAAGACTTGTACTCGATTTGAACAGCTTTGAATTTAACAACCAGTACTATCTTCAAATCAGCGGTACGGCAATGGGTACAAGAATGGCCCCAAACTACGCTAACATATTCATGCACCACTTAGAGTCCAATTTTCTTTCATCTTGTAATATCAAACCATTACTCTATAAACGGTACCTAGATGATATATTCATAATTTGGACACATTCGGAAAACGAGCTCCTCAAATTCATACAGGCATTTAACCAGGTACACCCCAGCATTTATTTTACACACACCTACTCTAACACTGAAATAAGCTTTCTTGATGTACTCATTCGAGTTGACGATGGTGCGTTGGTAACTAACGTATACAGAAAACCTACAGACAGGCAACAATACCTGCACTTCAAAAGCTGCCACCCGCGACACTGCAAGACCAGCATTCCCTATTCCCAAGCACACAGATTTCGTCGAATCTGCTCCCGCACCGAGGACTTCCACAAAACAGCACACATATGCGCGAAATACTCCTTAATCAAGAATACCCGCCAGCTATCATCGATGACGCCATCAAAAAAGCTGAAAATCTGGACCGCCAGATTCTTCTCAACCACCAGAGAAACGCCGACCAACACCGCAACAAAAACTTGCTATTAACTTTCACGAGCAACCCACCGAACATAAACAAGGTCCTAAGAAAACACTTTAACATACAGGAACAGAGCGTGCGACTATCCAAAATTTTCACTTCTCCTCCTTGTGTTGTATACAGAAGGCCGAAAAATATAAAGGATCATTTAATAAATTCATAGATAGGTGTGAAACCTCAAATTGGGTGTCACCCTTGCGGAAAAAGCAGATGCAGGGTATGCAAACACATGCAGACAACGACAGTGGCGAAAAGCACCCACTCGGATTTTAAGCACAGGATAAGAGGTGCACTAGACTGTGACTCAGACAACGTCATATACCTCCTGGAATGTGGGGTATGTAACAAGCAATACGTGGGCCAGACAGACACTCCGTTTAGAATTAGATTCAACAACCATCGGGCACATGTACGATCTCTGCCAGGCCTTCCACTTTCAAAACACTGCACATTAAAAGACCACACCTTTGATGACATCAGGGTTACACTACTAGAAAACAACTTCCGAACAATCAGAGAACGGGAACAACGGGAATCTTTTTTTATCTACAAATTTAACACGATAAAATACGGAATAAATGAATACCCAGGCACTCTGTCTGCGTTACGACTGCTAAAAGACGCAAACGTTTCTCTCTAATCAGTCCGGTTTCATTACGACAATAATATTACCCGCTAACAAAGCTTTTGGCCTATGCATCTGACAACATAGACATGATTTGCCTCATCAAGCACAACCGGAACGCACAGATAAGTGTTCCCGGATGTCGTACGGTCACCCCCCCCCCCTTTTTTTCTTTTTTCTTTTTTTTCTTTCTCTTCTTTAAGTTGCAAAGCACATTCTGTTCCTTCACTGACAAGGAGGTGACAGCTAGGTGGTTTCGTTAACTTTTTCGTGCATGCGCGCATGTCTTCCCAGTGAGCCGCAACTGTGTGGTGACTGTCTCGGATGTCGTACAATCTCCCCCCCCCCCCTGTTTTTTATTTTCTTTTTTTTCTTTCTTTAATTTTTAACGAACATTCTGTTCCTTCACTGACAAGGAGCCAATGCATATAATGAATATCGATGGCGGTGCCTCATTCACCGGCTTTTTCGCTCCTCCCGACGCCACCAGCACGCACTTAAAGCGCTTAAGCCCTCCCCATTATCTTGTCATACACTTCAAAGAGGAACTAGCCGCCAGCTTTTTCGTGCATGCGCGCATGTCTTCCCAGTGAGTCGCAACTGTGTAGTGACTGTCTCTGATGTCGTACAATCTCCCCCCCCCCCTCCCTGTTTTTTTTAACGCACATTCTGTTCCTTCACTGACAAGGAGCCAATGCATATAATGAATATCGATGGCGGTGCCTCATTCACCGGCTTTTTCGCTCCTCCCGACGCCACCAGCACGCACTTAAAGCGCTTAAGCCCTCCCCATTAACTTGTCATACACTTCAAAGAGAAACGAGCCGCCAGCGGACTACACCGAAAGGTGAAATACAAAAACGGCGGCTCCCTGCCCACTTGGGGAAGTGTGGGTGCGGGGGAGGTATTGTTGACAATGGTGACATTCCTCATCTACCACTGCCCTACTTTGTTGAAATGCTGCCCCTTTCTAATTACGCCGAGTCGGTCTTGCTTCTTCTCCTAGATTTTCTATATTTTATTAATGTTTGTCCTCCGGTTTCGCTGTTTCTTCTTTTTTTTCTTTTTTTCTCTCTCTCTCTCTCAATTGACCCCTCCCCACCTGTCTCGACAGGATATAAAAAGGCACGGAACATGTGTAAATAGTATTATGCCTTGAAAAAGACAGGGTTCCTGTCGAAACGTCGGCACAATAAACAGTTGTTATGTGAAAGCGCATCTACTTTTATATTTATAACCTTGCGGCAACCGAAGTTATTCTTCTGTATATATATATATATATATATATATATATATATATTGCTCCGAGACCTAAACAACTTCGCTAGCAGCTTAAGGTGGCGCGACATTTTCTTGGACAGGCCTTCTAACCACGAAACAATTCACAATCTTAAAAAAACAATTGGACACAGAACAGTGATCGAGACAAGTGCCTGGACCATTATATTACTGCAGTGCAGAAAGATTGGCACCAACTTCTTCTTACATACATTTAATTAAAAAAAGATATAGTACACGAATACCACAGACAGAAACGAAAACAAGAAAACTTGACAAAATTAAAAAAATGAGTATGAGAAATCTGGCATCTAGGACAGACATAATAATAAAACCCGCTGACAAGGAGGAGCGATTGTTGTCCTTACAATTGTAGTCCTTACCAACTACTTACAAGAAGCACACCACCAACTAAACGACTCAAAATTTTATGAACGCCTCCCAACTTACCCGACAGACGAATACAAACGTATCGTATCAACAAAACTAAAGCATCTGATGCAGAAAAGATAACCAACACTAACCACAAACTAATGCGAGCAGAACACCCTCGTCCAGGTCGCTTCGAAATCCTCCCGAAAATTCATAAACCTGGTAACCCAGGTGGACCAATCATATCAGGCATCGGTACAATAACTTAACCCATATCAGGAAGGAAGGAAGGAAGGAAAATAGAGGGAAAAGAAATGCAGGAAGGTTAACCAGCCTAAAGGCAGCCGGTTTGCTACCCTGCGCATGGAAGAGGGGTGGGGGAGATGAAAGATAGAGAGCAGAGAGGGAAGAGAGAAACAGCACACTCGGCAGCACACGCGCGCACACTCAAAGTCCAGTCTTGTTTTTCGCGGTGTGTGACATTGCTGTTACAGTCGCTTGTTCAAGACTGTGTCACGTAGGAATTTCAACAGAGCTTTCGTCGCCTTCTGTTGCAATGTCTTCTCTCGGGCACTTGACAGAGTAGTGTCCACAGACATTTGGCTGTTGTCGATGCGTGCAAAAGCGGACGCCAGTGACTGCCTCTGGATTTGATACAACGGACAGTCACACAGTATGTGGTGTAGCGTCTCTTCGCAATGACAGGCATCGCAAAGAGCGTTGTCGGCCATTCCTATGACAAAGGAATAAGATTTTGTAAATGCCAATCCTAGCCATAAGCGATGAAGAAGGGTGGCTTCTTTTCGGTCGAGTCCAGTGGGCATGCGGAGAGCCATCAAAGAGGACAGGTGGTGTTAACGATTCGTATCGATGCTTGGTGGGCACCATAGTGAAAACGTGATTTCACACGCAAGTCGTCGAAGATTACTGGCAGCATCGGTCCGCGAAAGTGGCATGGCTTCTTCTCGTGTTCCTTCAAGGGCTGCCCGCGCGGCAGTATCGGCATGTTCGTTCCCTATTATGCCGCAGTGACTTGGCAGCCTTTGAAGCGTCACATGATGTTCTTTCTCGTGTGAAGTGTGGAGAAGGCACCAAATTTCGAAAACAAGCTGTTCGTATGGCCCACGACACAATGATGAGAGCACAGATTGTAGGGCAGCCCTTGAGTCACTAAACATCGACCGTTGTTGCGGTGGTTCCCGATTGACCACACAACGTGAAGCACGCAAAGCAGCCAGTTCCGCTGCTGTTGATGCCGTGGAGTGGTCAGTCCTAAAGCTGGTGGTAACACCTCTTGCTTGGATAACTATTGCCCCTGACGAACACTGGCGGTTCGTGGAACCATCGATGTATACATGTATGCTGTCTGAATATTTTTCGTTCAAAACAAGAAGAGACAGTTGTTTCAGCACGGGCGACGAAAGTTCAGATTTCCTCCGGATCCCTGGTACACTAAGATGCACTGTGGGTCGAATAAGACACCAAAGTGGTATAGATTGTTTCGATGCAGGAGTGAAGCCCGAGGGAAGTTTATCGTTGTATTTCACATTCATTTTGGCAAACGATGCTTGGCGCCTCTCTGAAGGCAACAGTGCAAGGTGATGATAGGGAGCACGTGCGAAGTGTCTGATGTGTGTTATCAGGACTTCTACAACAATGTGAGTTTGTATCGAATGGTCACCAGCAATTGCAATTGTTGCTTCCGTTGACGTGCATCTGGGCAGACCGAGGCACACTCTCAGTGCTTGAGCTTGTACTGCCTGTAGAACACGAACATTGGTATTGCAGGTATTGCTAAGCACAGGCAAGCTATATCTGAGACAACCGAGAAACAGGGCCCTGTAGAGCTCCATCATTGCGTCTACTGACATCCCCCACGTCTTTCCTGCCAGGAACTTGAACAGTTGGGAAATAGCGGTCAGGCGCTTCTTCATATATGTCACATCTGGACTCCAACAGAGGTCCCTATCAATAATGATGCCCAGAAACCGGTGGGCTTTGGCGTAAGAAATCGGTCGCCCGCAGATTGAGATGACATAAGGGGACATTGCTTTGCGAGTGAAGGCCACCAGCGCGCATTTTTCTGGTGATATGCTGAGACCTTGTTTGAACAAGTAGTTGGCAATCATAGTTGCTGCTTTTTGAAGCTGGGACCGTATCTGAGGACGTGTGACTGCCGATGTCCAGACACAGATGTCGTCTGCGTATATTGAGATTTTAATGGTGCTTGGCAAGTATTCAGCAAGGCCAATTAGTGCAAGATTCTATAGCGTCGTGCTAAGAACTCCGCCTTGAGGAACACGCCTGGAATTATAGCGTCGCGTAGTTGGGCCATCTTCTGTTAACACAAAGAATGATCTTGCAGCTAGGTAACTCGAAATTCTCCGAAATACTCGACCACCAAGGTCAACCACTGCAAGAGCACCCAAAATGGCTTCATGTAGTACATTATCATAAGCGCCTTTCACATCTAGAAACAAAGCTGCAGACAGCCACTTACGGGATCTTTCATGCTGAACGTATGAAACTAGATCAACGACATTGTCAATAGAACAGCGGTCGCGTCGAAAGCCAGCCATTGAATTCGGATAAATCTTGTAGTATTCAAGATACCACTCCAGGCGGCCTAGTATTATCCGTTCCATTATCTTCCCTACGCAGCTGGCCAGTGCTATTGGGTGGTATGAGGTGAGTTCGAGTGGTGATTTGCCCTGCTTCAAGATGGGTAACAAGCGGCTTACTTTCCAGTCATCAAGAACATTGCCATCCTGCACGAGATGTTGTAGAAGCTCAACAGTTCTCTCCTTGCACCTTCCCCAAGGTTGCACAAGGCTTGGTACGGAATACCATCTGGGCCCGGAGAAGTTGAACGCCTACAGAGAGCTAGTGCCGCTTTGAGCTCCTCTATTGTAAAAAGGAGGTCTATGTGGTAGTAACGGGAACGGGGGACGTCACCTCTCACATGGGGAATCTGGACGAGTGGCTTGCTTGGCGATCTGCGCACTGAAATCTTCTGCGACATCGATGTCTTGCCTCCTTTGAAATAGCGCGAGCGCTTTGAATGAAAAAAGCTGTTCCGTAAAGTGACGCAGACCTTGCACCGTTTTTCAAATGTGTGAGAGTGGCTTGCGAGGGTCTAGTGACTGGCAAAACGTTGTCCATCGTTCCGACGCTAATCAATCCATGCGACGCCGAATCTTCTTTTGCATCCTCCTGGCTGCCCTAAGATCGTGAATTGATTTTGTACGCCGATACCGACACTCCGCCCGGCGTCGCAGTGCTCGGAGTCGCTCCAACTCTATATCAAAGTCGTTTCGTGTGGAAGATATTGTCACTGTGCGAGTGGCGTTTTGTATTGTGCTCTTAATTGTTTCCTCTAACCCAGATCGTAGGCCATCGCTGCAAGCATCTTCCATGTCAGATTTGAAGTTGGTCCATTGGACTGCTTGAATGGTCGTCCATGGACCATAACTAGACAAGCCTTTGGTGTTAAGGCATATTGGAAAGTGATCACTTCCTCGTGTCTCAACATCTGGAAACCACTTTACGTATCTTACGAGAGAGTTGGAGACAAAGGCAAGGTCGAAACAGCTGCCGTATGTCACCCCTCGAAGAAAAGTGGGGCTGCCATCGTTCAGGAAAGAAAGGCTATAGTTGTAGGCGATGTTTGCTAACCTGCGTCCTCTTGCATTTGTCCGCGTACTTCCCCATGCGCGATTGTGCACATTGAAATCACCTATGAAGACCCATGGTGCAGGACACACTTTCAAAATATCCGCTAATCTCCTGGGATCGAGATTATTCGATGGCGATATATAAATGCCTATGAGAGTAAACATGACTGTGTTCTTTTTCACAGTGATGCAGACATACTGATAGTCATCGTGAGATGCAATTGGTTGCACAACATACGTCAGTTCACGACGAACAAAGACGATGATTTTGCTGCACGCACCGTTCGTTGAAGACATGACAGCTTTGTACCCCGACAGTCTTATTGGTTTCGACAAGTTGGGTTCACAAATGACGATGATTGGAAACACGTTGGTAGACCAAAACTGACGAAAATCTGAATGGCGTGATTTTAGTCCTCTGGCGTTCCATTGGATGACGGATGCAGCCTTGACTTCTTTACGAAATGTTGAGGTGTGAGTAGCCATCTTCCTAGTCGAGAGATTCAAGCACTGGGCTGAGGGCGTCCAATAGTCCAAGTGCGCTTCGAGCAGATGGTGTCTTCATGTCGACTAATATCGCTCGGATGGCTTCTATGAGGGAACGCAGCACCGAGATCACTTGGCGATCAGTTTTAGGCAAATCTGCCATGGCTGGAAACGGCTCTGGTATGGCCACGACCTGCAAAGGTTCCTTTGCAGAAGAGCACGTCGGGAGCGTGGGCCATTCCTCCAGAGAAGGAGGCTTCTCTGTTTCTTTCGTAGAAGTGGGGGGCCCTTTCGCGGCGCTACCGAATGGAACTGCTAAAGAGTGGGAAGGAGCGTCTCGGGAATGTGCCTTTTTTGAAGACTTTCGATGATGCTGACGTTAACGCCGACTCCGGACTACTTCGGCTGCCTCCCTGTGTTTCGAGTTGTCTCGGGCCATTTGTCTGAGAACCGCGCACTCCTTTTGGATTCGCGGACAGTCTTTCGACGAGGCAGCATGAGGACCACTGCAGTTGGCGCACTTCAGAGTTGTCGCCCGACAGGCGTCTTTAGCATGAGGTTCAGCGCAGCGGGGACACAGTCGTAAGTTGGGGCATACGCCCTCGACGTGTCATAGACTGAAGCACTGATGACATTGAAGTGGCTTTTGGATGAATGGTCGAACCGGGTGTCGGAAATGTCTAACTTTAACGTGGTACGGTATGTAATCTCCCTTGAAAAACACTTTTACGCAGCGCGTATTTCCAAGGCGCCGCACTTGCGTAATGACAGTTCCCTCGTTTGCAGGCTTGATGAGGGTAGACAAGTCAGCATTAGGAATGGCAATGTCGATGTCATAAATTACACCGGCTATTGATTTATCATCCATCGGGATAATGGGGCGCATTTTAATGCCACCTAGCTCAGTCATTTGCTGCAGCTGTCCTAGCGCACTCACATCGTACACGTCTATACCGAGAATGTTCTTCCTTGGGTTTACTCGTACGTCTTTAATTTGATGTGGCACCACACATTCGAGAGCAACGGAATAGGCTTGCCTGTTCAGAAGCCGTAGGTTGCTTGATGGATCTTCGGGCATGAAGATGATGACGTGCGGCCAGCGCGCAGGCCTTGACTGCACAGTCGCTGTGCTCGCAGGAGCTGATGCTGTATTCGCCGTCCTTCTCTTCACCCTCTTACCCCGGACAGGTATAAAGCTGCCATCGGATGTGTCGTCTTCCGACATAGAATAGAGGTCGGTGTCCTCGGTGTCACTGGGAGAGCCAGCTCGCTTCCTTGTGGTTGACGGGTGTGAGGACCTGTGACCAGGCGGGCCTCTGGCATGCTCCACGGCCATCACTGTAAGACAGGGAGGCGAGGTACCTCAATAGACCGATGAATTCAATAAAAAAACAGAGCGCAGAAACAAGCGTTCTTTTAAAGAGACACTTCTTCTTCTTCCAACCCATATCAGGGTACGTGGACAAACTAATAAGCTACACTCCATGCACCCTCGCGTCGTACATAAAAGACACCACACATATTCTTCGATATTGCAGGTCTGTGTGTGCCGCCAAGCTCGTACTTGGTTACTCTTGATGTCTCTTCATCGCATACAAAGTTTCCTGCATTACAAAACATGGCATAGCTGCATTACAAAACATGTACACAGACCACAGACAATCTAACACCCCGGACTTGTCTGCCATCTTAACTTTGACAAGGATGGTTCTTGAATTAAATTCAATCGAATTTACCCAAGAGTATTTTCGGCAAATCAGCAGGACCTCTTTGGGCACGAAAATGGCAACCAATTATGCATATATATATATATATATATATATATATATATATATATATATATATATATATATATATATATAAAATTGGCTTGAACGTACAAACGTAGGTTAATGAAAGTTTTTGTACGTTTGTCCGCTCAAGCCAATTTGTATTTATCACTGGATCAACAGATGGCGCTCGCTTGATATATATATATATATATATATATATATATATATATATATATATATATATATATATATATATATATATATATCCGTCACTGAACCAATGTCAAGACTCGCTGATAATCTCATTAAGGATATCCCACCCACTTTCAATTAATACAGTAAAGATACAAACCATTTCTTTCTCGAAATCAATGACCTTGACGTGCCACTTGGGTCATTGCTTGTAAAACTAGACGTAGCCTCACTCTATACGAACATTCCTCATATTGATGGCATTCTAGCAATATTGCAGGCTTATGAAGAAAAAGTTTCCAACAAAACGGTGGACAGCAACACGCTAGCACGGTTACTAGAACTAATTCTGGCATTGAACAATTTTGAATTTGACGGTGTGCATTATGTTCAGGTTAGTGGCACTTCAGGTTAGTGGTATGAAAATTGGACCAAGCTATGCAATTATTTTTATGCGCCAACTCGAAGATAAATTCTTAGACGCATGCAGTCTCAAACCGTTTTATTATAAGCGTTATATTGACGACGTCTAACTGATCTGGCTGCACGGAGAGACAGAACTGTCGTTCATTGCATACTTCAATAAGGCTGATCACACCATCTCTTTTCGGAATCATACTCAGGCACAGCAATAAATTTTCTTGACAGGACCGTTACTATACGTCTAATAAAGTGATGAGTAAACTCTTTAGAAAACCTACGGATAGGCAGTCTATATTTCAATTGTTCACATCCAAAGCACTGCAAAACGGCAATCCCGTATGGTCAAGCACTGCGTTTTAAGAAAATATGTTCGAACAATTCAGATTTTCCAGACAACTGCACCAAACTTCGGGAGGCCCTACAGAAACAAAAATATCCGCCACAAATCATTAACGATGCTATTAAACGGGCTGAGGACATTGACCGTAAGGAACTTTTTATTCGGAAGAAGCATGCCGCACCCTCAAGCACGAGCCTGGTTATAACACACTCCGCATCAGCACCAAACATCAACAGCATTCTTCAGAAGCATCACAACATACTAATACAGAGCGATCACCCTAAAAAATCTTTCCTGATCCCCCACGTGTGGTATATCGCAGATCGAAGAACTTACGCGACATACTAACCTCATCAAGGATTACCGCCACCACTTTTTCTGGTTGTCATCCATGCAACAAACCCCATTGCAAAGTTTGTAACCATACGACGAAGACCACTTTGGTTAAGAGTACAGCATCAAACTTTCATCTGAAAATTAAAGGAGATTTTGACTGCGACACAAGAAACATTGTGTACATGCATGAATGCTCTGGGTGCAAACTCCAATACATCGAACATACTAAAACGCCTTTTAGACTGCGCTTTAATAACTTTAAGTCACATGCCACAAGCCTACCAAATCTACCTTTGTCTAACCACGTTAACATTCCTGGTCACTCATTCAATAAACTAAGAGCTGCTATACTTGAATCAAGTTTCCCTTCACACTACGATAGGGAACTGCGCGAGTTTTTTCTGATACACAAGTTCAACGCGATCTTATCCGGTATCAATGAAGATCCAGGCAAACTGACGTTTCTCTCAGCGCAGAACTAAGTTATAGTTTCATCACAGTCTGTTCATAATCACTGTACACGCAGATTTTTACTACACCTTTTCGGTGCAGTGAACTTTTTGACTTTGTTCCATTTGAACGTTTTCTGCTATACTTTTTTATCCTTTTTGTGCGTGTGATTTGCTGTATTGGTTTGATAGTTATGTTTGTAGATATCACTGTACTTTTCAAACTGCTATTCATGTAATCTACTTGATGTAAACACCGTTCATGCATTTTCATATACTTTGTTTGACATTGCTTTGACATTCTCTGCTGTTCATTGCTCGCCCCGTCACAGTAGATATTGTATGATAGTGATAGTTCACGTGTCAGGGGCCCTTGATATACCATGCCTACTTATGAAAAGCGCATTTTTGTATCGTGTTTTCCCTGATGAATGATGGTCCCCGGTTGAAACGTAGGAAAATTAAAAAGGTTTCGTTTTGCCCGTCCTTCACTTTTTGTTGTTTTTTCCACTGGATCCAAGGAAACCTTCCTTTTTTTCATTATATATATATATATATATATATATATATATATTATTTATTTATTTATTTATTTATTTATTTATTTATTTATTTATTTATTTATTTATTTATTTATATACCGAGAGAGAGAGAGTTGCCTCGTCTACTCTAAGATTCGTCTCTTCTACTTCTGCTTGTGTCTACGTCTTCATTGCCAGTATTCCTTCTTAACAGCGCATAATTGAGACTTAAGCATGAATCAACTAGCACCAATCATCACCATACTGAAAAAATACCTTCATTAACTTAAAAGCAGTTATTTTCTTTAGCTTCTTCTACGGTGAACCAATCAGAATTTGCACTAGTAGTCACAATTACAGCTTCGCAGTGCGGTGCTTCTCTACAATTGACTGCAAAGCAGGCTCCACGAAGCGCATAGTGACCTTTGAAGCTGGCTTACGAAACTACGGGAGCCGTGGTTGAATTTTAGCTGAAAACGAGCGTGCTCATTAATTGAAAAGTGTAAGCCTTATGTTCTCTTTTCAGTGTTGCAGCACCCGCCGAGTGCCAAAAGAAATAAATATAGGTACCGCCGTGGCGTACCTATAATTATAGTTGTAAAGGTTTACTTATCCAAGTTGTAAAGGAAGCATATTCACGAACCGTGTTCGGAAGTTTCGTGATCCATCCCACGAAGAGTTCTTATTTGACACCCCTTCAAAGAAAGCTCCCTATCCTCTCTTCAGTCATGCTGGTGTGAGCGTGTCGAAACAAGCGAGTCATCTCTTCTGTGAACATCCTAATGTTTTTATTGCGAAGCTCCACACGTGTCTGTGCGATAGTCGCAACACGACGTTCGTGAAGGTGCTTAAGAACCTCGTCCGAAGATATACCAGGTTTGTAACCTGGCATCCCAGTTCTTGAACCGCGTCGTTGCGGCGTATTCTAGGTAGAGGTATTGATCGAGAAGCTTTTTTTTTTAGTCCCCGCCATCGAAAGGGGTCAATCGGTCTTATGTGCCAAGCAGGGTTTCAGAGTATTGAAAAAATGATCTCTGAAAGTTCGGTGTTTCCCTGCGCTGTCGGATGGCACACGTTACGAGGTGCCAGTCTCCGTCTCATGCAGTCGGTTTCGGGATTAGTGAGTGCTTGTTTTTTCAGCAAGCCTGTGTTCTGGCTCCAGTTCCTGCTACATGCGGCCAGTTCCACAAGCATGGCTATTTTTTGCATCGCCTTCACTACATGTGCTTGGGCCAGCGCTTTGAGGAGGCATCGGGAGCATGGCCGAAGCAGCATCGCCACCAGATGTCGTGGGGTCGGGATGATCACGAAGGCAGCAGTGAGTGCATCCAACACAAAGCTCCTTTTTTGGCCCAACTTGTGGCCGTAAAACGAGAAATCATGCACAGCAGGCAGTGCACGTTATATATGATCGCTATATGTATATTAATCTACTGTACCAGCGCACACAGCGGATAAACTTATCATGTTGGGACGCACCATCTTTTATGGGTCACGCGTCGTACTTCCCAGCTTTATCTCCTGGCATTGGAATTCCCAACTCAAATGAACATGAGAGGGCGCTGCGGAGTTGCAGCGTGGCGGATTCACGGAGGTCACCGCGTTCGCTGTCGCTAACAGAAATATTGAGTTTTCTGCAGTGTGAATGAAGTTCGCGCTGTTTTGTAGAATGAAGGCGGGTTGTTCAAGCTGAGCATCTTGTTTTAGTCGGCACCAGTGGTCCTGCAAGAGTGAGCGGCGTTCTTGAAGTGGTATCGTTGTGTGTGTAATGCACATGGCACACCGCTTCTCCGCGAAATTTGTTTACATACTTCGGGTGACACCGCGACATGTAGTCAGTGCATACACGGGACATTTATTACGCTCGAGTTAACAAGTTAACACTGGTGTCTTACCTGGTAAAAAATAAATCTGCTTGGTCGTTCGTTTTTTTCTTCACGGGTGGCACCATCCTGCCGTAATCCTACTGTATAACACAGGCGTTTGGACTGTGTTATACACAGTCCTCAGTACGCAGTTTCTCTCTATTTCGGCTAGGTGCCGCATGAACAGCTAGAGTCGCAAGCAGCCTTAAGTGCTCGCATTTTGCAAGCAATCTTCACTAAAAGATCTACAATCGCGAAAGCTTCTCTAACATTAAGGCGTGATCGACGCCGAGTATTGTTGACATTCTTTAGGTTTTAAACTAAATACAGTAAATTGAAACAATAAACGAGCGTGGCAATATTCTTAAAAAAACATGGTCTGTCCCTCCATTTTAGTAATTCGTATAACAAAGAGGTAAAACATCTACTTACAGAAGTAGTTTAGTACTTACTGTACTTTGATATACCAGAGCTTATACAGCGTGTGGTGGTGTTTTGCAGCTTAATTTAGGCACCGGTTTTCGTAAATGCATTCACGTTAACGCTTAATAATACATCTCAATCCCGATGACTAATGATCGATATAATCATTGAATAATGATCGAACAGGTCTCTATGGTCACGGATGCCTATGGTAGCACTAGTACTTAACGGTCAGATAGGAACCAAAAAAAAGGGGTGTGACAGGCAGTGGAGCATGACTGATTTTACGCCGAATTCGTGCTAAGGTCCCCTACTCGCAGCTTGTTAGAATTGTTTAACCTCCACTACCTGATTAGAAGGAAACGCAACGCGTGTTTTCTGTTTTCTTTTAGCCAGTCACAATTTCTTGCGTGGCGGGCGTAAGCGTGGAACACGAAGTCACATCCAGCCGATGCAGGCGTGTTCCTATGTGGGTTTAAGAACTACTCTTGAATGGATGCTATCAGCCACGCCGACGTTTGAGTAAGGTTGCCACATGGCAGAGTATTAAGGCGTTGACAAAATTGCACTTCTGTTGGAAAGACGTCCAACAGAACGCACGCGTAAAAACAACACGTTGAATCGTGTATTTCACGTTCATGATGCATTATTACACTTTACCGATAGAGCTGCGAGAGGGCAGGGCTATATATAAAAAGCGTGTTTTTAAAGTCTGCAAGGTATGTGATAATGACGTGGTAGATAGCATGCCCGACAGCTGCTTTCACTGACCGAGAGGGTGTGGGCTCGACTACCATTGATGGAACTTTCCTCTTTACCTTCTAAAAAGTTATTTGTAGACGTAATTATATGACGAAAGTAGATCACTTCAATCTAGATGGAACCCTGCGTAAAACACTTTAGTGTTTTATGCAGGGGTCCACCAATATTTACGCGAAGGCTTAAGGACATAGTTTCTAACACCCAACTACGAAAAAAGCTCCTTCTGGGTCAAGTTGAAAGGTTTTCTTCAAATACATTACAACCCGAGGATTTCTTTAACTACCGCTTGACCCTTACGCCTGCGTCCAATAAGCGACTTTCCATAAACATAAGACTAACGGGTCAAAGAGTCTCAGTAACGCTTGGCTTAGCGCTAAATCATGCGGAAAGCAGGTGTGGCACTATAAGATTGTGGGCACAGTGAAGGCCTGAACCGGCGAAAATGGGTGCCCATGTCGATTCTTGTATACTTGATAAAGTAGAACAAAAGAATTGAGTCAGTAGAAGAGGAGGAACGAAGATGAGCACTTCTCCGTGCGAAATTTCCTCGCTGCGTCATCAGCTATGCCTTAACGACGTTGCCAACACTTCCTATTCTTGCCATGTATTTTATTCGTCGTCATTCTTGTAGCCCGGCATACCTATTTTTTTTAATTTATTAACAATCTAGCTCTGCAGCATGCCCTGTTGCAAACACCAGAAATGGAGTCTAAAATTCAGTGAATCGGTTGATATCTTTTAGCAAAGCAGTATAGCAGCCAGTGAGAATTACAAAAGCGATTGGGGTAGAAGTAACACCTCCTCTATTTCATCAAAGCCACTCATATGCGCCCGATCAAGTCTCTTACCAACCACCCTCTGCTCTATCGCTTTCCTGCCCTCGCCCATCGCCAAGCCTCCGCTTGTGCTTTGTGGTCATAGGGAGAGAACGACTCATCCATTGCCTCACGACGGAAATCACATGAAGTGATCTTTTCTTCAGTTGTGTACAGATCCGTGTGGTGCCGTCTTCCATTCTTCGTGTTCACAATGTTGGAAGTCATGCTGGCTTTGTAAAAGATACGGTGTTTTGAGATAGCATGTCATCGTTCATTGCGTGCTTTGCGGGCAGCCAGTGAGGAAACGTCCCTGATACGCTATACAGCATGCGCTGCACTGTGATGCGGCGGTAGCGTTGCTTCGAACAACAAATAAGGAGCCAAAAGGAACGAACCTGACAGACGTATGACATTGGAACGGGAAACACATCTATGGCATCTCCTAGAAAAAGTGCTCAAAAGCACGTGTGATGAAAGCAGTGCTACCTCCGGTGCCTATATGCCAGCGGCTTCGCTTAGAGCGAGGTTGTTCTTTGAAAGCGCAGTTTTTTTTCCTTCCTCTATGTTTGAAAGGGTCGACGCCACCTCGCTTCACGCGTCCGCCATGTTTTACCTACCGCCACGCTTTGTGACATGCGCGCGGTACCTGCCGCCTTTATTGTCCGTCTAATTCGCCGTGAGCCACGAAAGATGACTGGATGTTGCGTGCCACATTGCACAAACCATTCAAGGGCTGGATGGAAGATGTCTTCCTTCCCAAAGGATCCCAACAGAACACTTTTATGAACAGTGAGGATAAAGCATAACAAGTGGCAGCCGGAGAATGCCTCTCGTATATGGAGCGTGAGTATTGCAAGCTTTATCGTTGTTTTCTATCACCTTTCCTTTGCTACGTCGGATACCTTTAGGATGATTTTGAAACAGCGTGCTCTTGCTAGTAATTGTAAAGAAGCCGAGACGCCAACACGGTACCGAAGGCGCCACTGCTCCGACCTCCGCCGAGAAGGTGCCAAGCCGTTTGGTAGCGTGTGTTACTCATCTCGCGACTGCTTCTGTGCCGAGCTGATAGACGAGCGGACGAGACGACGGTGAGTTAAGGAAGGTTTTATGTACAGCATAGAAATAGAGGCGTTACAAATTCGGCACTGGGGCCGGCAGCTTCGGGGCTCGAAGAGCCAAGATGTCTTCTCTCGCTTGCATCCGTTGGCTTCTCTCTGCCTCATAAGTCAACTGTTACGAAGGCGCACCGCCGACGAGGTTACGATGAGCACCACGAAACTCGCCGCTGCCAAGGACACCAGGTGCGCCGACAGCGTGGAGACTCGAAGCAACGAGAGGCTTCTCTGACACATAGGTCTACTGCCAGCGACGTGCCGCGGGGCCTTTTTCATGGGCACCGAATGGATCCTTTGAGTCACCAACGTCCAACCAGAAGCGCCGCTGGCCGTGATGTCAGAATTTTTCAGTGGGGCCCGCCGCTTGGCCACGTCATGCTCACCAAATCCGGAGCCGCTGCACTCTGTTGCACCCAAGGATGAGTGACGCCTCCACGCATTGCGTAAGACTCGCCAGACTGGAAGGCGCTGATTGCTTCATCGGACTCGTGGGCTGAGGGAGCTCGCTGTGCGTTGCGTGACAGACCAGCGCCACCGCTTGATGACGTCGTTGAGTTGATCGAGTCAGGCGGATTCGAGCACTGGCCTTGACACAGATTTCATTCGCAGAGGCATTGACGTTCAGTGTGGACTCGCCGGCGTAACATAATGCATTCACAGGTGAGCATATTGCTAGTTAGTGAGTGGTTTCGAATGCGTGCTGATGCCTGTTTAGCAAGCACTCACGCTAGTTTATTGTTCCATAAACATAAAAGGGGCGGGCTGTGCTTGGAAACTGTACCCTCATGGTCGTGGGCATCTACTTTCGGTTTTTTTGTTTCTTTGTTTTACAAGCGTCGGATGTTGGCACGCTGCCGTACATCCGTGTTCATCACAAGAGGTTGCCTCTTGGTATAGGGCGAGTACAGTAGGATTGCACAACGTTGCTCACATGCGAAAGATAAAAACAAGAAGCTATGAAATCGCGTCGCGTGTTAAGTGGAATTGCGCAATGCTTCTCCGCGTGCGAGCGATGAAAAACAATAAAACCGCGTCGCGGGGTGCATCGTGGTTTTTCAGCTCCTCTGCAATAATTCTCAAAACCACGTAATACAATAAAAAGCAATTTTAGTTCAACGAAATTGAAAGGTATCCTTTCTAGGATACCTTTCAATCGAGTGTAACCCGTGAGCAGTAAAATGCGACACTCTTCTGACTTCACTTGCGGATCGCGCTGTCAATTTTTTATGCATGAAGGAGTTATTATGAATATTGTCACGTGGTCCACGACGCGATCGATGGAGCAGTCGAGTCATAGAGAAATACGCTATATAAGGAGTCGCCACTGGAGCTTTTTCGTGGCCCAGCAAGAAAGGGTCTGGCCAACCACGAGATGTAGTGTCCATACTCGCTACTACTCCTTTTTTAAGACATGTAATGGACGCCTCAGGAAGACAATAAAAACCCAAGTTTGGCCTCAAATTTTTGCAAGGAAGAAATGTATTCGTTTGCGCAATTTACCACATCCGCTGTACGTCGTGTCCCACCAGGGACGTTTAATGCTTCACCACAAAAATCAGTAAAGTCTGACTAGAAAGCGTTGTTTTTCTGCACTTGTTTGCACAAAGGGAGCGCATTTATCTGGTTAGATGTGTGGTACATATATTCTCTTTGTGGCAGCATGGGGGTGTAGCCTTGGTACTTCCAAAGTACATATACACACTCCACTTTCGGCTTCGGTGGGAAACGGACGTGTGATGGCTCGCTCCGTGCGAGGTGTTTCGGCGGCCGCTGCTGACCGCGGTGTTAGGTTCCCTTCTGCACCATCGGATTACCGGTTTTTGTTGCCTACATTGCCGTCGGGTGACAGTATGGAAGATTGTGTGTTTCTGCACGATGATTTGGAAAAATAACCATACAGGCTGGAAGACTTTCGGGCCCCGTTGGAAGAAGTGGGACTCATCAAGGCAATCGCCGGCATTGGAGCCTTCCAGGATGAATCACATCTGGCTGGTGAAGATGCGAATCAACGATGACAAAGATGCATTACTCAAAACAGGTGGACTCTGAGTCAAGGGTGGTTTCTGTGCTATCATCGACCCTATCCAACATGATGTAACCGTGAAAATCCACTGGGTTGACTTCGCGGTCTCGAATGAGAGCATTCTACAAGCGTTAGGTGAGTTTGGAGAAGTTCTGGAGGTTTCCAACGACAACTGGACCGTCGCGGGCTTTGAACACGCGATAACGACGACGAGGGTGGTGCTACTGAAACTGAAGGTAGTCGTGGTGCTAGAAGACTTGCCACACCCTTTTAAGATTGGAGGGGGCACTGTCCTTCTTGTGGCCCCGGGTCGGGCACCGCTTTGCCGAAGGTGTCACATGTAAGGACATATACGACGAGATTGCCAGACTCCCCGCTGTGGAGTATGCCGAGCGTTTGGACATGAAAGTCAAGATTCCGTCAGGAGTTATGCCAGAGTTACGAAGATCGTGCTGCCAACAGACGACGCCCAAGATAATCTAATGGACCCCGAAGAGGCTGAGAAGTGAGCCCCTGGCCGCAAGGCTGTGGGACCCGACGCCACGGTTCAGGCAACTGGAGAAGAGACAGCCGACGCGACAACGCAAGACGGCAAAGACTCAACGAAAAAATCTGAGGAGTTGGCCACAACAGGCGGCCAGCAGGACAATCAAGAATCGATGGAGGAAGACAAGGGTACCAGTGGCGAGATCACTACACCAGAAGCCGGCACAAAGTCTCCGGAAGCGACCACGGGACGCGCCGAGCGTTACCGAGTGAAGAGCACGGAACGCAACCTGAAACGCCCGGAGCGTCTGTGGCATCGCGTCACGAGCGCTAAGAGTAAAAAATATGCCCGCGAAACCCGGTCGGCGTCATCGTCACCGGTTTGGGGACAGGATTGAGACGCGTAAGACCCCGGTTTTCGCACTGCACGGTATACGAGGCACGGTAAGCGCATTATTGAAGTTTTCATCTTTGTCATCAACATGGCTAGCATGACTGCGCCTTTACGCATTGGTACGCTGAATGTGCGTGGTCTAGGAATGCGTCGCAAACAGTACCAGTTGAAACGCTTGATGCAAGAAAAAGACCTTGACTTGCTCGCGGTCCAGGAGACTAAAGTTAGTACTGAGGACGCGACTGATAGCTTGGTAGCACAATTTTCATTGCGGTACAACGCGTGTATGAGCTATGCAGTGGGTGCATCCGCCGGATGTATTATTTTTGTCAAGAACTCTCATGGTATTGAGTGGAAAAGGTCAAAAGTTGCCTACATGGGCGTTTTGTTTTGTGTGACCTTTGTTACGAGAACACTAAATTTAGAGATCTGTGTATACGCACCTACAAATTTGAGAAACAGATGTTTGTTTTTTCGGGAAATGCAAACGTACTTTGAATGTCAGAAATGTGTGATTCTGTTGGGTGGCTTCAATTGTGTTTTGACCCGAGAAGATTGCACGTATACTGCTAAATTAGGTGATGAAAGCGTTGGTTTGCTTAGAGACAGCCTTAATAAATACTTTTTACATGACGTAGCTTTGTTTGCGATGGGCGGCAGTCGCCAACACTTAACACATTTTCAAGGTTCGAGTGACGCACGACTAGATCGAGCATATGTTTGTTCTGAGATAGTACCTTTATGTCAGAACTATGACGTTTATGCTGTTTCCTTTAGTGATCATTGCTTAGTTTTGTTTGAGATAGGTAGAAAGTGCAAAAAGAAGGTTGTATGAAAAACATGTAAACTGAATACTGAGATAAATACACACGAAGGGTTTGTACATAAGACAAAGAAGGAAATCGAGAATTTTTTCAAAAACGCAGAACAGAGTGCCACAGAGAGATGGAAGTTATTTAGGCGAAAGATAAAAATGAACGCAATAGAGTGTGGTTGCTACATGCAGTATCAAGCTCGAAAACAGGAACGTGAGCTACGGGCAGAGCTAAACGATATAGTGAATATTGAAGCAGAAAACCCGGGCTTATTCACACATCAACTGCAGGTTGTCAAAAACCTAATTGAATGTCTTGAAAAAGATAAATATAAAGGGGCAATTATACGAGCAAGAGCTGAGAGATACCTCGTGGGTGAAGCCCCGACAAAGCGAGCCTTGTCAGATGAAAAGGCATATGCGCGAGCTCACGACATACTAGAGATAGAATGGAATGGTAAAATATTGAGAGAACATAAAGATGTTATGAAAGCTTTTGAAAACTATTATCAGGCTTCTTTGCTTATCGCGAACCAAAGGAGCCGGGTTTTGTAGACGAGTTCTTCATAGAAGTGCCGACATTTAATGCTGAGGACACAAATTTATTGGAAATGTCTATTAATATAGGGGAAATTGAGAAGGCTATCGATAATCTTGGCATGGGCAAATCACCTGGTTCAGATGGAATTAATTTCCGCCTTTTACAAGGCGTTCAAGGAGGATATGGCCGCCGCATTGCATGAGGTTTTTTTCAGAGTCTTTAGATCGCGGAACTCTGCCTCCATCGTTTATTCGGGCGCACACTGTGCTGATTCCTAAAGGGAAAGAGCAACATGTTTTACGCAAAGTGACAGAATACAAGCCAATCACGCTAACAAACGTAGATTATAAGGTGTTTATGAAAGTTCTGGTTAGGAGGTTGCAAGGAGTTATATACAGGCGTCTCTCATAATCAAATGGTGGTTTTGGGACGTTAAATTCACAAATCAATCAATCAGGAGTTATATACAAGTTGGTCGGGTCACATCAGACTTGCGGCATCAAGCGTAGGAGCATATTAACGAATATTCATGTTGCCAGGAGCATCTTGGAGTATTGTAACGCTGCGCTTCTAAAAGTAGCCATGTTGCAAATTGATCTAGCCAAGGCTTTCGACATGGTTCCACACAATATACTCTTCATGCTAGCTGAATACGTTGGTCTTGGTGCGATCATATGCAAAGGTATTAGATGGCATACAAAAGTTCAACCACAAATTTAATTGTAAATGGAGAACTCTCACAGCGCATACAAGTACTTTCCTCCGTGCGCCAGGGGTGTCCTTTAAGTCCTTTGCTCTTCGCTCTATTTTCGGAACCATTGTGTCAGAAAGTGATTCACCATTCAGGGATTGATGGTTTCATGTTGCAGTCATGTGAAGTGCGTGTTTTGGCATACGCCGACGGTATTGCCTTTTTTGCAGTTGATAGAGACAGTGTCACGTCGTTATTAAAAATCACTCAAAGGTTTTGTGACACGAGTGGAAGTTTAATGAACAAAGAGAAATGCATTGGTTTATGGCATGGTAATTGGGACCTTACGCCCAGTTTCTTTGGAAATATTCAGTGGCTCACGACACCTAGTCGTTACCTAGGGCTACCATTGGACAGGTATCAAGACAGTTAAGCATTTTGGCTTGAAAAGGCTGAAGAACTGCGCGCGACCGCTGAAGGATGGGGTGGTCGTGGCTTATCAATATTCTCTCGGTCAGCTGTATGCAACGTGTTTCTGACTGCAAAATTATGTACATTTTGCAATTACTTATTTGTACGCATAAAAGCATTCACAAAGTCCACAGGATATTCGCCACGTTCATCTGGAGCTCTACGTGGGAGAGAACATCTAGAACGAACTTGTTTCGGCGAGTTAAGCAAGGAGGGCTGTCTCTGTGCCATCTGTTTCTTAACCAAGTAATATCACGTTTCCTGCTCATTAAAGACCAGAGAGACTCTTTTTTACGTTCTTTATTTCAAACAACGCTGTTACACCACATTCCTGGCTTCTTTGTATCTTCATACAGACGAGACGACACACCTTGTCACCGTTCTTGCGTGAAGTAGTGTTCTCATATCGTTTCTTAAGGGCGAGGTTTTCGATAGAATACCTAACTAATGCGAAAAGAAAGCGCCTTATGAAAGACCTAATACATAATGTTTTTCCTGTGCCCCTGTACCGTTCAAAGTATGAAAAATCATATGGTCATGACGTACTAAAGCGAGTGAAAAAGATGTGTATACCACCCAATTTGAAAACCTTCTTTTTTAAACTTCATACGGGAACCTTGCCAGTAAAAACGTGGCTTGAAGAAAGAGGGATGCATGTACCGTGGGGAACCAGCTGTCTCCTGTGTAACAAACCTGAGACCATTGAACATGTGTTTATTGATTGTAAGAACATTTTTTTTTCTTTTGCGACATTTTACAGAGGACTTTAAAAAAATATTTACCTCTTACTTCATATAGAATTCGTTTTTTGCCTTGTGATAGTTCTGTGCGAAATTTGGATGTTATATTTTTACTTGGTCTTCATTCGGTTTGGCGTAGTATGCTATCGTACAGACTCTGTGATGTGAGAGTTCTATCCGTTAATGAATGTTTCGTGGAAGCTGTTATAAAAGTGCGAGATGTGTATAAGACTACCGACTGTGTTGAAGATGTAATATCTTTGTTTAACGCGTTATCACGCATGAAACACGTGTGATAGTGATTGTCATATTAGCTTGACTTGTAGTCAAGAAGGCAATAAAGGAAAAAAAAGGGCGTGCAGCCTAGCGTTAAAGACACTTGCTTTCGAACCATGAGGGTGTGGGTTCCAATCCCGGTATATGAAGAAACACTTCTCGTATTTTATTTGCGCAGAAGGCATTATCGGGTCTGACCAGCCACTCGTGGCACTGAAAAAAAGCGCAGTAGCCGGGCTGCTGGGCCCTATGGGCGTGCCCGCTCTTTATGTAAATATTTTTCACTATGGTCGAGTAGCCGTCGTAGATGAAACATTATATTTGGTCAAAGTTCTCGCGGGGAAAAGTAAAGTTACCCTGCAAGTGATGCACACTTCACACAGATAGCGGTGAATGAATCGGCGTTCGTCGAACAACTGACAAGCGGCCAAGCGTGCCGGCTCTTACACAGGCGTTATCTCTCGACAGACCTGGAACATTCGCGTCCAGCAAACAATTTTAACTCAATGATCCAATAAAATCACGAAGCTTCCAAACCACTTGGTGCGGCCCAAACGGTACGAACAAAAGAGCCAATGCGGGCGAAGCCCATATGCATGAATATAACACACGTGGCAACATTGTAGCGTCTATAATGAACTGCAAATGTTCCCTCTGGGTTGTGTTTTCTTGAGGAGCAGAACTACAAAAATTTATTAGTCAATGTACGGTGTAATACTTTTTCAGAATTACTTGGCCTGCACCAACGCTGATTTGTGTGCATTACCATACGCGGCTGTATATAAAAGCATATATTTTGTGCCCTAATGCTAGGCGCATTATTTGTGACTTCCAGGTACCATGGCGCCACTGTGCAGTGGTGACCGGAAGCTCTGTTGAGATTATCGAACTTTTTCACCAGCTTCGAAGGGCAGACGCTGTTAAGTTGTTTTCACGCGTTGGTGGTCGTTTTTCAACGTTGTGAACGGTCTAGATGCTACCACAACCATTTGAGTTTCTCAAGTTAAAGGGACAGTAGAAAAAAAAAAGAAAAAGCCGAGTGATTTCACTGCAAGCCTTGATGCTCCAGGAGGAGAATTAAGCATGCCGTTCAAATTAGTGCCCCAGAACGCCATCACGAGTTAGGAGCGTTAAATTTAGCAAGCCATATTTCGGCAGAATCCATGTACCTGGGAATCGACGTTATGCGAAGCATGCGGAGGGAAGATGATCGTCTTGCAATTTTTTATTGAGCTACACGTCATGAAATGACGCTAAATAAATGTATAAATGTTCTACGCACAGATGTACGTTGAAAAGTTGCAGATGTTCATATAACCAGTTGTTGCACAGGAATGCCAATGGAACATGCATACTAGCAGCCCCACGAGCTGATATGGAGCGCTGATGCCGGCAAGGATGCTGGCCCTGGATGCTGCTACATAAATGAACTTTAGCGCATGGCAAGTAACCAAAATTGACGTTAACGCAACGTGACGGCTGTATCAAAGAAGTACATATGTAATGTTTATAAAATTGGGTGGGCAGCACTGCAAGCACTATTGAAGTTTAACGAAGATTAGCGTCTATTTGAAAAATAGTTCTGATATCTGGCGTAGTTCTGTGGTAAAATGCTTTATTGCTTCACAGAATCTTTCGGTTTGATTCTAGCTAGAATCCTGACCTTTATTTTTTGCATACGTAGGGTCAATGCCACCGATATCGGGTATTTCTTAACGCTCGCGCGTTAAAATTGTCCATGTGTGTTCTCATCGTTCTTGGGTGGATACTAAGTGTCAATCACCTGTGGTACATGCCCGCATACCAGCGGCACATACTCACCCATGGGTATGTGCCACTGTCCGGCGGGAAGTGTTTGATGATGTACGCGACGGGATTGTGACATTGTTCATGTCTTCACCAGCAAGTTATATTCGTCAAACAATCTTACCCTCCCATGCTAATTTTGGTTCAGGCCAAGTTAGATGGTGACCACGAGAGTGCCCACACGTAAGCGGCTAGATAGATAGACAGATATACAGATAGATACGCTCAAATTTGCTGAAGTTTGCTAAGAAATGCTTCGCATTTAAAACCAAGGCCCGTGAACGCATGCAATACCCAATTCCTGCACGAGAAAAGCAACTTCCAGGTTTCCAGTTTTCGCGCTTAGTTCGTCTGCTCGATACGATACAAATTTGCGCATAGTTATCTTCTCAACATGTTACCCAGCATTAAATTACTTAATATAGTATGTCACCGCTCCCCTACCTTCTCAAAACATAAATTCAATTGCCACCGAAGCGCGAAGAATTGTAGGCTTCGCCAATAAAGCAATTTCACGTATCGTCTCTTTTGGGGCAATCATCTCAACGACCACCATGTTGGATGTATAGTCGCGCCACCAATAGGTCTTGAAAGTTGCGAATTACGCCACTTTTTGTTTCGATAGTCTGGGGAATCATACATTTCCATTACTTTTTTCTCGTGGACAATGTTTCACATCTCACACACACGCTAACATATATACCCGCAAAGTATAAAACTGAATAGTGATGTACCCAGCTGTCAGTGGTCCAAAGCAGCTGTGCACCCCCCCCCCCCCGAAGCCAGCAGCCCAGCCGCCGCGCTGGCAGCCAGTATTATTACATTCTGCAACACCTTCAAGCTCAAAACATTCAATCACTTGTGGTGATGTGTGCCTACAAACCTATCACTAACAATATCCGTGAAAGATTTAGCATTTACGAAGGCAAGTCCAACGCAAACTGCCTTTTTTCGTGAGCAGAATACTGTGAATCCGCATGCTGACAGTGCGCGCATTGAAATTCGGGGCTCATAATGGCAACTGCTGTAGCAGATGACGCGCTTGACTCCACTCTGAACCGAGTGGAGGCGAACCAGCGTAACGAGGCACTCTAGCGCTACCTAAAGCCCCTTGACCCAGGATCAAGGAGTTTTAGCACTACCCCTCATGTAGCGTCGCAGCACGACCACTCCGTGAACTAAGGTGGGCCGACGGCTCCTTTTTAGAAGCGCGCGTTTGCACTGGCATTGTAAGAAATAAAGAGGCGTTGGTAGAGAACTGCGCCTGTCCTGCGCATTCTAACATTGTACGCAGATTCCCAATGAGTGGTTTTGAAAATTTAACGAACACCCATAATCTCTTTTCGCAGTTGTCTAAGTACGAGGTAAACCATTATTGTAGGTTGTATTCGTCCCAAGAACATTCTTTTCGGGATGTGTTGGCATACAGCGATTTTCATCTGCCTTCGATCAATCGCCAGCATCTCAGACGACATAGTGGCCACAGAGTGGTGTTCGGCAGCCGAACCAACAGTCGCGGATTCGATCCCCGCCACGGCAGTCTCCTCGCAATGGAGGTTGTGATAATATGGGCAGAAGAGGGAAGACGACAAAGAAGAGCGCACGGGATCGGGAAGCGCGTGACAGCGTTCGAAGCAACAAAGCGGGCAAGGACAGACGGTTCTTGGCTGGACAACCGGTCCGGGGAACTAGGAGACGTCCTCTAGGCGCTGTACTGTCCTGGACTTCAGTTGGGTGACTGGACCAGCGACCAGGCAATCCGCTGCTGTTTTTGCTGCCGTTGCTGACAGCTGGACAACCGACTAACGAGGCCTCGACTCCGGCTGGGTGACTGGCCCGGGGACCAGGGGACGTTCCGCTGTTCCGGCTGCCGTCCCGACATGTTACGAGTTCCGGTTTGCTGTGGGCTGCTGGTCTTGCTGCCGTTCCAGGTGGCTGGCACGACCCAGGTGTGCTACTGGAACGAACGCGGTGGCTGAGAGCTGTTGCTCCAGCGCGGATCTTCCGAGCGACCGCTACCCTCCTGCTGCTACTGAGGCAGGAGGCCGTGAGGTTGCGTGGGCCAACTCACTTTGAAGACGCCAACAGGACAGACGGCACGTCACCCCGAGCGATCGGCGTCCAAGCCCAAGCAAAAATGGCGAGAGACTTTTAATTAGTGAGAGATTTCCCATAGAACTGCATGTGACAGACTTTATTTAGAAATGTTGCCCTAATAGTTGCTTTTCCCGTGTAAATATATTTTGTTTGTGTGTGTGTGTGCACTCATGGCTCGATTGTTTTTTGGCTAGCGGTCCCGGGCCCAAAACCTGACACTACGTCACAATCTGGTGAGCCTACGCCAGGATACCGCTGTTAAAAGCATCGAAGGAAAATATCGTCCCTCGAGTGCACCCTCCCAGGAATTCACTCGGACATGGATACTGAAAAATCAGTCGCGGTAGGGTCACAGCTAGGCTTGTCCGGCGTAGAATTGCGTAAGTGTATTGAAAGCGAACAGGAAAGACAAAGGGATGAACGTGCTGCCGAAAGAGAAGCGTCAAAAAAGAGGATGAAAGAGCTCGACAAATTCTTGAGCTGAAGCTAAAGCAAGAAGGAGCTAGTGGAGCTCCAGCACCTAACTCTGAGCCTATGCCTGTCCATAATCATGCCTCTTCCGTTCTCAACCCACAAAAACTACTCCCATTGTTTGACGAGCGACGCGATGACCTGCATGCATACTTGCAAAGGTTCGAGCGCGTGGCGACAAGGCAGGAATGGCCACGAGATAAATGGGCCCACGCAGTGAGCATGTGCTTAACTGGCGAAGCACTAACAGTGATCGGTCGCATGACTGCAGCTGATTCTCTGGATTATGACAAAGTAAAAAGGCATTGCTGCAAAGAATCCGGTTTACCGCGCAAGGCTATCGTGAGAAATTCCGAAAGGCACGACCGGAGGATGGAGAAACTGGAAGACAGCTAGCTGCAAGACTTTCAGGATACTTTGATCACTGAATTGATATGGCGGATGTTCACAGAACGTTCGACAACCTCCGAGACCACATGATCGCTGAACAGTTTCTTCAGTGTTGCAATCCGAAGCTGACCGTATTCCTTAAGGAACGCGAATGCAAGTCACTTCAGGAGTTTTGAAAATTCAACGAACACCCCCAATCTCTTTTCGCAGTTGTCTAAGTACGAGGTAAACCTTGAGCATTATTGTAGGTTGTATTCGTCCAAAGAACATTCTTTTCGGGAAGCGTTGGCGTACAGCGATTTTCATCAGCCTTCTATCAATCGCCAGCATCTCAGGTGACATAGCGGCCATAGAGTGGTGTTCGGCAGCCGAACCAACAGTCGCGGATTCTATCCCCGCCACGGCAGTCTCCTCGCAATGGAGGTTGTGATAATATGGGCAGAAGAGGGAAGACGACAAAGAAGAGCGCACGGGATCGGGAAGCGCGTGACAGCGTTCGAAGCAACGAAGCGGGCAAGGACAGACGGTTCTTGGCTGGACAACCGGTCCGGGTAACTAGGAGACGTCCTCTGGGCGCTGTACTTTCCAAGACTCTAGTTGGGTGGCTGGCCCAGGGACCAGGCGATCCGCTGCTGTTCCGGCTGCCGTTGCTGACAGCTGGACAACCGGCTAACGAGGTCTCGACTCCGGCTTGGTGACTGGCCCAGGGACCAGGCGAGGTTCCGCTGTTCCGGCTGCCGTCCCCACTTGTTACGAGTTCCGGTTTGCTGTCGGCCGCTGGTACTGCTGCCGTTCCAGGTGGGTGGCACGACCCAGGTGTGCTACTGGAAGGAACGCGGCGGCTGAGAGCTGTTGCTCCAGGGCGGAGCTTCCGAGCGACCGCTACTCTAATGCTGCTACTGCGGCAGAAGGCCGTGAGGTCGCGTGGGCCAACTCACGTTGAAGGCGCCAACGGGACAGACGGCACGTCACCCCGAGCGATCAGCGTCCAACCCCGAGCAAAAAAATTCCGCTATATCCACGAAGTGAATGATGATGAGTGGGCGAAGCTCCGGAGGTAAACCTGGTAAACCATGAATTCTCTGTACATTTTGCCCACTCGACTTTATTACATCGCTCCCCCTAGCGTACGTTGCCGCACTAAATCGAACGATTGCCTTCAACCAATGACACGCGCCATATGTGACATCATTCCTATTTTATAAGATCTCGCGTCTTTCATCAACTACAAGTACCGCTTTCTACTTTATAACATCTTGCATCTTTTCATCATCAGCTACAAGTACCACCATCTAGTAAACACTACAAGAACTAAACGAGAGGTGGCTACATACAGGAGACGGTACCGCCATCTAGTGAACACTGCAAGAACTAAACTAGAGGTGGCTAGATACAGGCGACGGTACCGCCATCTAGTGAACACTGCAAGAACTAAACTAAAGGTGGCTACATACAGGCTACAGGGGACGCACAGCCCACGCCCTAAGGAGCTTCGCCCCTAAAACGGCGAGAGACTTGTGATTAGTGAGATATTTCCCTTAGAACTGCATGTAACAGACTTTGTTTAGAAATGCTCCACGAATAGTTGTTTTTCCCGTGTAAATATATTTTGTTTGTGTGTGTGTGCACTCGTGGCTCGGTTGTTTCTTGGCTAGTGGTCCTGGGCCCAAAACCTGACACTACGTCACAGAGGTAAAAGGCTACAGTGACAAGCAGTGTGGGATGTGAGTGCACACGGCAAAGAATGCCAGATAGAAAATTACTTAAGAACACTCCATCGCTGCGCGCTGCATAGTTATGCCGTAGTTTCGGCACGTAAAACCTCTCATATAACTACAGAACTGCACTATTGCATGTGAATTCCGCGAAGACAGAAACATGTGTTTTACACCGACTTTTCACACAGGTGGAATTTGACTGGAGTGCCCGATACTTTATTTCGGTTTCACATGCTGTGCTGCATGGGGCTTTCATTGTGGTTTGACGAAACTCACTATCATTTTCACAGAAAATGTTCTTTTTCATTCATCTTACACCACCGGTACAGAGCATTCATATACTTCCGATACATTCACATTGTCAAGCTTTGGCCACTTGATTATGCTTCACTGGTTTTTCTATCACTTAAAGTTGCACTTTTGTGTGTTCATCCATTCCTAAAGGATTAATTTATTGTGTTAACTCCGAAGGTGTAGCGAAACAATCACATCTTTTCTTTGTAGCAAACTAGCGAAACTCGCAAAACTCAAAATGAGTGGACCTCTGCAAGCTCAACTGCACGTTTCCAACTGCACATCCACACCGGCAAGTGTAGACTTTCACGTGAGCCGCATAGAGGGCGTTGCCATGCGGTCTCGGGAGAACCGAACTGAGCGAATTTTGCCAACTGAACGAAATGTTGTTGCAGTTGGCTGTCGTTGTTGATGCGTTGCTTCTGTGCAGTGCTATTGTTATGATTTCGTAAAATTCTTACACACTCTCTTTCTTTGTTCGTTCTTTCACATTCACTTCACCATTCTGAGGAATAAACTAGCGAATCTGAGATAGCCTCTGGTTATCCTCCATCTCTTTCCTTCACTTCCTCTTTCTTTACGTTTCTCGTACTTGCTCTAACCATTCGCCAAACGAATATCTATTTTATTTTATTCACTTATTTTTTATCTTGATGATAATCCCACGTGACAACAGGACCGACAAACAGACAGACAGAACAAGTACACAGATAGAACCAACACCACCACACACAAGAAGCCAGAATTTTCATTTAGCCGGAACATAAATGTTTCTGAATTTATTATTGTGCAACCACAGCTTATAACAGAGGAAAAAATGCACCGTTATTTTAAACAGTGTAGAACTATTTCAAGAAATTCGCTCCTTGAAAATGCAATCTTAAAACACACCTCAAAATTGTCATGAGCGACTTAAGGTGGTGGTTCCACTCCCTCTTCACAATAGTTCGAAAGACGACATCAGACGACACCAAAACACACCTCAAAATTGTCATGAGCGACTTAAGGTGGTGGTTGCACTCCCTCTTCACAATAGTTCGAAAGACGACATCAGACGACACCACTCATCCACGCTTAGAAAAAGCGAGAAAATTGCTTGCGCAAGTACGGTCAACGTCGCCTCGCGCGTGTCTTCTATGTCGTGCGAGGCGGCGGAAATCGGTCGATGAAAACCGAGGACAAACGCAGACGGCGTCTTTCACCTCCTATCCGCCAACTGTGGCCATCGTTTGAACGACACGACGAAAGGTACCCCAGTGACATCTGGCAGACTGAAACTAGCGTGGTTTCACTGAAGCGTGAACACACGCGCCTACGCAAGTACTTGCATTAACACACACTCTCTCTGTCTCCCTGACTCACTCACGTTCATGGAATAACGATTGAACATGACATCAAACAAAAACTTTGAAGCATTTGAGTACACTGTCATCGCCGCTAACCTTCTTTTTGATGTAGCGACCTTGGCACTGGCTTGATGTAGCATGGCGCGAGCACGTAATTTTTAGGGGCGAAGCTCCTTAAAGTAACACTCGTTTGTCCCTCGCCGTAGTACGTAACATGCGTTACGGTTTGACCTGCAAGGTGGTGCCGGTGGGAGATTCGTCCTGTGCGTTGTTGAACAATAAAAAATTCGCAGCGTGCGCGTTAACTAAAAGCCGAATTCTCCTGTCTCTTATTCCCTATTAGCGGCCATTCGCATGTACGTTGAGCAGTATCTCACAAAAAAGGGTTGCTAGGGTATACTCGCTGGGCGTATTGTCTTTCGTTTTAGAAAGGTTTAGTGAGCGTTGGGCCGCCGTGCCACGAATGTGGTGAACTAGTATATACCATAAACTCGAGGTGGTTAAAGGTGGGAACTAGACACGAAGCGCAAGCCCTAAGGAAGTGTGCGTGTGGCACCTCTTATTTAGTCCTTGGAATGTCCGCTGGATGGCGGTGCTTCTATATGAGGAATATATGATGAAAAGATGCAAGATAGGGGTACTTGTAGTGTTGAATAGATGGACGAGCGGACACACAGACAGATGCATGGGCGGACGCATGAATGGCTGCACGGACGGATGGACGCATGGACGGACGCAAGGGCGGATGCATGGACGAGCGCAGGGACGGATGCATGAGTGGACGTGCAGACGCACGAATAGACGCACGCACGGACGGGTTGATGTACGCATAGATGGTCACACAGACGGACGCATGGACGGACGGAAGCAAGAATGAATGGACGGACGGATGCTTTGACCCACTCTCTATCATTCACCCCGTGGATATGCTGCCACTTTTTTTTTCTTGACACGTGAAACTGCTCAACCTCAGCTAAAGTACGTAAGTGCTCCACCTCAGCCAATTGGTTATCGCGACACGTCATGAAATGACGCTATATATATGTACAAATTTTGCAGGCACAGACACACGTTGCAGATGCTTGTATATTCGTTTTTTTTGCACTTTCGCGATGATGTCGATGGGGAACCTGAGTATTAGCAACACCAGAAGCAATAAACTGATATAAAGCGCTGGTGCTCGCGAGGATGGTACCATTGAACAGTCTTACATAAATCGACATCAGTGCATGACACCTAACTACAACTGGCGTTAACCCGACGTCACGACTGTATCATAGGAGTGCATATCTTATCATGATATAATTGAACAGCCAGCATGGCAACCACAATTGACGTTTCACAAACGTCAGGGTCTATTTAAAAAAAGACTTGGCATGGCTTTGTGGTAGAATGCCTGATTGCCATGTATAACGCTTGAGTTCGATTCCTGCTGGGACCTTGACATTTATTCTTTGCAATCGTTGAATCAGCGTTGCCAATGTCAAGTTTTTTCTTAACGCTCACGTGTTAAAACTGCTCCCATGTGTTCTCGTTGTTGCTGGGTAGATTCCAAGTGTCGATCACCTGTGGCACATACCCGCCCGCAGGTTTGTGCTACTCTCTAGTGGAAGGTGTTTGACGGCGTACGCGACGGTATTATGAAACCATTTATGTGTTCACTATCGCGTCCTAATTAGGAAATTATGTTATCCTCCTATACTAATTTCGGTTCACGTGATCACGATCGCACCCAGATGTAAGCGGATCGATAGATAGATAGATAGATAGATAGATAGATAGATAGATAGATAGATAGATAGATAGATAGATAGATACACTGATAGACGTCAAAAGTGTTTGCAGTACGCAAAGAAATGCTGCACATCGAAAATGTTCGTTGGTGCTACAGTATATATATCAGCACTATTTTCTTCATGTCGCCATTTTCATGGGCGTCGAAGTCAGGTTATTCTTCGTTGACCATACAGGCTTACTCTGAAATTTACGGCAATTACAAGATTTGGGAACGTCCACCGAAAATGCGGGTGTAGAAGTACGATCTGTGTGGCTGTATTTCTGTGAATCAGTGTGCCAGTTTTTTGAAGTAGGGAAGAGACAACAGGATGTACTAGAGTGGACTGTGACCATTGAACCATTGGTACAAATGCCACAGATCAGAGCTGACAGTTCTTCATTGTATTTTGTGGTACTTTTTGTACTTTGTCGAGTGTGTGAAATCTGTACAGTCTTCATATGCAAAGCAAGAAAGAAAAAAAATCGTGTCCCCTTTGAAGCGGCACTACATACATATCATTCACACGGCATGTCAGCGTCCTTCCTTTCACCATTTTGAACCTCACAGACAAGAAAAAACTCGATTGAACGCGTGAAACACGAGCAGCCGAACCGCGAAGGGGTGCACATTACTGAAGACGCTGCGGGGAACGCTGGTTCTGCTAACGCATGGCGAAAGCGCAACTTTCAAGCATACCGAAACCCTTTGACGCTTGATAACACCGCCCCACTTGCTGACGTGGTACGAGTGGAAAGGATTCATTCCTCAGCCCTTCTCCTTTTGCGGTTGGTGATTGTTACGTGCGGTGACTGGACTTACCTTTTGAGGCAAACAATGAATCTTGGAGCCACAATCCATACCTTTTTTTTCGTTTCATTATGTTTAATTGTGCCACTTTCAGTGAACGTCTGAACTCGCATAAAACAACTTGATTTTTCATTTATTAGATGGAGCTACCACCCAAAGAAACCTGTGAGATTTATCACTCATTGAAATTATTTAGTTTGAAGCACTTAGTGGTCAAGTTAGTCAGCACAAATAGATACAAGACAAAATATGCATCTAATAGTGTGCAATACTCGTTGGTAGTTAGCGTGTAAAAGAAAAAAAAGCGAGTTTCTACGAAACTGACCAGCAGAAAAATTAGCTATATTCAATGCTGTCTTTTAGGTTCGCAAATGAAGATAAAAGAATTTTCTCTTCATATAATCACAGAAAAGGACCTGCTACTTAATTCTATAGAAGTTCAGAATATCAGCTAGTATAGTTTGTCGCTTCGTCGGTAATGCGTGACTAAGTACCGCCATAAACTGCCCCATTGACACAAGAATAATTCATCTTGTTTTTGTCAAAGCACTAAGCGACTTCGCATAGGTAAATAAGCCTAGTGTAGTGTACATAGCCACATAATAATATGGTTCTGCTATGTAAATAAACAAATTATTCTTACACAAGCCTTTTTTCCCATTTTCACTAAAACCTAAACAAATTGCAATTAGTTTTTGTTCAATATCTCTTCATAAAAACCTTGAATGGCACTTCGTCTAAAGGCACAGTAAATTCTGTTTTGTTACGTTAAATTATTTCGCCGTACTCGCAGCACAACGCAGGCTTGTACAGAGAAAATGATTTTGTTGCTCACACTATTTTTATTGCTACTAGGTAACGTTTCTGACATGGCAATAGAGGGCCACTTACTAGCTTTGACAATTTGACAATTTCGAGCTGACAAGCGTAATGCGCAGACGAGGCGTTCATCATCCCGTCTGCCAAAATTCGCAACGCTACGCGCGGAGATGAGTCAAATTTCAAGATGAACGCTGATCCCCCTCCCTTCTGCCGGTGCGCGCTCAGTGAATGAGGGCATGATGTGCGCGTACGAATGGCCCTACGTACACGGCAATGCAGTGACGTTGGTCCTCTATGTAGACGACTCTGCTGTGACGTTGCAAACAGTGGCACGTGACATGGCGAAAGTTATTTAACACGGCATGTTCAGTTTATGTAAGCCAGTGCTTGAAGAGAATATTAAAGCTCTAGATAAATAATGAGACGCAATAAAGGAATGTGAGCGTCTTTTTTCCATTTTTCTTCCATGAATTGGAATTCGCGTACTGACTGGCTTCACATGGGCTCCTGCTTTCCTGGCTTTTCAACTAGCATCACGGTTCACGACCACCCTCACTTTGGCATCCGCGTAACAGGCCAGATGTCAGCGATCGGCGGGCACTAGCCACCGCCAAGTGAGTCCCTGATTTCTTTATTTTCACGAGGCCACACACCAGCCCAGCTAAGCCTAACACAGAACGCAAGCCCATCGAGAGACGCGCCGTTAGCGCGCACCGCGTGCTGGCGACGCTCGAGTGCTTCGGGGAGCATTGCACCGGCGCCAGCTCACGCGGCGTCCAGTTTGCAAGATGAGCCAAGAAGGAGAAAAAACAACCAAAACGCACAGAGACCAGCTGATTATACGAACGCTATGCATTGGAACGTCACCGAAATTAGGAACGCAGAGACTTCTTGGCATTATGACGAGAGCAGTAGCAGAACCATTGAACGTGAAAGCATTAAGATCACGAGAGGGAAAAAAGGCAAGAAGGACGAGGGGGAAAACACGACGCCAGAAGAGAAACTTCGCAAGGAAGGAACGACAACGAAGCAACACCAATCGCACCGTCACAGGCCTATGATGCCACCCCTACCGTTTGAAGACTACAAGGTCGTCTACCGCCCGCAAACAGGCCTCGAGCTACCAAAGTGGAATAATATCACCATCATGCAAGCCATCGGAAGGGCCAGTGGTCTGTCACAGAAATATTCGGCGAGAAATTGTGAGTACATGTGCAACGCCACGAAAACCTGATTATAGCAAGCACGGCGGAATGGGAAGACGCGAAAAAACTTGAAGGCATCACCAGCATACAACTTGATGGCAATTTTTCGCCATAAATGGCAACACGAGAACGCCGGACGACGTCTCTCCCGGTGTCATAAGCGGACTTCTGCGCGGCACGGCGGAACCAGAACTCAAGGATGGCCTTCGTGCACCAGCGTGGTACACGATTCTCCACGCCCGTATACTTGGACAATCGTCAGCTGCAGTGATCTTTTTCCAAGGGCCTCGTGTTCCCTCTTACGTCTGGTTCTACAGTCTTCACTTTCGATGCAGACCGTATAAAAAATCGGTGCAATATTGTAAGACCTGCGGCAACACGGGACACCGTCAGGATGTCTGCCCTCGACTACTTCAAGATTTCTGCTCTAAATGTGGCAAGGCCAACCAACCATCGACCGACCATGCGTGCGAACCCGTCTGTAAGATATGCGGAGAGGGGCATGAAACTGCAAGCAAGGATTGCAAGAAAAGACTTAAACCCAATCCGCCACCAGTGCACATCCGACGGCAACGAATGGACTGGCTAAAAGCACGAGACTGCCGTAATAGTCCTGGGAATGAAGACTTGCGGGACCTAGGAAGCCAAGCGACCAATTTGAGCAGCAGCGCTAGCATCACTCCTGCACAAGGTCGATCACGGCCCATACTTCGACAAATCTCACGATCCCCATCCCGATCACGCTCACGCTCGCACTCGCCCAAAAGAGTGAGCTATGCTACCGCAGCAAGTGGTTCGAGTAGCTCCGGAGCAACAAGCAAGTGCGTGCCTTCGTCACTTGACAACGATGCCTTCCGATCACTCCAAGATATGGTGCACAATCAAGAAAGTGCATTACAGCATCAAGCCAGTCAACTACAAAGCCAACAAGCCATTATCGACTAGCTGATACATAGCCACCAGAAACAGCAAGACAGTATGAACAAGCTTCTTAAAAAATGTTAGGAGCAAAAGAACCTGTTAGACAAGCTTCACCAGAAATGCACTACCATCCAAAAACATGATGGACAACCGGGTGCCCTCGTTCCTTCAACAAACGTGGGATCTAGTGTCGACGCCCGATTCCAGACCTTACAAAAAACTTTAATGAGAAGCATCCACACTACCGTAGAGAATACTGTACAGACAGCAATAGCGAATTTCGCCATAAGCGTAAACAACAAGATTACCACATTTTACGCCAAAGCGGACGGACTTGCAGCGCAGCTGAACAACTTCATAGCATACGTGAAGAAGACCTACGCCACCAAATAGCACCTCGATACCTCTCTAAATGACGTTCATCCTGACAGGAAGCGGGCACGAGCGAAGGCCGAAGTGCTTCTCGTTCAGTTTCACCTACCCGCGAGCGCCAGCGGGGATTGAAGATGGCGGTCTCTAATAAGAAGGCTTCAATGATCTCAACTCTCCGTATCTGACAGTGGAACTGTCGTTCCTACCGTACACGTTTTTCTACTTTGCAAGAATTTGTCAAGCAGAACCCACCCAACCTCATAGCACTGCAAGAAACAAATGCACATAATGTGTGGCTACAAGGGAACAACGCCCGCGTCCAAACAAAGCGTACAGCAATCCTTACAAGAAAGACTCTCACGGTACAAGAATTAGAACCAGTAAACACACCTCTCGAGCACACCATGGTAGAAGTAATACCGGAAAGGAAATCGCAAAACAGACTCATTGTTGCGAACGTGTACAACCCCCAAAAGACCAACTGCCAGAATTTGACCTTCTCGTTCTAGAACTGAAGAAAAGCGCTGATGGCCATCAAGTTGTTATAATGGGAGACTTTAACATCCCTCACACGGCTTGGGGCTACCATACCACAACAAAGAAAGGTGCCCGAGTACACGACACGGCTCAGCAGCACAGACTGTCTTTGCGGAACGATCCACTACACACAACAAGAGTAGGGAATAGTGTCTCCAGAGACACAAACCCCGATCTCACATTCACGTTAAATGTGCGTTCAGCGGAGTGGAGCTGTCTCCCTGAAACTCTGAGAAGCGACCACCACATCATCCAATTAACCGTAGCTCATACACGCAAACCCAAGAGGATTGGCACGGCCCAAATAACAGAGTGGTATTCATTCCGGGGTGCTTTAAATGTTGAGACCACCATCGATGACGTAGACGATTGTGTGAGGAAGGTCCTCGACATTGCGGACCAACACACCAAAAGAATACAGCTGAATGAGGACTCACCAGCCGTTGACATGCACCTCCTTCATCTCTGGGAAGCAAGAATATCTCTTCTCAGGAGATGGAAGAAGCAGAAGTTAAATAAGAAACTCAAGAAGAGAATCGTCCTGCTCACTGAACAAGCGCAGGAATATGCAGAGAGGTTGCGAAGACAGAACTGGTCTGCATTTCGCAACGCACTACAGGGAACTACAGGGAACGCACTACAGGGAACGCACAAAGAAAACGTTTCACATTCTGTGCGCTCTACTCGACAACTGCCCTACAAGGATGGAGCAGCGCCAAAATATTTGCAGGCTGTTAAACAAGTATGCCGGATCAGAGGAGAACCTCCTTCGAGAGCTCCAGAAGAAGCTGTCTGGAGACACACCCATTGCCACGACGGCACACGACAAAGCCTACAACGGAAAACCAAACCATGAACTTGATGAAGCATTTACGTTTGCAGAACTAGGTGTGCCACTAGCTACACTCACTAAAGACACCAGTCCAGGGAAGGATCGCATTATGAGCATGCATCTCCGCAACCTTCCTCAACAAGCCACTGATGCCAGGTATGCTGGGAGAGTGGTGAGATACCGGCTACCTGGAAACATTCAGGGATTACTATGATCCCGAAACCCAACAAGCCCCTCAGCATCGAAAACCTGCGCTCCATTTTGCTTACTTCATGTGTAGGGAAACTATTCGAGCACATGGTACACAACAGGCTAACACCGTACCTGGAAGACAAGGGATATTTTCCGAACACAATGTTCGGATTCAGGCAACACCTATCCACGCAAGACATCTTCCTTTTGCTCAAGGAAGATATCATCGAGAGGTACTTGAAAAAATGTGGCCTCAAATGTGCTCCCGAAAAGTCGGAACACCTCATCCTGAAGTGGAGAACGAGAGGACAGCCTGCCACCTACATTTAACCTGATCCCAGCATCACCGTCAACGGAAAGCCCATCAAGAAAGTGGAAACATTACGAGTACTGGGGCTCCACATCCACAAAGATGGGTCAGGTGCAGCCACACTCCCTCGACTACAGCGCACGCTATCTCAACTAACGCATCTCGTCAGGCGAATCACGAACTGAAGAAGCGGCCTTAAAGAGCAAGACGCGCTGCGCGTTCTGCTAGCTCTCCTCAGCAGTCGAATAATCTATGATACTGCATACCTCACCCTGAAAAACGCAGAGGTAGAGAAGCTGAACATCATGATTCGTAAGGCCACCAAAATTGCTTTAGGGCTCCCATTCACGGCTTCCACTGCAAAACTACTTAAAATGGACGTGCACGATACCTGGCAGGAACTAGCCGAAGCCCACAGGGCTAGCCAACTAGAACGACTGAAGCTGTCACCCACTGGAAGATCAGTGCTACAACGGCTGAACTATAGCGAAACCTTTATAGGCGACACAGACACGGATCAAAATGAACGAATTCCGCCAAACACCCGTTAATCTTTCTGTATTGCACGAATCCCCCGCAATATGCACCCCGCGCATCACAAGGAAAGAAGGCAATGATTGATATGTGGGGTTTAACGTCCCAAAACCACCATATGATTATTAGAGACGCTGTAGTGGAGGGCTCCGACAATTTCGACCACCTAGGGTTCTTTAACGTGCACCCAAATCTGATCACACGGGCCTACAACATTTCCGCCTCCACCGGAAATGCAGCTGCCGCAGCCGGGATTCGAACCCGTGACCTGCGGGGCAGTAGCCGAGTACCTTAGCCACTAGACCACCACGGCGGGGCAAGCAAAGAAGGCAGGCACGAGTGAATGCTCTATGACTAAATCACAGCCAAGATCCAGACGCCAGATATACAGACGCAGCCAAGTATCCTATTAGAAACGCCTACGCTTTGAGCGTCGTTGACACTCGGGGTGTAGAGCTCGCATCTGCCACAGTACGCACCCAAAGCCCAGAAACTGCAGAGGAGGTGGCAATTGCCCTTGCTACCACAACGTGCTTGGATGCAGCTGTGGTATTTACAGACTCTCAAGCAGCCATGCGAAACTACAGCAAAGGTCGTGTGTCTACCCAAGCAATTCAGATATTGAAGAGCCGAAGCACTCCGATGCCATTCACCAGTGTGACAAGGGTTCCTGTGCACGAAGGTCTGGAGGGAAACGAGGCGGCTCATACCGCGGCCCGCGATCACGCCTACCAGACCACCTCTTCCCGCTTTCTGGACGCCAGGACTTTGTCCCTAGAGTCTGAGTCGTTACCTAAGACTTACTCTGCAATACTGCAACACCATAGGCTGGCGCGCAGAGAGTATCCGCCACCACACTCGAAGTTCAACAAAGAGGGCAGCACCGTACTGAGAAGAGTGCAGAGCAACACGCACACACGTGGCATACTAATGCACCGATTGTACCCAACAATACACGAATACTTTTGCCCGATTTGCGCCGTACTGTACACGTTGGCCCACCTGATCCTCGAGTGTCCATGCAATAAAATACAGATCTATCGCCTCCGCCGAACACCATAGATGCTGGTAAAGAAAACGAACACCTTCTCGAAACGTAGGCGGCCAAGCTCGCCTTGGAGGACCTGGACCAACAACCACGTCACGTTGCCAGGGCCAAGGAGGCAGCGAAGGCCAGAGCATTTCTGGAATGAAGAGACCTCCCACCTAAGATGAACGCGGAACCTACACCGCTACACCGTTTTGAAAATAAACGTTTATTTCTCCTCCTCCTCCCGTGAGGAGGAGGAGGTAAAACTTTATTAGACCAAGGGATTTGGGCACTTACGTCCCAGGGTCCCCGCATGACCCCACTGCGCTCTGCGTTCATGAGTTCATGCAGTTCCATGACGTGGGCGGCCTGGTCAGTGGCGATTTTCTGCTTGGCCGGGTCCGTCGAGCGCAGCAAGGTCTCCCATTCCTCCCATGTGGTCAGTGGCTCCGGGCCCCGCGGGGGAGGGTCCGCCGGGCATTCCATGAAAATATGGGTAAGGGTAGCGTGGGGGTGAGTGCATTGAGCACAGGACGGGGCGTACGCTCCCGGGTAAATGCGGGAAAGAAAATAGGGGGAGGGAAGGGTGCGGGTCTGAAGGTGACGCCATAATATTTGGCGAAAATTTTTGAGGGATCGGTGGGGTGGTGGGTATAGCTGGCGTTTGGCGCGATATGACTGGGTGATCTCGTTGAACGAATGCATGCGCTCCCTGGAAGAGCCCGACTCTGATTCCGCCGCCGCCCGGTTGATGAGACCTCGGGCGTGGTCATTGGCGGCTTCTTTGCCGGGATTTCCAGAGTGCGCAGGCACCCAGATCAGCTCCACATGGCGGGCCGGGTTTTTGGTGGGCGAGCTGAGAATTCCGAAAGCGCTCTCGTGGACTCGTCCTCGCGCGAAATTTAGGATCGCGATTTTCGAGTCGGAAAGGACGTACCGGGCATCAGTGTGTGCGAGGGCAAGCGCGATCGCCGCTTCTTCCGAGGATTCTGGGGTGGATTCAGGAGGAAGGTGGAGAGTTGCAATGGGTTGGAGTGTGCGATCAACGACTGCAACTGCCGCGTCGTCGCCCGTGCAAGCTGCATCCACCCATACGGCGTCCTCTTCAGAACCGTAGTATTTCTGGAGAGCTTTTGCACGGGCCTTGCGGCGGGCCGAATGGTAGGTAACGTGGGTGTTTCTTGGGAGAAATTTAACTATTATCTGTGTGTATGGGTCGGGTATTGGTAGAAGGGTGGGGTCGGCTGCTGGTATATGAATATTGAGGGTGTTAAGTATGTAGCGTCCGGTGAAAGTCTGAGCTAAACGAGTGTATAGCGCTCGTCTGTGGGCCTCAGTGAGTTCGTGTGTGGTGTTATGGAGCCCAAGCTGAAGAAGTTTAGTGGTCTGTGTGTTAGGGGGGAGGTGTAAGGCCACCTTGTAGGCTTTACGAAGCATGGCATCCAGGGTGGCTATTTCTTCTTGTCGAAGTCGGAGATACAGGATTGTATAAAGGAAGTGGCTCAGTATGAAGGCATGAATGAGACGACACAAATCATGTTCCTTCATGCCATCGTGTTTTCCAGAAACTCTGCGGACGAGGTGCGAGAGCGCATCCGTCACCCGCTTGAGTTTCCGGATAGTGAAAGTGTAACGGCCGTTATTTTGGATGTGAAGGCCCAAGATTCGGATTGTGTCGACCTCTGGGATAGGGCGCCCGTCCACAGTAACGGTGATAGGGGCAGTGGGAAGAGTACGTGGTGGAGGGCGTATGAGAAGCAGCTCAGATTTTTCCGGGGAACAGGAGAGACCAATGCTTTGTGCGTGTTGTTGTGTAATGTTTGCGGCGGTTTGTAAGGTTTCCTCTATGTCGCCATCACTACCGTGGGGTGTCCACAGTGTGATGTCGTCTGCATAGAGGGTGTGGTGAAGGTGAGGGATATTGTGAAGAGCGCGGGCTAAGGGAATGAGTGTGGCATTGAAGAGAAAAGGGGAAAGGACCGAACCTTGCGGAGTGCCTACACCACTGAGAGTATATGGAGGGGACGCATGGGGGCCCATATGAACCTCGGCCGTGCGTCCTGATAGGGAGGCTTGTACGTAGGCGTACATACGAACGCCCACATTGAGGGAGGAGAGAGCCGCCATGATCGCTCGGTGTTCTACTCGATCAAAGGCCTTGGTTAAGTCCAAGCCAAGACGGCTTTAGTATGAGCGGGGATGAGAGGATCAAGTATGCCGTGCGTCAGTTGAAGCATGGCATCTTGGGCGGAGAGACACGGGCGGAAGCCCACCATGCTGTGCGGGTATAGGTTGTGGTCGTGCATGTGCTGATTCAGTCTGTTTAAAGCAACGTGCTCGAGAAGCTTCCCGAGACACGATGTGAGTGAAATGGGGCGGAGGTTTGATATGGTAAGGGGTTTGTTAGGTTTAGGGATGAATACAATCTTGGCACGGCGCCAGGATTGCGGCAAGGTGCCTTCCTTCCAGCATTTATTAAAGTAATCTGTAATCTGTGCAATCGATTGATCATCCAGATTACGGAGCATGGAGTTACTTATCCCGTCTTTCCCCGGTGCAGAGCTTGTTCGGATGTTCTGGAGGGCCATACGGACCTCTTGCTCCGATATGTCGTTGTCCAAGGCTTCATTCGGGGCTCCCGTGTAGGGCGGGAGAGGGGAGGAGGTGCCGAGTGCCGTGTGTGTTGTGCGTAGTTGGTCCAGAAGGGTGTCAGGGGAAAGCGTGGAGTTGTGAAGTAGGCGTGTAATGTGATGTTGTGACGTTGTGCGTGAGTGTGTAGGGTCGATAAGGTGCCATAGGAGGTGCCATGCGTACTTGGTAGAGAGGTTGCCAGCTATGCTGTTGCACACCTGACCCCAGTTGGAACGACACAACTCCTCGGCGTGCGCAGTTATTTGTGTCTGTAGCGTAGCCAGTCGGCGTTTTAACGTTCTGTTATGTTTCTGTCGTTTCCATCTCTCCAGTATGCTGTGGTGCGCCTCCCAGAGGTGGGCTAAGCGAGTGTCCAATGTAGGGGTGTTGGGTGGTGTGGTAATCTTTTGTGTGTGTGCGGTTATATCATCTAGGAGAGATGAGACCCAATGATCAATGTCTTGTATCGGGGTATTGGGGAGTTCCCGACGAGCGGATCGGATAGCGTCCCAGTGAATCAGATTGTGGGTGAGGAGTCGAGGTCTGTGTGGTGTGTGAGGTATTTGTATGGCGATAATATAATGGTCGCTTCCAAGTGTGTGTTGTGTACGAGACCATGAGATATCTTTGAGAGAACGGCTGAGTGTGAGGTCAGGACTAGTGTCCATTGTTACGCTATTGCCGATTCAGGTTGGTGTGAGAAAGTTGGTATGTGTAGTGAGGCGCAAGTCTTGAATGGTAGTCCAAAGCCTGCGACCCCGTGCTGTGGTGTACCGATAACCCCAGTCTGTATGCTGAGAGTTAAATCGCCGCCTATGAGTAGGGGGTTTAGGCCCGCGATGCGGTGAATTCTCTGCGATAGCGCATCGAGAGGGGCCATGGCCTGGCGTGGGGTGTGGTAGATATTGGCTATAAAAATCGGAGGTGTGTTAAGTTTCGTGGGGATGAGTTCTATGAGGACGCACGGAGTGGAGGAGGTGATTGTGTGTTCTTCGTATGTAAGGGTGCGATGAATAAGTGTGGACACTCGGGGAGTGTCAGTGGGGTCTGAGTGCACTGCATGGTAACTTGGAAGTTTGGCTTGGTGTTGCGTGTCCTGTAACAAAAGAAGTTTGGGTATGGCAGGGAGGGCAGGTATTAAGAGCTGCAGCGGTGCGCGCTTGCCCCGAAAGCCGTGGCAGTTCCATTGGATTAGTGATAGGTGGGTACAAGTATCACGACCCGCCATATTGGAGCGTGGGCGGAGCTAGGATTAGTGCCATCATCACCATCATCATTTCTCAATCACCGCGCCACGCCTCTCGCGCAGCTGATACGAGCTCGAGCTGCGCGAGGATTAGAACGAGCTGGCACGCCTTGCGTGGCGGACGCTGGTAGCCGACGTGGCTCTGCTTCAGGCCTGGAATAAAGCGGCGAGATCGGCACGGCCCCATAGGCCACCTTCGACGTCATCTCACGTCTCTCTTCTCTCGTCGCTACATTGGTGACCCGGAGAACACGCCCTTCGCCGAGCGGCCCGCTGCCATGTTCCCGCAACTCTGCCCGCCAGTGCCGCCGTTCCAATCGACCTACCCCAAGGTATGGTTCATGCAGCTCGATGCCGTTCTGGCGTTGAATGGCGTCACGGACCAGCCGCTGATGCACGCCATTCTTCAAGACGCCCTTCCGGTAGAGTTGCGTCATCTCTCTGGCACTTCAACCTCCAGCCAGCAGCCTTACGATGACCTCTGCTCGGCGGTGCTTGCCAGATATGGCCTCACCTACCACCCGCTGCCGTTCACCCGCGACTTACAGGTTTCGTCTGCGTCGCAGCGTGCGGTACCCTCCGGCCCGAAAGTCTTCACTGACCGGGACCTAACTTCCCCGACTACGTCTCCTACATCATCTCGTCCGGCCACTATCAACGCGAGTCCCGCGTACGAATGCCCATCCGACGAGGTTCAGAACATTCGTGCTGCACGCGACCAGTCAGCCACGAAATCCGACGAGCTTCTTCAATACGTTCCTGTAGCCAACGACCGGGTCGCCACGAGGTGCATTCTTTCGAGGTCCTCGGCCGATTGTCCCTCGGGCACTCTCGCCACCCGCATGTCTTGTCCGGCGTACACAGACCACGATTTCTCAGACATGTCAGACTCCACGACGGCTTCATCGCCGCATGCCCCGGAGTCTGCCAAGACTACGGAAATCCTCACGCTCACTATTCGCCCCTTGGTCGCGGAGACTTCAGCGTCGACGATGTCCGAAGGCGCCTCCCCACCCACCTCGACGCTCTCTGCATCCAGCCAGCAGCGACCATCTTCAGCCCCGCAGTCTCCCGCAGCCGAAGTTAAAGTCAAAAGCCGTCAACAACAGCCAAACTTCCGAGAGGCTGCGACTATGACTGACGCAGCTGAGGACGACGTCCCTGGCGCGCCTATAGCACTGCAGACTACATATGCCACACATGCTGTAGAGGTTGTCAACGATCACGCAGACCTGCACACCAACCCTCATGCGCGGAGAACCGATGGTCTTTCAGGTGTGCCACCCGATCCTCCATCAAAGCTCACGTCTTCTGAGCTTCACAACTATTCCCCAGAGCATTTGGCGCCGGATGCAGTCCGCCACACAGGCTCGTTGGTAACAACAGCGACGACGTGCGGTCCAACTGCATATCTGCCACCCTTGATAGTATGCCAACGAAATCGTCACGTTCGGCATAGTACAGAAAGGCCCCTTTTCAAGCCTCTTCCTAAACAGTCATGTGTTGAAGCCTTGGCCTTGAAGACAGCGCAAACACCTACGAGGTTTTCCCGACGCAAGGGCCAACCACTTGCCGTGCACATGACTAGCCGCAATGCACGGCGTTTCCGCATCCGTCGACTCAGCCACACGCCCCGGCATGCCGGTCGCAGTGCTACGCGGAGGCCGGTGTTTCATCGACAGAGACGTCCGCACCAGCACGACCGCGACGCTGCTCCTTGTCGACAGCAGGCTCGGCACCCTGTGCGCTGTCCGAGACCCCGCTGTGGCTGTGAAACTTCAGTGCTCGGTCATCATGGGTGCGTTCCGATCCTTCACACTATTTCGCCCACATTGCCGGCGCGAGCTCTTCAGCGCCTGTCCACAGTTCCAGCTGTGGGCACGTTTGTCAGCCGCGTCTACTCGAAACGGCGGGTGCGCGTTCGAATGGCCCCGCCGCGTAATTGTGGGATGGACCTGTCTATGAACACAGCGACCCGGCACTTCCTTCTTCGGCCCTTGCGCTTCTCCCAGTGTCGCCCACCAGACACCCACTGATTCCCGATGGTCACTACACGTTGACAAACTGGACTTCCTAAACGGACACCTGGCGGAAGGTCATTCATGTATATAGTTTCTTTCTCTTTCTTTTTCATACACCTTCCAATCGCGCAAAGCGCTAGGGGGGGAGCCCTGTAGTGCCATCATCACCATCATCATTTCTCAATCACCGCGCCACGCCTCTCGCGCAGCTGATACGAGCTCGAGCTGCGCGAGGATTAGAACGAGCTGGCACGCCTTGCGTGGCGGACGCTGGTAGCCGACGTGGCTCTGCTTCAGGCCTGGAATAAAGCGGCGAGATCGGCACGGCCCCATAGGCCACCTTCGACGTCATCTCACGTCTCTCTTCTCTCGTCGCTACAGGTTGTTGTTGCTGTAGTGGAATTGAAATAGAAGGAGCAGGTGTGTGTGAGATGTAGGTAGAAGACCCCTCATGTGATGAGCTGGTAGTTTCGAGCCTCTGAAGGTGGGTCTCAAATTGCGTAAACCTGGTTTCTAGAGTTTGGGTTAGGCGTGTGAATAGTGCATCCATCTGTTGCTCAAAACAAGTAGACAGCTGCTCGACTATCGTTGAAAATTTAGCTTCGATGCGCGCCTCCAACGCTACCAATTTGGCGTCAAATTTGGCTTCCAAGTTTCTTAGGTCAGCCTGATTATAGTCGACTGAGTCTGAACTGCGTTTCTTTTTAAGGGGGGGGGTGAGGAGTGTGTGGCGGGGCTGATGGGTGACTGCGCAGTGGATGGGTGACTTGTTCTGGGGACAGCTGTTGTGAAGGAGGTGAGGGGGAGCAGGGCTTTGTGTTAGAAGGGTCATGAGACGGCTTAGCTCCACACGCAGGGCCCGGAGCTCCTGGTCACGGGGGTCCGGGGCAGGCGGAGTGTTGGTTGCCAGTGGTCTGGTCCCATTGGGCGTCTTCAGCTTCTCCGCCCATGTAGGTTGGTCGCAACTCTTCGACTGCCCTTTTCGTTGGCCGGCATGTGGCTCAGAGCGTTTGGTGCTTGCACCGCGTAGTGAGTGGTCTACTCCTTCCTGTGATCGTGGTTCACGTGGTGACTTGGGCCTGGTTACTTTAGGTAGGTGCCGGTGCTTACACTCCCGGGTCCCCGACAGATGTGGGCCTTCGCAGATGATGCAGACTGGAGTACACGTTGAATGTGTCTCCTTCGGGTGTAATTGGCCACATCTGGGGCACCTGTGCGTCCTGGGTTGTATGCATACATCCATGCGGTGGCCTATGGTCCGGCAGTTACTGCACGTCTCGACTCTTGGTGTATAGGGCGTGCACAGATGCAGTCCTCCACCGTAAACAATCTTTCGTGGGACGGTGGCTTGTCCAAAGGTAATGAGAATAGATCGCGTGAGTCCCATTCGTCGAGCGTCTAGTATAGTTTCGCGGGGGTTGCGGGAGATTAAGTCCGCGAGTAGTTCTTGTGATGATTCCTTCCAGTAGGCGTTTGTAATAACACCCCTGACTGAGCCATCGGGGGTTGCGATGTATGCTGTCATGGCATACTCATGCTTGTCGTAGGTGATGTGCTGTAGCTGCACAAGCTTGAGCGCGTCCTTTTCATTCACCGCAGACACTGTGCAAGTGTTATTGACAGGGTGAATCCGGAGGGTCAGCGTAGATGGGTCGGTCAGCGCAGCGGCCTGCATGAGAGCGGTGAGGAGGTAGCGTGGCTGGAGCGTCGTAAGGTCAAGGCCTCCCTGGGAGCGGAACACCACTTTAAATCCGTCGGGTGGAAGGGGCGGTAGTTGCTTGATCTTTTGGGCAGTTGTATGGAGAACGCGCAGCTGCGTCGAAGAGCTCTGTAGCCCGGGAGTTGTGGCGGTCTGCGGAGTCTCGCGCGACTGGCTCGGTGTCTCTCGCACAGAAGGATCGGCGTTCGTACCGTGGGTCGCGTATCGTGCTTCCCGAAGGTTTGCCTGGGCTCTGAGGACTTGGGTCCAGTCCCGAGGGTCATACTGGCTTGGGTCCATGTCCGTGCCTTGTACTCGGACCTCCATGCTGGCCTAAGGTGAGGAGGCTGCGGCGCGACGCGTCGCAAGGCCTAGCACGGCGGTGGCGCGACGGGGCCTGGTTTTTTGGGCCTGGTGGCCCTCCTGGGGCTCGCCGAAACCTCAAGAGGGGTTAGTGGAGAGCGCTCACCTGTATGAAGGCGTTCGTGTTGTTGTCGCGGTACGGAGCCGAAGCGAAGCGCTGCTGCACTCCAAGACCCCTAGTGGTCAATCCATCTCCTTCCGTGAATTTCAACGAGATGCGGGGCTAATGTGTCGGCGTTTCACATGCGTTCGTGTACCCGTGGTCAGCGCATCAAGCAGACGACCACCATGGAACGCTCCTACGCGTTCACGCACTCATTGTGCTCATCTATTCTACCGCGTCTAATCCTGTGTTTCTAAACCATCTCGCAGAAACAGGCAGGAGACCGCAAAATAACCTGTAAGATCACAAAATAACCTGTGAGACCACAAAATAACCTGTGAGACCACAAAATAACCTGTGAGCGCTGGTCAACAAAGCAACGCCACTTGCGTGCTCGGGGGCTAGACTTGTTTGAGCACGTCATGCGCACGTCATGCCGGAGAGGGTGAGGAAGAGATTTGGCTTGCGGAGGCTCCGCGGAGGAGCGGTAAGGCTTTTGAGCTCACCTCCTCTCATCCTCGTTTCGCGCCGCTTCAAAACACCTTATTTTTCTGCTCGTGATGAACCGATTCATAAAACTTTTGTGACAAAATGTTCCTCTTCGGACATCCAACAACTTCCACTTTCTACATAAAATTTGGTATGGGGCCTAGTGATTGGCGCTTTAAAATAATATGTCATTTAAAAGAAGCAATAACAAGCTTCCTGAAGTAGCCCAGTTCAGTTTTCTTTGTGAAGCGTAGCGAGCCCAGTGCATCCCCAAACAATGCGTAAAAAGCGAAGTGGTTCCAAGCGGAGTGGAACCACCACCATAAGTCGTCGTAGTATGAACTAAACTCAGTTTCCATCTCTTAGTCTAATGTATCAACCTGATGTTACCAGCGCTGAACAAAATATATGTCGTAGATCTTTCCGACTGGGCACGCGCTTGCACCTGGCCTTGTTGCGCTAAGAACCGTCACCTTTTATTTTGGAGGAACTGATAAAAGCTTATGATAAGGTAGCGTAGATAAGAAGACAATGCGTGGATCATTTGTGCAGCCCACGTACCTGTGCACGTATATAGTCACGGAGCTTCACGAGGTTATGGCACGGCACTATCATAGTGTTATATGTGATATGATGGCCAAACAAGACAAACATGCAAGGGGAGGCATTGTTCCATTGTACAGACGAAAGACGTTAGACACACTGCTGCAACAGATATAGCCTGCATGATTGATTATAGCCAATTCCACTCTCTTCCGAGCATATTTTTCTAAATTTTGAGCAGCTACACTTCAGCACTCTAAGGCTATTTCTTGCGAAGCGCTGTATACTCTACAAAAAACGGTGCTTTGAACTTGGCTGCGCATGACCTAAAACAGATTATTCTTTAGGCCAATTTGGGTGCTTCTAACTCAGTCATAGCTTGGTTGTTTCTAGGTTGATTTTCGATCGTTGCTAAGCTTTAGCTAAGGTGATTCTACGATGTTTCTCCGGTGATTCTGAGCGCAGAGAGTTTAAGCAGTCACGGCTGTCGAATCTCCAAAGGCCGATCATCAAGTTGCCAACCTAGCATTCGCACCTCTCATTGACCTTTAAGCCCGTAGTCTTTGACGTAGGCCTTTTATCGCTTCGGGGTCTTCTCGCAGCCGCTGCTTCCATTCGCGTTCCTTTATGTTTCCACGTTGTACGCACTAGGAGTCCCCGGCTGAGCGCCGTCCCTTGGCAACCACTCTTGGAGCTAACTGTTGCATATGTAATATTTCGCGAACCAGTGGTCCACTAAAGCTACTCGGCAGGACATGTACAATTCGTATAAGTGATTTTCTTCACTAGTACGCATTGTGAATGTTGTAATAAGCGAGACAGGCACAACACCCGATCGTCGGGCAAGCTGTTGTATTCTGCCTCTTTTTCCTCGCTTTACAGCCTATGGCCTACAGCTTCCGCGCCGCTCTTCGTTGCATTCGGCCACATTGCGGACCTGACAACGAAAAAAAAAAGAAATTACAGTTCATTGCACCTTCAGCAGTCCGACTGCTTTTTTCAAGTGCCACACATGCACGGCAAAGTTGTTTCTTTTGCGCTTATCGAGAGTGAAGTTTGCATCTGAGGTGTTCACACGCCAGGTATTTTCTCCTATGCGCTGAGTAATTATGAATGGCCCGTCGAACTTAGGGAGTAGTTTCTTGCCAGGCCCGCAGGTGGCCCTTTGCACCCAGACCGCGTCACCAATGTTGTAAGCAGGAGCGGGTCTACGGCGTCTGTCATAGTGGCGCTTTTGATTTCCTGGTGCGCGGGTGGCTTTCTTGATCGCCTCAGTTCAGATCTTCTGACAGGCCACTTTGCGATCATTGGCACGTGGAATTATAATGGGAGCGTCCAGACTGAGAACCGCTTTCAGCTGTGGTAGTTTCCCATAAACACTCTCGTAGGGCGTTTCCCCGGTAGACGTCTGCAGTGCCGTGTTAATCGCAAATGCGGCTGAAGGAAGGTGGACGTCCCAGTCAGTCTCTACTCTGTTCCCTGCCTTCGTATATGGAGCGCGTCGTGCCTGGATGCTCTGGTTGGTTCTCTCAGTAAGGCCGTTTGCTTGAGGATGAAACGCGGATGCGAAGTGGTGCTGCACACCTGCTGTGCAAAGGTACTTTTTCAGTTCCCCGCTACGAAACGTTGTAGCCCGATCAGATATTAACTTTTTGGTAAGCTATGTCTCCATTCAAATCGATGCTTGAGGAAGCCGATTAGGTAAGTGGATTCAAGAGATGGCACCGACTCCACTTCCACGTATTTTGACAGGTAGTCTACTGCTACAATGACGTAACGATTTCCCGCAGTGGTGGTGGGTAGATGTCCCATGTAATCAATGCCAATCGTGTGGAAAATTGTTTCGGGTATCTAGATTGGTGTTAGTAATCCAGGTTGACAACCAGACAGTCGCTTAAACTGCTGGCAAATTTTGCAACTGGCGACATAAGAACGGACGCTACTTTGCATCTTGTCCACCAAAAACGTTCTTGTAGTTTCCGGAGTGTGGCTCGTTGGCCGGTGTGTCCGCCTTCTGGGGAGTCATGAATGGCTCGTAATATTTCTGACCTGTGGGGTTTCGGGATCACCAGGAGGTAACGTTCTTCGGATCGGTCCGCTCGCCAGTGACGCCGGTACAATGCGGCATTGCGCATCACAAAAGTACTGTGATTTCCCTTGTCAGTGATAGATGCAATAATGGATGCCAAAGCTTTATCCTCCTGTTGGGCTCGGGATATATTTATCTGGGCGAAAAAGATGTGGGTTCGCACGGTTTGTTGCGCGCAGTCAAGGGGGTTCCGTAAGAGTGCATCGGCGACGTTATTTAGCCCCCCGGCGCGGTGGCGCACGTCAAAATCGTATTCTTGCAGCATGATTATCTACCGGGCAAATTTGTGCTTAAGTTGCTGCTTGGAAAACATCCATGCTATAGCAGCATTATCAGTCACAACAGTGAATTTAGGCCCGAAAAGATAATGTCGAAACTTATCATCGACGCTCCATACCACCGCAAGACATTCAAGCTCGTTGAAGTGATAGCGGCGCTCAGTGTTTGAAAGTTTCGGCTGGCATAAGCGACCACGTGTTCCACGCTATCTGGATCACGCTGCACTAACACAGCTCCTAGGCCGACTTGGCTGGCATCAGTGTGCACTTCGGTGGACCAGTCTTCATTGAAGTGACTTAGTATGGGGCAACAAGTGAGCTTTTGTTTTATAGCTCGAAAAGCATTTTCTTGTGAGACGCCCCATTCAAACCGCGCGTCTTTTTTAAGAAGACCGCTCAAGAAAGCTGCGATCGAAGCGAAGTGGGGAATAAACCTTCGCAAATACGACGCCATACCTAGAAATGATGAACCTGCTTCAAGCAGGTAAGTGTGGGATACTGCGACACGGCAGCTATTCGCTCCGTGAGTGGCTGAATGCCGACAGGAGATATATTATGTCCCAGGTACGAAATCGTGGACGCCCCAAACTGCCATTTCTCTTTGTTCAAACGAAACCCTGCTGCATAGAGTCTGTGTAGTACTTCGTCCAAATTGCGAAGGTGTTCATCCTCCGTCCTGCCAACCACCAGAATGTCGTCTAAGTACACCACACAGGCTTGGTTTTTCAATGGTCCGAGCACTGAATTCATTGCATGCTGAAAAGTGCTACGAGCCGTTCTTAGTCCAAACGGCATGCGTTTGAATTCATACAAACCGAAAGGTGTGCGAAAGGCCGTTTTACATCGATAGTGTAACGCGAGAGCTTAATCCTGGCAGGCTCGCAATTTATTGTGATGGTTAAGGGACGTTCGTCACTATGTTTGTTGATAGCGGACGAAAAAGGATTAACATCAACGTGTGATGCGACCAAAAGAAGCTTTATATTGCCCACTAGAGAAGGAAGTGACACTTTCTTATTGATGAGCTGCGCGAACCAATGGCTCTGCGCCTCCTGCGCGGGGAACACGCCCCCAAGCAGCTGCAGCAGCCCAATGACGGCCAGCGTCGGGTGCGGCAGGTGCGGCGGAAACACCTACTTGTACAGGCACACCTTGTTCTTCTCGGTTTTGTGCACTTCCTCGTCCAGGAATGGGAAGTCGCAGTTTGGCTCCCCGTCGTCCCGACATGATGCGGTCGTCGACGTGCGCGAGGGCAAAGGTGGCACGGCTGGAACGGCTGACCACACACGGATGCGCTATCGTGTGCAGCGCCGTTGAATCGGGCGTCGCGACCAACCCAGCAGCCCGGGTCACGACTCCTGAGATCCAGAATCAGGCCATGGCTCACGAGGACCACACCCGGTAGGCCTCGCCCACGAACCTGCTCCCGGCCACTGCACCCAGACATTAGCCGTTCAGCAGGCCTCGGCCTTGGACCTTGAACAGACACACCGGAGCTCGACCTGGCCGACACGTACGGGTCTCACGTCCGGCTCAGGAACGCTGCCAGGAACTCGTCCTCTCGAGCGGCGCACCGCTTCCTCTGCCTTCGTGGCCTCAACCCTCGAGCTCTCTTTTCCGCACGTTCCTTCTTCTTGGCCAGGGCACCACCAGGTACCCTCGGGTGCACACTGCAGCTCATGAGCTCGCGGCCCACGTCCGAGTTTGGCGCGTCGCTCGGTACGGCTCGGCACCGCTCGGCGATCCCCGATTCAGCCAGAACTCCCCTGGCACCTGGATCCTTGGCCACCCTGAACCTCGCCCGGCTCCGTGGTCCTCCGTACACACGCCCGCGTCTCGCCCGGCAGAACGTCTCGCTCGTCCCTTGCCGAAGTGCGACGCTCTGGTGACACCGGCGCTTGATGGCATGGGTGCGACTACGGAGTAGTCAACCCGCACCGGAGACGCGATGCTCCATGCGGGGAATGGCCAGCCCGTCCAGCGAAGAGCGTGCGCCGAGACGCGATGCTCGACGCAACCGTGACCATTAGCCAGGCCACGTTCATCGCTGTGTTGAACGGCTGACCGCGGAGACGCCTCACCGAGATCCGCGATGCCCTCGGCAAGGAAGAAAACAGCAGGCCAGGCCGCGCCCCGATATGCAGTACTCGTGCCGGCAATGCCGCCCCAGCTGGTGGTTGGACGGCAGCAGCGTGGACGGCCGCGTTCCCTGGCCGTAACCTGGCTCGCCTGCGTCCGACACTTCGGCCCGCTGTCTCCCGTCTGCCGCTGCTCCGGCTCGTCCCCGGCCACAAAGCCCACTGCCACGTGATGGTCATCCGTGGCCCAATCGTGGCACGCCACCTCTATGGGCCACCACAGGTCATCAGCTGATTCGCTGACACTCACGCGCACATCACACGCGCCTTTCCCCGCACTTCAGTCGTTGGCGTTTTCTTCACTCATCACAATAACCCCCAACACAAGAAAGTTGTTTCAGTCAAACAACTTTTCTCACAATACACAGTGATGAGGAAGAACAGTCCCGTGGACTCACGACTGTCGAGCAGCGGTGGCGGAGATGCCTGGACCAGCGTGGCTTCGGACCTCGTTTCCAATCTCTCTGGTCCCTCCTTTCTTTTTCCTCAGCGCTCACCCATGCCTGCAAAGCCTCTCCACTCAGCCCCATCTTCTTCACTAGCTCAACTAGCTTTCTCTTGTCGTCCATTCTCGTCGGCCACACACAAACAACGTGAGGCTCTCAGATGTAACGCGAGAGCTTAATCCTGGCAGGCTCGCCATTTATTGCGATGGTTAAGGGACGTTCATCACTATGTTTGTTGATAGCGGACGAAAAAGGATTAACATCAACAATGGATGCGAACAAAAGAAGCGTTATATTGTACATTAGAGAACGAAGTGACAGGTGAAAATGAAACTATATGTCCACCCTACACGCCAAGCGTCACGCAACATGTACGAGAGTCAGACCTCTATTATGCGGAGAGCTCGCGGCTACGCTTACTTCGAGTCCAGCGCGTATAGTTCTCAGTTCCCAAGAGGAAAACGCTGCCTCACAGTTTGGGTCCCCGTCGTCCCGACATGATGCGGTCGTCGACGTGCGCGAGGGCAAAGGTGGCACTGCTGGAGCAGCTGGAACGGCTGACGGCACACGGATGCGCTACCGTGTGCAGTGCCGTTAAGTCAGACGTCGCGGCCAGCCCAGCAGTCAGGGTCGCAACTCCTGAGGTCCAGGGTCAGGCCCCGGCTCATGAGGACCACACCCGGTAGGCCTCGCCCACGAACCTGCTCCCGGCCACTGCACCCAGACAGGAGCCGTTCAGCAGGCCTCGGCCTTGGACCTTGAACAGACACACCGGAGCTCAACCTGGCCGACACGTACGGGTCTCACGTCCGGCTCAGGAACGCTGCCAGGAACTCGTCCTCTCGAGCGGCGCACCGCTTCCTCTGCCTTCGTGGCCTCAACCCTCGAGCTCTCTTTTCCGCACGTTCCTTCTTCTTGGCCAGGGCACCACCAGGTACCCTCGGGTGCACACTGCAGCTCATAAGCTCGCGGCCCACGTCCGAGTTTGGCGCGTCGCTCGGTACGGCTCGGCACCGCTCGGCGATCCCCGATTCAGCCAGAACTCCCCTGGCACCTGGATCCTTGGCCACCCTGAACCTCGCCCGGCTCCGTGGTCCTCCGTACACACGCCCGCGTCTCGCCCGGCAGAACGTCTCGCTCGTCCCTTGCCGAAGTGCGACGCTCTGGTGACACCGGCGCTTGATGGCATGGGTGCGACTACGGAGTAGTCAACCCGCACCGGAGACGGGATGCTCCATGCGGGGAATGGCCAGCCCGTCCAGCGAAGAGCGTGCGCCGAGACACGATGCTCGACGCAACCTTGACCATTCGCCAGGCCACGTTCATCGCTGTGTTGAACGGCTGACCGCTGAAACGCCTCACCGATATCCGCAATGTCCTCGGCAAGGAAGAGAACAGCAGGTCAGGTCGCGCCCCGAGATGCAGTACTCGTGCCGGCAATGCCGCCCCAGCTGGTGGTTGGACGGCAGCAGCATGGACGGCCGCGTTCCCTGGCCGTAACCTGGCTTGCCTGCGTCCGACGCTTCGGCCCGCTGTCTCCCGTCTGCCGCTGCTCCGGCTCGTCCCCAGCCACAAAGCCTACTGCCACGTGATGGTCATCCGTGGCCCAATCGTGGCACGCCACCTCTATGGGCCACCACAGGTCATCAGCTGATTCGCTGACACTCACGCGCACATTACACGCGCCTTTCCCCGCACTTCAGTCGTTGTCGTTTTCTTCACTCATCACAGATAGCATATGTACGCATTACAAATATACGTAATTAAACTCAATTGGAAATCAAGAAATACAATTTAGTTGTTTTGGTGCAGACATTACTCATAGCAATCAGCCGCGATATAATTCACACAGACTGCCCCAAAACAAAAACACTGCCACTACAGGGTGGCTCTTGTGTGCCTTTCCGTAACTACCTGAGAGCGACACTAGTTAAACTTTGTATTTCATAAGGTAGCTTTTTGCGCACGATTTCTCTTCGTAGGAATACTAATATTTAAATAATAATTCATTGAACAGTGCTAAGCTCTCAATGTTTCGTTCTTTCAAAGACCCAAGGACGCCTCTTTCAGAAGACATTTCGTAAGTATCATCTCCAGCAAAATGACGAAGGATGGTTTGAACCGACCTTACGTGTAGCCGTGCGTGGCAGAGCCAGTGAAGGTCTCGCCGATGTCAGCTATTTGAAGCATGAGTTACATCCTCTTCACTACTTTACGTACACAGCGACACTGCATTAACTCCTGAAAAAACAGGCAGCCACCTTTTCCGGTCTCTACCTCACACACATTTTTTGTATCTTTCTTTCAGCACAACCTCGACTAGATTTTCGCGCATCTAAGTTTTGCCAGGTTGGAACGTGGGCTTTCGTGAGTTTGCCATTCTACCAAACAATTGCACTTTCATGACTTCTAAAATATGTTCACTTGAAGATGAGCCTTTGAAGTGCGGTCGTACCTAAGAGGGATTTCATTCCTTTTAACAATGTTGCGAAGCATTCCCCTACTTCTCTTTTGTTCAAGTAAAAATTTGGACATAGTTGTAATAATTCATTATACTAAACAACTGAAACGATGAAGAACTGCTATAAAAACGATATAGACACTAGTCAGTGCCTGTCCTGTTTTCTGTCAACCATTCCTTGCAATTTGTACTTTTCAACACAATGGATATACGTGGAAATGAAAATACACCTGCCATATCATCATAATCCACCCCCCCCCCTGGTGCCCCCTTTCCTCTATGGAAAGTTGAGCGGTAATGTAGCTTTCGTGGTCGTCTTGGTGAATATCGGAACGCCACGCTAAATCCTGCACTAGATAGTGTTTTCGTATTGGCCCTAGTGTCTTCTAAATCCTGCGATCAATTAGTGCAGCTCCACTACCGTCAAAAATGAAGTGCATACCTCCTCAGGGTTCACAATAACTGTCACCCTTTCCCTGATCATGCCCTTACTCTCACGTCGCATGTCTTCAAATCAACGCCCCTTTCGCGACTCCTTCAGTTCACGCTTGCCACCGTCTCGGCAAATACATGGTTGCCTACGCAGTGGGGCCCTCTATTGTGTGGCGCGAGTATCAGCCGCATATTTCAAGTGAGATTTTCGCAATTTTAGGTCATGTATTGGATATAATTTTTCGCTGTTTCTGTATAATATTATATCTGACCTTGCTAGTTCATGGTGCCCTGGTTTTGAGCATTGGTACCCTTGTCTTTGGTCTGTATTGACCACTGCATAAACAAGTGGCATGACACACTGTATGGACGACAAGCCAGGCTGCTAAAAAACTATGAACATAGAAAATTGGGGCAGCTACTCACTAGGGGCGCGATAACCGGGCAAACAGCTGTCCGCACTTGCGTCGGGGGTGCTGTGACGTGGGCGCTAATGGATATACTGTATATGCTTGCTACGGCAGAAGAGTTGTGCATGAGTCCGCCATCTTACCTGGCTATCAACCATAGCTAAGCGGTGAAGCCACGCTATGTTTCCGCGGGCGACTTGCTTAAGCCTGTCACTGATTATCAGTCGACGTGCTTGAAGTGTCAACGAATGGCGATGACAGAAAAAGCACCTGCTCTCAGGACTGTACTACGGAAGTACAAACGCATTTTTAGTATACCCGGCAACGCAAACGCGTAGCGTAGTGCCAAATAGCATGTGCCGGTGCTGTGACTACGTGAAGTAGCCTCGGCCGTGCAGGACAAAAAAAACACCTCTTCGAACGGGTTCGTCAGAAAATGCGAATGCATTTGGGTTCACTCGAGTCACCGCGTGAAGAGCGAGATCACCGGCGAGATCAGTCACTCATCGTTGGAGCCTCGGACTCCCGCTGTTTCACTCGAAGGTTGGTGGCTCTTCGTTGACGTTTCCCCGTCGCTTCTCGAACACGAACCACTTCAAAGTTTTCGGCTCGTGATTGAAGTTCATTTGCAGCGTTCTCAGCTTGCTGATGTTGCCGGACAGCGGTGTGCCGAGCACACATGTCAGGATCTTCGACTAGTCATTGGCGTTTCACAGCCGCTTACCGAGCACGGAGTTCTGAATCGGCAACTCGCTTGTCTTCTTCTCCAACAGTGTCTTCTTCTCCCACCGATGATGACGTTGAAACAACTGCAGTGACGCCAGCACCAAAGAGAGGCGTAATGCTCGAGCTGCATTGTGTTGCACTTCGTCCTAGTGGTATCGTTGCCGCGAGATTCGACTTCACCGACTTCCATCGCTATCAAGACACCAAAGCACGCGCTCTGCGCAAGATATATGTACAGGTCCGAGCGCGAACAGGAGAAGCGCCCAAGCTTTGCCTCCGCCAAACGAGCTCCGCGATGCGAGAGCCCTCACTGGGTACGCACCTCCTTTCTCTACCCTCCACTGCTCCGCGAGGCGAGCGCCATCCCATGCCCGTGTACTCCTCCACTCCCTTACCCTCCACCTCTCACCACCTGCTCCGGTTGCTAGATGCGGTAAAGCTGTTGCTAGGGGCGAGGAGCAACGTGCGCTGAGAGATCTGTGCGCACTCCGACCAGGGACGCACGACAACCCCCGACTAAAAAATGCATTCGCATTTAAGAACAACTGACCACCAAGCTCGGCTTGGTGGTTTCTACGAGGGACTAGCCCGGTGGCGCCAGGTCTCACCTGCGTCTCCTATAGACCCAATAAAGTTTTCATCATCACCATCACCACACTCGCCACTTCTTAGCTAACAAGCTACAGAGCACACGACGGTGACTTGGTAAATTGTAGGTGGACAGCAACCACTGGCAGTGGTGCTGGCAGGCTTTACAAGCCCCGCATGTGCATAAGCTTCGCTGCAGTGCATGGCTGCTAGCGATGTTCGGTAAACAGATGCTCAATTCTGCTACCTAATGGTATACGCAGTAACTCTAAGGGCCTTCAGACCAGTGAACAACCCCGGGGTACAAAAAGTGTCATGAAGATAAATATGCGCACTTTTGCTACGTGACCATGCCTGCCGCGAGAAAAAAATGCGAATGCGTGCTATAATAAGTAAATCACAGGGGTTAAAATATCCACTCCGGTGGGTTTCAAATTTCCGCGTGGCCTCGCTGCCCTTCTCTGTCATAACAAAGGCATAGCCCATCGTCTTGACTATGCTCAGTTCGTTAACCTGACATCACGTCATGGATACGCCATCGGTGTGCAAGCAACGACTGAATAGGGTATCCCCGACATGAGCACGTGTCATAGCGGCACGGCGAAAAAATGTAGTTTGAGGAGCACCCCTCCCTTAGCCGATGTTTTTGTTTTGACAATACCGCTTTTCCCGGTAGTCTCAGACTCTGCAAAACAGACAGGACAGCACAAGAACATGAATATGCAGACTGCGCAGCCGAAACTGCACAACACAGGACAAAGATGCTGACCTGTACTTTCTCTGTGCACAGTATGCTAAACCGGTCACTAGCCACGTAAGGGTATCGTTCCAAATATTGCTTTTATTTTTGTTCTTTCCATAAATATAGTTTATTTGAATTTATTTATTGATTGATTAATTCATTGATTGAAGGCACCATTTCGTAGGGCAAAAGACCAATCGACGAGCTCAGTGGAACGAAAAGTTACCCCGACTGGAAGGCTTTCGTCACTGTGCGCGTATGACAAGGATTGCTCAGGCGAAGCAAACCGTCACGGTTACTGTTTCTCGAAAGCGAGAGTGTGCGTGGTGCGCAGCGCTGCAATATTGAGCAAATGTGATCACCGTGGTCTACCGTTCGAGAGGGCGAGTTTTTAAGTGATGTGTAAAAAACTCACCTTTCAAGGTAGCTTAAAGAAAAGCGAGAATCTCTCCTTTCTTCACAGATTTCTGCTGCAATATTTAACCAGGACACTTGACCAGTCATCACAGATTACCCCCTGATATCATTCGCCACTTGCGCTATCGTCAAAAAATGACGCCATTTTGAAGTGTACGATATTATTGTGCGCTGTACGTGAGAGTTTTTACAATTTTTTACATTTAGCAAACGCAATCAGTGGCAGTCAGATGCCAACTTGTGATGTTGGTAGCTTTTGGCGCAAAATAAAAACCAGAGACGGACGAGCGCAAACTGTCAAAACTGATTTCATTCGATAAGCAAACACATATACATACGTGAAAAAATACATTTCACACATCGGAACGCACACACACACCCACATATATATATATATATATATATATATATATATATATATATATATATATATATATATATATATATATATATATATATATATATATATTCCGTAGCAGGTCGGCGACGCATAGGTGACAGGGAGCGTCGTCGGGGCGATGGTGACCGATGGTTTGCGTAGGGTCGAAGACCGTCAGTGGTGTACTTTGATGGCGTCCTAGACGACGACGCCATTGGTCTGCCCACGGTGTCGACTGGAGGGAGATCTCGGCGACAGTGGCGGGCGACGTGTCCAGTGACACCGCAGGCGAAACAGATGGGCCTATTATCCGGCGTCCTCTAAGCGTCTGAGCGGCAGTAAAATGGAGCTGACGATCTCACGTAGGGATATGGCGCACCAATTGGGGTTGTAGGCACGACATAGGGTGGCGTGGCAGGATGAGCATACGGCATACGCTGTTGTGTAGGCCGAGCAGCGACGGCGGCGTACGTGAGCGGCGTAGTGACTGGTGGTTGCTGATGCATCGGCGGAAGGGCCTCAGCGACTTGGGTCCGAATGACGTGTTGGAAGTCCGGTGCCAAAGCTTGCGTGGGCTCATGTGTCAGTGGCAGCAGTGACAGCTGGCGCGCTACCTCTTCGTGGACGAAGTCCTTGATTGTCGAAAGCAGCGGCTGCTGATCGGTAGGATGGGCAGCTAGGTGCAAGCTCGCGAGCGTGTCTGGCGTCGTGAGGGCTTGACGAGCAATTGCGCGCTGCCTACGCAATTCATCGAAGCTTTGACAGAGGGAAACGAGGACAGCAATTCTGGGGGATTTCTCGCGAGCAACATCTGAAAGGCGCCGTTGTTAATGCCTTACAATATGTGCCTGATCTTTTCTTCCTCAGGCATGGTAGAGTTGATGCGGTTGCATAGATGCAAAACATCTTCAATGTAGCCCGTGTAGGTCTCGCCTGGTTGCTGCGCACGGTGACGTAAATGGTGCTCGGCTTGAAGCTTGCGTGCCGCAGGTCGTCCAAAGACGTCCGTAATAGCAGTCTTGAATGCAGACCACGTAGTAATGTCTGCTGCGTGGTTATTGAACCACTGTTGGGCGGTGTCCGCAATGTAGAATGAGACGTAGCCCAGCTTACTTGGGTCGTCCCATTTATTACTTGCGCCGACTTTGTCGTACCTCACCAACCAATCTTCGACGTCCGACTCAGTGGAGCCCGTGAAGATAGGAGGGTCTCATTGAAGATACACGGCGCCGCAAGTGACATGGACGGTCGAAGGTCCCACCTGGAGAGGCGTCTTGGTGGCCATGTTCGTGTCACGTAGAGGGGGAAGCTTACGGGAGCGAAGTTCCAGGTTTGTACGGGGGTCCACACACCTCCACCAGATGTCACACAGTTTATTTAGGTACAGACCGACTAAAAGGCCGAGGAACGCCAGAAGAGCGAGGAACGCCAACAGGCCAAAAATACAAAACAAACGCAAGCTCGGGTCACGCGTGTGCACCAACGCTGTGGCTTGCCGTTTCATGCTGCTTCGTCGTCGTTCGCATAGTTCCCTGCAATATATATATATATATATATATATATATATATATATATATATATATATATATATATATATATATATATATTGTGACGATGGAACGCGTTTATTCACAAGATGGGTAATGCAGAGGTGTAGCTCAGCGAAGGATCCACGGCGTCGCTCGCGAGCCAGTCGAGTCTCTTCCTCCTCTTCGTCGAATCTTCGCTAGCGCGTTTCACTTCCCGATTCGCAGACGATGCCCTCTGGGCGAGTCACTCAGATGGTTGATGGTGGCACGGTGTAAGGCGCGCAACGTGTGTCAGTTGTGTTTTGCTAGAGCGGCGACCATTGCTTGTGACGCTCGAGATTACGTACGTGACGTCGCTGAGGCGGTCAAGAATGACGAATGGACCGGAATAGTGAGCCAAGAACTTCTGGCACAAACCACGTGTGCGGACTAGTGTCCATAACCACACAAGATCGCCCTTACTATAAGATACGAAGCGATGGCAGGCGTCGTAACGTTTCTTAGAACGCTGCTGGGATGCCAAGGTTCGAAGGCGTGCTATGCGACGGGCTTCTTCTGCGCGGCAGAGCGTCTCGGCTGTCGAGGTTTCCACGTCTAGTGTAAAAGGTAGTATAGTGTCGAGACAAAATCATGGGGAGCGAGAGTACAGCAGGTAAAATGGAGAGTAACCTGTAGTCTCATGCTTCGCGGTATTGTACGCGTACGTGATGTAAGGTAGCACTTTGTCCCAGTTTTTGTGCTTAGAATCGACATAAATAGACAGCATGTTCGTGAGAGTCCGGTTCGTGCGCTCTACGAGACCATTGGTCAGCGGGTGATATGGTGTGGCATGGCGGAAATGGCAGGCAGAACGACGCAGGATCTCTTCAACGACGTCGGCAACGAACTGACGTCCATGGTCGCTAATGACAACTCGTGGAGGACCATGGCGGAGAATTATACAGCGAAGCATAAACTGCGACACGTGCATGACTGTTGCAGCAGGTATTGCAGCAGTTTCTGCGTAGCGCGTTAGGTGGTCAACACAGTCGACGACCCATCGATTGTTACTGCTCGATCGTGGAAATGGACCGAGCAGATCGACACCTACAGTCTCGAAGGGAGAGTTAGGAGGTGAAACAGGACGGAGAAGTTCTGGCGGCGTAGCCGTGGGACGTTTGTGTCGTTGGCATCGTTCGCATCCAGCAACGTATTTTTCCGTGTCGTGTCGCATCTTGGGCCAATAGAACCTTTTGCTGGATTCGTTGAAGCGTTCTGGCGAAGCCTATGTGGCCGCAGGTTGCGTCGTCGTGTAAGGACCGAAAGACGTGAGCCCGTAAAGTGCGTGGAACAACTAGAAGCAGACGGGCGCCTTGTCCGGAATAATTCTTCTTGTAAAGGACGCCGTCATGAACCACAAAAGAGCTTGGGTTTGCGTGTTCATTTGCGGAGGCGAACAGAGAATCTAAGGAGCGGTCCTCGTGTTGAGCTGTCCGGAAAGTCGCGAGATCAGGGAACTCAGAGGCAATAGCGCCAATATACTGGTCGAAGTTGTCAGCGTCGCACTCCGTCGTCGGTAGAGGAAGGCGCGATAGGCAGTAGGCGTCTGCGTGCCGGTTACCGCTCTTGTAGCGTACTGTGAAGTCGAACTCCTGTAAGCGCAAAGCCCATCGCGCCAGTCGTCCAGATTGGTCTCGGAGGTCTACCAACCAGCATAGAGAATGAGGGTCGGTGATTACCGAGAAGTGACGGCCGTAGATGTATGGGCGAAACTTGTGCACGGCGAAAACGACTGCGACGCACCCCTGTTCTGTGACTGTGTGATTTCCTTCTGCCTTGCTCAACGAACGACTCGCGTAACCGACCACGTGTTCAGCATTGTCATGGCGCTGAACGAGTACTGCACCAAGGCCGATTCCACTGGCATCTGTGTGAATTTCCGTTTCAGCAGAAGGATCGAAATGGCGAAGTACCGGTCCTGAAGTCAGTATGAACCGAAGCTGCTTAAAGGCTGCTTCGCAATCCGGTGTCCAGTGGAAAGGGACATCCTTTTGCAGCAAGTCAGTCAGTGGTTGTGCTTTATCTGCGAAATTCGGAACAAATCGACGAAAGTAAGAACACACGCCCAGGAAGCTACGCAACTCCCTGGGAAACTGCGGCTGCTTGAAGTTGCTGACAGCGGCGACTTTCTGCGGGTCCGGTCTCACGCCATTTTTATCCACCAGGTGTCCCAGAACCAAGGTTTCACGTTCTCCAAAGTGACATTTTTTTTGAGTTCAGTGTAAGCGCAGCTTCCTCGAGACAGGTTAGAACGAGGTCAAGGAGATGATTATGTTCTTCAAATGTTCGGCCAAAAATCACCACATCGTCCAGGTAACACAGGCAAATTTCCCATTTGAGGCCCCGTAAAACGGTGTCCATATATCTTTCAAATGTGGCGGGGGCATTACACAAGCCGAATGGCATAACATTAAATTCAAACAGACCGTCGGGTGTAACAAAGGCCGTCTTTTCTTTGTCAGCCGGATCCATGGGGATCTGCCAATACCCGGATCGCAAGTCCACCGATGAAAAATAGGACGCTGAATGCAGGCAGTCGATGACATCATCGATGCGAGGAAGCGGGTACACGTCCTTCTTAGTTATTGAGTTGAGACGTCGGTAGTCAACGCAGAACCTCCAGGACCCATTTTTTTCTTGACCAAGATAACAGGTGCGGCCCAAGGACTTGACGATTCTTGAATTACGCCAGAGGTTAGCATCTCGCTGACTTGCTCTGAAATTACCTTGCGCTCTGACGCGGAAACTCGATAAGGTTTCTGTCTGAGGGGGTGCGCAGATCCGGTGTCGATCTTGTGACGAGTGCGTGTGCTGGGCGTCTGACGTCTATGCGACTTCCGTGCAAAATCAAATACTTTAGCGTGCCTGGCCAGCAGTGTAACCAACACTTTGCGCTTATGCGAGGGGATAGACTTGCTAACCATCTTATAAAATTCGTATTCCGTGCCGGATACATCAGCATAGTCCAAATTTGCCGCATTGCTGAGAGCTCCTATGCAGATACTGCACTGCCCTTCAAACATGGCAAGGCGCATTCCCTCTGGTAGTACAACAGACTCGGATGAGCAGTTAACTACACATAATTTAGTTTTTCCCTCGGTGAGAGACACAACGCAGCGCGGCAGAAAGATGTTTTTCTTCATGCAAGGCAAAGGCAACGACTCAATCACAATATCTGGAGAACTGAAACTCGAGTCGGCATTCGAAGCAGCAACGGGCACGCTGGCAGTAGACCATGCCGGTAGAATAGTGTCTTTAACTACAACGAGGTTGTCGTCTCCGCTACGCTGAGGCTGCTGGGCTAGGGCGGACAACAGAACCTCGCCTGCCCCGCAGTCGACAGTCGCACGGCACTCTTGCAAGAAGTCAATTCCAAGGATAACGTCATGCATGGAATGAGCGAGCACTGCGAATTCTGCCTTGAACGCTTTACCAGCAACACGAACAGACACAGTGCACACACCTACTGGACACAAAGCCGTGCCGCTGACTGCTCGAAAAGTAGAAGATTTATCCCAATTAAACATAACCTTGCGGCCAAGTCTCTCCTTGAAAACTAAACTCATTAGAGAAACTGTTGCACCGGTGTCTACCAGAGCCATCGTGGGAACATCGTCAATGAATACATGAACCTTGTTGTGAAGCATGTGAACTAATGGAGGCATACTTGTGTGCAAAGCGGTACGTCCAGTGACATCACCTCCATCGGCCGCGCCGACTAGTTTCCCGGTGGCGGAGAGGAAAGCCGCGGCCGGGGACGGGGAGATGGGGACCGTCGCTGGCGCGTAGTAGGTGGCGTCAAGCTCCTCACAGAGGCAGGCGAGTCACTGCGGATGTTTGGCCGGTGCCCGTGCTTCTGGGCAGTTGAATCCGAAGGCCAGTAGGCGTAATCGGGCTGTTGGCTTCGCCGTGCAAACATCGCTGGTCGGTCAGAAAACGTCGTGCGTGGGCGACGTCGCGATGGGCAAAACCGGGCGATATGTCCGCGAACAACGCACTGGTAGCACACGGGGCGTTCCCGAGGCACATTGAATGCTGCGGTGTGGTGAGGATGCTCAGGGAACTGTTGTTACACGGACACAAACGGAGGTGGTCGGCTGTCGTAGCTATAACTGCTGCGGGGCGCATAACACGACTCGACGTAAGTAGCCTGTGGTGGCGGAGCCCTCAGCCGTGGACTGTGGGTGGAGTAACTGCGCTCGTCGAAACTCGCAGCATTGATGCTTGGGGATAGTGTATCACACTGCGGGTCTCCAGCTTCCATGCGAACAGAGACATGGCGACGCAGTTCCTCCCGTACAATCTGACGAATGGTGGAGGAAAGGTCGGTAGGTAAAGAATTCTGACAGACATCAACGGTGGCAACAGTCGTGACGTTGGCCAGACGTCCGAACTTCGATGTGATGCGACGAGTTTTAAGAGCCTCGAAAGTTCGGCAGTGGTTAATCACGTCGGCCACGCAATCCAGGCTCTCCTCGCCAATGAGGAAGTGGTAGACGTCATCGGCGATGCCCTTGAGTATATGGCCCACTTTGTCTTCTTCCGTCATGTGGGCATCCACCAACTTGCACAACTTCAAAATCTCTTCAATGTAGGTTCTGCATGTCTCACCGGTGACTTGAGCCCTCTGCGACAACGTCTGCTCGGCACGTTTCTTCTTCGTGGCTGGGTCTCCAAAGCATTCCTAATTTCCTCCACAAACTGGTCCCAGGTTGTCAATGTGTCTTTAGGGCTCTTAAACCATACCAGCGCCGTGCAATCGAGGAAAAGCCCCACGTGAGACAGCTGGCTAGCCGCATTCCAACCGTTCGAACGGCTCACCCGCTGATCGTGGCTCAGCCATTCGTCCACGTCATCGCCGGGTTTCTCTGTGAAGGTTCGTGGCTCCCTGTAGTGGTAGGGCGACGTCCTTGCGGCTGGTTGCTGGTTGTCTCCGTCCGAGCTCATTTCTTGAAATAATGGTGCCAAGCCCGCTAGTCGACGGCTGCGGCGAAGCTCGTGTAGCGGTTCCGTCGTTAGGGGACGGTGCCTCTCCGGTATCACTTGGTAGTACCTAGCTTACCCAGCACCTTCCACCACAATTGTGACGATGGAACGCGTTTATTCACAAGATGGGTAATGCAGAAGTGTAGCTCAGCGAAGGATCCACAGCGTCGCTCGCGAGCCAGTCGAGTCTCTTCCTCCTCTTCGTCGAATCTTCGCTAGCGGGTTTCAATAATAAATAAATATATATATATATATATATATATATATATTAAGGGAAGGCATGACAGGTCCGAGTATTTTCTATATTGAATGAACTTGCAGATAGCAGACTTGAAAAGGAAATTGCCTTTACTAACGTTTTGGCCGTGGCACTGCCTTTGTCGCCGTATATATATATATATATATATATATATATATATATAAATAAATAAATATATATATATATATATATATATATATATATATATTCTTAAATTATGACAGGTAGATTGCCACTATCCCTTAAGAGGAAGGTATATAACAGCTGTATCTTGCCGGTACTTAGCTACGGAGCAGAAACCTGGAGACTTACAAAAAGGGTTCAGCTTAAATTGAGGACGACGCAGCGAGCAATGGAAAGAAAAATGGTAGGTGTAACCTTAAGAGACAAGAGACAAGAAGAGAGCAGAGTGGATTAGGGAACAAACGGGGGTTAAGGATATCATAGCTGAAATCAAGAAGAAGAAATGGACATGGGCAGGGCATGTAGCGCGTAGACAGGATAACCGCTGGTCATTAAGGGTAACTGACTGGATTCCCAGAGAAGGGAAGCGAGTTAGGGGGAGACAGAAGATTAGGTGGGCAGATGAGATTAAGAAGTTTGCGGGTATAAATTGGCAGCAGCAAGCACAGGACCGGGTTAACTGGCGGAACATGGGAGAGGCCTTTGTCCTGCAGTGGACGTAGTCAGGCTGCTGCTGCTGATGATGATATATGTAGTTTTCTACGATGAAATGTTGACAGGGCTATGGGTTTTTAAAGGCTTAGAACTTCCTAAAAAAGCTCTTTTTTGCCCCACACCGAACCGCCAGTGCCAGGAGGCGCCGTCTGGTCGGGAAGAATGCGTTAGTGAAATGAAGCATACACGGACCGCTGACATCAGAAAGGTGAAGGGGAGAAAGGGGAGAGAGATGAAGGGAGAAGTGGAAAGAAGAGTGGAAGGAGGGCGCCCGAGGGGAGTCCACCTTATATTCTTTTTTCTCTTTCTTTCTTTTTTCTTCTTTTTCTTCTTTCCTTTTCCTCTGATTTGAGATTGTATAAAGCTGAGCACCAACAAAACTGTACCTTTAATCCTGATGAAGGCCAGACTCTAAGCCGAAACGTCGAAATAAACCACGTTGTGACCGCTCACGGAGGATATACTGTTTAGGATATATATATATATATATATATATATATATATATATATATATATATATATATATATATATATTGAAGGGGTGGCTCGACAGGTCCGAGTATTTTCTATATTGAATGAACTTGCAGATAGCACACTTGAAAAGGAAATTGCCTTCACTAACGCTTTGGCCGTGGCACTGCCTTTGTCGCCGTATATATATATATATATATATATATATATATATATATATATATATATATATATATATATATATATATATATATATATATACACGTGAGCTGAGTTAGATTATTTGAGCGCCTGACCTAATAGTAGTTATTTTATTTTATTCATGTATTTTCTAATGTCACTCGTGTTTGTTTGTGACTTTGTTAACGTGTGCATCTATGTGTGTGCCTTTCGAATGAAAGCGGTTGGTAGTTCGCGCTTGTCCGTCTCTCGTCTTTATTTCGCGCTGAAAGCTGCCGTAATAATGAGCCAACTCACCTAACAAGTCACTCTACTAGTGAGCTGTTGGCTCCTTCAATAGCATTGCCAAAGTTGACAAGCTTTTAAATGCGAAGCATTTCTTTGTGAACTCAGGGCATCTTAAGTGTCTGTCTGTCTGTCTGTCTGTCTGTCTGTCTGTCTGTCTGTCTGTCTGTCTGTCTGTCTGTCTGTCTGTCTGTCTGTAATAGCGTCTTTCTGGCGACGTGCCCCCCCCTAAACTTATGGCTTACCAAAGTAAGTATGAGAGGGTAAGATGGTTTCAAAGACATTACTTTTTGGTAATGAGAAGAGCAATCTGTCAGTGACAACGAAAGCGCGGCCACTATGGTACCAGTGGTGAATTTTTTCTGCTTCATCGGGCAGATTTCGTCTTTCGTCTACACGTGGCCATGCGCTGCTTCTACAGCGTCAACAAACCAGCCTTCGCCAACCATCACCCTAATTGCTGTCCCTGATTCTAAACCACATACGCGTGTTACAGCCATGTGGATGGCACCATTCAACCTTTCGGACCAGCCGCTTCATTCATCGACGTCAGCACATCCTGCTGTATGCGCCGCCCATCGTCGGCGTCATTCAGTGGCCAGGAAGGAGCGGCACCTATGAGACCGGCAGTAAATTTTTCTGATTCATCGCGCAGATTTCATCTACACGTGGCCATGCTCTGCTTCTGTGGCGTCAATGAACGGGTCTACGTCAACGATCACTTTTTTCTTTGATGTCATCTAGCTACACCCTTGTCGATGACATCGTTCCACCATTTGGACCAGCCGGTTCCTTCAACGACGTCCGCATGAAGAAAGAAAAAGTCAAGAGAAGACTTTCACGAAATCTGGTCTCATGAAGTACGTCACGACAACGTAACAAACTAGTGCTCTCACCAAACGCCAGAGGACGCAAGTACGAAAAGCAAAAAGTTATCATCAATCCAAAGGAAAGTTTTTTTTTTACAAAATATAAATATGCGCCCCTATTTGGCATGTTCTTTATACATAAAAACAATTCATTCACCGGTGCCGTGAATAAATTGTATACGTTTCGATTTTCGTTAAGCCGCACTGTCGTAAGCAGCATCTACGATTCACGCCGATATGGGTACCCACTATACAAGCATGCGACAAGCTCAGGCATGACAGCAGGAAGTTTTTCTTAACGTCGGCTGTTTTGGTTTTTCTGTGTGAGACAGCAGGTGAGGTATGTTTTCAAGCGAAGCTTCTTGAATGACATATTGTTCAGCCAGTTGGGACAATGATTCAAAACAGAGTTATTTATTCATTTGATTTGGGTAAATAGAATACACGAATACAGAGGAAATGGGAAGGGAACAAGCTGACGACTGCCACCTATTCGCAACTTTGACCGCCTAGCGAGGGCATTAGTGCAAGCCCAACATGGCTGTCGTTTGGAGGATCAGGCAGCCGGCGCGCCGGCAGCCACCACCCGTGAGCCTGTCACTTCGAACTGCGTATTGTTTTCGGCTGCAGCCACCGTATTGTCAAGGCTCTGCTAAGCAGGTCATTGACTCTAGCATGTATATCTTACACTGCGTGTAGAGAAATGCGTGTGCGATGTATATTTAAGGAAATGAAGTTTTGAACGCCGGGCACATCGTCTGCTGCGGTCTGAAGGAATGCACGTACAGCTTTGTGAACGCTGCTCATGTCACGGCCGGGGAAGACCAAGCGGCCGTGCTCGTGCAAAGCAGGAAACCTCACCTTTCAATGCACGGCGTCTGCACAGTGGCATTCAACCGATTTTGTGTTTCTTCTAGCTCAGCAAGCAAACAGTAAAGAGTAAATCATTGCTACAACGGCTCGCATTACCTGTTCGACTTCGGTAGTTCACTACAGAATTCAGAATAACCGTAGTAGAAATTTCCATCAACAAAATATAACGCAACAGTGAACGATGGCATGGGCTGGCTGCGTGGGCATCCCCCAAACAACAGTTGTGACGGGTGCCGCTTGACGACGCCACCATCTGTGAAAGTTGCGAATAGGGGCACAACACCTGCCTGTTCCTTCAGGAAGGGGAGGCATGGAGAACATAAGGGACTAAAGAAAGAGAGAGCAAAGGAAAGTTATGAAAACAGGGAAGAAATACCCACACATAAAAAAATTTACATGAAAAATGTCTCTGAACGTGACACCAATGTCGTTTTCGTTAAGTAAGTTAAAAGGGCTCTGTGTGCCTGGTCTCACCTAGACGCACATCCCCCTGGGAACAAACAATCGTCAAGATTCGTGCATCTAAGACGAATCAGTCAACAGTCCTTTTTGAGTATAGTGCTTGCTGTACAACGAATTGAGAGCACTCTAAAATGGCATGCGTTAGTGTCTCACGGGAGCCACACGACGAATATATTGAAGTGTAAGCACGTCATTATTGGTACAATCGTTTGCGCACTGACACGGAACTGATTCCTACCTTGTATAACAGGGCTACAGCCGCGCAAATAAAACACCATGTAATGATGTGGTAAGAGAGTATTTCCCACAACCAAAAGAGCCGATCGAAAAAAGACGACGGTGTGCGCCAGAGAGACGCTCGCAAAACAAAAATTTTTCAGGAATGAAGCAATGCTGAAAGTATCGGGCCAATTCACCTCATAATCGGTCAATTCCCTCCTTTGAGTACAAGCCATTTGCAGATGAAACAACAACAACAACAACAACCACAACAACAACAACAACAACAACAACAACAGCAACAACAACTCGCAAGCTGGTGAACGTCACCTGGCTGAAAAGAACGTGGCCAGCCAGCAAGAGCGCCAAACGTTCGGTCCGAGAGTCTACAGGGTTCGAGCTGTTGCGACCAGACCAGTCGGGACGAGCTTTGTGTGTTCCAGGAATGAGCGAGCGTACGGGCCGGCCTAGCAGCTGTTCCTGTGGAGCTCGACCGTCCGGAGTAGACATCGTGGCCTTGGTGCCACGTCCCAAGAGTGCCGGCACAACGCGAGCTAAGACCGTGGCCGTGGTGCCACGTCTGAGTGGGTCGTCGCCAGCGTGGGCCTATAAAATCCACGACGAACAGGTCTTAGTCTAGTCGTGCATCTGCGCACTACTTCATCAACTCCGCTTCGTGCTGAAATCATCGCTACCTCGGTGGTACTGTGAGTGACGCTCGACGGACCTATAAGTCAGGACGCACCCATCCTCTCACGTGTGTGTTAGGACTCATTGGATATTTGTATTGTTAATGAATTCACTGTGCATGTAACTGTCCTGTGTCAAGTCGATAAACGTGTTTTCTTGTTCGTGACTTGGTTTTTCTACACATGGAGCCAACGAGTATCACAACTAAACACGCCCACCCACGTTGTGCTTACAGTCAATTATACATCCCGAGCATGTATAGTTGACTCCCTGCGGCGTCTATTTCCACCACACATGGGCTGTTGCTCACACCAATGCACATGGGTTGGTGCTCTGAAAAAGCTCACAAGTATTTTAATTAAACCTTTCGTTGGAAACGTTCAAGAAAGCACATAACTTAGGTTGTGTAAATATGCCATCGTATATTACACACACCATATTTATTCCATTGTAACACGACCACGATTGTAACGCGAGGGGTGAGATTTCACTTCTTCTAGGAGCGAAAAATATAATTTCAGTACTCTGTATAAGAGGGTGGACTTTATTCGCAAAAATCTGAAAAACAAGTTCGCGTCACGTATCAGTATATACGGTATTATATCAACTCTCACGTGTACATCTCCCGATATGTTACACCACAATGACTCCTAAAAAACAGTGATGACCTACGCATGTTCCATTACTCACCACACACAGCTTGTCAATTACGGAACCATTAAAGTAAATGACCACCAGATTGTTCGAAGGAATTTTTTCAAGTTTCGCGCTTAGACGATGACCGACCGCAAGCTTGCGAACGCTCGGCAGACGACTGCGAGTTGACATTGCTAAAGCACGACCGCAGCGACATGTTTGCATTTCCACTAACACCACTAAACTGCGCTTCGTGCTGGCCTTTCACTGGAAAGGTTGCAATTAGACATTCATGTTATGATTCATCTACAGCTCCAAAAACTTATTTTAAAGACTGCGATAGGAGCATTTCGGGGGTTCACGCTAGTCGTTGAACATACAGCGAAAACAAAAAGCGCGTAACGAAAGAGTGTCTATAATATGTAGTGCAAAAGCTGCGACTACCAACCACGTAAATAATATGTTCTCGCTCAAAACATCTGTCACTCAGTCGAGCACAACCTTAGTGTTGCATGCTTGAGAAACTACTCATTTTACATCAAAGCGGGCGCATAATGAGAAACCTGCACACTGCTTCGACCTTGGCAAGCGAAATTTCCACACAGTTAGCTGTAAGTTTACGCCGTACAATGCTTGGCACTACGTAGAAATAACACATTGTTTCTTCCACATAATAGACGAACCTACATTGGAAAGCATCCGTCCTTTCAACAACACAGTCGTGCGAAGGTATCCAACCACGCACGCCACATCGCTGAAACCATAGCAGAGAATCATCGCTTGCATCACTGCTCGCAAGCTGCGCCGCAGTTTTCAGCGAAGTGTTCGAACCACCGCCGGTCTTCGCGTTTCAAAGTACAACACGACGCACATCGGGCAAAGCCGAAGGCAGTGTCACATGATGTTCATCATGCGTTTCGGCGCTCACGACGACTACGAGGGCACGTTAAAACGGGCGCGTAGTAAACCTTACGGTGGTTCTGTCCTACTATAGCTGGTTCTCAGCCAGCTCACCATGGCATCGCATCGTGCAAACTTTAGGAGCGTCACCTGGAGTCCCTGTACACCTCTTCACACCGACCATTTATCAGAGCGAGTGCGATGGCCACTTGTTCGGCCACCTAGGTGTTCGTTGTGCGTATCGTGGCGCAGTTCGTAGTCGAGCCCGTCTGGTCCACGACCACCGCTGCGAACTTTTTGCCGTCTTGATATGCTACAGCGTCAACAAAACTTGCATTTACGCCACCTTTTCCCAGTTGCTTGAGTAGAACCGTCGCGCTTGCTCGACGACGTCCCTTATTGTGTAACAGGGTGAGTGTTGCGGGGTATTGTGGGAACAAGGACGTTTTCCTGTACAGGTTTTGATATACGCACGCTATTTGTTTCCAGCTCCATAGCGTTAAAACCTAGCTCGCCAAATATGTGCCGACCAGCCGTCGTAGTGGACAAGCGAGCCAGCTGCGAGCGTTGCTGCGCTTCCGCTATCTCGGCAGCAGAGTTGTGCACACCGAGTGCAAGCAAGTTCTCGGTGTGTGTGCGTACGGGAAGCGAATTCATTACCATACAATGACAGAGACGGAACACTGATACATTGTTCAAAAAATTGCCTAATGTACATCTCCTCTTCCAATTCACGTACCACTTTGTCATTGCTTCTAAGAAAGACTCTCGTGCAGTGCAGTAGCGGTTCACACGAGCCCTCCTTACAATGATACGGTAATTGAACCCTTGCCGTTTCTCATTGACAGCGCATTTTCCCTTAAGCGATAGTTCATACATCAACCCGACTGGCCAATGTACCTTGCCACAGTTGAGCAGGGTCATGTAAACACTACCTACCAAACATTCAAAAACTTCCGTTCGTGCTTCTTTACACAATCAGCACTTGTTACGCCACCCGAACGAGCCCAAATACGCGAAATCCTGGGAGGTGTCGAGAACACGACAAGGTCCTCAAAACGAGAGGTGACTTTCTTCAATAAATGAGCCACTCTGTGTACATATGCAATGACAACAGGTCGCTTCTTCAGTGTTTATTTTCATTTATGCCTGAATCGCTGACCGCACCATTTCGATATTTTCTCAGTAAAGCTTCACATATTAACGTTAACACCAACAAAATGAAAGCCGCAGACACGAGCCTGGGTATTTGCATCCATAAACTTTTCTCAAAGTAATGGCAAGACCAGAGAAGAGCCAAACGTAAGCTCGTATTGTCAATGCCCCTTTTCACTACCTTAGTATTAGCGGAATGATACGGCAAAAAAGCCTTCTGAGCACGTGTGTGATACAAACAACAAACATGTTTTTTGTCAAGCATGAGATGATCTAAAAACTGCAACTTGTCGTTGACGGGAAGCTGGTGTGTAAACCTGAGCCCTTGTTCAAACGCTCTAAGCTCTTCTAAAACAAAAGTGACACATTCAGAGTATACGGTTCATTTCACTCCGTTTTCAACAAATCTAAAAAATCGCCCACGCATCTAAAAAAGTAACACCTTGTCTTTGGACAAAACAGTGTCCAGGTGTCGGTCACTCTGAGCCAGGAAGATATTACACAGCACAGGGGCTACACACGAACCAATACAAATATTATCTTCCTTTTGTACAAACATCTCCTTTTCGAACGAAATGAACGTTGCTCCAAGATCAAATTCCAAGAGGGTCAAAAAACTGCCTACCGGAACTCCGGCATGGGTAATGAAAACAAAGACCTATTTTTCTCTATACTCGACTGCACGCACCCGAGTAACTCTCTGTGTGGTACAGAATAATAAAGATCATCGACATCAACAGAGAAAAAATGTCCTGCAGAGCTATTGTCCTGAAGAAACTCAATTATATCACAGGACGTCTTGACAGCCAACGGGTCGTCTAACAAAGCAGTGGTAAATTGTTTCAACAAGTAACGACTCACCATCACCCTCCACCTCCTATTTTCGCTGAAAATATTCAAAAAGGCGTGTCTGCTTTGTGAGTTTCAGCGCTAAAAAATACAGACAGCTTATCTGTCTTGCACTACTCGCTAATGCTCTTCGCCAGCCTAGTCAGTCCATGCTCATTACAAAAGGCAACAGTCTTAGACTTTACCGTTGGGGCGGAAACCCGCACTTCCTTGGAGTTCTTCCGTGTGGCGTCGGTGGCATTGACTTGGAAGATCTATTTCTTCATCAGCACAAATCTACCTTCTTTGTCCGGCACCAGCACGCGCAAATCATTCTTCCTTTGGAAGCACAACACTTCATCCAAGGGGTCACGCCCATTGCGACAGCCTTTGGTAACAGCTCTCCTTTGCAAGCGATCAGTTCCATCCAGAACACACCTCTCCTGGTCCTCTTTCAGCCTTAGCCCTGCTGGCCATGTGTCTGTCCAAAGAAAGTAGCTCATGCGCAGGAATGGTAGGCTGAAAGCTAAATTCTAGCTCATCGTTAAGTACGCGGACCACCTCCTCTGGTACTTGCACGTCGCCCACCACTCGTAATTCTACCGTTCAAATATCCCTCTTCCTGCGCCTGGGACGCACCTGAAGGCACCATTGCCACTCGTAATCCGTTGTTTGAGCAGCCAGATTCCTTAGTGGTTGAAGTTCCACATGTGTAGCACCGGGCTGTTTCTTGGTAAAGCAGCATGCTTTCATCCAGTCAAACATCATCCTAACTTACCACCAAAGTTTGGAGCACAAAATCTTGGACACGTGCTTCGCATGTACCACAGAAGGCATTACGTGCACAAACAGGTTCACAACTTCCACGGGAAAAAAGCCACTGTTCAGGCAGTAGGTTATGATCCCTGCTCTGCATGAAGTTAAAGCTATGAGAGTCACAAAAAGAAAGAATCCGGAAGAGAGACACAAAAGGAAGAAGGGTACACTGTACAAGAAAGATGGCTCAGTAACGTATGCTGTCAGGCTAGTTGGTTTGCAGCTGCATAAAACATCGTTGGCGCCAACTGGAAAGAAGACAAAAAAAGAGACTTGGAAAAGTGAGCACTCACAACTGACTTTTAATGAACCGAAGCTCATCTTATGAAACCCTCACGCATGCGTACAACCACATGAAAAGCCCAACCAACTATAATCACAACCTATCAGATCTAAAAGCGAATTCATCATTATACAATGAAAGGGACATAACACTGATACATAGTTAGCAAAATTGCCAATATACATCGCCTCTTACAATTCGCGTGCCACTTTGTCTTTGCTTCTTAGCAAGATTCTAGTGCAGATATTCTAAACAAATACAAACAATGAGATGCTAGTGTGATTGATATAGAACATTGATGTGAAAAAACTCATCGAAATTTATGAGAATCTTGGCCTTACTTTGGGCAGTGCGAAACAAAAGAAGCAATCCTTGAGATCATGAAGGATGCAGGAGTGACGGCTGAAGAAGTCAGTGAGGCCCGGGCGGATATCAAATGCACGCCGCGAGGAGGCTGAAAGGTGAGAAGTGCGCAAATGCGAAGAAGCAGAAAGGCGTGAATGCCGTGAGGAGGCCGAGAGACAAGTGCGCCTCGAGTTGAAAAGAAGAGAATTGGCAATCCTACTGCGTTCGCAGCCGCTTAGCGTAGCATCTTCGGTGGTTCAGGTCAGCGGTCATAGAGTTTGGGACCAACTGCCACCGTTCGTAGTAGGCGAGGACATGGAGAAGTATCTCGTCAAGCTCGAACACGTCTGTGAGCGAAATGCCTTGGAGCGGTCTCTTTGGGCTCAGAACCTGTTAGCTCTTCCTGGCGAAGTGTCCGACATGATAACGTGCTTGTCAAGGAAAGCGTTTAAGAGGTATGGCGAGTTTAAGGAAGTGCTCTTGAGGCGTTAAAAGCTGTCACCCGAGGCTTTCCAGCAAAGGTTCCGGTACGCAAAAAAGGGCAATGAGTCACACGATAACTTCGTGTTTCTTCTTAATACCGATTTTATTACAGGTCAAGAGCGAAGATGATCATGACGATCGCAATAAGGTGGTAAAATGCATTTCATTGGAGCAAATTTACCGCTGCATTGAGGAAGACGTCCAGCTTTGGCTGCAAGACAAACTTGGCGATGTACAGCTAAACAAGGCTGCAGAGACAGCGTAGAAGTAAAATACTCGCCGAAAGTTGCGAAGTAGGACAGTGCGCATTGAAAAGGGTGAAAGAAAAGAGGGCTTTTCAAAGATACTTGACGAACAGAAACCCACTCAGCACCATATTTTCAGAAGGAACCAGTGTCTTACGAAAGACACTGTAGGAGAAGGGCAAATGAAAGCGCAGAAATTGAGTGCGGTTCCCAAACGGCACACTGATACCACACGGGCGTTTTAGTCAAGGAAGCCACTAATAGCTATAACTGCAAGAACGAAAGGCACTTCGCGGTAAGCTGTAAACGAAAAAAAAGTTTGCTTTCGCAACGATCCGAGAATCGGAAAAGAACATGCAGTTGTTAGAGCCGTATCTACAGGAAATTTGTGTCAATGGGAAAACGTGTCGAACACTTGAAGACTCAGCGGCAACCATGGACGTTGTCCATCCTTCACTAGAGCATTCCGCAGGGCGCGGGTTCGAATCCCGGCTGCGGCGGCTGCAATTCCGATGGAGGCGGAAATGTTGTAGGCCCGTGTGCTCAGATTTGGGTGCACGTTAAAGAACCCCAGGTGGTCTAAATTTCCGGAGCCCTCCACTACGGCGTCTCTCATAATCATATAGTGGTTTTGGGACGTTAAACCCCACATACCAACCTTCACTAGAGCATGGATCAGGCAACTCACCGAAGAACAGAGTGCTTGCTTACCAATTGCTATGGTTGTCGTAGAACGCCCGTAGCAATTGTCGTGGAAGCTTTGCACAAAAACGGCTGCGTCTGCCGCACTTCCCGATCGTTTTCCTGATCTTTTTTAATGACTTTGAGCAGCTCTTCAAAGAGCAGGGTAAATCATTCTTGTCCAACTTAGCGTACATGACCCTCACGCGATCACAAGTATGGACGCTTTCGCGGTAACTTGATCTGCTTGAATGTAGTGAAACACCACCTGCAAAAGCTGCTGATCTGCGTCACCTTGGCGGCGAGTCGACGAAGCCTCGGGCAAGAAATTATCCGGGTGAGTCACTCGAGCGGCCCGTCGACTAAGCGATCAGCGCTGTTTCTGTCACCGGAGGTGAGGACATGGCGCCATTCAGTCAGAGTGAGAGGGGCAGCTACGCTCTCGCCTGTAGCGGGACTTTTAGAGTGAGCTATCGAGGGTAGATCGAGAAACGCTCATTAGAGAGCAGCGTGAGTACCTCTCCATTAAAGCGCCAATGGAAAGCGTTAAATTGCGGACAAAAAAGAGAATGTTTTTCTTTTTTTTAGAAGGCAGCGCTTCTGTATTGCAGCTACACAGATGTTCAAGGTCGCGAGTACGAGCAGCTTTTGGTGCCACAAATTTATCATCACCAACTATTGAAACTCCCGATTGAAAACAAGCGGGCGGGGCATCTTGGCATAAAAAAGACCAAGGCTTGAATTTTCCTTGAGTTTTTTTAACCGAAATGCTGGATTGAGGACTTTGGGCACTGGTGCAACACTTGTCATAGAGCGGTTGAATCCATGGACAAAAAAGGCACCCACGAATATTCTCCAATTGTCAGAAAACCTTTTCGGCGCCTAGTAATTGATATTGTCGGGTCATTGCCAAAGTACAGGCAAGGTTGTCAGTAGTTCCTGACGACTCTCTGTGTAGCCACGAAATTTCCAGAAGCGATACCACTTAAGGAGCTCTGTTCTCCTTATGTCGTGGATGATCTGCTCTATATTCGCACGCGACTTAAAAAGCTCAAATCTCCCTATCTCTTGGATTATCTGCTCTATATTGTCACAACGCAGACACAGCAGGAGTTCGATATAGAAGAGCTCACTTTAATTAAAAATGAAAGGCGCTCGTAAAGAGGACCGGGCAAGAGCTTCGTCTTCCTCTCTGGCTGTGCGGGCTCTCCTCTGCAGGTTGAATGCGGCAATATATTCGCACGTGTCAGATTTCCTTCTCAAATCCAATGCAACAACGGTACTGTCTTCACCGGCAGCCTTACGTCTACCTTTTTAGAGAAAGGTGGAATAAAAGTAGTGCACAGCTCAATCCATCACCCGCAATATTATCCGTTAGAGCGTATGTATTCCAGATACTGAGAGCTTCTTGCTACGAGCGCAAATGCCACTAGGAAGACGTATTTCTCCCACCATGTTGGCTTTTAGATTGGCTCCCCATAAGAGCACTATCTTTAGCCCTGCAGAGCTTGTATATCGCCGGATTTTAAGAACATTGTTGCGGATGCTACGCAAATCCGAATGGGGATTTGATCAGGACCCTAATGTATTTGCGTATGTTCTCTACCTCCTTCAGAGGCTTGGAAAAACACAAAATCTTGCGGAAAACTGCATGTAGGCTGCACAAGTGTTGTCGAAGGAATACTACGACAAATCGACAAAGAAACGTACCTTTGAAGTGGGAAGTCAGGTAATGCTGCAGCAGCTGTCCAAAAGAACAAGTTTGAGAATCATTGTAAAGGGCCCGCCAAAGCAATATCGAAGCTTTCCGATACAAATTATGAAGGTAAATTAGGAAGGCAGCCGAACAAAACTTACCACAGTAACTTGATGAACTCATACGTTCAACGTAAAGCGGTCGTAAATCTGCCTTTGAATGCTGCAGAAGAAGAGGGAGCGTAAACTTTGACCTCTAGTGATGTAATCAAAAAGGGATCGGAGGTTATCTTGGAGCAGTTGAATCTGAAGCCAAGGTTAAGTGAATTCCAGAAGGAGGACTTGAGGAGGATGGTTTGCTAGCCTAAAGACGTGTTTTAAGACCATCCCGGAAACACGACAGTGATTGAACATGATATCGAGCTAACTTGTGAAGAGCCAATCCGTAGCAACCTGTATCGATGTTCCCCTGTGTAAAAACAGATAATAAAGAAGAGATACATAAAATGCTGGAGTTGGGAGTCATAGTACCGGGCGAGAGTGACTATGCATCCCCTTTACTTTTGGTTCGAATGCCGGGAAAAGATCCTGGGTCATGCACCGATTATCAGCGTCTTAATGGCATAACTCTAGATCAAACTTACCCAATACCCAATCTAGAAGAGAGGGTAAAAACTGCGTCACACTCTAATAACATTTCCACGTTATACTTCATGCGAGGGTATTGGCAAGTCCCCTTACGGAGCGTGCTAGCCGCTATGCCACATTCGTTTTGCCATTCGGAACGTAATGTCCACTTAAGCTCAGCTTGAAAATGTGCCCGTTTTATTTTCAAGCTTAATGTACCGCGTTCTTATTGGCCTTACTGAGTTCGCTGTGCCGTGTGTTGACTATGTCGCCATGTTCTCAAAGAGTTAGGAAGAACACGTCGAGCTTTCATGAGTCATATTAAACAGGTTGAAAGAAGCTGGTCTTACCGCGAAACCTGCTAAATATCACCTAGGGTGCCGCAAGGTGTCTTACCAGGGACACGTTGTGGGGCGTGGCCGGCGTAGATCTTCAGAAACTGAAGTAGTCGCTCCCATGAACTATCCATGACCAACCACGAAATCTGAGATAAGGGCATTCTTGGGCCTACCTGGACACTATCAGCATCACGTGCAAAACTACTCGAGCATTACCAGCCCTCTAACTGACGCCCTTCAAAACTCCTAGCTGGTTAAAGTGGTGTGGGACTCAGAAAAAGAGAATGCGTTTCGCAAGCTGAAACAGGCCCTGAACGAAAAGCCCGTTCTCATGGCACCCGATTTTTCTAAGGGATTTATCATTCAATGCAAGGTGAGTGATCACGGCATGGGAGCTGTATTGTGCCAGGAAGACAGAGCTGGTAACGAAAGGCCAGTCTTGTATTTAACTCGGAAACTGAGCTGCAGGGAAGAGGCATACGTTACTTCTGAAAATCAATGCGCTTGCCTCGTGTGGGCGATTCAAAAGCTAGCCTGTTATGTTTCCGGTTAGAGGTTTGTAGTGGAAATGGACCACTGTCCTCTAACCTGGTTAAATAACATGTCGCCTAAAACTGGCCGGTTACTGAGGTGAAGCATGATACACTAACAGCAAAACTTGGACTTTCGCTGCAAGAAAGAAAGGCTAATGCAGACGCATTGGGCCGTGCGTTTTAGTTAAGACCTTCTCCACCTTTCGGTCTTTCGCCTTCATAATTTCGTCTTCATCACAGCCTAAGCCGGGCGCTCTCGTTCAGAGTGGTCTCAAGGGGACCAACGTTATGTTGTATTCTACTTCATTGCATTGTTGTACGTGTAAAAATTGGAGTTCTCGGTTTAAGAGTTTTGTGTCCTACTGTGCCGCTGGATGTAGAGGAAACGAAATTCCGATGGACATTTAGCTAAGTATATGTTGCACTATATTGTGTCTGCTATTCTGTCGGGTAACCGAGGGCATTTGCTCGTGTCGTGTACTGTCTGTTGTCAAACCGTTCTTAACAAGTTGCACAACCATCGACCAGTGCTGAAACAAAAAATCTTCATAAGAGACGAGCGAAGCTAGTCAACAAGTTCTGGTGACAAGCCAGTGGAACTGGATTCCCTCCTCAAGAATAGGATCGGTTCACAGAACTGAGCTCACTGTCACATCCTCCCCGTGGCCCTGGAGGCGAACCTGGAGGGACCTGGCGAATGAGCGCGCCCGATATCCGAGCCATGTGGAAGCAGCTCGTCTTTCCAGTGCACTGTCTGGTGGCGGGGTGCTGTTTGCTTAGGCGTCCCGACCAAACGTCATTGCCTCTGCAAATGCAATATGTGTTAAGGCCAGAGAGCGAGCCCGCCTGCCGCCATAAACTTGACGACGTCATCAAGCGGCGGAGCCGGTGTGTCTTACGCAACGCACGGCGAGCTCTCTCAGCCCACGGGCCCGATGAAGCAAGCGGCGCCATTCAGTCTGGCTGGTCTTACGCAATGCGTGTCAACATCACTCCTTCTTGGGTGCAACCCAGCGACGGTTCTTGATTGGAAGGTTTAGACGCCACCACCAGTAGTGGTTTTGATTGGACGTTGCTGACGTAAGCGTTCACCCGGGGCCCATAAAGAACCAAACGGCGCGATGCCAAGCAGCCGACCTATGCTTTAGAGAGATGACGCCAGCTTTAGAGCTTCCGAAGACATCTCGGTTCTTCAAGTAACTAAGCTGACGGCCCCAGTGCCGATATTGTAACGCTTTTATTCTATGTCGTACATAAATCTTGCATTAACTCACCGTCGTCTATCAGCTCTGCGCAAAAGCAGCCGCGAGTTGAGAAACGCGCTACCCAACAACATTGACGGCGCGTGACCTCGGCGCACTACACACCAGTGTCGGCGGTGGTTCGAGTCGTAACACAGTCCAGTATTCCACCGCAGAGCTACGCCGGTGCTTGGTACCTGTTGTCAAATATGCCTTAGGTAGGCTTGATGTCCGAAAATCAACTGTGTTAATACGACTTATAAAGGGTTTTAAAACGGAAAGAACAAGCAGTTGTCGCACAATGCGAATACCGCAACGAGTGGGTCATTTATAGCTCAAACCCATAACAAAAGCTTGTTTTATTCAGCTATTAGTTTGTTTGTTTGTTTGTTTGTTTGTTTGTTTGTTTGTTGTTTGTTTGTTTGTTTGTTTGTTTGTTTGTTTGTTTGTTTGTTTGTTTGTTTGTTTGGACATATGTGTCCCACCCGCTCTGGAGGATTGGCCAAGAAAGCATAGTGCGCTTTTTCTGTGAACATTACATAGAATAATTTGTATCATAATATAGCTAATGTAAGGAAAAACCGTAGAAAAGAGAGAAAACTGTAAAACTAGGTAAGTCAATTTGAGAGATTTTGAGATTTCACGTGTCTAGATGACCACACAGGTGCGTTACTTCACCTCATCGTTCATAAAGGTCATTTTTATGATACAAAACATTAGTTATTGGATCAGAGATCACAGTGGGATACGTTTGGATGCCTGAATATAATCACAAACAGAATTGGAAACATCACTGTGGTCATGTCCCAAAACTCAGGCACCAAAGTTCAGTATAATTTCCGCCATCAATGTAACGCCTATTTTCAGAGATGAAATAACTGGAAGTCTTTTTCTATGTATAGAGTATCGGCAACAAGACAAAAATATTGTTCAATTGATTTCATTTCTTCACAGAATGCACAAAGGGTGATATCACCTGACTAGCTCTTTGTAGATACAGCTTTAGAATGGGGACACGGTATAAAAATCTAGTAATTAAAAATTTGTGATTTTGGAACTCACTCCACTGGGGTTGCAATGGAGACTTGAGGGGGTAATATTCTGGCTATGTAGATATTGTTTCTGACATATCAGTGCAAATGGCTGTTTTCATATATAATTGCTGTAAGATATTCAACTTCTGGTGGTAAGAATAATATTGAACCATCAAGCGCGGATCGTGCTAAGGAATCGGTCAGTTCATTTAATTTTATTCCGCAGTGTCTTGAAACCCACAGTAAGCTCAGGTGTCTCAACTGCGGTGGTACTAATGTTCCGAATGTCCTTAGAATCTGAGAGTTCTCAGAAGCTGTCAGAGCTGCGCAAACTGAAAGGGAATCCGTCATTATGACTGCATTGTTTTTATTTGACGAAAGTTTTCGAAGTGCTAAAAGAACCGCCGTGAGCTCAGCTTTAAAAACTAGAGTAAAATAATGCAGTTGCACTGAGAAAGACCAGTCAAGTGAATCAGAGGTAATGCCAACACTTCTCTTTTGATTATTCACTGAAGCATCTGTGGTTATTATATTGTCGCAGTGCAACGCGAACAAAAGATGACTGCAGATTATGGCTGCGAAAACAGCGTATTCAGGATCAGCTGTACAGCAAGATGCCTGCTTCGTTGTCGTCCCGAAAAACCACCTGACCCACTAGCTGGAATCTACAAAACATTCCTATCATCGTTCTTTTTCACACAAGCACGTGTCAATATCATTTGTTTCTGCATGCTCCAGGTAATCTATCAATATGGTATATAAAAACTTGAGAGAATGCAACTTGGCTTGTTTGGAGGAAAATATCATCATATAAATAATAACATTAGAATTCGAGTCATCAGTCTCCATTACATTTCTAAGGTTCACATTTATACAATCTTGTTTTTTGTATAAACATTATCTGGTTTGTGTGAAACCGTCAAAGTCAGACATTGTCGTAGACTTGTGCTACTAGTTTGGCACGACTGAGGTAAATTTGCTTTCTAGGCTCTAACTGATTGTCTCTAAAGTTCTGGTCATTTTTTGTGCCGACAGATTATCACCCCGTGCGGTGGCTGCATTTCCGATGGAGGCGGAAATGCTGTAGGCCCGTGTGCTCAGGTTTGGGTGCACGTTAAAGAACCCCAGGTGGTGTAAATTTCCGGAGCCCTCCACTACGGCGTCTCTCATAATCATATAGTGGTTTTGGGACGTTAAACCCCACATATCAATCATAGGCTACAATAAATGGTGATGACAAGATTTTCCGAGCTCTAATATATCGGAACAGTGCTTTCATGTGTTTAGGTTTCGACAGGTATTCATAATGCCGGCTGTCATATTCTTGTTTAACTTGAGCTACCGTTCGCCTAAAGCCCATTGCAGTGAATTTTTAATGTTCCCACTTTTGGGAGGACTGATTATGTAAGAGCTGCTTCCAAGCGGCCGGACGTAATTGGTGCTCTCTTGTACATTCGCCATTTCACCAACGGCAATATGCCCTCTTTGTGGATTCAACAGTAAATTCCGCTCTTTTGTAGGCTCTTTTCATGACTGCATTTGTCTTCATTGCTTTTGTATCATCGCTCTCTTCCGAATGAGAAACCAACGCTGACTTCAGATCATTCTTGCATTGAGTGCAATTTACAAATACTAGTACGTTTGAACATGATGAAATTTTCGGACAAGAAATATCAAAACTTATTAGTAAGTAATCACTGTTAGTTTTACAGTCCAATGAGCAAGAAAGAAGGCATCTGGGCTTGCAATAAAAGCATATTGAGATCTTCTTGCCGGTAAGCTATAAAATTTTAAAAATGCTTGTACAGTCGAAATTCGAAATCTAGAAAGTAGTGTAGGCAGGCGCGCTTCCTGGTACAGTATGTTGATAGCCACAAACCAAGGGAGTCACAGACGCATTCGCAGTGCTTCTCGCTTCGAGACAACTAGAGGTTTTGTTTTATAAGCAGGGCCACCCGAGAGTAGTATGCATCCAAATTCCATGATGGGGCGCATGTAAATCTTGTACAACGTTCTCAAGGTGTGCCTTCGTAACCCATATTTCCGGTTACTTAGCTTATGTAGTAAGCCTGAAGCCCGCTGTGCTTTGGTAGTTATATACTCTGAGTGTGGACACCAGGTAAGTTTGTCATTAAAAATGGTTCTCAAATATTTTATAGAGTCTACTTGCTGGATGCGTTCCAGTTTCTAAAGAATTGAAATTGAAATTATCTCTGCAAGCGGAAACACCAAGAGCGCACTTTTGTTGACATTTAACGATAAAGAAATCGACTGCAACCAAATTTCTAACATGTTAATACATGTTAGTAATTTAAGTTGTAGTGAGTAAATATCACAGTCAGCAGCGAAGATTGCGATGTCATCAGCATAAATGTCGACAGTAACTTCTCTATCTGTTAGAATTGTGCTCATTAAAGCATTAAATACCACTAGAGATAAGACTTCTCCGTCAGAAACTCCGCGTGTTTGTTTAAATCTAGATGAAAAGCAGCGATCCTTGACGTAGTAAAATTCGCTTGATTTTAAAAATTTTGCCATCCACTCAATGAAATATTGTGGTAAATTCAATCTCTTTAGATTATTTAACAAAATGATGTGCTCCACACTGTTATACGCCTTGGCTATGTCAAGCGTTACTAAAGCAGCGTATCGCGTTTTTCTTCGAGCGAGCTGCATTCGGCTCTCGAAATCAGCATGGACTCAACAAATAGAGAAATCACCGATTTAGTTCGGTTTTATTACTAAATTTTCTGCCATCCAGATACTTACTCGGCTATGTAGGATCCCCTTTACTAGTTTGACCATGTTAGATGTTAGAGAGATGGGTCTTATATTATCGACTGCTAATCCTACACCTGGCTTTTTTAGTAAAGGGATGACCTTTGCTCTGCACCAATCCTGCGGCACCCATGAGTTTTTAAGAAGTAGTTTAAAACATTGGAGTTGTCAATGGGTGATAAATTGAACAGAATTTTATTATTAGGTACTGCAATTCCATCTGGGCCAGGAGACGCAGAGGGTAAATGTTTAATCACGTTGGATACTTCAGTCTGTGTCACTTCGTCAAAGTCAGTCTGTGTCGTAGACTTGTGCCAGTTGTTTGGCACTACTGAAGTGAATCTGCTTTCCAGACCTTTACCGATTGCCTCTAAGGTAGTGGTGATTTCTTGTGCCGACAGATTATCACAAGCTACATTAACTGGTGATGGCAAGATTTTCCGAGCTCTCATATATCGGAACAGTGCTTTCATATGTTTAGGGTGCGACCGGTATTCATTATGTCTTCTGTCACATGCTTGTTCTGTCACAAGCCCGCTGAATGAATTTATAATCTGCCCAGTTTTAGGGGATTGATTATGTAAGAGCTGCTTCTAGCTGCCTGACCTCGTCGGTGCTCTGTTGTACATTCATCATTCCACCAACGTCTATATGCCCTTTTTGTAGATTCAACAGTAAATTCCACTCTTTTGTAGGCTCTTTTAATGACTGCATTTATTTTCAGTGCTTGTGTATCATCACTCTCTTCCGAGTGAAAAGCCAACGCTCACTTCAGATCATTCTTGAATTGAGTGTAATTTACAAATGCTAGTACGTTTGAACATGGTGGAATGCTCGGACAAGAAATATCAAAGCTTATTAGTAAGTGGTCACTGTTGGTGCCACATTCCAGCGTTTTCTAAGATGAAGTAGTATTAGCCGAACTCACGAAACCGAAATCTAAGACCAACCTCGAGCGATTACGAGTAAAAGTGGGGGTTCTGACTTTGAGGCACCTCAATTCATTAGCTATTGTCCTCACCCACAAGCCTTTTCCACACAGATCAGTTCTGAAACTCCAACTCGTGTGATGGGAATTAAAGTCTCTAACTAAAACTTTGTCTTCGCACCACGACCTCGTAGCTATTTTCAAACTTCGTGTGTCTTTAACTCCACCTGGAAAATATATATTAACTATAGAGAAATTACTGCAGTTTGGTAATGTAATGTCTACTGTCCAAATTTCGCATTCTCGCGGCATATATTTGTATGAACATTGACCTTTAATACTATTTATATCAATAATAAAGCCAGACACCCACCTTTCGATGGATAGTCTAGTCGAAAAAACATAAACGTATTTAACGTTGACAAAGTATTTACGGACAGCCATGTCTTTTGTAACGCTATAATATCAGCAGCGAATATACAAGTCAAGTATACCATATCTGTAGTTGCATAATAAATGGAGAGTCTTGAACAACCCTATGGTTTCGAAAGAGCTGCTTCCACTATAGCTTTATCTGGAATGCTTTCTTTCAAAACAAATTCTCTTTGAAAGGCTCTCCTTTTCCTTCGGGTACTTTTTGTTCTTTCTCTGTTTTGGTGAGTGAATTTTCATGGGCAGATGGGATCTAGATCGCTTCAGTGTTCTAGGGTCCCAATACATATCGTCTGAATCTAGTGTATCCGTATCTTTATTGTCATTTTGGCTCTGCATACCTACTGCAGGGGGTCCTGCAGACGAAGAAAACGTTGGTGCAATTTCGGATTTCTCACTTTGGCTCTGCATACCTAGTGCAGAGAGTCCTGCAGACGGATAATACGATGGCGCAGTTTCAGACTCAACGTCATTTATTGGAAGTGTGGCAGCTCGGGCTTGTTGGTATGACATGACGATAGTTATAGCGCGAGAACAAAACTAATACACAGAGACAAGAAGGACACGAAGGACACAAGCGCTATAACTATCGTCATGTCATGTATTGGTCGTGAAATTTCAACATGTTGGGATTGCAGGCCTGACTCTCCCGGTGTAGCAAATATGTGAGTCATCTGGTTAGTCAGAATTTGAGATAGCGACTCGCGAAAGTTTGAAGCCATGCGTTCCGTGGCCATTTCTAAAGCCTCTTCGACAACCTACGTAATATTCAAGGAAATCGACTAATCCATTATCATGTTATGACGTGCTGAAACACTGGCATACCCCTGAGTTCTAACCTGTATTTCCTCTGTGGCTTCTCGTCGGGGACAGCGCCGGCAGCCTATAATTTCAAAAACTTGTATTTATCGAGCCTTAGCTGAGCAATTAGGACTATCTGTACAGTGTTGTTTGTTGCGAAAGCTACCCTTCTCTTCTTTGCATTTGCAGTCATTCGAGTCGTGGGTGTCACCACACACCCAGCATCTGAGCGCTGACCTGCATCATTTAATAGGGTGACTGTATCGCCAGCACTTTGTACACTGGAGTGGTCGTGGTGATAGCGGTTCCACTCAGTATATTAGTGACCATGCCTAGATTTCGCTTGTGAGATTCGCTCAAGCAAAGGTTACAATTACAGACTCAGACGGGGTCTTCTTCTTCTCTACGATACGTGCACACCTATAAACAGTGTTCACACCAGCCACGGCAAACATGTGTAATACCTCAGATGGGTTAACATCGAAGCCGTGAACAATACATTTCACACATGCCAGATGCGGGGGAACAAAGGCGCTCCTCAGATTGGTCACAAACAACGAGCACTTTAGAAGGTCTTAGACGCAGAGCTGATCAAATGAAAAGCGTAAAATACCGCCTCTGCCGAACTGGCCGACCTTTGCGATGCTATGGAAGTGAGACGTAGCAGCTCTAAGCTCCGCCTGGACCACTTTCGGGTTATTCATCCGAAAGAAGCCTATATGGCTTGGGACAATGGCCACAGGAACTGCGGGGACGCCGTTGCGCAGAAATTAATCCACTGGTATCTGCTGAGGCAAAAAAAGAAGTAGACCACAGGAATGTCTCTGGTCCAAGAGAAGAAAATGGCATCTGTGTGCTCTTTTTATAGCGCTAAATGTGTTTACTTGCTAGTAAAAGCAATATAGTAATACCTAACAAAGACCACAAAACCTCAGCAATTGCACAGACTTAGGCCAAAACCCCAAAGCAACCACGGCCAGCTACTTGCAGGCACACAACCAGCCACTTCACTTCCTCATCATTGTCACCCATTGCATGAATGATTGGCACAAAGTTTCTCGCATTAGTTTAGCAGATACTACGTGTGATGCAGGTTCTTGCTGCTGATTTGTTTCTCCTGGGCTGAGCCTCGGAGAGTTTTGTTAATAAGTACAAAGCCGTTTAGTTTCAAAGAAAACCCACACATCACAGTATAAATGGAAAGGTAAAAAGACGGAAATCCCCCACAACACCGGAACACCTAATAAATTATTTATTGGACGCGGTAAAAGACTGAAAATTACTACCAAATACAAGTAAAATAACGGAACTACGCTATTCAGTTCGAACCCGGGTGAGTGGCAGGGTAGCGCGAAATATCAGCTCGGTCTCACCTGCACGCTCAATTCCAGCGACTATGAGCAAACTGGGACGTGGTGGCTACGGCCTTAGGACACGGGCTTGTCGGTGATGAGAGAACACTGCAGCTAGCGATGCGTCCTGAAACCAGGCCGGATAGTGGTGGCCCTGGCATTAAGAGTAGAAACGTCGCTGATGAGAGAACGCTGGCTGCTGGTGGCGCGTCGAGGAACCAGGACCAACCTGGGCAGGCAGCTGGGCGCACAGCTCGGGCCCGTAGCCCAACGGCTGTTGCTCGCCTGTCGGCACCGAAGTTCGCAGGCCCTGCGCAGAAGTGCAAGACCGGATGGCTATACGGTCCCCTCGAGCGGGAACGCGACGACAGAAGGCCCTTTGAAGTCTTGGAGGCTCGGGTCCGACGCCCGACGGTCCATCTTCGGCGCCCGGTACGGCGACGGCCTTCCCGTGCCCCCGTCCTGTTAGAACTCCACTGCTCTGCTCTTCTCATGTTTCTCCTTCCGCTCTCTGACCCACTTGTCCCGTCTTGATTGGAGATTCTTCACTTTAGTGGGGCCCAGCCAATGGTCCTTGAAATATTCGTGTTTCTTTTTCATTGGATGTCTTCTCCCCTGTTTTATGTACGTCTCGCCGCACGTCTTCAAGATCTCGCTCTTTACGTCTTCACCATCGTCTGCTTCTACCTCGGCCACCATCCACACGTTCTTCAAAACTTTCCTGTCGCTCACTTTTTCAGGGCACGCACTTTGAACGCGCACTCCACTTATCACACCACACTTCTCAGAATTGATTGATTGATATTTAGGGTTTAACGTCCCAAAACCACGCTATGATTATGAGAGACGCAACACACTTCTCAGAAGAACGGCGAAAAACAGCATAGCAAATGCCGGACTACTACCCTAAATTTTTTATTGTGAATGCCTTAGTGGGCATGAAGCAAGTGTACTTGCAGAGTGTTAAGAAGCTCTGAAATGCTCTCGCTGTGACTTCACAGCTTTCACTGTGACTTTCCTGTGCCTTCCGCGCAGGCCTCGGTTTTTGTCTCTAATTTCGCGCTATGTGGTTTCGGACACCGGCGGCGGCGGACAGCTGCGCGTGACTCTAGTTGTGATCTCAAAACAGCTTTTGCTATAAGAGGTGCTCGGCTCCCCATGGGAGCCGGCACAGGTAAGCTTATGCAGCTAAACGTCCACATCACTCTCGGCGAGGTTGTCGTGGCACAGAAGATGGCCTAGGTCATCAGGCTGTCTTCCTCGCCTGCGGAGCCGAGGGTCCTGGATGCCCTTGGCCGATATCCCACCACCATCAGGGAAATGTGGTGCGCGCTGGACACGCAGATGGGAGAAGCCATCATGGTGTCGCCAGTCCCGCACAACGTGCACCCACAACACAATGTTCGGAGACGAAGGACCACAGCAGCCGCGCTTCTCAATTCTGTCGCCGGCAATTCTAAATATGTCAAGTCCATCGACGCCACCCAATACGGTTCGTCTGAACGGTTCGTGGTGGCCGTGGTAGATTACAGGGGCAACCTCCTTGACGCCACTTCGACGCGGGGCTCGTCTCAGGTGCTCGTGGAGCAGGTGGCGGGGGCCCCCGCCTGCAGAACGAAAGTGGTCCATACATCTATACGGATTTCCGGGCAGTGGTCCAGGCCTTCGTTTCAGGTGCAGTATCAGTGAAGGCAGCTTCCTTGCTGTGCTGCAGGAGCGTCAGCTCCGACGTCATCACTTGGTTCCCAACCCATACGGCACTACGCTATCCTCCGTCGTTCCCGACGTCCACGAGCTGGCCCGCGCCCGCACGCGCTAACTTACGCACCACGCCAGTCAAGCGGTGCTACCAGGCGTGAACGCGAGGTTCACAAGGACTCCCTCCCCACGTTCAACAACGTAACGTACCACGTAAAGCTCTGCTGGAGGGTCATCCCCCCCGCCTTACGCCAAGCTCTCCAGGCCACGGTCTTCCACCCTTCGTATGTTACATACAGGGTACTACCCTAGCTAAGCCAGGGTCAGAAGGTACGCGGACTCCTACGATCCCCATTGCCCAGATGCGGATATCCCTTCTGCACTTCAGAACATATGCTCTGGCGGTGTCCCTCGTGATGGCACAACGAATTCCTCACAACAAATGCAGAGAGTGAGGAGGCGCTCAAAACAACCAACCTCGCCGCTCAGCTCCGGGCTATCATGAGGGCCCACGACGTGGCAGTCAAGCACCGAATTAAGCTTGGGATGATGGAGGTAATCTTGATGGTTCAGATGACCACGATGACACGTTAAAAACCTGGACAGGCCTGGTTGCTCAGTTCCCGGCAAACTTCAGATTGTTTACACACTGACACTTACAGTCAAAGGCCGGGATGGCCACTAAGCCGACCGCACAGTAAGCACTGAACTGTATTACCGTCAGCGTTACTTGCCGAGCCCTTAGTATACTGCACACATCGACACCAACTTCTCGATGTAGATAAAAGTCGGCGCCAAGCAAGACCTCTGTCCACGCTTCCCGATCTCTTCTTCAACCACTAAGCTCCCTCCTCTCTAATTCTCTCAATTAAATACCTCCCGTCTCATCTCAGACCGCCTCGTAGGATGAAACCTTTCTTGATGCTCCACCAATGCAGCAAACAAGTCTCTTTTCTTCAGAGGCGTGTCTCCGCCTGTGCGTTCTCACACTTTGCTATCCTCATCGTTCAATAAATTGGCTAAAAAGAACTCAGTTATTTCGTTAACGTACAGCTTAAAATACTTTCACGCAACAACAAGTCTAACGACACCACCGGATGACTGTCGAGAGTTAGTACACACGATGCTGCCGTCTGTCCACACTTTCTGTGCACCACATTATGCTGTCGGGAGTGGTGTCGCGACAGGGACTACTTGTTTCTTAGTTTGGCTCACTATCAGAACGCTTCCGCCGTGCGGGTGACTCACCAGCACAGTTGCGGTGAACAAAAGCTCACGGGGTTTGGCAAAAGGGCGCGTGAAGAGGCGAACGGCTCAGTAGCTCATCTGCACAGCCACTTTTTATTACTTTCCCTTTTTGTCAGGCGCCGCCTACCGACTGGCCATACTTCGCTTGCCCCAACCGTAATTTCTTACAACCCAAGAATGTTGCTTGCACGCTTGTTGTACATACAACTTCAAGAACCGTATAGGAGGGGGGGGGGTCACACTAAGGTGCACTGTCGACACTTCGAGTCGTGCGTTAATATCATGCAATAATAACCAAAACAATTACAATAAAAGCAACAAGTTACAGGGAATTTACCTAAAGTCATTACATCATTACAAAGCACTATCACACAAGTGTCCCTTCCAATTTGTTTGTGGTCACTCAAACACACAAAGTCCCGCAGAATACCACTACGAGGGGAACACACACAAAACAACAACAAATTAATAAAAACGCACTCAAGTTGCCGCATCTGCGCACTAGTCGGACCGTAGCTCACAGGTTGGACCCTGATTCATACATTCCTTGGTGTAACGTGGCAACTAATAAACATTCCGACACCATGCTCTTGCTTCCTGCCTAAATCTAACAAGCTTTCACACTGTTACTTCACAACGTGCCTATTTCGTAGTACTAGTAAAAAAGAAAAAATATTTTTCACCTGTCCTCTTCAGGTTTCTGTAGTGATCCCCACTGTATTAAGAGGTCCCTTTATGTGAGAAAAGGAGATGCACTTCTGTAATGCAAGGCCCAGCGGGTCAGGCGAGCACTATATGACAAAGAGCGGGTCAGGAAAGTTAGCGGGTTTTGATCAGTCACAAGCTTTATTTTGGCGCCAAACAGCCAGGTCTCCAACCGACCCAGCACCGACACAACAGCGAATGCCTCTCTGTCAATCGCAGACCTCTTTGCCCACTGAAGAGTGAGCTAACTGAGAAAAGTAATGGGTTTCTGATCGCCATCTGTCTCATAAGCCAAATACGCTCCACCCCCTTTCAGAAGAATCAGTATTTAGCACAAACTCTTTGTTCAGGTGGGGAGAATGAGTCCCTGACGAAGGCACTGCCTTCAGGGCCTGTTTAACAGCAGTGAAAGCGCTTTCACCTATGACGCTACGGTATGGCGTTAGGTACGCGGCGGTTCATGAGGTTAGTCAAAGGGTGCACAATCGCTGAGAACGCGACAATGTATTTCAATAATAATTAAAAAGCCCTAGCGTGCTTCGCAGGCCTCGCTTTGTTCGTGGTGTTTTCAGTGGTGCGGTCGCACTAACCCTATCGGGGTCAGGGGAGTGGGACACTCAACAACCACGTGTCCCAAGTACTCAACCTTCGCTTGTGTGAACCGGTACTTTTGCGGTTTAATCATTAGATCTACCTCCGCTATAGCGGCCGACACCATATCTAGGTGACGTATACATGCGCCTTTCAGCTTTCCCAGTATACATGTGCACTGCTATTTCATATATGTAAGCGCATTAGACTATATGCTGTTGAAGTACTTCCTTAATAATCCCTTAATAATCCCTTAATGATTCCTTAATTGTTCCTAATAAGCCCATACGGGATTACGCACCATGCGTATAAGTCACTCGTAGTCGGCGGTAAGCTTCTGCAAGCTCTCTGTGACCGGTATCTGCAAGTATCTTCGAGTCACGTCAAGCAGCGTTATGTAGTTAGCCTTCGTCACTTCATAAAGCAATTCCGCCGTTTTCCCCGTTGAAAAGTTGTCTGGTTTTGAGACGGCATTCAGCTGTCGGTAATCAAGGCACATTCTCATCATACCGTCCATAGGCGTATCAGCCGGGGGGGGAAGGGGGGGCAAGGGGGGCTTGTGCACTCCATCTGAGAAATGTTGGAGGGCTTAGCCCCCTCCCCCTCTCAACAGTCGTCACTCCTGCTTCACCTCAATTCTCACAGGAGAATGAAAATGTTACGATGCAGTGTTACAACATAGTGAAAATTCGCAAACATTTCATCTGTGATGAGTCTGATGACTTTCCTTGTGGGCTCTTTGTGGTTAGAGTCGTCTAAGCGACGCTTTCACGTCTTGTGCTGTAGTATTGCAGAGCAGGCAAGCACTGATTGGGGGCCTTATAATATTACATCACTTGTTCACGCTTTTATTCTCCTGTGACTAGTTGAAGTTACGGATGGGAACGAGCAAACTTTTTAAGGACCGGTCAGAGCATTAGCTGTTTCTGGAGATTTATCTTCAAAAAGGATGTATCATCACCGCTGCTCTGTCAAAACTGTTGCGAGCCGATGAGTGTGACGATTCGTTTTTGATGTTTAGGTTTTTCCGTACTGAGGCGCCAAAAAATGTTTTCGCTTTAATCTATGATAAACCTGATGAGCCTTCGTTTGTGATGGTGAAACTGTTACATGTCGGCCCAGTCAGTGACCTTTTCTCTCTTTTTCCATAACTTCCTTCCCCCTCCACCCTTCCCCAGTGCAGGGTAGCCTACCAGGGCTCAGCCCTAGTTAACCTCCCTGCCTTTCTCCTTACGTGCTCTCTCTCTCTCTCTCTGATCAGCCTTGTTTATAGTAACTTGCAGCCAAAGCTGCAGCACCCAAAGCGGACACGAATAAAGCAGTGGATTCAAGCTCAGTGGGAGGCTCAGCTTTTAAGCTTGCCCCACAACTTTACCCACCGAACCAGATATGAGGTGAAGACCGCGGTTTTCAGCACATTGGAGACTTAGGTAAAAGCTGGGCTAGTTCGTTTTCACACAAATGGAATTGTATTTTATAGCTCAAAACACATCTCGAACAGCTAAGAAGCACTCGCGTGCAGTGCTGCTTATTCTTCTCTATTCTTCTTCCTCTCAGCAAGTATGAGCTCACAGAGATGTACACGCGCACAAACTACTAAACATCGCTATGCTTCAAGTAGGAATATTTTTTAATGACAATGTCCACGCCAGATGCGATAGGTAGCCACAGCTTCTGTGATTGGCAGCTAGTCTACTTGAACTACATTGAAAAGGAGATTCTATACGGCTTTGTGACGTCATGTAACAAGCAGGCAATTTCGTGGCATGAAGAAAATTTTAAATTCCGAAGAATTAATGGCAAACAATATGCCATATTGAAAATATTTTATTCTCTTATTTATTACGTGGTCGTGCATAAGCGGTCATTACGCGATAAATCACTTTCGCGTCATTTGTTTTCTCGCATAACAAGCTGGTGCTGTGTGCATTACAAAGACAGTTTACACCAACTATATACAGCTAACGACCATTTCGAAAGGAGCAGCGACGGATGGTTTCACGCTATAATCGCACATATTTTGTTTTCTCAAGGAAAATTTTCTTTACATCGTTTGTGTTGGTGTATTCATGCAGGCACCTGGGGGCCTGTTAAGAAATTTTGAAACAAGTACAATGAATGTAAACAATGTACTATGCGCCTAACACCACAAGTGATACATTTAAAGAAGGCGGTTGAGAAGTTGAGAATAAGTTATTAACATTAAATTACAATAGCGATATTATTATAATTGCACGTTCCAGGAACAGTGTTCATGCTATTAGCAAACAAGGGAAAATATAACACACAAAAGCCCGAATATATGCAAGAAAGCGTAATATTTCTTTTGAAGAAATTTACCAGCAATCATATTCATTGAAAAAACATAGTTGATCACTCCATCAAGGGAATCGGCATAAACACGAAAGCACAACATGCCTATACAAGGGTAATTCAATGTTTACTGTACATTGACAAAGGAGGGCTTGCCGAATGTATGTTTTGGTGTTTGGCAGCTATAACCCCCTTCAACGTGGACGTATCCTCGTTGACGCTCAGTACATCTTCATCTCGACCACTCACATCCGTGATAACTGTATTAAACAAACTATTGTGTTATCTGTAGATGTTGACCACCAAAGCATAATAAGAGAAAGAGGCATGATTGCAAGATGAGCGTCGCATATTGGACGTGGAAATTTGGCTAGGGCGCCCTTCCTCGGCCTTTTAAAGTGTGATTGAACTTCGTGGTATCACAGAAAGCGTGTCGTGGTCACCTCTGAGTTCTCCCTCTCTCTCTCCCGATCTCGACACACACACACACACACACACACACACACATATATATATATATATATATATATATATATATATATATATATATATATATATATATATATATATATATATATATGTGTGTGTGTGATATATATATATATATATCATCATAATCATCATCATCATCACCCTGTCTACGTCCACTGCAGGACAAAGGCCTCTCCCATGTTCCGCCAGTTAACCCGGTTCTGTGCTTGCTGTTGCCAATTTATACCCGCAAACTTCTGAATCTCATCTGCCCACCTAACCTTCTGTCTCCCCCTACCCCACTTCCCTTCTCTGGGAATCCAGTTGGTGACCCTTAATGACCAGCGGTTATCCTGTCTACGTGCTACATGCCCGGCCCATCTCCATTTCCTCTTCTTTATTGCAGCTATGATATCCTTAACTCCCGTTTGTCCCCTAATCCACTCTGCTCTCTTCTTGTCTCTTAAGGTTACACCTACCATTTTTCTTTCCATTGCTCGCTGCGTCGTCCTCAATTTAGGTTGAACCCTATTTGTGAGTCTCCAGGTTTCTGCTCCCTAGCTAAGTACCGGCAAGATACAGCTGTTATATACCTTTCTCTTGAAGGACAGTGGCAATCTACTTGTCATAATTTGAGAGTGCCTGCCGAATGTGCTCCACCCCATTCTTATTCTTCTAGTTACTTCAATCTCGTGGTTAGGCTCTGCGGTTATTACCTGCCCTAAGTAGACATAGTCTTTTACAACTTCAAGTGCACTATTACCTATCGCAAAGCGCTACTCCTTTCCGAGGTTGTTGTACATTACTTTCGTTTTCTGCAGATTAATTTTAAGACCCACCTTTCTGCTCTCCTTGTCTAACTCCGTAATCATGAGTTGCAATTCGTCCCCTGAGTTACTCAGCAATGCAATGTCATCGGCGAAGCGCAGGTTACTGAGGTACTCTCCATTAACTCTTATCCCTAACTGTTCCCATTCTAGGCTTCTGAAAACGTCCTGTAAGCACGCAGTGAATAGCATTGGGGAGATTGTGTCCCCCTGTCTTACATCCTTCTTGATTGGTATTCTGTTGATTTTTTTATGAAGCACTATGGCAGCAGTTGATCCCCGGTATATTTCTTCCAGAATGTTTACATATACTTCATCGATGCCCTGATTCCGTAGTGTCTGCAGGACGGCTGATATTTCTACTGAATCAAACGCCTTCTCGTAATCTATGAAGGCTATGTATAGTGGTTGGTTATACTCTGAGCATTTCTCTATTACCTGATTGATAGTATGAATGTGGTGAATTGTTGAGTAGCCTGTTCTAAATCCTGCTTGTTCCTTTGGTTGATTGAATTCTAATGTTTTCTTTACTCTGCTAGCAATTACCTTTGTAAATAGCTTGTATACTACAGAGAACAAGCTGATCGGCCTGTAATTCTTCAAATCCTTGTCATTTCCTTTCTTATGTATTAAGATGATGTTAGCGTTCTTCCAAGACTCTGGTGCTTTTCCCGTCAGGAGACACCTCGTAAATAGAGTGGCTAGTTTTTCTAACACAATCTGTCCTCCATCTTTCAGCAGATCTGAAGTTACCCGATCCTCACCAGCAGCTTTGCCTCTGTGCATGCTCTCCAAAGCTTTTCTGACTTCTTCTATCATTACTGGTGGGGTGTCGTCTGGGTTACTGCTAGTTCTTATAGTATTAAGGTCGTGGTTGTCTCGGCTACTGTACAGATCTCTGTAAAACTCCTCCGCTATTTTAACTATCCTATCCATATTGGTAGTTATTTTGCCTTCTTTGTCCCTTAGTGCATACATCCGCCTTTTCCCTATCCCAAGTTTCCTCTTCGCTGCTTTGACGCTTCCTCCGTTTTTCAGAGCGTGCTCAATTCTCTCCATGTTATACCTTCTTACATCGCATACTTTACGTCTATTAATCAACTTCGAAAGCTCTGCCAGTTCTATTTTGTCTGTTGTACTTGACACTTTCATGATTTGACGCTTCCTAATTAGGTTCTTCGTTTCCTGGGAAAGCTTGCCGGTGTCCTGTCTAGCTACCCTGCCTCCAACTTCCACTGCACACTCCGTGATGATACTCGTCAGATTATCATTCATTGTATCTACGCTAAGGTTGGTTTCCTCTCTAAGAGCAGAGTACCTGTTCTGCAGTGACACTCTGAATTCCTGTACTTTCCCTCTCAGTGCTAGCTCATTGATTGGCTTCTTGCGTATCAGTTTTTGTCGTTCCTTCTTCAAGTCTAGGCGGATTCGAGCCCGTACCATTCTATGGTCACTGCATCTTACCTTGCCAACCACTTCCACATCCTGCACGACTCCTGGGTGTGCAGTCATTATAAAGTCTATTTCGTTCTTATTTACGCCATTAGGGCTCCTCCATGTCCACTTGCGGTTTTCTCGTTTTCGGTAGAAGGTATTCAAAATACGCAGATTATTGCATTCTGCGAATTCTACTAGTAGCTCTCCTCTGGCGTTTCTAGTGCCGATGCCATAATCTCCTACTGCTAGGTCTCCAGCCTGCTTCTTCCCTACCTTTGCATTAAAGTCGCCCATTACTATAGTATACTGTGTTTTCACCTTACTCATTGCCGATTCCACGTCTTCATAGAAGCTTTCAACTGAAGCGTCATCATGGCTGGATGTAGGCGCGTAAGCCTGTACTACCTTCATTTTGTATCTTTTATTCCGTTTAATTACAATGCCTACCACCCTTTCATTATTGCTATAGTAATCCCCTATGTTGCCAGCTTTGTTTCTGTGAATTAGGAACCCTACTCCCAGTTCTCTTCTGTCTGCCAAGCCCCGATAGCAAATGACGTGCCCATTCTGTAGCACAGTACAGGCCTCATCTGTCCTCCTAACCTCACTCAGCCCTATTATATCCCATTTAATGCCTTCTAGCTCCTCGAATAATACAGCTAGACTTCCCTCACTAGATAACGTTCTAACGTTAAACGTTGCTAAGTTCAAGTTCCAATGGTGGCCTGTCCGTATCCAGAGATTCCTAGCACCCTCTGCTGCTTTGCAGATCTGACCGCCGCCGTGGTCAGTTGCTCCGCAGCTGGTGGGGACTGAGGGCCGTGAGTTAATTGACGAATGCCTACGGGAGGGGGTGGCCAGATACTGCACCAGGGTGGCCAATCCTTCTCTGGTGAGATCATCGGTGCGTACCGGCTTTAAGCCGGTACGATCAGACAGTAGTGGGAATGATCCATGCATGTCTTCCTTATTGTTGTTCAGCAGCATTAGCGGCCACCCACCACGGAGCCCAACGAGGGGACGCTACAAGTTTACAAATGCTGAAACCTGCAGACACCAGCCGTACAACGCCACTATAACCCAATGCGCCTAGACCAAGGTATGCTATTTGCACAGGGTTAACCCTAGCCGCCAGGAAGTTTGGAAGTAAACGGAAGAGAGTAGAAGACAGGACAGATAAACAGTAAGATATATATATATATATATATATATATATATATATATATATATATATATTGTAGTGACAAAAATACGGGCTTGCTAAAGACGACGTAGAAGACGTTTGTTGTGGCAGAGGCTCGTGCTGCTGCAGCTGCTGCTGAAACGGCTGGCTGCTGTCTCGCTGCTGTTCGTCCCATTAAACGGCTGCATCACCCCGGCGTGGCGTCTTACAGTATTCTTACATTAGGTGGAGAGTGCTGGTTGTCTCAAACAGGAAGTTCGTTTCCGGACTCTACCTCAACCCCCCCCCCTCGCCAATGCGTGACGACATCACCCAGCCACCTGCAGTCATAATCCCATCTGTCACCTGTTCCGGAATGCCACGACAGCGAGATCCAGTGATTTTCAACGCGACCGACGACCACAATGCCGAAGACTGGCTGTCCCAGTATGGAGTGGTAAGCACCCACAATAAGTAGCATTACACAGACAAGCTCGCTTATTTCCATTTCTATCTGGCGGGTGTGGCAGAACTGTGGTTTAACAACCACAAAGCGGAAATACCCTCTTGGTCAACCTTCAAGACGCGCTTTGCAGAAGTCTTTGGCCGACCCGTTGTTCGCAAGCTCCGCGCCGAACAGCGCTTGCGCGGCCGCGCACAGCACTCTGGCGAAACCATTACCTCGTATATTGAGGATATTCTGGACCTCTGCCGTCGTATCGATTCCCACATGTCTGACACTGACAAAATACGGCACATCATGAAAGTTATCGAGGACGATGCCTTTCACATGCTCGTTGCGAAAAATCCGCAAACCGTCGCCCAGCTTATTCAGCACTGTCAGAGTTTCGACGAGTTGCGGAGAGAGCGCATTTCTACTCGACGTCCAAACCTCGACACAAGCTCTACATCTGCATTAACCATTGGTGCTGTTTCATCTGAGCAAAGCACCTTAATGCAGCAAATTCAGCAGTTCGTCCGAAAAGAAGTGGCGCACCAATTGTCTCTTGAGCCGCACGTTCCGGCCAGTGCGCACACGCTGACCCCAACGTTACGCAAGACCATCGAAGAGCAAGTTTCTGATGCCCTGTCTCCTACATACCATCCTTCGCCTATCTCCACCCCTCTCACTTACGCTGAGGCACCAGACGATCACCGCCGTCGCTACCAAACGCCACGGATCTTGCTAGACAGCCCCATCCCATCTACGCAGCAAGTCCCACTGCCCGACCCTACCCACCTCCTGTTCGCCACTCCGCATTACCACAACTAGCCCTTGGCGCACTCCGGACGACAGGCCGATTAGCTATTTCTGCCATCTTTCCGGTCATGTATCACGCTACTGCCATCGTCGGGATTATAACCCAACTGCTGGTGAGGCGACTTAGGGCTATCGTCCAGAGCCACCACAGTCGTCTTCGTTCCCCCCCACGTCGGAACAGTCGCCGCCACATCGCCGCGGCTTCGACAGGGATCGGTCGCCCTCACCACGGTGCCGTTCGATTTCTCCGATGCTTCCTCGATCAGCACCCACCCAAAAGGAAAACTGACCATCGCAGTTCCCGAGGCAAGAGTTGCGCACATATCGAAACTTTCAAGGCCCCCGTTTCTACCTGCTAATGAAATAACTGTGCATATTGATGTTGTACCGGTGCAAGCGCTCATTGATACCGGTGCTGCCGTGTCTGTGCTAAATGGTAAACTGTGCCGCAAGTTGAAGAAGCTTACACTGCCACTTTCCGATGTCTCTCTCCACACGCCCACTGCACATCACATCCAACCTTCTGCGGCGTGCACAGCTCGACTGGCCATCCAAAATATTTTGTATGTAGTCGAATTCGTTGTATTTTCCCCATGTTCGCATGATATTATCTTAGGCTGGTACTTCCTCTGCGCTCATCATGCCATCGTTCACTGTGCGCGTGCCGAACTAGAGTTGTCGACGATGTCTGAGCTGCCCCTGTGTGAAGTGCCGACGTCTGAAAGACCTTTCATGCCGCTATCTTCCCGAGTCACCGAGGCCGCGGACACTCACATCCCTCCTCTATCCTGTGTTTTGTGCCACTCTTCTGTGACGACGCGCCCTCTGTCACCGCCCTCTTTTACCCCTCCGACGCCTTTGGCTCTCGCAAAAGCTTCCTTCTCCAGTTCGCAGTTGTCACAGTAGAAAACTCCCGTGGCTTCATTTATATAACGAACTCGCTTCCTTCCCCAGCCATAATATTCCGTGGCGAAGTTCTCGGTCACCTTAAGGAAATTGATTCTGTTTCGTCCAGTCACCTACCTGACCACTTTCCATTACTTCACTTACACACCATTACCTCTGATACCACTCCCACTTCATCTCTGGAGGCTTTTTCCCATCGATTGACCCTTAACTTCCTGCTGCTCAGCGCACCCAACTCCTTTCTGTACTAGATCGCTTCAAGATGTTATTTGACCATAGCCAACTTTCTTTGGGTCGCACATCTGCAATCGTTCACCAAATCGACACCTGTAGCCATGCACCTTTGCACCAGCGCCCATATCGAGTTTCTCACGCTGAACGCCGTGCCATTGATGATCAGGTGAACGATATGCTTCTACGTGGCGTAATACAACCTTCAAACAGCCCTTGGGCCTCTCCGGTTGTGCTGGTGAAAAATAAGGATGGTAGCATCAGATTTTACGTTGATTAATGGTGTCTTAATAAGATCACGAGAAAATATATTTGTCCGCTGCCAAGAATCGATAACGCCCTCGATAGCCTACAAGGAGCAGAGTTCTTTTCTTCTTTAGGCCTTCGATCGGGCTACTGGCAGGTTTCTATGAATGAAACCGACCGCCCCAAGACTGCGTTTGTAACACCTGACGGATTGTATGAATTTAACGTGATGCCATTCGGCCTCTGTAATGCGCCTGCTACCTTCGAGCGTCTCATGGACAACATCCTTAGAGGCTTTAAATGGAACACATGCCTATGCTACTTGGCTGACGTTGTCGTTTTCTCGAAGGACTTCGACTCCCACCTCAGCCGCCTCGCAAGCGTCCCGACTTTAATTTCGGACGCTGGACTGCAGCTGAATTTGAAAAAATGCAACTTCGCTGCCTGCCAGCCTACCATATTAGGGCATGTTGTTAGCAAGCATGGTGTTCGTCCTGATCCAGCCAATCTTAGCGCTGTCGCCGACTTTCCCAGGCCAGCTACACTAAAAGAACTCCGGAGCTTCATCGGCCTCTGTTCATACTTTCGCCGTTTCGTGCGCAATTTCGCCACCATAATCCCTGACGCAGCTACTTGCCAACAACCAAGACATCTCGGTGTGGTCCCCAGCATGCAATGAAGCATTCGCCGCGTTACGGCATCTTCTGGCATCACCACCTATCTTACGCCACTTTGATCCAGACGCTCCAACCGAAGTCCATACGGACGCTAGTGGAGCAAGCCTCGGTGCTATTCTTGCTCAGCGTAAATCTGGCTTTGATGAGTATGTTGTATCTTACGCTAGTCGCATTACGCTAGTCGCATAACCAAGCAAAAAAGAACTATTCAGTCACCGAGAAAGAATGCCTTGCCATTGTTTGGGCAATCACAAAATTTCGACCTTACGTATATGGCCGCCCATTTGATGTCGTGACTGATCACCACGCATTGTGTTGGTTGTCGTCATTAAAAGACCCATCTGGTCGCCTAGCTCGCTGGGCACTACGTCTCCAAGATTACGACATTCGTGTAATTTATTGGTCAGGCCGCAAGCATTCGGACGCCGACGCTCTTTCTCGCTCGCCACTTCCCCACAATTATTTTACAGCGTCTGTTTCCCGCTATGAATGTTCTTCACTTGAACATGTCGACATGTCCTCTGAGCAACACCAGGATCCAAAGATAGCGTCTCTCTTAGAGTACCTGTCTCAGACATTCTAAGTATCGACAACCGTTTACTTCGACGAACTGCTAGCCATTTTACCATCCGTGATGGTCTTCTGTACCGGTGAAACTACTATTTGGTGGTCGCAAATGGTTGCTGGTGATACCTCGCCACTTACGTTCTGACGCCTGTGCCTCCTTCCACGCGGATCCGCAATGCGCCCACGCAGGTGTATTGAAGACGTATGCTCGCCTACGAATTCAATATTACTGGCGCGGAATGTCCCACTTTGTTAGGCAGTACGTCCTTTCATGCACCTTGTGGCAACGTTGGAAGAGCTCCCCTCGCACAACCACAGGACCACTCCAGCCACTGCCGTGTCCTTCTCGGCCTTTCGGCCGCATCGGAAGTGACTTGTACGGTCCCCTACCATACTTACTAAATGGAAACCGCTGGATCACCGCAGCGATAGACCACCTTACGCGTTACGCCGAAACTTCAGCGCTTCCCCAGGTCACTGCGCGTGAAGTCGGCTTGTTCATTCTGCACAACCTCGTCCTGCGGCATGGTGCACCCAGTGAGCTTCTAAGTGACCGTGAGCGTTCCTTCTTGTCGGAAGCTGTAGAAGCCCTCCTACGTGAATGCAACATCGTGCATCAAACAACCACCACATATCACCCCCAAACCAACGGGATGACCGAGCGATTTAATCTCACGCTGGGTGACATGCTCTCCATGTATGTTTCGATGACCATACGAACTGGGACCGCGTACTGCCATTCGTTACTTACGCTTACAACAGCGCAATTCAATCTACAACTGGATTCTCCCCATTATTTCTTCTTTATGGTCGGGAACCTTCATCGTTCTTGGACACTATCTTTCTGTACCGCCCAGACCCTTCAGAATCGACGACTTTGGCCGAAGCCGCCACATATGCCGAAGAATGTCGGCAGCTCGCACGTGCGCTTACTACGCACGATCAGGCTCGCTAGAGGGACTCCCATGACCAACGCTCATCTCCATCGTCATACGCGCCTGGAACAATCGTGCGGCTCCACGTGCCATTGTCTGCCCCAAGCTTTTGCTCAAAGTTCACACCCAAATATGATGGTCCGTACAGGATATTGCGCCAGACATCACCAGTCAACTGCATGGTTGAACTTATTCAGCCACCTACAGATCAACGGTGCCGCGGGCGGGAAACTGTGCGCGTCAACCGTCTAAAACCTCACTACGACCTACCAGTCGTGTCTGTGCCATAGGTCGCCAGGATGGCTCCTTTTGCACCGGGGAGTCAATGTAGTGACAAAAATACGGGCCTGCTAGAGACGACGAAGAAGACGTTTGTTGTGGCAGAGGCTCGTGCTGCTGCAGCTGCTGCTGAAACCACTGGCTGCTGTCTCGCTGCTGTTCGGCCCATTAAACGGTTGCATCACACGGGCGTGGCATCTAACAGTATTCATACTATATATATATATATATATATATATATATATATATATATATATATATATATATTGAAACGCGCTGGCCAAGATTCGACGAAGAGGAGGAAGAGACTCGACTGGCTCGCACGAGCGACGCGGTGGATCCTTGGCTGAGCTACACCTCTGCATAACCCATATTGTAAATAAACGCGTTCCATCGTCACAATTGTGGTGGAAGGTGCTGGGTAAGCTAGCTACTACCAAGTGATACCGGAGAGGCGCCATCCCCTAACGACGGAACCGCTACACGAGCTTCGCTTCGCCGCAGCCGTCGACTAGCGGGCTTGGCACCATTACCTCAAGAAATGAGCTCGGACGGAAACAACCAGCAACCAGCCGCAAGGACGTCACCCTACCACTACAGGGAGCCGCGAACCTTCACAGGGAAACCCGGCAATGACGTGGACGAATGGCTAAGCCACTATCAGCGGGTGAGCCGTTCGAACGGTTGGAATGCGGCTAGCCAGCTGTCTCACGTGAGGCTCTTCCTCGATCTCACGGCGCTGGTATGGTTTGAGAACCATGAAAACACATTGACAACCTGGGACCAGTTTGTGGAGGAAATTAAGAAATTCTTTGGAGACCCAGCAACGAAGAAGAAACGTGCCGAGCAGACGTTGTCGCAGAGGGCTCAAGTCACCGGTGAGACATGCAGAACCTACATTGAAGAGATTCTGAAGTTGTGCAAGTCGGTGGATGCCCACATGACGGAAGAAGACAAAGTGGGCCATATACTCAAGGGCATCGCCGATGACGTCTACCATTTCCTCATTGGCAAGGAGAGCCTGGAATGCGTGGCCGACGTGATTAACCACTGCCGAACCTTCGAAGCTCTTAAAACTCGTCGCATCACATCGAAGTTCGGACGTCTGGCCAACGTCACGACTGTTGCCACCGTCGATGTCTGCCAGAATACTCTACCTGCCGACCTTTCCTCCACCATTCGTCAGATTGTACGGGAGGAACTGCGTCGCCATGTCTCTGTTCCCATGCAAGCTGGAGACCCGCAGTTTGATACACTATCCCCAAGCATCAATGCTGTGAGTTTCGACGAGCGCAGTTACTCCACCCGCAGTCCACGGCTGAGGGCTCCGCCACCACAGGCTACTTACGTCGAGTCGTCTTATGCGCCCCGCAGAAGTTATAGCTACAACAGCCAACCGCCTCCGTTTGTGTCCGAGTGGCAACAGTTCCCTGAGCATCCTCTCCGCACCGCAGCATTCAATGTGCCTCGGGAACGACCCATGTGCTACCAGTGCGGTGTTCGCGGACATATCGCTCGGTTTTGCCCATCGTGACGTCGCCCACGCACGACGTTTTTTTGACCGACCAGCGATGCTTGCACGGCGAAGTCAACAGCCTGATTACGCCTACCGGCCTTCGGATTCAACTGCCCAGAAGCACGGGCACCGGCCGAACATCCGCAGTGACTCGCCTGCCTCTGTGAAAAGCTTGACGCCATCTACCACGTGCCAGCGATGGTCCCCATCTCCCCGTCCCCGGCCGCGGCTTTCCTCTCCGCCACCGGGAAACTAGCCGGCGCGGCCGATGGAGGCGAGGTCGCTGGACGTACCGCTTTGCACACAAGTATGCCTCCATTAGTTCACATGCTTCACAACAAGGTTCATGTATTCATTGACGATGTTCCCACGATGGCTCTGGTAGACACCGGTGCAACAGTTTCTGTAATGAGTTTAGTTTTCAAGGAGAGACTTGGCCGCAAGGTTATGTTTTATTGGGATAAATCTTCTACTTTTCGAGCAGTCAGCGGCACGGCTTAATGTCCAGTAGGTGTGTGCACTGTGTCTGTTCATGTTGCTGGTAAAGCGTTCAAGGCAGAATTCGCAGTGCTCGCTCATTCCACGCATGACGTTATCCTAGGAATCGACTTCTTGCAAGAGTGCCGTGCGACTTTCGACTGTGGGGCAGGCGAGGTTCTGTTGTCTGCCCTCGCCCAGCAGCCTCAGCCTAGTGGAGACGACAAACTCGTTGTAGTTAAAGACACTATTCTACCGGCATGGTCTACTGCCAGCGTGCCCGTTGCTGCTTCGAATGCCGACTCGAGTTTCAGTTCTCCTGATATTGTGATTGAGCCGTTGCCTTTGCCTTGCTTGAAGAAAAACATCTTTCTGCCGCGCTGCGTTGTGTCTCTCACCGAGGGAAAAACTAAATTATGGGTAGTTAACTGCTCATCTGAGTCTGTTGTACTACCAGAGGGAATGCGCCTTGCCATGTTTGAAGGGCAGTGCAGTATCTGCATAGGAGCTCTCAGCAATGCGGCAAATTCGGACTATGCTGTTGTATCCGGCACGGAATACGAATTTTATAAGATGGTTAGCAAGTCTATTCCCTCACATAAGCGCAAAGTGTTGGTTACACTGCTGGCCAGGCACGCTAAAGTATTTGATTTTGCACGGAAGTCGCATAGACCTCAGACGCCCAGCACACGCACTCGTCACAAGATCGACACCGGATCTGCGCACCCCCTCAGACTTTCATTTCATTTTCATTTCATTTTATTACCTTAAAAGCCCAACAGGGGCATTACATAAGGGGTGGGTTTACATAAGTTCATTATACATTGTTAGAAATGACATTTGAATAAGCATTATTAAACATGACGTGGAAATATGGTTTACATGATTTTGTGGTATATACAATCAGTTGGAAAGATGAAAAATGACATCCAGTAATTGTTATTCTGAAAAATGATGAGATATCTCTTGCATGAATGCGGATGCGCTGGTTAGGGCGGCAATTTGGTGAGGCAGGCTGTTCCAATCCATGGCTGTGCGAAAGAAAAAAGAACCTGAAAAGGTAGTAGTACGAGTGCGGGGGCGGCCCACATGGTTGATGTGCCCAGTTCGATGCGACGTTCTGCCAGGGGGAATAATGTACGGCGTTTGATTGAGCGAACAATGATAAAACTTATGAAAAAGAGATAGTGATAAAACACGGCGACGAGAAGCAAGGGTCGGCAGACCTAAGTCCTTTCGCAATAAAGACACGCTGACATGATATGAATATTGAGAGTGTATGAACCTTACAGCACGGTTTTGCACGGTTTCGAGAGCGTTGCTTAAATATGTTTGGTGGGGGCTCCATACTGCGCATGCGTATTCGAGTTTAGGGCGGATTATGGTTTGATAGGCTAGTAATCTAACATGCTTTGGGGCTTGTTTTAGGTGGCGTTTAAGGAAACCAAGTGATTTATTAGAAGATGAGATGACGTTAGTGATATGTGCGTTCCAAGATAAATCTTTAGTTAGGGTAACACCGAGGTATTTGTATGAGGGCGAAGCTTCTAATGATATGTTATTGATTGAATATGAATAGAACAGAGGGTTACGTCGACGGGAGAATGTCACAACTTTACACTTAGCGGGGTTTAGTGTCATTAGCCAATGGTCACACCATTGTTGCAGACGGTTAATATTTGCCTGAAGAGAAATTTGGTGAGATGTATTAGTAATGGTTTTGTAAATGACGCAATCATCCGCAAACATGCGAATATTACAGGTTACATGACCAGGAAGATCGTTAATATATATTAAAAAGAGGAGAGGCCCGAGAACAGATCCTTGAGGAACACCGGAAGTTACACGCAGGGAGTCAGAGGTGCTGTTGTTAATAAGGACAAACTGTGAGCGGTTATTAAGGAATGCTTCAATCCATCGTAAGACGTCGGGGTGTACATTTGCCAAAGATAGTTTTAGTAGCAATCGTTGATGTGGTACCTTATCGAACGCTTTCGCAAAGTCTAAAAATATCGCGTCTGTCTGTAGGTTAGTATCGAGATTTGTGTGAAGATCATGCAGAAACGCTGCCAATTGGGTTTCGCAAGAAAACCCTTTGCGAAATCCGTGCTGTGAAGGATGAAAATATTTATTCGAGTCTAAAAATTTCATGATTTCTGTATAAATGACATGTTCCATGATTTTGCAAGGTACGCTTGTAAGTGAAATGGGGCGATAATTAAGTGGGGAATTCTTGTTCCCTGATTTATAGATTGGAACAACCCTTCCCACCGTCCAGTCATGAGGTATGGTGCCTGTGGAAAGTGACTGAGAAAACAATAGACATAAATAAGCAGCACTGATATCTTTAGTATTTTTTAACACTTTTGAGTTTATGTTATCTACTCCGGCTGAAGATGATAGTTTGAGATTGTCAATTAAAGAGGAAATACCATCAACATGGAAAGTTATACCTGGCATGGTATTAGGTGTGCTTGTCGCTGTAGAAGGAAATGGTAAGCTAACTTCTTTGGTGAATACTGACGCGAAAGCTGCATTGAAAATGTTAGCGCACTCCACGTCGTCGACCGTTTCACCGTCTTCGTTAATTAGCGTGTTGCTGTTTATATCTCGAGGATTAATCACCTGCCAAAATTTCCTTGGATTGTTGACCAGCATCTTGGGCAGGTCTTCGTGAAAGTACGTTTTTTTTGCTTCCCGGACAGCTGATAAGTATGCGCGTTCCGCTGTGTAATATTTATCCCATGCGCATACATTTGTGGTACCTTTTGCTGCTCGGTATAACCGTTTCTTTTTGTTATCCAACCTTTTTAAAGAATTGTTGAACCATGGTTTTTCTGGTTGCGTTCCTATCGCTATCTTTGGGATGTATCTGTCTGCTAGGCTGTTTATTTTTTCTTTAAATATTTGCCAATTTGTATGGATAGTGCGTTCATTGAAAGACGTTTCAAATGAAGCTAAAACTCACACAGGTTATCGTACATAGCTTTGTAGTTTGCTTTCTTGTAAAGATGTATAGTTTTTTGTACTTTCAAGCGCGGAACTGTCCCAAAGTTAAAGGACGCGTGAATGACCTTATGATCACTGATTTCTTTTAGGTAGGCGATCGATGATAATTTGTCTGGTTGGTTTGTTAGTATTAAATCTAATACGTTAGCTGTGTTTTCCGTGATACGCGTTGGTTGAGACACTAGTTGACTAAGATTAAAATCAAGACAAACGTCAAGAAAGTTTTTTACCTCCGTCTCGTTTACTAAGTGGGGGGATAAGTTGTGCCAATTAATGTCTGGAAAATTGAAGTCTCCGAAAAGGAGAAGGCTAGCCTTGGTGTGCTTCGATGTTATTTCGAAGAGTGCATTGTTTAGCTCAATGGCAAAAGCTGGGCTACTGTGGGGGGGTCTATAGCAAACGCCCACAAGTACTGATTGTGGAGCGGCGTGACAATGAATGAAAAGTAGTTCTAAGTTCGACCTGATACTAAGAACAGAACACGATAGTTCCTGGCTGGCAGCTATGAGGACACCTCCGCCTCGTGCATTCGGACGGTCAGCACGAAACAGACTGAAATTAGGCAAATCTGCCAGTACTTCCGAGTCTGAAATGTGGTCGCTAAGCCAAGTTTCGGTAAGAATTAACATGTTGCTTTTAGATGTCAGCACAAGGTTGGACACATGTTCACGTTTTGAAATGAAGCTGCGTATATTAGTGAAGATTACTGAGATGGGAAGACGTGACTTGCCTGTTGGTTTCGGACGACGGATTAATTTTGTCTCGATTTGTGGTTGCTATGCTTCTTTGACTGTTTGAGAAGCTTCATCGTATACGTACCGCTTTGGGCCCATGAACAGCGTTTTGAAACGCAAGGAATAGGGTGCAGATTTATCTTTAGCGAAGGCGACAAGGTGTTTACGGGCGTTCCTAACAGCTGGTGAAAAATCTTCTGCGACGCTAAAGTCAGTGCCTTTGAAGTTACGCCCTTTTGAAAGAACAGCTTCCTTCGTTTTATAAGACACAAATTTTACTATAATTGGGCGTTTGCGGTTACAGGAATGCCGACCAATTCGGTGTGCTCGCTCCATATCCTTGGGCTCAAGCTGTACCTTTAGGTAATCTGAGCAATGACGTAAAATAATTTTTTCAGAATCTGATGATGGCTCTGATGCAGACGGATCTGGAAGGCCGTAGAAAACCAAATTATTTCGCCTAGATCTGTTTTCAGCATCGTCTACACGCGCTTCCAGTTTATGGATCAGCTGTGCCGTACGTTCGCTGTCTGCCTGTATAGATTGCATGTCTCCTTGCAAGGCTATCACACTTTGGTAATTACCCTCGAGGTCCGTCAGCCTTTTACTTAACGTGTCCAGTAACGCGGTCGTAGCCATAGATTGGTTCTTTAGTTCCTGCATTTCAGCGATCATCTTAGCCTGACCAGCGGAAATCTTCTTCATTTCGGCAAGCAGCGCGGCATTATCTGGACCAGGATTGCTTTCAATATCACCGGAGAGCAATAATAGGGATCTAATCACGGAAAGACACTGAAAAACAATGGAAAAGCAGCACTGCGGGCTCGGTAGCTGCACAAGACAATAATTACTTGTTTTTTTAGCGAAAAGAGGATGAGATTTACAGACCTGCATGATGAACAGAAGCGGATTAGTGGACCGCATCATGGCAGTGCCACCGAGCCCACAGCGCGCGGGGGGTATTCGCTGCTCCTTTATAGGCCGCTGGCTGGCTGTTGACGATGGCGGTAGGGCGAATGGCATCTTGTCGAGGATCCATGCTTGGACTGGTGGCGCCATTGAACGGGACGATTGGTTGCCGATTCCGATTTGCAAATTGATGACACAGCTGGTGCACGGGTTCGCCTTGGCCAACGAAGCGCTCGTTGATTCCGCGGGAAAGGGCAGCAACATTCGCATGACGAAGGACGTCATGATCTGCATGATGAACAGAAGCGGATTAGTGGACCGCATCATGGCAGTGCCACCGAGCCCACAGCGCGCGGGGGGTATTCGCTGCTCCTTTATAGGCCGCTGGCTGGCTGTTGACGATGGCGGTAGGGCGAATGGCATCTTGTCGAGGATCCATGCTTGGACTGGTGGCGCCATTGAACGGGACGATTGGTTGCCGATTCCGATTTGCAAATTGATGACACAGCTGGTGCACGGGTTCGCCTTGGCCAACGAAGCGCTCGTTGATTCCGCGGGAAAGGGCAGCAACATTCGCATGACGAAGGACGTCATGATCTGCATGATGAACAGAAGCGGATTAGTGGACCGCATCATGGCAGTGCCACCGAGCCCACAGGCAGTGCCACCGAGCCCACAGAAACCTTATCGAGTTTCCGCGTCAGAGCGCAAGGTAATTTCAGAGCAAGTCAGCGAGATGCTAACCTCTGGCGTAATTCAAGAATCGTCAAGTCCCTGGGCCGCGCCTGTTATCTTGGTCAAGAAAAAAATGGGTCCTGGAGGTTCTGCGTTGACTACCGACGTCTCAACTCTATAACTAAGAAGGACGTGTACCCGCTTCCTCGCATCGATGATGTCATCGACTGCCTGCATTCAGCGTACTATTTTTCATCGGTGGACTTGCGATCCGGGTATTGGCAGATCATCATGGATCCGGCTGACAAAGAAAAGACGAACTTAGTTACACCCGACGGTCTGTTTGAGTTTAATGTTATGCCATTCGGCTTGTGTAATGCCCCCGCCACAATTGAAAGATATATGGACACCGTTTTACGGGGCCTCAAATGGGAAATTTGCCTGTGTTACCTGGATGATGTGGTGATTTTTGGCCGAACATTTGAAGAAAATAATCATCGCCTTTACCTCGTTCTAACCTGTCTCGAGGAAGCTGCGCTTACACTGAACTCAAAAAATGTCGCTTTGGAGAACGTGAAACCTTGGTTCTGGGACACCTGGTGGATAAAAATGGCGTGAGACCGGACCCGCAGAAAGTCGCCGCTGTCAGCAACTTCAAGCAGCCGCAGTTTCCCAGGGAGTTGCGTAGCTTCCTGGGCGTGTGTTCTTACTTTCGTCGATTTGTTCCGAATTTCGCAGATAAAGCACAACCACTGACTGACTTGCTGCAAAAGGATGTCCCTTTCCACTGGACACCGGATTGCGAAGCAGCCTTTAAGCAGCTTCGGTTCATACTGACTTCAGGACCGGTACTACGCTATTTCGATCCTTCTGCTGAAACGGAAATTCATACAGATGCCAGTGGAATCGGCCTTGGTGCAGTGCTCGTTGAGCGCCATGGCAATGCTGAACACGTGGTCGCTTACGCGAGTCGTTCGTCGAGCAAGGCAGAACGAAATTACACAGTCACAGAACAGGAGCGCCTCGCAGTTGTTTTCGCCGTGCACAAGTTTCGCCCATACATCTACGGCCGTCGCTTCTCGGTAATCACCGACCATCATTCTCTATGCTGGTTGGTAGGCCTCCGAGACCCATCTGGACGACTGGCGCGATGGGCTTTGCGCTTACAGGAGTTCGACTTCACAGTACGCTACAAGAGCGGTAACCGGCACGCAGACGCCGACTGCCTATCGCGCCTTCCTCTACCGACGACGGAGTGCGACGCTGACAACTTCGACCAGTATATCGGCGCTATTGCCTCTGAGTTCCCTGATCTCGCGACTTTCCGGACAGCCCAACAAGAGGACCGCTCCTCAGATTCTCTGTTCGCCTCCGCAAATGAACACGTAAACCCAAGCTCTTTTGTGGTTCATGACGGCGTCCTTTACAAGAAGAATTATTCCGGACAAGGCGCCCGTCTGCTTCTAGTTGTTCCACGCACTTTACGGGCTAACGTCTTTCGGTCCTTACACGACGACGCAACCTGCGGCCACATGGCTTCGCCAGAACGCTTCAACGAATCCAGCAAAGGTTCTATTGGCCCAAGATGCGACACGACACGGAAAAATACGTTGCTGGATGCGAACAATGCCAACGACACAAACGTCCCACGGCTACGCCGCCAGGACTTCTCCATCCTGTTCCACCTCCTAACTCCCCCTTCGAGACTGTCGGTGTCGATCTGCTCGGTCCATTTCCACGATCGAGCAGTAACAATCGATGGGTCGTCGTCTGTGTTGACCACCAAACGCGCTACGCAGAAACTGCTGCAATACCTGCTGCAACGGCCCTGCACGTGTCGCAGTTTATGCTTCGCTGTATAATTCTCCGCCATGGTCCTCCACGCGTTGTCATTAGCGACCATGGACGTCAGTTCGTTGCCGACGTCGTTGAAGAGATCCTGCGTCTGTCTGCCTGCAATTTCCGCCATGCCACACCATATCACCCGCCGACCAATGGTCTTGTAGAGCGCACGAACCGGACTCTCACTAACATGCTGTCTATTTATGTCGATTCTAAGCACAAAAACTGGGACGAAGTGCTACCTTACATCACGTACGCGTACAATACGGCGAAGCATGAGACTACAGGTTACTCTCCATTTTACCTGCTGTACGCTCGCTCCCCACGATTTTGTCTCGACACTATACTACCTTTTACACTAGACGTGGAAACCTCGACAGCCGAGATGCTCTGCCGCGCAGAAGAAGCCCGTCGCATCGCACGCCTTCAAACCTTGGCATCCCAGCAGCGTTCTAAGAAACGTTACGACGCCTGCCATCGCTCCGTATCTTAGAGTAAGGGCGATCTTGTGTGGTTATGGACACCAGTCCGCAAACGTGGTTTGTGCCAAAAGTTCTTGGCTCACTATTCCGGTCCATTCGTCATTCTTGACCGCCTCAGCGGCGTCACGTACGTAATCTCGAGCGTCACAAGCAATGGTTGCTGCTCTAGCAAAACACAACTGACACACGTTGCGCGCCTTAAACCGTGCCACCATCAACCATCTGAGTGACTCGCCCAGAGGTCATCGTCTGCGAACCGGGAAGTGAAACGCGCTAGCGAAGATTCGACGAAGAGGAGGAAGAGACTCGACTGGCTCGCGAGCGACGCTGTGGATCCTTGGCTGAGCTACACCTCTGCATAACCCATATTGTAAATAAACGCGTTCCATCGTCACAATATATATATATATTCTAGGCATACATTAAGCACACCTTCTATCTTTACACACGTTCATCATCATGAGTGGTCGTCATCTACATCTGCTGTGGGGACTTGGCTTGCCTGAGTTCTGCGCCTTGGGTGTGGTCGCTTCATCGTGTATCTGGGCCTAATAAAGGTTGCCTTCACCATTACATCACAAGTGGTGAAGTGTGCTTTACAATCTTCCGTTCTCTTCCAGCCCGCTCTGCCTCCTGGAGCTCCGCTCAGGTCGTCGTTTGTGCCAGGTGTCCAGTATCATGCCTCAGGACGAGCCAATCGGCGCTTCTGCGTCTACCTCCACGGCCCCGGCTACCGCGGCCTACCCATCGTGGATTATCACAGCGCACCCGCGTGAGCCGCCCACGTTCGCCGGACTTCGGGGTGAAGATGTGGAGGATTGGTTGGACCAGTTCAATCGAGCGAGTTCCACTAACAACTCGTATGATCATACCAAGCTTCGCCGTGTTTCTTGCTATCTGACAGGCGTAGCGAAAAGATGGTTTTTCAATCATGAAACGGACATCACGGACTGGACACGTTTCTAGCAATAGCTTCGCCAAATTTTCGGCACCCTTGTGGTTCGTTCAGCTCTCGCGAAGAAGACACTGGATGCTCGCAAGCAACAATGCGGTGAGTCTTACACATCATACATAGAGGATGTGCTTGCTCTCTGTCACTGTTACAGCACGTTCATGCCTGAATCAGAGAGAGTTCGTCATCTATTGAAAGGAATCGGCACGGTCGCGTTCAATGCCTTGGTCATACAAAACCCGACCACAGTCGCAGACGTTGTTGCCACGTGCCAACGCCTAGAGGAACTTGAGTCCCAACGGTTACCGTCGGACAGCACTGAAAACAACACCACGACTGATGCCTATTTCGTGCAATGATCCGAGCGATTATACAGGAAGAGCTACAATCTTTCGGCCCCTCAATGACACCGAGTCCACCTCCCCCCTCCAACACTGTTTTGCGCGACGTTATCAAAGAGGAGTTGGCGTCCATGACCGGGCCAGCGTATGTAGACTCTCTAGTACCTCGGCTCCAGCCGACGTACGCACAAGTCCTCGCTGGCTCACCACCCGTCATACAACCGATGCCCGCACACTCGACGCCTGTCCCACTGGCTTCGTTAACTCCGAGTGCGCCTTGCCAGACTTTTCACCCACTATGGCGGCCGCCTCGTCCGATCTGTTATTACTGAGCTATCGGGGCCACATTGCACGCTTCTGTCGGAAGCGTCAGCAGGACGAGCGTCGTGGATTCGACACCTACGGACAGGATGATGGCAACAACTGGTACGCTTTCCAACGTCGTCCTTATGATCCGCCGCTACGTCGCTCACCGTCTCCAACTGCGACATCTGAGCCAACTACTTCTTACCGCTCTACTAGACGCCACTCACCATCTCCCCTCTGCCGCTCCACGTCTCCATTGCGACCTGCCTCGCAATTCACCCACTAACGGCCGGAAAACTAACCTCTGTAGCTTTTGGAGGAAAAGCTGCATCGAACGAAAAGACAGAAATTCTTCCATTGCGTCCATATAAAACGATATCTGTTTTAATAGAAGGTGTGTACTTGGACGCTTTAATAGACACTGGTGCTTGTTTGTCTGTGATTGATAGTTTCTTGTGCTCACGTCTGCGAAAAGTCACCACCCCTTATGATGTACCTACACTGCTCGCTGCTAAGGGGACGCCATTAGACCTGCCGCTATGTGCACCACTTGTGTTTTCATACCTGGTCTTCTCCATTTTGTGCAATTTGCCGTGCTGAGTTCGTGTGCCCCCCAGCCTATATTAGGCTGGGACTTTCCGTCTACAGTGAACGCTCCCATCTGCTGTCAAGAAAATGATTTTCATATGATGGAAACTGACTATGCTCTTTATGCGGATGACAAGCCCGTTCGCTTGCTCAATGCGGAAGGTGCCGAGCTACCACCTGGTCATCAGCGAATAGTTACTATCACTTCTAATGTGATCGTCTCTGGTGACGTGTTTGTCCAACCATCTGCACGCTGTCTCGCAAGAGGTATAGCCCTTGTTTCAGGTCCAGCGCGGTTCCACAATGGCTCCGGACTTCTTTACCCTACAAATCAGACGTCTGAGAAAATTCTCATTCCTAAAGGCACCACAATGGCTTGCGTTACAAAATCCTAACCTGTCTCTGTTGTCCCGCTTATGCCAGTGAGTTCTGACCTTCCTTCTATTGGACGTTCCTCAAGCGTTTCTGTTCTTGCTGCGACTATTAGTACAGAGCTGATCTCTACACAGACAGATGAGTTACTTACCTTGCTACAAAAGCATAGGAGATTCTTTGATGCCCATTCCTCATCTCTGGGACAGACGTCATTTATTAGGCATCGTATCCAGACCGATGGCACTTCCATAGTACGCCCTCGACCATATCGCGTCTCTTCGTCCGAGCGTGAGGTCATTGAACAAAATGTAGCCGTTATGCTGCAACAGAACATTATACGTCCCTCCACGAGTTCTTGGTCATCGGCTGTTGTTTTAGTAAGGAAAAAAGATGGCTTCGTGCGATTTTGCATGGACTACAGAGCACTTAATAAGATTGCCCACAAAGGATGTTTACCCTATGCCACGCATAGACGATGCTTTCGATTCACTGCAAGGTGCCGAGTACTTCTCAAGCCTAGAGCTGCGTTCAGGTTACTGGCAAATACCAATGCACGAGGATGACAAAGAAAAGACAGCGTTTTCAACACCAGATGGGCTGTACGAATTTAACGTCATGCCATTCGGTCTTTGCGATGCTCCAGCAAAGTTGGAGCGGATGATACACAGTTTTACGAGGCTTGAAATAGAAGACTTGCTTGTGCTGTTTAAATGATATCGTTATTTTCTCGACAATCTTCTCTCAGCACTTGCAACGACTGGACTAAGTTCTCACGTGCCTTGCAAACGCAGGCCTTCAGCTGAACACCAAGAAGTGCGGTTTTGCGAGCAAGACGATTAAAATGTTAGGCCACATCGTAAGCAAGGATGGTATTCGTTCTGATCCAGACAAGATTTCTGCTGTCCAACACTTCCCGCATCCTGAAAAAGCGAAAGATTTGCGCAGTTTCCTCAGCCTCGCTTCTTATTTCCGCTGATTCATTCGAGACTTCACCTCAATAGCTTCACAATTGCACAAGTTGCTCGGATCAGGCATCGCCTGTGTGTGGTCTCCTGAATGTGAAGTGACGCTTGCCCAACTGAAGTGTGCTCTAACACCCGAACCAGTCCTCTGCCATTTCGACGAAACCGCGCCTACGCTCCTGCATACATACGGTAGTGGTCAAGGCGTTGGTGGAATTCTCCTATAGCGAGACAAATCTTCACGTGAGAAAGTCGTAGCATACGCGAGCCGTGCACTGACCTCCGCCGAAAAGAATTATACCATCACCGAACAGGACTGCCTAGCGGTCGTATGGTCGATACAAAAGATTTGACCTAATCTTCACGGCCGCCACTTTACTGTGGTTATGGACCATCACGCCTTGTGCTGGCTCTCGACAATCAAGAACTTGTCCAGCTGCCTAGGTCGCTGGATTCTTCACTTACAAGAATACGACTTCACGATTACACACAAGTCGGGAAACAAACATCAAGACGCCGACGCACTTTCGCGTTGCCCACTCTCTTCGGAGCCACTTAACAAACCCGCCACTGCCGCACTCGAGAAGCTTTCGGCCATCTCATCCCTACATGTTTCGTCCTTAGTTACTGTGGACCCAACTTCTTCAAGCGAGTGTGGTTTGTTCTTATCTCACCAACGTGCTGACTCTTACTGTCGCCGCATTATGAACCGTCTCGACGGGACTTGCCGGCCCCCTAACGCCCGTCTTCGCCGACATCTGACGAAATTCAAGCTCAACAACCATGTCTTGTACCGTCATATCTACCACCCTGATGGTCAACGCTGGGTGCCCATTCTACCTCGCTCTCTTCGGGCTCAAGTCCTCAACTCATATAACGACGACGTATCTGCTGGACACATGGGCTTCCTGAAAACGTATGACCGCGTAAGATGTCACTACTACAGGCCTGGCTTGTCCACATGTGTCGCGAAGTACGTTGCCTCATGCGCCCTTTGTCAGTGTCGCTAGCTACCTACATCTACTCGAAGTGGACAATTAAAACCGCTCCCGTGTCCCCTGCAAGCACTTGAGGTAGTTGGCGTTCACCTGTATGGTCCGCTTCCCATGACTGTCACTGGCAATCGATGGATAGTTACAGCTGTCGACCACCTGACCCGCTACGCCGATACAGCTCCCATGCCTTCTGTATCAGCTTCGGAAGTGGCCGACTTCAACCTTCGAGCAATAATTCTTCGTCAAGGAGCTCCTCGTGTAATCCTGAGCGACCGTGGAAGAGTATTTCTTTCAGAACTCGTCGAAGAAGTGCTCAAGGCGTCCGGCACTACACACAAATCAATCTCCAGTTACCATCCTCAGACGAACGGCCTGACTGAGAGCTTTCAACGTACACTGTCAGATATGATAGCGATGTATATCGAACCGGACCACAGAAACTGGGACACCATTTTGCCATTTGTCACTTTTTCGTATAATACCTCTGTACAGCGCACAACCGGTTACTCGCCGTTCTGCCTCGTCCACGGTCGCTTCCCCTCTTCTTTCGTCGATGTTTCGTTCTTCTCTGCGCCTGTTAAACCATGTTCATCTTCAAGTGAAGAATACGTGTCTCGTCTACTTCATTGCCGCCAGCTGGCTCGCGTCAACACTGAATCCAAGCAACAGGATCGCAAGCTTGAATATGATGCCTCTCATCGTGCCGTGTCCTTTAGCCCTGGCGGCGAAGTCCTCTTTCTTACACCCATTCGCACTCCCAGCCTGTGCGAGAAGTTTCAATTACGTTTTATTGGCCCCTACACTGTCTTGGAGCAAACGTCTCCTGTGAATTATCGCGTGGCACCCGTTCTTCATCCAACGGACCGCCGCTGCAGGGCAGCAGAAATAATCCACGTATCCCGCATGAAGCCTTTCATACGGCGTTCCTCTTCACTTTAAACTGCGGCCAACAACTGCGGTCAGGATGACCGCATTCACGTGGGGGGGGGGGGGGGGGTAGTACATCTATCTTCACACATGTTCATCATGAGTGGTCGTCATCTACATCTGCTGTAGGGACTTGGCTTGCCTAAGTTCTGTGCCTTGGCTGGGCTTTATAAAGGTTGCCTTCACCGTTACATCACAATATATATATATATATATATATATATATATATATATATATATATATATATATATATATATATATATATATATATATATATATATATATATATATATAGTGTAGGCATCTATTATGCGCTTCATCCTCATCTGGACAGCAGTCAATCATAATCACCTGTTCTGGCTGACAATCATCGTCGTCTTTGAACGTGCGCTTCATTTTCGGGTCCGTTGCGCTTGTTCGTTCCCGAGTTCATGGCCAACAAACCTCATTACAACCGAGTCGTCATACGTGGTGGAAGTGGATTGACGATCCCGGTCCTCTCCTCACGACACCTATTCGCTGGAGCTCCGTTCAGGCCGCCGCTTGGACCCTCAGTCCGCCAACATGTCTCAAAGTGAGTGGGCGGACGCCCTTTCTGCTCCCATCCCTGCACCGCAAGCTCCTCCTGTTCACATCGTAAACCACCAGTGCGACCCTCCGATCTTCGCTGGCATCCGCGGCGAAGATGTGGAGGACTGGCTGGATCAGTACGAGCGAGTAAGTGCAACTAATCACTGGGACGACGCTAACAAGCTCCGCCAAGTATCGCTTTATCTCACGGGCGTTGCCAAGACATTGTTCTGGCACCATGAGATTGACTTCGCCGACTGGCCTGCCTTCAAGCAGAAGCTTGGCCAAGTATTCGGCGCACCTGCCGTTCAACCCGCTTTAGCGAAGAGAACCATAGATACTCGCCAACAACATCCCGGAGAGTCGTACACATCGTACAACGAGGATGTCCTTGCGCTTTGCTGGCGCGTCAATTCTTCGATGTCCGAGTCAGACAAACTGCATCACATCCTGAAGGGCATCGGAAGCATTGTCTACAATGCCCTTGTTGCCCAGAATCATTCTACTGTCGCTGACGTCGTCTCTACGTGTCAGCGTCTCGACGAACTTGATTCTGTTCGCCTTCAGTCGGGCACTAGCAAACACCGTCCAGCAGACCGGGACCTGCGTGACATGATACGGGAGATCATACGTGAAGAACTACAACCAATGGGCTTCTCACCACGTTCTCCATCTGTCACACAGCCTTCAAGCATGGCCTTGCGTGACATCGTAAGGGAGGAACTAACATCATTCACCAGTCCAGCCCACGTACAGCCACCTCCGTCCAGCCCTCCAACGTACGCGCAAGTTGCGGCCGCGCCTCCTCGCAACGTAAACTCTACGTTGCCGCTGCCATCGTTCACGTCGGTTGCTACTGCACCACTGGTCCACTTCCGGCCAACGCCAACCAACCCTGCATCTGCCCACTTGAGTGCGCTATCTCCCGGTGTGCTGAACGCATTCCACTACCCGCCTTGGCGCCCGTCTCGCCCAACATGTTCTAAAGACGATAGTCTTTCTTGGGGACCTTCGACGGAAAAATTTTAATCTGTCTGTCTGTACATTTGTCTGTTCGTCTGCTTTAACGATACTCCAAACGGCACCAAACGACCAACCCCATCCGCAACGCCCACCAATATTGTTCAAGGTTTAGCGTTCATAGTTGCGCGATTGTCAATTAAAAGGCAAATATAGCGCATATCTGAGGCGCCATAACAACACGTCAATGTTTTGTATGCCTGCGTTTATACTAGAAGAAGCACACACAAGTAACTCTAAGGACTGCAGCGTTTATCACGCTGCGCTGACAGTGCAACGCGATGCTGAAGAAGGTGTTTCAAACGCTTCGCTACGACGACACGGTGGTGGCACCTGCCCGTCGCTTTAAATTTACACCTTATCACCTCAAATACTGGCGCGCTTCTTTCTCCGCAGTCATGCACGCCTTCGTTTTCGAGCTTAACTGCCAGATGGCGCTAGTATCTAACGTGCCTAGATGCGCTTGTTCGCCTCTGCTACACGCTCGAGGCACTCTAACGCAGCGCCTTCAGAATACCATTCCCCGATTTTCTTGCACAGAACATCCAATAAACGTTTTGTTCACTCTCTTCTATCGTCTTTCAACGACATTTGCATAGTAACATATAGATTCGGGCGGATATTGTGGCCATATATCGCGCCTCTGCCGCAAGCGCCAGCAGGACGAGCGTCGCGGGTACGACATGCGTGAACGAAACTTTTTCAGTGGGGATTCTTACGCCCAGCGTTATTCTTCTAGATATCAGCGGTCTCCATCTCCGCCCGCACCGACTGAGACGCGGAACACTTACCATTCAAGCCGACGCCAATCACCTTCGCCCTTTCGTCGCTCCTCCTCTCCTATTCGGACAACCTCGTTTACCACTGGCAACCAGTCGGAAAACTAAATGATGCAGCTTTCGGAGGAGAAACTGCATGTAACAGTACGACTGATATTCCTCAAGCACGCCCGTTCAACATGGTTTCTGTTATGGTGGAAGGAGTTCTCGTGGATGCTTTGGTGGACACCAGTGCAACAGTTTCTGTGATTAGATATGATTTGTACAAACACCTAAAAAAAAGTAATGACACCTCATAATGAACCCACTCTAGTCGAAGCCCAGGGGAACACTATCCGCGCTTTTGCTCTTTGTACTGCTCGTGTTTTTATCGATGACATCCTGCATTGCATCCAGTTCACTGTTCTTACCCGGTGCTCTCACCAGCTAATTCTAGGGTGGGACTTCCTATCTTCTTCTTCAGCCGCTATATGTTGTAGTGAACGGATTCTGCACCTAACTAATACAGACTCTATGTTAGACGAAGGCGTTTACAAGCCACTACGCCTGTTCGCTCACGAAGATCTGAAACTACCGCCACTACAAGTGCGAATTGTAACCCTGACTTCTAAGGACATCGACCCCGGTGACGCCTCGGTGTCCCCTTCATCGACTTGCGTCGCTAAAGGCGTAGTCCTTGCGTCAGGTGTCATACGCTTTCACCATGGCTCCGCGCTTGTCATTGCTACGAATGTAACACCGGAAAAAGTTCTCCTCCAGAGGGCACTGCAGTAGCCTGTGTTGTGGCTACTGCAGTGCCACAACACAGGCTGCTGCAGTGCCTACAGGCTACTGTAGCGTTATGGTACACAGGCTACACAGGCTACTGTAGCGTTATGAGAACGTAAGGCGCTAGCGTAAAGCTTGATTAGGTCTATTACGGTGTACGTTTTTTTTAGTATTTTGTACTGTGTCTTTTTTTTTCTCCAGCCACCACGTGGCTGAGGTCTGCGCGTAGACCGACCACGTGCATGCGCAGGTGCTGTGAAGTGTAGCGTATTTATTTATTATTGTGGTTCTTTTTGGCTTAGACCAGTGTATTTTAGTACAGTTTTCTAACACGTGGGCATCGGTAAACTGAGCTAGCCATGGTCAAAAAGACCGTAAAGTGTTCAGAGTGCGGGGTAGGTTGGAAGGTGGAAGTTAGTGCGGAGGAGAAAGCAGAAGATGACGCCAAGTGTAGACAGTGCGAGTTCGAGGAGAAAATGAAAAATATGATGGCGGTCCAGAGTGGGCTCATGGAGAAAATCGCAGAGCTGGAGAATGCATTGGCGAAGGAGCGAGAGAAAACGTCAGCCATGGAAGAAAGGCTCCGGTCAGCCGAGAAGGGCCTATCGAACGTCGTGAAAGGGAACGAAGACGCAGGTGACGGCGGAAGCATTATGGCGACGACCCCCCGTGCGGGAGAGATGAAGGAAACAGGCATGACAAAGGCAGATACATTGGCCACAGGGCCCAGCTACCGGGAAGTAGTTTTGAGGGAGGGAGGGAGCAAACCAGCAGCCGTGACTCACGCTAGTCACCTAGTCAGCAGCCAGGTGCAGGTTTCAGAAGGAATGTCTGAACAGGTCATCATCGCCGGTGACTCAAATTTAGTCCGATGCGCAGCGGCAATCAAAGAAAGGGTGAAAGGCGACAAGAGAGTTGCAATAGGGACGTTCCCAGGACAAACGCTGGGGACAGTAATGAGTCAAGCGGGTGAACAACTCGCAGCTAAAGCTAACAATCGTAACCTCGTTGTAATTGCGGGAGGGCTAAATGACGTCCTGAAAAAAGAATCGTCAGGACTAGCGACGACCTTGGCGAAAGGGGTGGATGACATGCGCGCCGTGTCCCCCCAGGTGCAAATTGTAGTATGCACAGTACCGGAAGTACCAGTACGCAACGTCAACCTGCAAAGAGCGGTTGTCGACGCAAACAAAGAGATATGGCGAATTAGTCGAGAGAAGGGTTTCGAGGTAGTGGATTTAAACAGGGAAGTGCACAGGTGGGGTGGATTCCAAAGAGACAAGATTCATTTCGATAAGTGGCTTGGACACGAGGTGGGCTGGCGACTGGCAGGACGCGCAGTAGCTTTTTTGGGGGGCTCACGGGCCCTTCGGAGTCCGGGGTAGCTCGTAACAGGGAAAACAACCAGGAGGACGCTTTGACAGGTAGAATTGCGAAAAACCAAAAAAAAAGGTAAAAGAAAAAGGAAAAAGGCGCGTGTTGCAATTAGTTACATAAACATGCAGGGTGGCAGAAAGAAGGCAAAATGGTTAGAGATTGAGGAGCAGTTAAACAAAGAACAGATAGGCGTGTATGCGGTTACAGAAACACACCTTAGAGACTTGGAAGAGCCACCACATATTGAAAATTATGTTTGGGAAGGGTGTAACAGGACCATATCGGAAAGGAAAGGTGGGGGTGTAGGAATGCTAATTCATCGCGGAGCCAAATGGGTTAGAGTGAAACAGACGTGTTCAGAACACCTCTGGGTTCTGGGCACAGTAGGTGAAAAGGAAACGTGGCTAGGGGTAGCCTACTTGTGGACGGGGAATAACTGCAGAGAAAAGAATCAGGAGATAGTGGATTGCATGAGTTCGGATATTAAGGAATTTGGTAATGGGGCCGAAATCATCCTTCTAGGGGACATGAATGCCCACATACATGACCTTGACGGATATTCAGACACCAATGGGAAGTTATTACTAGATCTTTGCGAGCAACATAGTCTGGAGATAGTTAACACGGGGCCTAAATGTGACGGCCAGATCACATGGGAAGTCGGAAACAAGCAATCAAGTATTGAATATTGTCTCATGACTGAAGGAATTTACCACAAATTGACAGAAATGAGGATAGACGAGGAAGGCATGAACAGCTTGGGTAGTGATCATAAACGAATAACATTACAAATGGGATACGAAACTGAAAATATGAGCATGGAATCAAAGTCTGGCAGCTCGTATTTAAATGACAAACAAATAATAAATATAGCCGCAAGAGTCGAGGAAGAAGTAGGCGAAGTACCAGGCAAGGACTGGGAGTATAGTGAGCTGTTACATCTAATGACGAAGGAGATAGGGAAAGAGAAGAAAACTGTTTGCTGGAAAGGAAAAAGGAAGCCAAAAAGTTGGTGGAACAAGGAAATCCGGGAGGCGATCGAGAAGCGACGCGAAGCATCACGGGAGCATAGAAAGGCAAAAAAGGAGAAGCGGCCGCAGGACGAAGTCAAAAAAATATGGGAAATATATTTAGAGAAAAAATCCCTTGTACAGAAATTGGTAGAGGCAAAAATTAAAGGTGAAAGTGAACGCTGGATGACAGAGATACACGAAAAAAAGGAGGCCGCGCCTAGGATTTTTTGGAGCCACATAAAGGCGCTAGGTAGGAAGTCTGTCACAACGCAACAACATATTCTAGATGAAGGAGGAAATCAATTGGAAGGGTACGAAGCGCTAGGTTACATCCAAAAGGTAACAGCCGATTCGCTTTCAAAAGAGCGTCCAGGGGATCTCCCCGGTGAGTAAAAGTAAAAGTGTGGCGGAGAAAGCAACAGAGGAAGAGCTAGTACTTGATAATTTCAACTGGAAAAAGGCAGAAGGAAAAATTCCAAAGCGCACTGCCGCGGGTTTAGATGGGATTCCCGTTAGCCTCATTAACGAACTAGGACATAACACTAAAGAAGCATTGTTAAAAGCAGTAGAAAAAAGCTTAAAGGACGGACAAATACCGGACAGTTGGCGACAAAGTAGAATGAACTTAATCTATAAAGGCAAGGGAGAAAAGGACAAGATTCGCTCGTATAGACCACTAACCATTACATCGGTACTATACAGGTTGGCGATGCAAGCAGTAAAAATGAAAATAGAAACATGGGCCGAACATAACGATATTTTGGGAGAACTTCAGAACGGATTTCGAGTCGACAGGCGGTTAGACGATAACCTGTTTGTTCTCACTCAGTGTATAGAAATATCTAAAATAGAGAATAGGCCCTTGTACGTGGCTTTTCTAGACATCACTGGGGCATACGACAACGTTAATCAGGAAATTTTGTGGGATATATTGAAAGGAATGGGCATGGGCGACGACTGTATACAGCTTTTGAGGGAGATATACCGAGAAAATACAGTTTGCATAGAGTGGGAAGGAATGCGTAGCAAAGAGAACGTTGAGGTTAGCAAGGGTCTGAGACAGGGATGTCCTTTGTCCCCGCTGTTATTCATGCTGTACATGGTGAGTATGGAAAAAGCGCTAGAAGGTAGCAACATTGGTTTTAATCTGTCACACAAACAGGGCGGCATGATGATTGAGCAGAAGCTTCCAGGTTTATTTTATGCGGACGATATCGTCTTATTTGCGGACAGTCGAGATGATATACAGCAGCTGGCGAATATATGCGGAAGGGAAGGTGAAGCTCTTGGACTAGGATTCAGTGTAACGAAGTGTGGATTGATGGTATTCAATGATCCCTGTGATCAGACGGTGTCCATACAAGGCCAAGAAATACCGAGGGTAAGTGAATACAAGTACCTTGGAGTATGGGTAAATGAGAGTGATAGATACATGGAGGTACAGGAAAAAGCCTCGGCAGCAAAAGGAAAGAGGAATGCGGCAATAATGAAGCACAGAGCGTTGTGGGGATACAATAGGTATGAGGTGCTTCGAGGTCTGTGGAAGGGTGTAATGGTTTCAGGGCTTACTTTTGGGAACTCAGTGGTGTGCATGAGGGCAGAGGTGCAATCGGGAATGGATGTAAATCAAAGGACTGTGGGACGCCTCGCGTTGGGTGCTCACGGGAAGACGACAAACGAGGCTGTAAAGGGCGATATGGGGTGGGCAGGTTTTGAGGCGAGGGAAGCGCAGAGCAAAATAAGGTTCGAAGAAAGGCTAAGAAATATGAAGGAGAGTAGATGGGCAGAGAAGGTGTTCCGTTATTTGTATAGGAAGAGCGTGGACACACAGTGGAGAAAAAGAACTAGAAGACTCACTAGTAAATATACGGCTGGTATTGTAAGCCATATGTCAACAAAGAGCGTGAAGGGAAAAGTCAGGGAGGCGGAGAGGATTTACTGGATGGCAGCTATGGAGAAAAAACCGGCTTTGAGTAACTACCGAAAGGGCAAAAATGAAATAAGGAGGGAGGCATTTTACGATAATTCAAGGGGAAGCGCTTTACTGTTTGAAGCGAGATCGGGTTGCCTTAGAACGCGTAGTTATAAAGCAAGATTCAGTAAAGAAGAAGAACAATGCACATGCTGCGGGAAAGATAAGGAAACGGCGGAGCATGTTCTGATTGAATGTGGAGATATCCACCCAGGTGTACGTTTGGGCACGAGCCTACAGGAAGCCTTGGGTTTTAGGGACAACAATGGAAAGCTGAACACACCCGCGATTGAAATAAGTAAGAGACGGTTAGAGTATTGGTGGCAGAAAATTAGAGAGAAAGGACAAAAATAAATATTGGAAAATTAAAATATGGACAGTGTGCCGTAAATGGCAGAGAACTTAAGCTGAAAATTTACCTTGTTTTCCATTAAGATAGAATTTATCGAAGTAGAGGCATTAGGCCAACATCAAAAAAAGAAAAAAGGTTTTTTTTTTTGTCGAGCCTGGTGGCATACTTGTCACCACCCCGTTATAAAGGGGACGCTCATAGCATCCATCCATCCATTGTGGATGCGGAGCCTCTCAGCGTCACGCCACTTAAAACTGCCTCTACCAACGACCCTTCTATGAGAAAGCCTGGTTCTTCCTCTCCCTTCACAGCACTTATGAGTGATGACCTAACAGCTATGCAGGCGCAGCAGTTGCTTGCTTCGTAAACGAAACACGCCGATTTTTTCGACACTTGCTCCTCAACGTTGGGCCGAACTACCACTGCAGCGTGATTCGCATTCAGACCGAGGGAACATCTATAGTTCATCGCCGCCCGATCCGCATGTCTCTCACTGAGCCAAATATCATCGAGAAAAACATAGCTGACATGCTTTAACGAGAAATAAGTCGTTCATCAACTAGCTCTTGTTCATCCCCTGTTGTTTTGATACGAAAAGAAATGGCTCCGTGCGCTTTTGCGTCTATTACCGGGCACTTAACAACATCACACGCAAGGACGTATACTCCATGCCACGCATCGACTGTTCCCCTTTATTCACTGCAAGGCGCCGAATACTTTTCAAGCCTTGATTTGCGTTTGGGATATTGGCAAATTTCTATGCATGACAACAACAAATAAAAAATGGCATTTGCTACTACTGATGGCCTATACGAATTTAACGTTATGCCTTTTGGGCTCTGTAATGCGCCCGCGACGTTTGAACGCATGATCGACACCGTCCTGCGTGGTCTGAAATGGAAGACGTGTCTTTGCTACCTTGATGACATTATCATCTTTTCATCAACGTTTTCTCAGCACCAGAGGCACTTGGATGACGTCCTAACTTGCCTCGCCGGCGCGAGTCTGCAGCTCAACACCAAGAAATGCCGTTTCGCAACCAAATCCATCAAGGTTCTCGGTCATGTCGTGAGCAAGGACGGTATTCGCCCTGACCCCAAAAAGATTGCTGTCATTCTTCGATTCCCACGCCCCACAAGACCTAAGGATTTGCGAAGTTTTATTGGCCTCGCATCCTATTTTCGTCATTTCATACGAAATTTCGCTTCAATAGCTGCGCCACTTCGCAAACTACTTACTTCTAATGCGTCCTTTGTGTAGTCCGAACAATGTCAGTCGGCCTTTGACCTATTGAAGGAAGCTCTCACGTCAAAGCCTGTACTCTGCCTTTTGATGACACCACCCCGACACTCCTGCATACCGACGCCAGCGGTTGCGGTATAGGTGCTGTTGTCCTCCAACGCGATAACTCTGGATGGGAAAGGGTGGTGGCATACGCTAGCCAAGTGCCTACTTTTACTGAAAAGAACTATACCATCACTGAGCAGGAGTGCCTCGCTGTGGTTTGGTCCATACAAAAGTTCCGCCCTTATCTGTACGGCCATCAATTCACCATCGTAACGGACCACCACGCCTTATCCTGGCTTTCTACAACGAAGAACTTGTCCGGATGCTTGGGTTGTTGGATTTTACGCTTACAGGAGTATCAGTTTGAGATTATTTATTAATCTGGCAAAAACATCAGGACGCCGACGATCTTTCTCGTTGCCCACTACGTACGGCTTCGTTCAACACTCCAGCTGCCATCTCCAACGACACCAGTGCGGTCGTGACTCTCAGTTCTGTTGCCTTGCTCGCCTTGCTGTACCAGCTGCCAATCAACGATGACGAACCCTTCAGTTCTCGCCAGCAGGCTGACCCGTGCTGCAGGCGCATTGTAGACCACCTCGCAGGAGCTACGCGTCCACCCTTGCGCAGCTTCGTCGACAACTCGAGGACTTCAATCTTCAGGACGGTGTGCTGTATCGTCACATTTATCATCCTGGCGGTCAACGCTGGGTACCTGTTCTGCCACGCGCTCTTCGGCATCATGTACTGAACGCCTTTCATGACGATTTGATTGCTGGCCATCTCGGCTTTCACAAAACCTACGACCGCATTCGAAGCTGCTTTCATTGGCCTGGCCTTTCTACCAACGTAGCAAAGTACGTGGGTTCTTTCTCTCCGTGCCAACTTCGCAAACTTCCGACATCTCCTTCTGCTGGTCAATTACAGCCAATGACGTGCCCTACATCACATCTCGAGGTCGTCGGGGTCGATCTTTATGGGCCTCTTTCTGTTACAGGCGCTGAAAATAGATGGATAGTCACCGCCGTAGACCATCTGACACGCTACGCCGAGACTTCAGTAGCTACTGGTTCAGTATCGGAAGTTGCTGACTTTGTTCTTCAGGCCATAATTCTACGTCATGGTGCTCCTCGTGTACTTCTAAGTGACCGTGGAAAGGTGTTATATCACAGCTTTTAGGTGAAGTTCTTCGCGTTTCTGGTACTACACACAAAACGGCGTCCAGCTACCACTCTCAAACAAACGGTCTGACCAAGAGATTTCGTCGACCCTTGCCGACATGATCACCGTGTATATTCAACCCGATCACAGAAAGTTGGATAAACTTCTACCGTTCCTCACTTTCGCCTACAACACCGCTTTTCAGCGCACAAATGGCTGTTCACCGTTTTATCTAGTTTACGAACGTTCACCTACTATCTTTATTGACGTTTCCTTCTTCACCAGCAATAGCTCTCCATCACCGTCTTCTTGCGAAGAATATATTTCTCGACTTGCCCAGTGCCGCCAGCGCGCTCGTATGAACACGGAAGCTACGCAACAAGCAAGGAATCCTTCGCGACAAATCTTACAAATCACCTGTGCTGCGAAAACTAACGTGTTCAATTGTTCTTTTCCTGTGTATCCACCCCTTATGTAATACCCCCGAGTGGGGTCCTTAAGGAAATAAAAATGAATGAATGAAAAGGCTGTCTACGACACCTCTCATCGTGTGGTATCATTTCAACCAGGTGACGAGGTGCTGCTATTGACACCAATTCGCAGACCTGGTCCGTGCGACAAGTTCCAGCCTCAATTCATCGGCCCATACGTAGCTTTAGAGCAGACTTCACCTGTCAGCTATCGTGTGACACCCCTTGTCGTGCTAACCGACCGCCTTTACCGCAGCAACGAAATTGTACACGTTTCCCGCATGAAGCTTTTCACACGACGTTTCTCGTCACCTTGACTACCCGCCCACAGTGGCCAGGCTGGCCGCTTCCACGTGAGGGGAATGAGTGTAGGCATCTATTATGCGCTTTATCCTCATCTGCACAGCAGTCAATCATCATCACCTGTTCTGGCTGACAATCATCATCGTCTTTGAACGTGCACTGCATCTTCGGGTTCGTTGCGCGTGTTCGTTCTCGATTTCACGGCTAATAAACCTCGTTACAACCGAGTCGTCATAATATATATATATCCCGGCTGACGAGTGAGGTAGGTCTGCCCCCCCCCCTCGCACTTGCGAAAGAGTTGGTACGCCACAGACTACAAACGAACGTGACACTACGATCTGCGAACTTTTAGGCCTTATTTGAAATGAAGTGCTTCCCGTAGACTCTGTAGTGGTCTGCACTGTGATCCATGTCCTTGCTGTTGATCCCAGCAAGTCATTAGGTCCTCCTGCGAACGGGTAATTCCTTTGCACACGCACACTCGCGATTAAAACCAACCTCCATCGCGTTTTCACCTGTGCCACTATATCGCAGAGCGGGAACTGCATCCATACAGAGCGCAGTTGATCATTAATTGTGCGAGGAAAAGGGAAGTCTTAAAGGGGTACTGACACATAAACTTTCGCCTCGTGTTTTTCTGCATCAATGTGTTGCTGGGGGCCTCTTAGTCATGACACCACACATCGTTTGCTGCAGCACGCGACAGACAATTACTTACAGACCCACTGTTATCGATCAGTTTCAGTTTCGCTTTGTGAGAGCTCCAAAAACTTGGTGCAACTGTCGCCACCTAGCGTGTGCAGATCTCGATTACTTTACCCCGCAGAACTCTGACACACTTTCGCACGGTACGCATCATGAGTTATTTTCGAATAGGAAATGGTACTGCAGTGTCACCAAATACATATGTTTCTAAGCCTGCGCAACTGCCCCACACTCGCAACTAGCCGCCAAAAACTGCGGGAACAAACACGGCAAAAAATAATAAATGGCAGCTATGGCATGATCATAGCTTGTTTTGTTTACTGCAGCGCGGTGACGTGGGGGCAGTAGGGGGTCACCTCAGGGTCGGTCCACTTCGATGGTGTGAATGGCGCGATGAAGTCAAGAGCTCACGCAAACTTCAAAATTATTTTAAAATACTTTCCCAGCTATATTCGCTGTTGATACTTTGCAGATGATATACGAATGTTCTTGGGAATCTCGGCCGTGAAGTTTTGTGTCAGTGCTCTTTTGAGAAAAAACTCACAACTTTGCCGCAAAAGCGAAGCAATGAACGTGATAGCAACAAATCGGAAGGTCACGCGCAAAATGGCAAGAAAATCGAAAAACGTCCCGCGTTTCTCATACACTTATGACGCACGAAACGTACTCACTGCAGGTACAGATAAACGCGAATAAGCGTTTACCACCCTGCTCCCTTTGCCCCCTCTTCATGGGGCAAAGGACGCCTGGGAGATAAGACCGGGCGCCACCGTGTCGTGGAGATGTGGCGACGCGCGCTCATAACGCCATTTTGCTGGTAAGGCTGAAAACACGTTAGTTCCCCCGAGATGCCCATAACCAACGGCAAGTGGTAGATATAAGTAGCTTGCCATTTGAACGTTGAATGAGATGCACCTACGTGACTCAGTGGCTAACCCCTCGCACTCGCAATCGAGAAGTCTGGCGGTCTATTCCGAGAACTGGAGTCTTTTTCTGGATTATTTTTCGTTCTTGCGTTTTCACATACTGAACGCCCCAAGCGTTTAAATCACCAAGTAATAAAAAAATAAAAATGAGTGCTACGCATCTGCGGCTTGTACAGTATTTTTCCTAGCTGAATGTAGCACGTCAGAATATTTTTTGTATCAGCCAGGCACGGTAATTAACAATAATTGCATAATGATTTTTTAAATACTGACTCTAGAGAAAAAGCATCCATTCAAGACTTGTAACTCTTATCCAGAAATAACAAAATTTTCAAGTTACAGTAAGATAACAACGCTGGTTACATTTTTTTCTAGAGTTTGTTTGAAGTGCACGGAATTAACAAAAAATATCACGTGTTTGCCACCTAACGTGCTGCGTATGAGTGCCCTCAAATGTAAGTTGAAAGAATTAGCGAAGGCTTCTCACGCAAGAAGGTCGCTTGAACAGGCTATCGGTGACTACGATGGAGGCGGCAATGGTGTGGGTTCATATATATATATATATATATATATTATGAAGTCTTGGTAGTCGACAGCGTTTATTTGAGGAAAGACCTCGCAAAACGAACGGACAGAGTCAGTAAGACGATGACGATGATGATGACCCAGAGTGGCAATGACGACTAAGAGACAAGCGGATGATGGTGATTGTGATCATGCAGGGATGAGGACGATGTAAGTAACAAATGCCCACACTAATTCCCCCCACTTGGAAGCGGACACCCTGGCCGCCGTAAGTCAAAGTGACGGGGAACGACACGTGAAAGGTTTCATGCGATATATATATATATATATATATATATATATATATATATATATATATATATATATATATATATATATTGTCGCGAGAGGAAACGATAGGCAGGAACTCGAAGTGGAGGACTGTTCACTCAGCCACAGCTGCCATTCACTTCTTCGCTCTCGTCTTCTGCCCCCAACACAGCGTGACATTACCCTCTCCCCAAAGAAAAAAAAAGAAGAAGCATCGCATGAATGCCACGGCTCCGAAAAACAACGAAAGGTAGTCAGAAATGTCTGTGTCCTTTGAAAATAAAAAGGACGAGATGAAAAATAAAGAAGCAAGAAAGTAATGCACAATTGTCTTGAAGGCTATTGCCACATCACAAATTTCTTGACTTGCAGTCAACGCGAATAGTACAGCTTTATCCTGGAAACGTGAACCACATCCGAGGAGCGTGGTCTGCGAGAACGGTGTGACGTGTCGGCTCGGATAACTTCGTAGTTCACTTCACCGAGGCGATGAAGAACTAGGTAGGGTCCGAAGTACCGACATAACAATTTTTCTGAGCGTCCCCGTTGACGTATAGGAGTCCAAACCCAGACGAGGTCACCGGGTTCGTAAATTACTGCTCTGTGGTGGGTGTTGTACCGGCGAGCATCTTGATCTTGCCGCGATAAAATGCGAAAGCGCGCCAGCTGTCGGGCGTCTTCGGCACGCTGAACAAATACATCTGCGTCCGGGGTAATCGTGTCCGGCAGAGTTCGTTGCAGCATGGTGTCAAGCATTGTGGTTACGTCGCGGCCGTAAACCAGACGAAAAGGAGCAAAGCCAGTGGTTTCACAAACAGGCTTTAACGGCACGTCGTAAGGCAGCGGCGGAGGGTATTTGTCGGTTCGCGTGACAGCGGCCTCACCTTCGGAGGTCGCCGTTTTCAGTTTCCCCGGCGTGGGCTTGCGCCACTGACACCAGGGGACCCAAAGGCGGGTCGGGCGCGGTGCGTTGATGTGGACGGACGGGGTGATGGTGACCGTGACTGTCGTCGCGGCGGGACAGGGGCGTGATGACTACCCTCCAAGTAATCCGCAATTTCATGTGGGCGCTCACCATAGCGTGGACAACGAGCATCTGGGTGGAATCCGCGTAGGCCTATTCGTCGGTAGTAACAGTCGCGATACATGTGTCCAACTTCGCCACAATGGTAGCACAAAGGACGATTGTCGGGTGCACGCCAGACGGTGGACTTCCGCGGGCCAGGACGAAAATCGGTCTGAGAAGGCAGGCGACGGGCTGGACTTTGAAAGCGTCTGGGGGTCCCGGTAGGTGCATGAACAAAATGTGCCGTCGGTGGCGTAGAGACGCGTAGGGCATCTGCGTAGGAAAGCGTGGGAGGTTCGACTTGCGATGGTGGTGCAGAGTGAACGAACTGCCTGATTTCGTTCCGAACGACGTCCGTAAGAGCAGCGCTACTGGGAGGGGACGCTGCATAAAATTTCCGAAGTTCTTCTCGTACAACTTGCCGTACGAGTTTTGTGAGGACCTCCCTGTTATCACCTCCTGGTATAAGCGAGCACGCAGCGGACATGGCCGTCTGACGCTCATACTGCGACACCCGCTGCCGAAGCATGCGCTCCATAATTGTGGCCTCACGTATGAACTCGGACACGGTCGTAGGAGGGTTGCGCACAAGGCCCGCAATAAGTTGCTCCTTTACGCCTCGCATTAGCAAGCGCACTTTCTTGTCTTCTGGCATGTGGGGGTCAGCCCGTCGAAACAATCGCGACATTTCTTCGACAAACATGGCGACGCTCTCGTTCGGCATTTGAAATCGCGAAGAGAGTGCCTGCTCCGCTCTCTCTTTCCGTTCGGGGTTACTGAACGCCTCGCGAAGCTGCCGATGGAACTCCTGCCAACTTGTGAATGAGGTTTCGTGGTTCTCATACCACACTCTTGCCGCGTCTAAGAGGGAGATATACACGTTCTTCAACTTACGGCGATTGTCCCAGTCGTTGATGGCAGCGACCCGGTCGAAATGGTCAAGCCAGTCTTCGACATCCTCACCGGCATCCCCGTGGAATGGGTTGGGTGTGCGAGGCGTGTTGATGACACAGGGTACGCTAGCGAGTGGGTCATGCTCGGTTTGGGTTGCGGATGTGGCAAACATTGTGCTCACGGAACTTGCCAAGGGGCCGTACTGTGGTGGTAGTCCTTGAAGGCGGCGGCTGCTTCGATAGATATCAGCAGATCCTGGTGCACTGGCGGTGGTTGCTTCTGGTTCAGGACCAGCAGGCATAAGACGTTGCAGTACAGTACCCAGACCGTCCACCAGTCTGTCGCGAGAGGAAACGATAGACAGGAACTCGAAGTGAAGGACTGTTCACTCAGCCACAGCTGCCATTAACTTCTTCGCTCTCGTCTTCTGCCCCCAACACAGCGTGGCAATATATATATATATATATATATATATATATATATATATATATATATATATATATATATATATATATATATATATATATATATATATACCGAATATCGCCTCTCCGCCGGGGTATTCTGCGCGCGCCCCTATCTCGTGAACGAACAGGAAGTGGGGAGAGGGGGGCTGATGATTGCTGCACTATCGTGGCAACAATCAGCGCTCGGTTTGTGCCCCACAGCAGGCGGGACCTTCTACGGGCTGCGCTCTATACATAACTGCCACCAGCGGCGACATACGACGTATAGCTTTTAGTACGAGCATACGCTGCCCACAGGAGGCGCTTCTCATCAACCCTGTCACTACGCACGAGCCTTGTTGTGGTCATGCACTGTGGTAGCCCAGTCATCTGCTGTCTCCCCATCCTTCGATTCTTTGTTTTCGCTTCTTTCGCCATCGGCGACTCGTAAGCACATTCTAAAAAGCGCTTCCCTAAGTCGTGATACATATTGGTGCTAGTGTAATGCTTGTGCAATACGTATACCAGAGCTTTCGTATACCAGATAGCTTGTGCGCCATCTCACCTCATATCCCCCCATTTTTTTTATAATATTGGTTCACCTTTCGCTAGTCAGAGTCAAAAGTAGGAGTGTTGTGAACGATATGCCCGTTTGTAAAAGGGAAAACTACGTTCGTGTACTGTTACAAAGGCGAGACGCCAACACGGTACCGAAGGCGCCACTGCTCCGAACTCCGCCGCCAAGGTCTCCAGCCGTTTGAGTGGCGTGTGTTACTCAGCTCGCGACTGCCTCTGCGCAGAGCTGATAGACGAGCGGACGAGACGACGGTGAGTTAAGGCAAGGTTTATATACAGCATAGAAATAGAGGCGTTACAATTATGGCACTGGGGCCGACAGCTCAGGGACTCTAAGAGCCGAGATGTCTTACTCTCGCACGCGTACGTCGGCTTCTCTCTGCCGCATAGGTCAACTACGAAGCGCACCGCCGACGAGGTGACGAAGGGCGCCACGAAACTCGCCACTGCCAAAGACACCGGGCGCGCCGACAGCGTGGAGACTCGAAGCAACGAAAGGCTTCTCTGACACATAAGTCTACTGCTGGCGACGCGCCACAAAGCTTTTTTATAGGCACCGGGCGGATCTTTTGAGTCACCAAACGTCCAACCAGAAGCGCCACTGGCCGTGATGTCAGAATCCTTGAATGGGTACCCACCGCGGCGCGTGGTTGCACCCAAGGACGAGGGATGTTGCCACGCATTGCGTAAGACTCGCCAGACTGGAAGGCGCCGATTGCTTCATCGGGCTCGTGGGCTGAGGGAGATCGCTGTGCGTTGCGTGACAGACCAGCGCCGTCACTTGATGACGTCGTTGAGTTGATTGCGCCAGGCGGGCTCGAGCACTGGCCTTGACACAGATTTCCTTTGCAGAGGCATTGACGTTCAGTGTTGACTTGCCGGCGTAACAGCACCCCCGCCCCCAGACAATGCGTCGAAATGACGAGCTGCTTCCACGTGGCTCGGATGTCGGGCGCGCTCGTTTGCCAGGTCTCCCCAAGTCTGCCTCCGGGTCCTGAGGAAAATGTGGCTCTAGGCTCAATTCCGTGAACACATCCATTTCTTGAGGACGGATCCCAGCTCCAATCGCTTGTCGCCACAACTTGTCGGCCAGCTTCACTCGTCTCTTCTGACGATTTTTGGTCTCAGCACTTGTCGATGGTTCTGCAACATGTCAAGAATGGTTCGACAACTGACAACACACGACACAAGCAAGTGCCCTCGGTTACCCGACAGACCACCAGACAAGGTATAGTACAGCATATACCTAGCTACGTGTCTATCAGAATTTTGTTCCCTCTCGACCAAGAGGCGCATGTGGGACACAAGACTCTTAAAATTAGAACTGAAATTTTTACACGTACAACAACGTAATGAAATAGAATACAACATAAAGTTGGCCCCTTGAGATCACTCTGGACGAGAGCGCTCAGCTAACGCCGTGATGAGGACAAAATTTTGCCCCGAATCGCCAGCGAGAAACCGAAAGGTGGAGGAGGTACTAACTAAAACGCACGGCTCAATGCGTGTGCATTGGCGTTTAGTTTTTCTTTCTTTGTAGCGAATGTCAAAGTTGTGCTATTGGAGTACCATGCTCCAACTCCGTAAACGGCCACTTATAGGCGGCGATATCTATGCGGTACCAAGAGCTGCTCATACTTGTGAAGTTTCACATCTGTGTAACTACAATATAAGAGTCCTGATTTCTCATAAAAAGAAACAACCTTTTAGATGCGGAGCATCTAATACTCGAGGCTTGTAGTGCGGCGCCGTCCGCAAGCTTCCTCCTCCTTCTTCCACTATCTGTGCATCCCTTCCTCCTCTACACACCGCGTGCGCTTCTCCTCTTCACGAATATTCGCTAGCTGTATAATGTAGCGCGCATGCGCCGTCACGCTTCGAGAACATCGGCAGCTGACGCGCGCGCATGCGCCGTTGCGCTTCTCCCCCTTCTCGAACATTCGACAGCTGACAGTGCATGCGCCGTCGCGCTGTATATATACTCAAGGTCGGCGCTCGCTCGCTCAGTTGCCACTCGTCGGTTGGTTTGTACGGCGCGTTGACGTCCAAGGTCGCGATGAAATGAATTCCAACGAATCCACAAACACAAGGATCGACGCCCCTTCGACCAGCGTCGCCCTTTTGCATACGTGTGTACGTGTTCACTCATTTAACACCCCCTCCTACAACCACGTTAACCGAATTTAGCCATCGACCCAAGTAAGTCGCAATTTCATTTCATTTCATTTATTTATACTGTTAGCCCAGAAGTGGGCCGTTACAGGGTGGAAGTACAAACAATTATTTGCGAAAAAGAAGTACCGTACAGGTCTCGAGATAATTTCTCGGTATTATTGTGACCAGCAACTCGAAGTTATACATAACAAGAAATAGAACACACATGCGATGCAATACATACGCGCAGAACAGCACATGACGCATTTGAGGCGGCACTTTTGCACCGCGCTGAAGATTTGAAAGACAACTACTGCAGAATCATGCAACCAACAAAAAGTACACACGCACGCAAAAAAAACATTTGTCACTGTTATTCAGAAAATAAACGTTTTAGATTCTGTTCAAATGGTGTAAGCGAGGAACAACCAATTATAGACTCTGGCAGCATATTCCAATCTTCAATAGCACGTGGAAAGTAACTGAACACCCCATTTCACAACCACGTTAACCAATTTAGCCATCGACCCAAGTAAGTCGCACTTTAACACCCCGTTAACCAATTATATGCTCCGCATCCTCCTCAGTGTTCCCCCGAGGGAAGCTGCGGGCAATTTTTTTCTTGGTTCGCAACTTTCTGTTTTCCATTAGCGCTTTAATCGAGAGGTCCTCACACTGCTCACGAAGGAGCGTTTCACGATCAACCCTCGACAGCTCACTCCAACTTTTTGCTACAGGTGAGAGTGTTGCACCCCTCTCGCTCTGACTCAATGGTGCCATGTCGTCTCCTCCGCCGACACAGACCGCGCCAGTCACTTCGGCAACGGGCCGCTCGAGTTACTGCTCAAATGACTCCTACGGAGAATTTCTCACACGAAACATAGTGTCAGAAGTGGGATAAGAAGCTACGTCGAGCTGAACAGCTAGGCGCAGCGACCAGCAGAATGGAATTTTTAAAACGCCCCGAACCGATACACTTTGACGGCGACATCAGTAAGCATTGGCAGCTATTTAAACAGAAGTTTGAATTCTTCCTCACCGCCTCAGAAACGGGCCCCGAGCCCCGTGAAAGCGCAACGAAGACGGCCCTACTGCTGAGCCTGGCCGGTGACGCCACCTTGGAGGTTTTCAACAACTTCACGTTCCTCGAAGGTGAGAGCAAAGAGGATTACGATACGGTGGTGAAGAAGTTTGATGAATACTGCGCAGCCGAGCAGAACGAAGTGCACGAGCGTTACCTTTTCCGACAACGAGTTCAAGCTGATGGTGAGCTTTCGGAACAGTTCATTCGGGACCTGAGGAGGCTGTCGCAGTCCAGTAACTTTGGTGTAATGGTAGACTCAATGATTAGGGACCAAGTCGTTTATGGAACGAACGGCAAGAAAGTGCAGGAGAAACTGCTACGTGATAACGAGTTAACGCTAGCCAAAGCCGAGCAAGTATGCAAGGCGGCAGAATTGTCGGCGGCGCAGCACGACGTGTGGCGACGGGAGCAACGACAGGTCGACCGGGTGAAGAAAACTGATGAGGAAGAGCATACGACATTCCGGTGCCGTAGGCGTGGGCGGCAACATCGTCCACGAAACTGCCCGGCATTCGGCCGCACTTGCCAAAGGTGCGGAGGAAAAAATCATTTTGCGGCAAGAGCACAAAAGAAGTAGCAGAGGTTCAGAGCAGTGAGGAAGACTGCGAGACTCTAGACGTTTCGATTGACAGCGTGATAAATCGGCGGGATTGGATCGTGCAAGCAGAAGTGGCGAACGGTGACCTGACCCTTAAGATAGACACGGGTGCGCAAGCAAAGATTTTGCCGTACAGCACGTATTGCAAGCTCGACCCGAAAGCGAAGCTAGCACCGAGCAACGCAATGCTACGTTCTTACGGGGGAGCAGCCATAAAGCACCTTGGGACCACGACGGTAAAGGTCAGCCTCGGCAGAAGGAATGTGAACGTCCACGGCGTTTTTGTTGTGAAAAAAGGGCGGCAAGCGATTCTTGGCCTGCATGCGAGTGAACTTCTTGGACTATTCACAAGGTGCATCAGCGAAATTACGACGAACACCAGCGAACAAGTTGCGCAGGAATACAAAGATGTCATCAGGAGTATTCGCTGCATTCAATGACGCTATAAGATGCACTCTAAAAAAAGAGCGAGTAAAAAGGGTGTCTTTTTGTCACACAACAATAATCGTCATCTATATTGTGTTCCATCAACGCGCTATCACCCCACTCCCGGTACACTGCGGTCACGATCCACATGCCCATTATCGGGGTTACATAGCATCCTCGATAGGAAGCCCCGCCGCGGTGGTCTAGTGGCTAAGGTACTCGGCTGCTGACCCGCAGGGCGCGGGTTCGAATCCCGGCTGCGGCGGCTGCATTTCCGATGGAGGCGGAAATGTTGTAGGCCCGTGTGCTCAGATTTGGGTGCACGTTAAAGAACCCCAGGTGGTCAAAATTTCCGGAGCCCTCCACTACGGCGTCTCTCATAATCATATCGTGGTTTTGGGACGTTAAACCCCACAAATCAATCATTCTCGATAGGAAAGTGGCCAGCGCCCAGTTTTCAAGAAAGGAAGCGCACGCAAGCCTGATGACGAATATTGTTGTGGAAGAAAAAGGCAACCTTTTTACTCGATATTTTTTCAGAGTGGGGTACTGCAACCGAACAGCGTTTTTACAGTGCAGGTCGCCAGACGAGTCCCCTTGGCTCTCCACGGACCACTGCGAGCTGAACTCGACCAGATGCAGAGGGCGGACATCATTACCAAGGTGGAAGAGCCAACAGACTGGGTAAGCCCTTTGGTGATCACTACAAAGAAGTACGGTAAACTGCGCGTATGGCTGGATCCCAGAAAAATTAAGGAGAGTTTGAAGCGCGAGCATTACGAGATGCCGCGCCGCGAGGACATTGAGGCAGAGCTTGCAGGAGCAAAATTTTTCTCTCGCCTAGACGCCAGCTCTGGGTTTCGTCAGATTCCACTCGATGAGAAAACATCCAGAATATGCACGTTTGCCACCCCCTTTGGACGCTATAGATTCTTCAGGCTTCCTTTCGGAATAGCGTCAGCGTCGGAGGTGTTTCAGAAGTGCATGAATGAAATCTTCGATGCCATCACGGCAGCCCAAGTGTAAGTGGATGATATACTCGTACGGGGTAGCACAAGAAAAGAGCACGACGACAGGCCACGGGCAGTCATGCAGTCCGCACGCACAGCGGGATTAACGTTCGACCCGGATAAGTGTGCAATAGGGGTAAAGAAAAGATCTTTTTTGGGTGACGTAATATCAGAGCAAGGAATACGCCCGAACCCTGCATCTGTTTCTTCGGTACTACGAATACCGCCTCCAACCAATAAGCACGCCGTACAAAGAATGCAAGGAGTTGTTAACTACTTTGCGAAGTTTATACCAGCGTTGGCCGAAAAAAATAAAGCAACTCCGGGAGCTAATAAAAAAGGACAACGTCTTTGAGTGGACTGCCAACCACGCGAAATCTCGTGTGCGGCGCGCTGAGTAAGCAGCCTGATCTAGCTATCTTCGACCCCAATCGAGACACGAAGATAAGCTAAGATGCGTCGCAAGACGGTATCGGCTCGGCCCTACTGCAACGTCACGGGGACGGGTGGAAACCGGTTGCTTATGCGTCACAGGTACTGACGAGTGTTTAGAAACGATATTACCAGATTGAAAAGGAAGCCATGGCAGTGGTATACGGATGCGAGAAATTCCACCATTTCGTGTACGGCCGCAAAGTGTTGCTTGAAAAGGACCACCACCCACTGATAGGATTATCTCCGAAAGCGATTGGGGACATGGCGCCAAGGTTGCAAAGTTTCTTTCTTCGTCTACTCAACTACGATTTCACCCTGCAGTTTGTGCCCGGAAAGTCCTTGCTATTGGCTGATATGCTGTCACGAGCGTCCGTTGGTGAGCCCCGAAAGGACGACGCGGAGCAGGACGTCGAAGTTGGGTGCACGTTAAAGAACTTCAGGTGGTCGAAATTTCCGAAGCCCTCCACTACGGCGTCTCTCATAATCATATGGTGGTTTTGGGACGTTAAACCCCACAAATCAATCAATCAATCAGGACGTCGAAGTTCATGCTGTAAGTAGCATTTCAGCGCTTGTAAGCGAGGCAACATGGTGCAACCTGATACAAGGAACAAAGCGAAGAGGGCTACTTCTAAAATGTCATCGAATGTCTTCAAACCAACAAAGCCGTTACAGGCCATCTAAAACAGTTGGCAGCGGAGCTATCGACAGTTAACGGCGTGCTTTTGAAGAGATGCAAGGTTGTTATCCCAGCCAGTATGCGCACCGACGTTTTGCGCAGGACTCACGATGACCATTTGGGAATAAACAAATGCAAGGCACGGGCCCACCGTTTAGTTTTTTGGCCAGGCCTCGGGACGGACATTGATAGCCTCGTCAGGAAATGCGCAGTGTGTCAGACGCATGTGTATAAACAACAAAGTGAGCCACTTTTGAATCGTCCCGTGCCCGAACATGCCTGGTATAGAGTGGGAGTGGATATCTTCGACTACGGTGGCAAAGCGTACCTATGCGCGTATGACGCATTTTCCAATTTCCCCGAGGTGGAATTGCTCCGTGACACATGCGCAGCAACAGTCATTGAGAAGCTCCGCGCTATGTTTGCCAGATACGGGATACCAGTGGAGGTACGCACTGATAACGGACCGCAGTTCGCCAGTTGGAAATTTACGCTCTTCTCAAAAAGATATGATTTCACACATACCACTTCTATCCCCCGGTTTCCTCGGTCTAATGGCCTTGCAGAAAAGGGCGTGCAGGTAGTTAAGCGGGTCCTAAAGAAAACTACTGAAGGCAGCGATGACTTCTGGCTGGGATTGCTAGGTTACAGATCCAGTCCTTTGGAAGATGGCAATTCGCCCGGCGAGCTACTCCAAGGCCGACGGCTCCGGACCCCTCTGCCCGACTTCAGTGAACAACCTCGCATGACTGTGAAAGTAATCAAGCGTGTTGTTGTGCATAGACGGTTTTCCTTTGTTTATTGAGGGGAAGATGTATCGTGTGTCATAGCCGCGGCCAGCGCGTCAGCCCACCCGCGCGTGTGGAATGTTCTTGTCATCGCGGCGGCGCATGCTCGCTGTGTGCATTCACCTTTCCTGTGCACTCCGCCCTTTCCCAATGTATGGCATAAAACTGCCCGCCGAATAAACCAAGTGGTTCTTCTCGTCAAGGCTTAGCTTCACTATCAGCGGCAGTCGCGCAGACACGAAACAGACTCGAAGCAGCGAGAGGCTTTTCTGACACATAGGTCTACTGCTGGCGACGCGCCGCAGGGCTTTCTTTATAGGCACCGGGCGGATCCATTGAGTCGCCAAACGTCCAACCAGAAGCGCCGCTGGCCGTGATGTCGGAACCCTCCAATGGGGACCCGCCGCGGCGCGTAGTTGCACTCAAGGACGAGAGATGTTGCCACACACTGCGTAAGACTCACCAGACTGGTAGGCGCCGATTGCTTCGTAGGGCTCGTGGGCTGAGGGAGCTCGCTGTGCGTTGTGTGACAGACAGGCGCCACCGCTTGATGACGTCGTTGAGTTGATTGCGTCAGGCGGGCTCGAATGCTAGCCTTGACACAGATTGCCTTTGCAGAGGCATTGACGTTCAGTGTGGGCTCTCAGACGCAATAATACAAACAAATGCATGCTTCATGCATTCAATGTTTACCCATTCAGGTCCTGAATGGGTAAACAAATCCTTGAACGTTTTTTTTTTTTCAATTTATACAGCCACACGAAAGTGGCACATACTCTACGCACAGCCTATCTTTATCTGACGAGTAGTTTAGTACCTGGCACCCGTAGATAATCTTTGCGACAAAGAAGATATTTCATACCTGCGCATAGGCGAGCACAAGAAGTTCTCACCCTATCCATGCTTGTCAGGCGCTCTTGACAAGCGTGAAAGCAGAACAACAGGGTGGCCCATCTTTCGTGTTAAAAGGCAAAAGGTGCCCGGGAGGTTCACTGTTCCAACTAATACCAGCAGATATAAATGGCTTGGTTCCCCATTAACCAAATCTTAGTTTTATTCATATTCGCAACTGCTGCAGACGCGTGGAAAAACTGCCAAGACTTCATAGCATGCAACAGCGCAGACACACGGGACGAAAAAGAATGACAGGACTTGGCACGGGATAGTAACATGAGCGTTTATTTCGTAGGTGCGCAAATATAACAAGACAAAGGGGAGGGGGTGTAATATAGCTTAACGCATGCCTTAACTATTTTAAGGTGATGCAATGAACACGATTGGTAATCGATACTTAATTTCCTAGTTGGTTATAACGATCAATAGCGCGCTTACAAAGATGCTCCAGTGGAATGAATTGCGAGTGCTTTGTGGATTTATATGACGCGGCTATAAGAGTACCTGCGCAAGATATCGTGCTATTTAGCCAAGTCAACAAGCTCAAGTTTACACCCTTTTAATGCTTAGTCTTATTGAACACTACTTTTGCCAGCGTAAAGATGCGCTATGTGATCATTTAGCTTTGACACACTTAAGCTTAAACAGTACTAAAACATCACCATTCGTTCAAACATTCTGACCATGCAAACACTATAAGTAGCGGAAGAACTGCCCTTTGGGAATTAGTAGGGTGATTGTATTGCACGAGCTATGCCATCAAGCTACTATCCCTAGACATTAATATCATGTTTTCCACACTTTTGCAGTTTTTAATGCATCTGATGACATCAGCTTTATGGGTCGCTCAATTTTAACCCAATGAGACTATCCCAATCGATTGTCTTTCCTACATTGAGGAATTGAAAGAATGGAACTGCCTGACCTTTCGGGAGTGGAAATGAGCCAAGTTTTTTTCTATCCAAAGTAATGAAAGGAATGGAGTCAAGTTCACCATATACGCGCCCGACATCACCATATGGAGTGTCGGTGGCTCGGAGGGCTGCGTAGAGAGCTCTCTTCAAGAGGCCGTCGACTGTGTTGAAGTGTACATAAAAGAAATCGGCCTGAAGCACTCGCCGTTGAAGTTTGAACCTCTTTTATATTGACTCATGAGAAGAGGACCCAAACACAAAATATTGGAAACTATACTGGCCGACATCAACATACGCTGCACACAGAATCGGGGCAGCAGATTCCGAGGGTGGACTTCATATGCGTTGTGAAAGTGATCATTGACGCAAATAGACAAAACGGCTGCACGGTCGACCGTCTGATTCCAAGGCGGAAGGGGTAATTCCAAATCTCACGCATTTTCAACCGTTGCAGTGGTCTTCGAGAAGACAATAGACTGTTTCATTCATTTTTGATTAGACACATAAGCTATGCCGCATCCATGCACTACTGATAACTCCATGAGAGGACTAAATTAAACATGCTAATACGAAAGAGCATCAAGCGAGTCATTCCTATTCGCACCAGCACCGAAAACCTTACGAAGTTTTGGGTCCACCACACGCTTGAACAAGTCATTGAGGCTCAGCAAACGGCGCAGGTTGCCAGGCTTTCAGTCACATCAGCGGGCGATGACATTGGACTCAACGCCCCGACGCGCGAAGTGCAAAAACCCACCACTTGATTGTATGCGCTCTCACATCAAAGTGTGTGGACTGCGTGTTGCTGCAGCCTTCTTTTCTCTTTTAGCTCTCGCGTCTGTTTCAAGCTTTGTCGATGCCACTCAGTACGGCACTTCTACTCACTTTGCAGTAGTATCCGTATATTTTATTTATATCCGTAAGACTTTATTCTCAGCGTCGGTTCGAACTAGTTCTTACAAAGCAGAGCAGATGACCATTGCACTAGCTCTCCTTGATTTGCAGAGAACTGACATTCATACGGTCATTCATACATTCATATCCCGGCTGCGGCGGCTGCATTTCCGATGGAGGCGGAAATGTCGTAGGCCCGTGTGCTCAGATTTGGGTGCACGTTAAAGAACCGCAGGTGGTCAAAATTTCCGGAGCCCTCCACTACGGCGTCTCTCATAATTATATGGTGGTTTGGGGACGTAAAACCCACAAATCAATCAAATCAAGTCTTTGAATCTGCTGCTAGGGCCTTCGCTTCTGGTTCCGTGTGCAAGGAAGTTTTTCAAACTCTCGCTTACAAGGAACTACCCCATCACCCTATTACTTGGTTCCCTGCACGCCTTGGATCGAAGGTCAAGGCTTTCCCAATGTCAACGAGATAGTCCACTCTATTCCGCCAGCTTTCACTTACCGCGCCGGAATTAGCACGCCTCAGACAGAGGAATCAGCCCCTAGCCTCCATCTTAGGGATATTTTGACTACATTAAATGAGGCCACAAAGCACAATCAAATCGACAGTAGGTCCTTCCCACTGCCACATGAAAAGTTGTCTAGGCCCCATGTAATCTACATTCGCATGCTTAAGACTTAGAAACGTAGCCCAGCATGTACCTTATGGTCATTACTCTGACATTTCAGAACTTTGTCCAGACTGACACTGTCGCAGTGATTTTAGTCACATGCTCTGAAGGTGCCCCTCTTTACAAGAAAGAGATCAAAAATTTTTCGAAAATGACTCGTTTCATGCTCAAGAGCCCGGTCCTCCAACAACAGCACACAGCTCTACGGAAGACCCACCACGCAGCCGTGAGGCTTGGCCTGCTTATGCCTAACCCACAGTCCTGGAATCTTACCGGACCTGAATAAAGTTTTTCATTCATTCATCCTAAACACGCGAGCATCAACCACCAAGTCGATAAGCGCGAAGCACCGCGGCCAAATGAACGAGAATACGCGCATGCACTCGATGAGCAATCATGTGCACCAGTCTCCGCTAGGCTGTTCCAGGAACCGGACACCCCCTCTTATTTTGAGCGCTGTTATTGTCACTCTTTGCCTTTTCCGAACGCTGCCATCAAGTAAAAATAGTTTCACAAGAATGACAAAGCAATGAATGTGATAGCAACAAATCAGGGTGGAACAGAATACATCAGGCTTGGAGCAGTCCTGGGAGCAGGCAACAGTGACTTTTGTAGCAGGCTTGGAGCATCCAGAAAGACGTTTTGGAGCCGGTTTGTTGGAGCCAGAATGGCCTTTTCGAGCACGTTTGTAAAAAAAAGAGAATATTGGGAGAACAAAGGACCATTTCGCCAACGTTTATTAAGAAGTATAATAATAACTGTTGGGCTGTAAGAGCCAGCCCATTTACGTCGGTCAGAGGGCTCATGTGATAACGTCACTCCGCTTGGGAGGCCTGCCGTCGAAGCAGAAAAAAATTGCCACCAGCTCACCGAAGGGAATCGTGAAAAATGCAAACGCTTTTTTTGTGCAATTTTAATGGCGTAAATCAGTGACGAGACGAGGATTTGTACCGTAACCATTGATACCCTCATCAGCCAGCGAACGGTCGAGAGCGAGGCGTGCGCTTCACTCCATTTATATATAAGTACGAGCGAGCGGACGAGAGTGTGGCGCGCAGGAAGGAGAGAGAGAACGGCGAGAGGAGTGGCGAAGCACTGCACCTACCCCCTCCTACACTGCCTCCACACACGCGGAAGTTCCGCCGAGCTCCCGCGATGCGAGCACCCTTTCACGCCGGAGCGCACTCCTCCTCTCCACTTACTCTCCGCTACTCCGCCCGCACCACTTGCTCTTGTTGCAAGGGACGAGGATAAGCGCTCACGCCCACAGCTGTTGGTATGGGAGAGAGAGTGAGAGCGGAGAGATAGCACTTGCCGGCACGCGGACACCGAAATACGCCTGACATGGCCCAGAAATTCATTCGCATTTATTACCCTGGCCATCTTGAACGAAAGCAGAAAGGCGCGAGTGGGGGTGGCGGTCGCTCGAGCAGCAACTGTGAAACTTGCTTCGAAGGGCGTGGTTGCGATCGTTGGTACGCACGCTTGCCCGCAGCCATCAGCGGGCAGCTTGCATACACGCATGCGTGCTGTGCTTTTCGTTATGGAATGGACTGAGTGAATTGTGTTGCTCTCTGGATAGGCACTATTCTCTTACACCAGCATTTTCTAGATCTACGCGATTTAAAAGAGTTAGCTTCCAGCATCACTTTTAATAAAATTAGAATTTGTCGAATTTGCATTCATTGTTTTGTCCTTGCGGTAAAATTAACTTTTTTAGCTACGTAAAGTCACCCATTAAAAAAAAACTGAGGGCACCAGCGAGAACCACCGAGTTGATAAGCACCCTATAACCGAGCAAAGCGGCGACATGAACGAGCACATACACGTGGGCGCTCATGAGCAGTTCTGCAAAGCACTTGTCTTTGCTAGGTTGTTTCGACAACCAGACACGACCCCTACTTAGTGTGACCCCGTTACCATTCTTTTTTTGGCGTTTTCTGAACACTGTCGTCAAGTTAAAAAAGACCAGAGTTTCGCCACAAGGACCAGGCAATAAATGCGCCAGCACCAAGCGGTATGGTTACACGAAGTAAGGCTGCGAGCTAACTCCTTTATATTCGCTTTCACGTAATTGTTAAAACTCTGATGTAAGAGAATACGGCCTGTTGTAGGCCCGTGTGCTCAGATTTGGGTGCACGTTAAAGAACCCCAGATGGTCTAAATTCCCGGAGCCCTCCACTACGGTGTCTCTCATAATCATATGGTGGTTTTAGGACGTTAAACCCCACATATCAATCAATCAAGAGAATACGGCCACGACAGTAGCGCCAGGTAGGGTTGCTCTTTTCGCACAGTCTCTTTGCCTTGAGAGTGCAGCGCGGAGAAGTGTTCATAAGCCATTTGCGCTGATGCATCGAGATAGAGCGCAAGCCTGCGCTCGCCATCATGCCCTTTGAATCAAACTTCGCAGCTAGAGCGACAACAACCTCTATTAAACCTAATAGAGGTTGTTAAACTAGAGGTATTAAACCTAAAACCTCTATTAAGCTATAACTGTTTCAATGAAACACAATGTTTCAGCCACATTTTCGGACATGGGGCCTGCTAGATGTTGCACCTTGCGGCTAAAGTTAAGTGCCGTAGCGTAGCACGGCATTGATAAACGCGTTCAACGCAGGTACACAAGTTTGGCACATCATCATCATCATCAGTCTACGTCCACTGCAGGACAAAGGGCTCTCCCATGTTCCGCCAGTTAACCCGGTCCTGTGCTTGCTGCTGGCAATTTATACCCGCAAACTTCTTAATCTCATCTGCCCACCTAACCTTCTGTCTACTCCTAACCCGCTTTCCTTCTCTGGGAATCCAGTTAGTTACCCTTAACGACCAGCGGTTACCCTGTCTACGCGCTACATGCCCGGTCCATGTCCATTTCTTCTTCTTGATTTGAGCTATGATATCGTTAACCCCCGTTTGTTCCCTAATCCACTCTGCTCTCTTCTTGTCATTTAAGGTTACACCTACCATTTTTCTTTCCATTGCTCGCTGCATCGTCCTCAATTTAAGCTGAACCCTCTTTGTAAGTCTCCAGGTTTCTGCTCCGTAGCTAAGTACCGGCAAGATACAGCTATTATATACCTTTTTCTTGAGGGATAGTGGCAATCTACCTGTCATAATTTGAGAGTGCTTGCCAAACGTGCTCCACCCCATTCTTATTCTTCTAGTTAATTCAATCTCGTGGTTCGGCTCCGTGGCTATTGCCTGCCCTAAGTAGACATAGTCTTTTACAAATTGAAGTGCACTATTACCTATCTCGAAGCACTGCTCTTTTCCGAGGTTGTTGTACATTACTTTCGTTTTCTGCAGATTTATTTTAAGACCTACCTTTCTGCTCTTCTTGTCTAACTCCGTAATCATGAGTTGCAATTCGTCCCCTGAGTTACTCAGCAATGCAATGCCATCGGCGAAGCACAGGTTACTGAAGTACTCTCCATTACCTCTTATCTTTAACTGTTCCCATTCTAGGCTTCTGAAAACGTCCTGTAGACACGCGGTAAATAGCATTGGGGAGATTGTGTCCCCCTGTCTTACACCCTTCTTGATTGGTATTCTGTTGCTTTCTTTATGAAGCACTATGGAAGCAGTTGATCCCCAGTAGATTTCTTCCAGAATGTTTATATATACTTCATCGATGCCCTGATTCCGCAGTGTCTGCATGACGCCTGATATTTCTACTGAATCAAACGCCTTCTCGCAATCTTTGAAGGCTATGTATAGTGGTCGGTTATATTTTGAGCATTTCTCTATTACCTGATTGATAGTATGAATGTGGTCGATTGTTGAGTAGCCTGTTCGAAATCCTGCTTGTTCCTTAGGTTGATTGAATTCTGTTTTCTTTACTCCGTTAGCCATTACTTTTGTAAATAGCTTGTATACTACAGAGAGCAAGCTAATCGGCCTGTAAGTCTTCAAGTTCTTGTCATCTCCTTTCTTATGTATTAAGATGATGTTAGCGTTCTTCCAAGACACTGGTACTCTTCCCGTCAGGAGACACCTCGTAAACAGGGTGGCTAGTTTTTCTAACACAATCTGTCTTCCATCTTTCAGCAGATCTCATGTTACCCGATCCTCACCAGCAGCTTTGCTCTTTGCATGCTCTCCAAAGCTTTTTTGACTTCTATCATTACTGGTGGGGTGTCATCTGGGTTACTGCTAGTTCTTATTGTATTAAAGTCGTGGGTGTCCCGGCTACTGTAGAGATCTCTGTAAAACTCCTCCGCTATTTTAACTATCCTATCCATATTGGTAATTATTTTGCCTTCTTTGTCCCCTAGTGCATACGTCCGATTTTTGCCTATCCCAAGTTTCCTCTTCACTGCTTTGATGCTTCCTCCGTATTTCAGAGTGTTCACTTCTCTCCATGTTATACCTTCTTACGTCGGATACGTTACACCTATTAATCAACTTCGAACGCTCTGCAGTTTTATTTTGTCTGTTGTACTTGAGACTTTCATAATTTGATGCTTCTTAACGAGATTCTTCGTTTCCTGGGAAAGCTTGCCAGTGTCCTGTCTAACTACCCTGCCTCCAACTTTCACTGCACACTCCGTAATGATACTCGTCAGATTACCATTCATTGTATCTATGCTAAGGTTGGTTTCCTCACAAAGAGCAGAGTATCTGTTCTGAAGTGAGACTCTGAATTCCTGTACTTTCCCTCTCAGTGCTAGCTCATTGATTGGCTTCATGCATATCAGTTTCTGTCGTTCCTTTCTCAAGTCTAGGCAAATTCGAGACCGTATCATTCTATGGTCACTGCATCGTACCTTGCCAACCACTTCCACATCTTGCACAATGCCAGAGTATGTACTCAATATAAAGTCTACTTCGTTCTTATTTTCGCCATTAGGGCTCCTCCATGTCCACTAGCGGTTTCCTCGTTTTCGATAGAAGGTATTTAAAATCCGTAAATTATTGCGTTCTGCAAATTCTACTGGTAGCTCTCCTCTGGCCTTTATAGTTTGGCACATAGTGGCCCAAATGATGCAGCTGTTCTAGCTCTGAACAAATAGTAAGGCTGGCGGCGAACTCTTTAAGATCAGATATCACATAAGTCGACAAAACACCGGTGTAAGAGAATACAGCTGTGCCAATGAGAGATGCTCTTCTCACAGTCGCTTCACATCAAGAGTGCAACACATTGAAGGATTGCCGAGCCATTCGTCATGATGCCTGTCGTGAATGCGCGCGCACAGCGGTCTCGACACCGCCCTCAAGATGAAAGTTCACAGCTGCTCGTGGAGCAATCACAGCCTTTGTGAATTGGAAACTATCACCGTTCCGATGAAATAAAAAATAACATGTTTCAGCTACGTTTCCGGGCACAGCACTTGGTGGTTTGTGCACTTTGCGGTTAAATTTTGGTGCTGAGGCGTAGTGCGGCTTAATAAAGTGGAATGCTGGGCCAGTTAGTAGAACATAATGTGGAAATATATGAGCGCACAAGGTAGAAGAAAAAAGCACTTGACAGGAAAGACACTCAACTTAAAACTGAACTTTTATCAAAAAACATTCATTGCACGAGAGCACAAGTGCGCAGGTGCAGCCAACTATCACTTCAAGGTGCCACCCCCCCAAAAAAAAAGAAAGAAGAAAAAGGAAGGTATGTTTGTCTACTTCAACAACTCAAAAAAGACCCCTCTTTTTCCCTTAGTGCTACCGAAGGAATATTGATACACGTGCTTGCGTTTGCCCTAATTTATTGTGCTTCCATGATTTGTCTGGTCAATCTGTGTATAGATTTGCCTAGAATCCTCATGCTGCCAAACTGCAGATTGTGTCCACAATCCCTGCAGTGCTTTGACAAGTGCGTGCCACCTGCGAGAACCTTCAAGGACGTCGCATGTTCTCATAGTCGATCATTGAAACAACGATCCGTCTGGCCGATGTACACTTTTCCGCAGCTCAAGGGTATTATGTACACAACCCTTGAAGTACACAGTACAAACTGCGTGGCATGTTTTTTGGTGCAACCCCTCTTGTTCACCCTTTCCCTTCCACGATTTCCTATCATGCGACACAGTTTTGCCAATTTGCAGGGAGCCGTGAGAGCAACGTGTACTCCGTGCTTGCGCCCAATATTCATCAAAGTGTGCTTGAAGGTTCTCGCAGGTGGCACACACTTGTCAATGCACTGCAAGGATTGTGGGTGAAATCTGCTGTTTTGGAGCACGAGGATTCTGGGCAAATCTAAACACAGATTTACCAGAAAGATCATGGAAGCAAAACAGATTATGGCGAACGCAAGCACGTGTATTAGTGTTCATGGGGTAGCACTGAGTGAAAAAGGTGTCTTTTTGGGCTGTTGAAGTGGATAAACATACCTTCTTCTTTTTCCTTTCTTTTTTTTTTGGGGGGGGGGGGTGGCACTTTGAAGTGATAGTGGATTGCGCCTGCGCCTTTGTGTTCTCGTGAAATGAATATTATCTAACAAAAGTTCAGTTGTAAGTTGAGCATCTTACCTGCCAAGTGCTTTTTCCTTCTACCTTGTGCGCTCGTATATTTCCACATTTTGCATAGTACGACACTGATAGACAAGTTTGGCGCGGCAAGGGTGGTTCAGGATGGCGCAAGTAAGCGAAATTGGCGCACAATAATGCAGCTGTTCAACCCTTGCATGAATAACGCGAAAAAGTCGTCTCGTAGAACGTCGAACACTTTCCTACAGACACGTGAGACACATACACGGGCCGTGATATGCAGGAATGTGCCACAGGTGTTAGACTGTTTATATCTACCCAGAAATAGCAAGAACATGCATTGGTAATTTAAACGCGAGAGTGTTTAGAGAAATTTACACAGTAGTATTGGCCAAACAAATTAAAAGAATAAATATTACGGTACGAGCAGAAATCCAAACCAAGCATTCTGAAGGATAGTAAGAAATTCTACCACAGGGCTACGCTAGGTCTCGAAACTGCTTTGGAAAAATACCATATGCAAGCGCAATGTTGGTGAAACATCAATTGAGATAGCGGTGCTGGCTATCTAATTTTATGAACGTTAAATATGTGCTGCTATGATAAATGCGTCACGTCGGGTTAATGTACATTATAGTGAAACGTCATCCACTGAAGTTAGCCTACGTAGCACTATTCAAGGAAACAATCCTTGCAAGCTGTAACACTAACTATCAGCTTACGACTTCTGGTGTTTGTAAAGCCCGCATTGCTGTTAGTATCATTACACAACTGCAAATAAATAGTAATACAAACATATGAGACTGTTCAATACAGGTTTGCATACAACATTTGTACGCACCTATAGATCAATTCCATGCTTGTAAACAACGGTATGCACCATACATATATGTTGGTTTGTTGTAGCGACCTCCAGTGTGTGACTCCGCCCATCCAAAGGCGCGCTACCACTCTCAATGATCATGTGACAACTGGCGCAGCAGGTGCAAAAGCTGCCTGCGAGCACAGACCGTCTAGATGCTTTCCTACATGCCTACAAGCGGCAGCCGCAACAGTGGAAGTTGCAGTGAACATATAGTAAGCCCTTTTGACACGTAGCTCTAGCTTGGAGAACCTTATAAAAAGAATAGGGTATCTTAACTGTGATAATGACTATTGCGAAATGTCGTCGCAGTTGTGGCAGTATACTTCACACGTACGTGCACATACTTTTAGATTTGTTAACTTTGTGAAATCGCGTCACCGTTGTGGCGCCACACTTGCACATTTTAGTTCTAACACGAATGCAAGAACAACAGGCCAAGTTCAGCAAGAAGCTCTAAGATATGATATGCAAATGCACAGTGTACAAATAGATAGCCACAAACCGTAAAGATAAATCCTCACATATAACAAATGTGCCGATGAAGTTATTCCTCCAAATGAACAGGGCGATCTCGGCGACACTCGTCCTCAATACACTTGCGACAATGCTTAAACTATATGCCGGGGACAATACAGTTATGTAGCTGTCAGCTCTGCGGCTAAATTCATGCACATAAGCCGGGGCACAGCCGGGCTAAACTGCACCTGCGCTACTTTCTTTCTCACGGCCCTCTCAACCGCCACGAAAACAATGGGAGTGTCTCCAGTATCTTTTGCCACCCGCCGGCAGTAGGGGCGCTGCGGCCCTGACCTTGCTGACTTAAGACGTTGCATCTCCTACGCAGTGCACATGACATAAGAGCGTTGCTCGATGTCAAACCACCATATGGGGTCTAACGAGGCATATTGCAGGAGACATAAAGCACTGGCAACGATAAGAGAGAGAGAGATGAACAAAGCTGCACCTGTTGTGCAAGCATAGAGCAACAAATACCTTGGTCCTTGGTCTCATTGGACAAGGCTGCTATTAAGAGAGGTCGCTTACAAAAATGACGAGCACGCTTTCCACTTGCAAGCTATTTGCTATATACTTTTTCAAATACATTAGGAAAGGTGTCAGGGCTAAAAGCTGCAATCTGCAGCTCGACAGCTCTTTGAAACACGTAGGTGAGTTGTATTTCTGATGGTTAAAAATAAGTGCACATAGGCAGAAAGAAAGTAAAAAAGAAAAGAACTCTCGCTGCTGAATAGCCCCTTCAGACGGCACGTTATGAGAGTGGTGGTGTGCATTGTGAAGGTGTTAACGCCACCTGAAAACATTAATTCCTGGGAACCTAAGTTCTTTTGCGTTCCTTTGTACTGCAGGCCACATGCATGAAGAATGCGAAGAACGCAGCTGCTTATGCTCGTGAGCCACTTGCCCGGAACAAAAATTCTCTAGTATAAATCAATTCTGTGCTATCCTTCGAGTTCGTGGTAGAACATGTTTAGAAAGAGAAATTGACAAAATTCTAACTTTTTGGCAAGTAAGCAGCTTTTTTTACAAGAGATCTGTATGAATTCTCTTGTGGCTTAGTTGGACAAGCAGGTTGTTGTCAATATCCCTTTCTTTCAAGTGCGGCTAGTTTTATCCAGGGATTTGCCCAATGCAGTTGAATTTTGTTCGACGCTTTCTCAGTGTACCTTCTGCAGTAATTTCTTGACTCGAGAACACGATCGCACAACCTTCGGTATGCTCAGTATATACATAGATATTCATTAGCCGCGTAATAGTGTATACATTGCTATGTTCTGTATTGCAAGTCCCAATTCTTTTCACCAATTCCCAAAGAATGCTGAGCTGTGCGCTAAATGGAAAAAAAAATATTGCGAGAAACAACCTCACCATCAATGACAAATCTGCATCAACTGTCGTATGCAGCAGACACTTCTGCAATGAAAACTATGTGCTTGCGTGCCACATCAGAAAACTTCTTCCTGACTCTGCGCCTACTCTCTTCGAGGAATATAATGCCTTGTTTTTCACTTGTTTTTCAACGCATGGTGAGTGAATAAGTGCATCCGAACTCATGTGCCAGCGTTGCATGTGCTGCACGGAGCGACGGAAGAGGTTTAGGGTTGCAGCGCCCCCCTCAAAGCAGTAACAAGATCAGTATTGCACCTGATGCGAAGGCTGTAAAAAGCAAGCGTGCAAGTGCAGTGTAGCCCAGCCGTGGCTTATCTCGCAAAAGTAAACTCCCGACGACAGAGCCATCACATTTTCGTGACGTATGTCCGGTGGAATTCGTCTATAGAGCCATTCCATGACATGTCACTCAATAAAAAAAAATTTAACCATAGTCACCTTCTTTCCCCTTGCTTTCCCATGACATCCATTACCGTGGTACGTAGGATCTGCCAAATGTTTAATGTTACACACCAGGCCCGATAGAAGTTTTATTGAATATTTCAGCAAATAAATTTCACTATGGTGCTACTAATTAATTCATTCTTTTTTTGTGTTTGGCCACATTGGCTCCACAAAATTTCCTGAAACTTCGTATCATTGGCTTGGCATAGGAGGGGGCTTTGATCCTTCTCTGTCCCCAAAGAGTTTTAAGCATTGCATGTGTACTGTACAGGTGTGCACATACAAAAACATACACAAGTATACCTAAAGGTGATGAAATTCCCCCTTCCCACCCACGAAAAATATTTTTCACTACAGTTCTGTTTGGTGTGACAGGCTTCTAGAGACCGTTTTGAGGACAATGTACTTCTTTTTTACTTATTAAGCACCAGGTAATGTACGACCAAGTAGACGCCATCAAAATCGTTGAAGACGTGCACAGAAATAGGATTACAAACTTCAAAGTGATGTAACCAATTTTTCAGTTTCTCTTTGCATATTTTTGTCCCTTACAAAGTATCTTACCAAAGCAGGAGTGGTGCTACTACCATTATTGAAAAAGGTTTTTACTAATATAAAAAGAGTAGCTGTTTACAAAAATATTCCTAACAAACAATGAGCCCTATCAAACTGCTTTAGACTGTTGTGAAAGCACTTAACAAAACATATTGCAAGTCCAGTTGGTGATGCACAATTTTATTCATACAAAAGATGTAACTTTTATTCAAAAAAAATTACTTGTGCTTTCTTTCTTGATGGACAATACAGTCAGTCACAGCGGAGTAACTCGATTCATAGTTTTGACAACCTAGGGTACTTTCTGGAATGAAACTTCAGTAGATGTGTGCTTCTGCATTTCATCCCTAATAAAATACTGTCACCATGATCAGAAATCAAATTGGTGTCCTCGAGCTAGTTATGTAGAACTTTTAAAAAAGTGGCTGTGGACAACATCCGTAGTTTTTTTTTTTTAACTATCGCTAGTGTAAAAAAACTGTCGAGAGTACTATTATAGACACTATTATCGGTAATGTAACCAATAGTTATGTCAGTAGTATTACAACCGAGATTACCATCAACAGCATGAATAGCACTGTGAATAGCTGTGATGTTAGTGGCTGGGGATATTGCCAAAAACATTTTTGATAGCCTACTATCAGCAATATTATTATTACTTAAGTTATGAGCAATTTTTTGGTAAAATATAAAGTATTCAATCAGTTAAAATGTGGGAATATGTCCATCAATAAATTGATGTTCAAAAGTAAGTACTTACACTTTGCAATTAAGTAGAAATCTATTTCTGGACATTCTGATTTTGAAGTTACACAATGCGATATAAATATGAAGCTGCACAGAACCATTATTCGTAGCTGTATTATTTGCTGTAAACCTGAATAAATCAACTTGTTAAGCACCTGCTGAAAATCCTAGTAAAAAAGAGCAAGCATGTCAACATTCTTGCCCTCCAACCTGCTTTTCCCGATTCACACACTCAGGGAATCAAGTTTATGCTGCAATGAGTTCGTGCGGTTAATTTTACACTAATTGTAGTACTATAAAACTTACTTTAATAGCCGTACCGATAGTTTCTTTTACCACAGATAATGCAATAGTACAGAATTATTGATAGTATCGATGGTTCTGTATCACTACCTCAAGCTCAACCACATACCTTCAGCCAACGTTGCAGAATAGCCACAATTCTCTATCCCTGCGTTTACAAAGAAGGGCACGCAAACACATGCTGCAGAAATGCTGCTATTAGGTTTTGTTTATTCCCACAAATTAAGAACCACAAATGGGGAATACAGATTTGCATGCTGTCATGCTGTGTTCGATGGCACCAGAACACACGCACGAAAAACTGAAAAAGCCAATATTTTCTCAAGTGCCTTCACTTTTCTACCACATGTGAATAAAAACTCTTCAACAGCACAGTCAAAATAAATACTGTAACAGACTGGTGGCACAGCCACAGTAAAAACAAACAGTACATTCAACGACTTAAATACTTTCATGTTTTGCACAATACTTGCCACCTTGAGAACCTCTCTTGTTTCTTCACTTTGTGGCATATTCACTCACAGTCTAGTCATAAATCACAGATAACATAAAAATGTGCGAAATGAGTAAAACTGAAGTGCTCGTTTTCTTTGTTAGGCACCTCATCAATGAGAGCCCTACTGCTTACTTTTGTTATTATTAATATAAAATAACACTTTGAGCACTACATTTTACCCATTATGTAAGAGTTCTGACACCAGAAAAAGGATGAAGTTATGAAAAATATGCTGGCATGTGGATAACAGAGACAAGTGTAGAGAAAAAACATGAAGTCATGAGGCTGCTTCCCTGAACCTAAGTTCGCTCATTATTATTAATCGAACTAGCCCACGCTTTTTACATGCACACTATTCATAAAAAGCATTCAGGCAACAGTACAACAGCAACAGATAAGAGCAGGACAGGTGGATGTGGTTGACCCTTTCTGCTCCAAAAAAACTGTTCAACAGTTTTCTTGTCCGCCACCTTACTCATGCACATGCAGAATCAGAGCACAATACCATGCAATGAAGGCACTAAAATAAGTGCGCTTTTGGGTGGTCTTGCAATTCAATGGAAAGTTTTGTCCCAATATTTCAATACATTAGACGTAAAATAGACAAGGCTTCTCCAAAGCTCTTTTTGGGAGGTAAAAAATTAATGAACTCCTAGGATTCCCTAGCAAACATAACAGCCTTCCATTGTTGAAGCTTATCCAGTCGACTGCAACAACTACTACTTTTGAGTCAGGCATACGAATGAAGTCAGTTTCAAGATGTCCCTACTCCTCACATTTCACAGCAACTAGCCACATCATAGAGGCACTGACAATGTGAGAACAACCTTGATGAGATTATCGAGAAGAATTATTATCGAGAAGAATTAAGCATCCCATTTCTTGGTGTCTCATAATAACAAGTGCTTCGTGGTATCGTACTTGGTCTCTAGCGTTCAGTGGGGAACCTCGACAAATTCAGCAGTTACAGAACTCGCACATCCATCGTTCATGCCGCATTGGCCGACCTGAACAGCCTCCCAACAAGCGGTTTAGTCCTAAACCACAGGTAAGTCTGGTACACCGTGATGGCCGACTGTGCTAAGCAGGCCCGCACCACTACCACCATTTTGGACCACCAGTTGGCACAATACTTCAGCTGGTCCTCGTACACTGCCCGCACACAGCACCGAGACATGGTGATGAACGACCGGGCCGCACCTCGTGTGCCTGCATAGAATCAATGGCAGCATGCTTGAAAATTTAGCTTGAACGTATGACTGTTAGGCACTAGTGTAACAAACATGGACATGGCAACTCTAATATCACCTGAATTTTATAAGCTATAATTTTTGTAGATAGTTTGTATGGAACGGACAGCGAGCTGTTCAGCCTGTAATTGTTCAAGTCCTTAACGTCTCCTTTCTTATGGATTAAGATGATGTTGATGTTCTTCCAAGATTCTAGTACCCTTCCCGTCAAGAGACACTTCAGTGGCCAGTTTTTCAAACACAATTTCTCTGCCATCTTTCAGGAGGTCCGTCATTATCTTATCCTCACCAGCATCTTTGCCTTTTTGCATTACTTCTAGGGTTATCCTTACTTCCCCTGTCATTAGTGGTTACATGTCAACACCAGAAGGCGCTATTACAGTTAAGCCCTGCTACAACGAAACTGATAGGGTGTGGAAAAAATTTCGTTGAAGTGAAAATTTCGTTGTAGTGAAATTAAAAAAATTATATCTGATTTGAGCTAGCAAAACAAAGAATGTTTATTCTCAAAAGTAAATAAATGTCTGCTGCTTCCTATTCTTTCTCAGCATAGCGAGGCCATGGTGAAAAGAATGCTGAAACAATGCCTAAAACTGCCTTCATGAACGAACCAAACAGCTGCTTTAACACGTTAACACCAGCAGCTGTCCACCATCGCAAGTATCCGACAACGCCGAGATGGAGGCAGGGTATCGTAGAGTGACGACTTTTGCATTACTCTATGCCATTCTTATCATCCATCACTTGCGGCCAGCTTATTTTGTTGATTGTGCGGATGAACAGCCGCTCTGATTAGTTACCACACTGGCTAAAAGCGAACATATTAAGCATCGGAATCGGAAAAGGCATCATTCCGCGGTTGTACCCAGCAGCTGCGTGACAGAAACCATAAACTGAGCGACTGAGCTTCCGCTTCGGAATGTCTGCAACACAGAAGCAAGCCAGAGGCAAAAGCAGGGCAGTCTCATTGCCATCGCTATCAAGCACTGGCGGCGCACATGCTTGCTGAACAGCGGCAGTATAGCAGCGGTTTTTGGTGGTGCCAACGCGTGTTTTAGACTTCGTTGACGCATTTTCAGGGTCTGAAAATGCATCGAAATGTTAATGATAGGGTTTACTGCATAGAAATAAGTATCTGAGCCTGGAGTTGCATCGTAAAACTTCGTTGAAGCAGGACGATCGATTAAAAAGTGTTCGTTGTGGTGACAATATTTATGCATTGACTCCTATGGATTGCTGACGGGGAATCGCAAATTTTTGGTTGTAGCGAAAATTTTGTTGAAGCGGCGTTCGTTGTAGCAGAGTTCAACTGTATATGTTTAGATGTCAAGTTCCAAGTGACTCGAAATAAAAGGTGCACTGACTGCAAATGAATGTCGTCGGTTGAGGCACTGCTGATACAAGTGTTAAGCAGCTGAGCCATATATTTTGGGAGCTGCCTAAAGTTTCTTGTTGCACTGGTATCATCTCAATAAAATTAAGCAAATGTTCTGTGATAAAGCTGGCACTTGTGACAGATTCATGATCACGTCTGCCAAAATTTGCTACGCTACGCACTGCAGAAATGAGTCAAATTTTAAGACGAACACTGCTCCCCCTCCCTTCTGCCGGCGCGCGCCCGGAGAATGAGGGCATGACGTGCGCGTATTAATGGCCCTACGTACATGGCAATGCAGTGACGTTGGTCCTCTACGTAGACGACTCTGCTCTGACGTTGAAAACATTGACAGTCTCATCCTCGTTTCGCACCGCTTCAAAAAACCCGTTTTCTCCGCTCGTGATGAACCGATTCAAAACATTTTTTTGGCAAAATGTTCCTCATCGAACACCTAACTTCCACTGTCTAACTAAAATTTGGTATGGGGCCTGGTGAGTGTCCATTTAAAGCGCAATGATACTTGCAAAGACGGCAGGCACGCGCACCGTTGATCACGACCGCCCTAAAAATCAAAGTTCATTTTTGCCACTCGAGTGATCCCTGTGTTTTTTCATGCTTGGTTAGCAAAGGTGGTTTCCTTTTTGCTTGATCGTTCGATGACAGTTCTAACACATGGGAGATTTTATCCGATAATTTCAGGCGACAGAGATGGGCCGACTCATTTGATCTCTAACTGCTTCAGCAGCACTCATGAAAGTCACAACGTGCGGGGGCATGTTATCAATTTATAGTTGCTTCGAGACATGGCAGGGACGTCAAAAACTCACTGAGAGTGTCGATATAATTGCTATCCCGATAACGATGCGGTTTTTTACCACTAAATAGGTCTTCTGAGTTAGCTCTGCCTTCAGTACCCCTTTTGTTTAATTTATGCGTTTATTTCTTGAATTTTGGTACCGACCCTGCATATAACAAAATCCTCTTTATAACAAATTTTTCCGGGATTTTCTCAATTTCCTTATATCCAGGTTGAATTGTATACCCCTGTCTTTTGTCATTATCATAAAGCAATTTCAATTGTCAGAACATTTTATTGAAACTTCTTAACTCGCTGTCTACCCTCTACAGCTTTAGGGAGCCTAATGCGAGGTTAATTATTGCTTTGCTGGCTTAGCTGGACCATCGATTAAGAGAGGAACAGAGTTACGTAGCACACTACCATAAACACTAGGCTTGTGCAAACAATCAATTGCTTCGAATATTTGAAAAAGGTACAGCATTTCAATTCACTTTGATTTGAATTTAAATTATTGGAAATTTTAAAGTATTCGGAAGGACTTAATAGACATATGTAAGTCTGCTTGTGATTTCTTCTAAAGATGGTTTCACTGCAGTATAGGGGTGCTATACCATGAAATCACCTTTCCGAATAAATCCGCAAGGCCGCGAAGCCTCTCTTTAAAGGCCAACTTCGGCAATATTTTGAACATGTCAGCGTAATGGTGCTTCTAACATTCCTGAGGCACTTTTGTCACAAGCCTGATGGCTGAAATGCTCAGTAAATTCGAAAATAATTTTCAATAAGCAAAAAGGTACAAAACTGACAGCTAAACTCGACATGAGTGCACTGTCCACGTATGACGTACTATTTGGTAAAAACCGGTTGTTGTATACATGTCCCGCCGGCGCGGAATATGAAAACTGAAAAAGCCAGGACGACAGGTGATGTGAGCAGAGGCGAGTGCGCAAAGCCGAGTCGGCGAAACACCGCAGAGGAAGGAAGAAAGCTTTTCCGTGCCAAACACCGCTGCCATTCGCCTTGTAAACGCAGAGCAAACACTGTAGCGGCCAAAGTTAGCGATGCCATCGACTGTGTCACTTCCATTGAAATAACATGACGTCACAGAAACAGCGTTGCCAATAATTCTGCCAAGCCAGGTGAGTGTTCCGAGGCAATCTTTAAAATTTTATTGCAAACAATCAGCGCATTTCTCAAGCATGCAATTTGGCATAAATGAGGAAAATGTGCAAAGAAACGTACCTAGATAATTCCATTTAGATCTATTTACCTTGAAAAATCGCCAGAATGGCAAGGTAATATGAGCGAATTACTTTCACATCGATTCATAATTTTTTCTACCTGCGAAGCAGTTCTTAGACTAGCCTGGTAACACTGTCAGTCTATGTCTCCGTGCCGCACCCCGTTTCACCCCGCCGCAGTTAGAATGATGCCAAATAGGTCAAGTCACAGTTGCGCATTTACGTCACTCTCTCCCTCACCTGCAGCAGCTGCCAGCTCCTCCCTACATACCTATGTGGTGTTGCTCCTCCGCCCTCTTACAACATACTTCTCTCTCTCACTTCACCCTCTTTACCAGCCGCAACGCTCGAACACACGTCGAGTGGAAACACTCTTTCGGCACGTTTATCTGCGATAAAACTTGCACAAAACCCAACCCGCCTCCCAAGCCTTGCCGTTTCAAAGAAACCTTTACTCGAGTAAAGGCAACCCCGAGTTTCACTTGAAATTATTCTTCCAGCACCCGCGTCGACGCCTGTTTTAGAAGGGTCAAAGACATGCGCGCCGCTGTTGTTTCGCATCCCCTCATGGTTCCCTTCGAGGAGATAATCCATAATTTTGTGTTTATGAATTCTTTTTCGGTGAGTGCGCCGTAGTAGAGATGAGAAGCAAAAGACAACGCCTGTTCAGTAGGCTGGCTGTTCTTATTCTGACTTCATTCTTCTCGACTTCCACCTAGCCCAGCATGTGCCCATGCCAGAGCGCCACTGCATCTACATTATATTGCTTTGAATACGAATCAAACGGAAAATTGATTATTTGAACTCTGTAGAATCAAGCTAGGATGCAGAAGATTAGAACTACGCAAAAAAAAAACAAGCGTTGCAAATATTGTAGCGACAGATATGCACAGTCTGTACAGAAGGTGGACGACTTGAACGACTTCCCTTCGCTCGTGGCCGCCTGAGCTGGCAACTTGCACACCACTGGCTTCACGAGCAGCGGCCAGCAGGTTGTTTTGTGTGGTCACACTATAGACTTCCCCCTCTTTTGCTTTGTTTTTCATGTGTGTGTGCTGTGAGAGCCCTGCTATCCCAACTAGGGAGGAAGTTGCCATGCTCGCTCGTCTCCTCGGAGGACTATGGACATGTGTGCGTAGTGACAGCAAGAACGTCCGACGTTTCACTTCTCCCTCATACTACCACGCCTATCTGCCTTGCTGCTTTTCAAAAAGTCTTGATTCTTTTTTTCCATTTTGTAATTGTGAAGTGGCTTGTTCGCTTGTGAAGCCCCTAGCCAAAAACACAACAGTGTTTGTTTCAGAAAGCAACATAAACAATGAAAGAAGTTCGAGAGAATAAGACAAAAGTGTCACTGGCCAGAGTGAACTTGCCATCATCATTTCCACTTCATAACGAGAAGCGAATGACAAAGTAGGAATGTAGCATCCTCCCTGGCCAAAATCGTAATACGTTCTCTTTCTCGCGGGCACCTCAAGCTCTATGCAAGAGCTGTGCACGGGAAAGGTAAAAACGATGATCATGACGAGTAATGATGACGCCGCTATGAAGTTGTAGCAACTGTGATAATTTCAAGCAAAGAACTTCAAGAGACCTGGTGGCTGCGAATCGCTATAATACCAAACCACAGCAAAAGAGCACACCTCACTTGAAAGACATGGCACAAGGTTAAAAACGAAAAAAAAATGAAGAGCAGACAGAAAAGAGTGCTCATCTCATCTTTTTATCTGTATCGTCTTCGTTGTTCAAGTTTTTAAGCTTGCACAGCCACATCTTTAAAGTAATGATGCGCCAACTGGCCCAAGATAGTGTACTCAAGAGCACACCACCTAGTCACTTGAGGTTTTCCTGTGGAGCTTACATTAAACAACAGAAAGAAAAAACAGTGCAAAATTCAAATGGGACACCCAGGATGAACAAGCCATGACAACAGTACTCATTCAAAACTGCCGAGTTGTAAGTCAGGGCAGTTGTCGTGCCTTTTTTATCTTGTGTGTCACTTTTGAATTTTTAACTATTTTTTCACTAATTATCAACATGAGCCAACTAGCCCAAGCCTCAACCTTACCAAGCTTATCAACGGGTTACTCAGATAGTTGCATAGTAAACCTCTTACATGACGCATGCTTCACACAAACATTTACGCGTCAGTACAGATTGACGCTGCCATAGCAAAGCTATCCCTCATGTCAAGAATGTGGCTGCTTTCCTGCACGTGCAGGCTTTCTTCATGGTGACATCTCGAAAGAATAATCCCGCTCGGTATACTGGAATCCAGCTCAAACCACTATTGCGCCGGCCACAGGTGCTTGCGCTGCCTTAGCTATCGAAGGAATAAGGCACTGCTGTCTGCTAATACTCACAATGTTGCATGCCTGCCGCACTATCAACTCGCACTGCTTGCGACTTTCAAGGTGGCCCCTATAGGTAGCAAGTAGAGCATATGCGAAAACGAATACAAGCACAAGGGACTCATAACAGATTACAAGAGAGATTAGTAACGCTGATTTCATAGATCCCTTTTAGATCCCCGTTTACCTTCCTTGAGGAGAAAAATGCGTTTCTACAGTTGCTGTGAACTGTGTTTTTTGAGCACTATCGGTGCTATAAATGAGCACTGTCTTAGAAATAAAACCAGCTGGGAGTTGACACTTGCATATCTCTTATTATATGGATCTTAGTTGAAATACTGTTCGAGGCCCTCTTAATATTGGTGTTACATGGGCACATTTATTCACTTTCACGGTGATCCCGATTGCTTTTTTATATCGTGGTCAACTTTATGACCGCTGCTCCATAGCCCAAGTTAATCCGGTTCGAGCTTGAGTTGGATGAAATGCACCAGACGGCGCTTGTGTGCCGTAAAACACGTCATCGATAATAGTCGGGGTACGATATTTCTATTTAGCCCTTTATCAGCAATGTTATTCCTTCAAGAACCATCGAATGTCAAAAACTTGCCTGTATTGCTTTGTGAGAGTATTAATCGTCGTTTTTATTTTTTAGTGCCCCCCCTCATAACCGTCCAGTCACAGCGAAGCGTCCATCTCGTTGTATGCTCAGAGTTTCACTTCTGACATCTCAAGTCTTCCAGTCCCGCCTGCCAGCGGTGAATTACTGTTAATGTCTCTTCATTTGACTACAAAGTGCACGTATGTAGCGACGAAGTCGAAAGACTGGGGATACTCATAATCAGTTTGCTTCGAGGTGCTTCAGCTGCTTCAATGGTGCAAGAGTTGAACTAAGCGTGGAAAAGAACAGTCATCTCCTTATCGTCGGCTTCTCCCATAACTACATGCAGTCGATATAAATCTTAATATTGTTCCAGTTTTAACAGTTTAGAATTAACCTTTTTTAATATCTGGCTGTTCTAATGTGTTTTTATTCAACTATGCTAGATTTTCTTGTTTAATTTGCTTTCAACAAGCTCGGCCAGGGAGTGCAGACGACCGCCAGGTCCGACCTTTCAGCCAGATTGCGATAAACTTGATCACGATCGTGCCTGATCATGACCAAAAGGGACTGTGTAGCTGCACTTATTCTGGATCGTCGTTAATCTGGATTGACACTGATTGCAATTTAAAATGCCTATGTGACACCGGTATAATAACAAGCCAGATCATTTTACCACCCTCATGTATATTATTGCCATTCTTTCTCACTAAAAATGCGAGAAGATAAGGTATTTCCCTTGAAACATGAAATGTCGTATAAACTTCTCGAAACGACTAGAAAGGTGTGCGGACATCTAGGTATATAATGTGACGTGGAATAAACAATTTTCACAGGAAGCTTTTAGAAGATGTTGAGAAAACGTTCTGTACAAGAAGTCTTTTTCAAAACATTTACTAAACGTTATGTTCTAGAACTTTTGGTAGCACTCGCGGATGAAGTCTCGATTGTTTTCTGTTTCTTTTTTTTTAATCAAAATAATATTTGCTTTAAATATTTAAAAGTATATAGTTTTACATATGTTTTACATATTTAAATGTAATAACAAAGCTCTCTAGTCAGCATTAGGAAGTAAAGATGCGCAAATGCGGTGTGCGTCGGCGCGACTCAAACAATTTTACTTGTTTGAACGTGCTCGCCGCCGCTCTATCACTTCTCGGAGGGTCGGGTTTGAGTCGATTTCTTTCGTGTTTTAAGAGTATTCACGTTTTGTGTTCTGCCGGTGCTGCTGATTACGAAGATGCGCTATACTCAAGCGAGGACGTGGGGCTTCGTATACTAGAGCACTTGCCAGGTATGTACCATATTGCTGTTGTCGGCGCTTTGTTGTCGGCGTTCACCAATCCTTTTCTACTATGTGCACGATAAGTAAGCTTTTGTTTAGGTGGCGACCCAGTTTTTCTGTAGTATTTCAGCAATGTAAAGGCAAAGTTCTGCGAAGTTAAATGCGGACAAGTTTTTTCTTTTGAGTGGGGTATGAAGCATGCACGCACAGCGGGAATTCGGCGGCAGATTTGAGCAGAGTAGTGGCAGCGGCTGCCTCTGTCGGCAGTGGTGTTGGAGGGGGCCCTGCTTGCAAGTGACCACTAATTTTGTTTAACAATTCTGGGGCGCTTGTTAGCTGTAGGCGCTGATCATGCCTAGGGCGCGTAAGCCTGTCTAAGGCAGTTTCATCTGCTGTACTAGTATTTCCATTTAAAACAGCTACAGTATCGTTATACGTTATGACTACTTTTGGATATGTTTTTTCCTTGCGGGTGGCCAAATGTATGCTGGTGTATGCAGCCGCGCCGGCACACATCTTTTTAAATTACCGTGATACTCGAGCTGATGTGTGTTTGTGCGCAGCGTGTTGCATAATCTTAGGTATGGCTCGCAAAGGTTGCACTTAGGCTTAAGTGTTCATGCAGCTCGTTAAGTAAAATTCAAGCTTACGGTATACACCAGCAACATAGGTTGCCTTATGCAACCTGAATCCGTACATTTTAAACCATTCGTTTACCTTGAACTGTATCTTTGAACTAATATTTCATGGCTAAATGTGGCCGAATTGCTGTACCTTACTGTGCGAGTACTAATTCAGTCGTTACTTCACACGTTCGAGCATTATCGATTTTACTCTGCTTGTTCCTACTGTGTTTGAATTTTGTTTTGATTTATTAAATATTCTATGCTCCTCGCCCAACCTTGGTGTTGAAACTTCGCTAAAGACTTTTAGGTGTACGAACATTAGGAATAGTTTACGGCACCACCTCCAATAAAGTTTTCTGATTATTGACAAGCTTAACAGTATATTAGATAAAGTAAACTCACTAGGCATGCACTACAGGTGTTAACAGGATCTGTGGTATGTGCAGATTGAATATTTTATTTATAACTCAAAACTCGCGATAATGTTATAAATCACGGTAAGCATGCATAAGTCATGCATGTATTGCTGTTAAAATGTAAAATTGGACACCATATTCATTTCAGAATAATAAATATAGACTGCATGTTTTCAAGCTATTGGCAGTGAAGGAATTATGAAAGTTCGGAAATCAGTTTCATCAAATCTTATTGCTTAATCACGGTCAATAGCTTCCAAGATTCTGGTTCGCAGAGATTGTCGCAGAAGCCTTGCATGCTTAATGATGAGTCGCCACGACCTACTGGCCACGGCTCGAAAGAAATGCACGTTGACACGGTTTGCGAAGGCAGGAAAAGAATGACGTTTATTAACTGTAGTAGGGCGTTAATATAAGATCGTGGTAAGGGGAAAGGGAGAAGGGAACAGAGCAAAGAAACTTCACGCATGCGCAGTGAACAGCCAGTCTGTGACACCGCAGCCATTAGAACACTTCTTCCTCCTAAAAGCGAAAACGATCAACTGGCTTCCATGTACGTGTTGAGCGTCGTAGTACTTGAGCTAAGTCCTTTGCGACTTCTGATTTGGTGGACTGACAGGCCTGAACTTATTCGGGGCCTAAAGTTGGGCGACTAAAGTTGGGCTACCCAACCGTTCTCGCAGACTTGCATCAGGGTGCGGCCCCGCTTCTTCTGGGCTGACTGGCGGCTCGTCCGTGCGCACGTGTTCCGCGGGGACCATGATCGCACTTCCGTAGGCTGCAGGCGGACTTGATCAACATGCCCTCGGACAATTGTTTCAGGCATTTCTACGGTGACCATTCGCGTCCAGATGTAGCTATCACCTGTTCTGGTATCCATTTACTACCGGTACCGTAGTTGCGCAAGTGCACACGGCTGTTTATAGGGGGCACGTGTTCCTGGCTTGCACATGTGGCTCTCCCACCGGACTTTGGGAAACAGGTATCCAGGCGCGATCTGATTTGATAGCCTAGAAGCATCTCCGATGACAACTTCCCGCTTTTGTTGGGCGTTCTTCTGTAGCTCAACAACAGCCGCATCAATCTGTGCTCCAATTTTCCTCCCTTTATCTTTCGAAGGCAGTCTTTCACCGTTCTTACGGCTCGTTCAGCAGCCGCATTAGATTGTGGGTGGAAAGGGGCTGTCCTGACGTGCGATATGTTGTTTTGCTGGACGAATGTTGCGAATTCACGGCTAGTGAATTGCGTCCCGTTGTCGGAAACAATCCTTCTGGGCACACCAAACCGGCTGAATATGTCCCGTAAACAGTTGATTGTAGCCCTCGTGGTGGCTTGTTTGAGAGGGATCGCTTCTATCCACTTTATATGGGAATCGGTTATCACCAGAACCATCATGCCTTCTATTGGTCCGGCAAAATCCTAGTGAATGCGCAACCACTTCTCCAGCGTTTGTGGCCAGCTTGCTGGTGGTGCGATTGGCGGCATGGATAAATTATCGATGCAGTTCTTGCATGTCGCTGACAGTCTCTCGATTTCTCCGTCCAGGCCCGGCCACCAAAATAATGATCGCATGATAGACGTCATCGCTGACGACCCTTGGTGATTTTCATGCAGAAGCTCCAGTAAACGTTTCTGTGCCCCAGCGAGTACAACAACTCGGTGGCCCCAATAAACTAAATCGTGCGCCAAGGACAACTCCAGTTGGCAGTTAAAAAATGCCGCCATGTCCGGCTCTATGCTCTTAGATCTTCTGGGCCAACCATGCAGGACGTAATGCTTGATGCGTGCGAGCGTCGAGTCGCGGTCTGTCAGGTGTTGTAGTTTGCGCGTCGTTACTGTGCCTTCATCAAGGCTTTTCAAACAGAAGACATACTCTTGTGGTTCGACAGCGCGGCAGGAAACCGGTAGTGGAAGTTTGCTGAGGGCGTCCGAATTCAGCAACTGCCTTCCGAGAGAGTACTGAAGCTTGTAGCGATAACCACCGAGATAAAGTGCCCAGCGTTGGATGCGGGCCGCTGCCATAACAGGCGTTGGGCGGTCGCTTCTGAGCAGTCCCACGAGTAGTTGGTGGTCCGTAACTAGCGTGAATTCACGGCCGAAGAGGTAGTCTTCGAACTTTGTGACACCAAACACGAGTGCCAGCGCCTCGCGCTCTAGTTGCGAGTAATTTCGTTCGGCTTTCGTAAGAGTCTTTGAACAAAATCCAATTGGTCGATGCACACTGCCTTCTGTGTGGAACAACACTGTACCAACCCATGCTGCGATGCGTCACATTCCAATTTCAGTTCTTTCAACGGATCAAAGTGAGCAAGTACTTCTGCGTCCTTCAGACATTGTTTGGCCTTGACGAATGCCGTTTCCTGTGGGTGCTTCCACTCCCACCGTGCATTTTTTTTTCTAGCAAGTGATATAAAGGCGACAACATTGTTGACATATTTGGTAAGAATCTAGGAAAAGAATGTCAACATGCCGACAAACGAACGCAACTCGCTCACATTGCAAAAACTTGGTGCCTTCACGATAGCTTCCACATTCCTTTCGGTGGGGTGCAGGCCATGTCTATCTATCTGATGTCCCAGATAAGCTACGGATGGTTGGCTGAAGCTGCATTTGTCATACCTCAGCTTTACGCTGTGTTCCCGGAAGCGATGCAACACTGCTTTCAGCCGAGCTCCGTTGTCTGCCACCTTTTCAGACACAAGCACGTCGCCCAAGTACGCTTGCACTCCAGGAAGACCGGCCAGCGTGGTATCCACTTTCCTCTGAAATATGGCCGGAGCCGTGAAATACCGAATGACAGCCTGTTGTAACAGAAGAGTCCCAGATGCGTGTTAATCACGCACAGCTTGCGTGCACCATCGTCTAATGGCACCTGGTTGTAGGCATCTTTCAGGTCTAGCGTACTGAACAATTCTCCACCACTTGATGACGCAAACATGTACAGGATCACCAGAAGGTGATATTGCTCCGTTTCACACGCTTGGTTCAACGTGGCTTTAAAATACCCGCAAATACAAACTGTTCGGTCCTTCTTAAGCACGGGCACTATGGTAGTCGCCCAGTCTGAATGTTTCACGGGTGATATAATGCCCAGGGACACCAGCCGTTCCAACTCCTTCGCCACTTTGTCACGGAGGGCATACGGAAGTGATCTCGCTTTGCAAAACTTGGGAACAGCACCCACCTTCAGCATCAAGCTGGCTGGAGGCCCCTTGATCAGTCCTATTTCCTGCGAGAAGACGTCTGGGTATTCAGCGCGATTGTTGTCGTGGCTGATGACTTGCACTGTGCCTGGTGCCACCCTTTTTTCCACTTGCAGTACCGAAACTCCAGCCTTGTCCAGCATGTTTACGAGGTCTCGTCCACACAGGCTAGTACTACGAGCTTACATTCAACCGCCACACCTTGGTACGTAACCATCACTTGAAGTTCACCTAGTACTGGTTGTTTCCCTGCATAGCCCGAAAGGCTAAGCTATGAAGGTTCTAATTTTGGCCAGTGCTTACAATGTTCTTCGAAAAGCTTCCTGGCTATGACACACACCGGAGATCCTGTATCTACCTCCATTGTCAGCTCCACACCGGCCCAACTGAACGCGCGCCGCATCGGCGGCTCGAGCCTGTTTTTTCGTTCTGACAGCAACGTCCAGATATGAGCATTCTCATAGTAATCTTCCGACGCTGCTTCTTGCACTGCTAATGCTTTTCCATGCAGCTCCTGCGCAGCGCGTCCTGCTTCGCTGCCTCGACGGATGGGACACATTCTTGCAATATGCCCACGTTGACCACATTGATAACAACGCGCCTTGATCCAGCTGCAGCTGTTAGCATCGTGTTTAAAACTTCCACATCTTCCGCGATCCCGGCCTCCTGCGTTTTCAGCCCTTTCTCTGAGATTTGTTCGTCGACATGCGTGCATTTTTAACAGCGGTGTTGTTTCGGCTGAGATGCTTTCCGCATCGTCTTCCGCGGCTTCGGCAGATATTACTATCGCTTCAGCTTCTTCCAGCGTTAGCTCTTTCCACGCTAGCAGTTGTTTTTGTACCACACTTGAGCGCACACTGCAAACAATCCTGTCACGGATCATTCTATCAAGGGAGCTGCCATGCCAAAGTTGCATTTGTCTGCAATGCGGCGGATCTCAATGAGAAAAGCGCAAAACCGATTCCCCCTCCAGTTGGGAGCGGCTGAAGAACTTGTAGCTCTCCGCAATTTCGTTGCGTTTAGGGTCATAGTACTCCTTCAAGGTTTCAATAACTTCGTCATAAGTCAAGGAATTCGGCTTCCAGGGAGCTACTCTTCCGGCAGGAATTTGAATGGTCTGCGTGCTCAGCGCAGCCACAAGAAGTGCTCTTTTCTTGCTTGACTCAGTAATGCCGTTTACTTCAAAGTACGCTTCTGCTTTGATCAAGTACGGGTTCCACTTATCTGTGCTCTCGTCAAAGGTCGGAAGCATCTGGGAAGCCATGGACGTCATTTGGCACGGCTGCCTGCAAGGTCCGAGTGCCTGGGTCTGCCTTGACTTCGTGGGTTACGATGTGACTCGTCGCAACTGTTGAGTCGCCGCGGCCTACTGGCCCCGGCTTGAAAGGAAAGCACGTTGACATGGTTTGCGAAGGCAGGAAAAGAATGACGTTTATTAACTGCAGTAGGGCGTTAATATAAGATCATGGTAAGGGGAAATGGAGAAGGAAACAGAGCAAGGAAGCTTCATGCATGCGCAGTGGACAGCCAGTCTGTGACACCACAGCCGGTATAACACTTTATTGGGATGGTGTGTGGTTCAAGGTGGGTGCCTCGATTGTGTCTTAGTATTTCCACATTTTCTTCTTTTTTTTTTCATTAGGCAGCCTGTGATGCTTAAATAAAAGGTACTGCCTCTTAAGCCAATCAGAATCATTGAAACTGATGACCATAATTTGTCAACACACAATAGTAATTTAGTGACACCGATTTCTGACATTATACTAGGTATAATCGTCCCAGTGTGAGCAGCCTGAAGAAAGCTACATTATTTGTATTTGAAATCAAATTCATATTTAATAATACAGATTACCTGCAATGGGTACTTGATGAAAGTGCATACTATCATGTATGTGTTGTGGTAAAACTGAAGTTCCTGTCAATGCACTATGCACGGCATGATTTTGACACATGCATGGTTTTAACAAAGCTGGGATGAGGAAATAAATTGCATTTTCTTTCATAAGGTTGCAACTGTGTTTGCCAAGAACACCAAGAAAGTTTTGCTTGTAACATCTCTAGTTTGTGTACATTCTGCTTCTTTTAAGACATATTGTTCTAAATCATTTTAAATAGACTAAACAAATTCAGTTTTGCTAGGAGACACATCTCACTACATTGTTTTTTTGGTGTTTCCATCGCAGCCTATGCATGCACCTTGAACGAAATGAGCGTGAAAGAATTCTGGAAAAGCCTTTTATCAATGGTGGCTCAAAGAAAAGTTGCTTACACTGCATGGCTTCTGTGTCCTACGGAAAGGGAACTTCACTGAGCCACCTGATTGCTGTATTCAAGGAGCATGCATGTTCAGGATGTTGAAAATTAAGCCTTTTGTTTTCTTTAATAAGTCAGTGCTGTAAGTTGTGTGTGTAAAGGCCACCTTTGCAGATAGCTAAGTGTTCAGGGGAACACAATGTGCAACAATAATTGTCACTGTCAGTCATGCCATTGAATAAAATTCAATAATGAACCTATTAGTGATTGCAGCAGGTAGCCACGCACGTATTAAAATTTTAGCCAGTCACATTTCTACATAGGTCCAAAAAATTCTGGCATGCCTGTGCCCGCTGCAAAGTTTAGTTGTGGCTTTCATCATTATGCATGCAGGACAGGAAGCACTAGCACACAGCTGATACTCTCTGAGGTGCCGCATACAATCTGACCATGGGTCGAAGCCATAGACAAACATTATAATGGTTACCTTTTTACTACAGGCTGGTGATAGCAAGCACTGACTGCACGTCCCACCAGGGAGTAATAATTTGCTGATCCTCACTGCCTTGCATGTGTAATCATGAAAAGCAAAATTAAACTTCCAAGTGAAATATCTCGGAGCATTGACATGCTCGAAGAATTTTTTCAAGTGAGAGTGTGTAGAAATACGACTGCCACAAACTTTTCTATGCAAACATACCCACTTATTGTAGGCACCAAAATTACAATATTCTTAGTTGATTAGGCAGCTGACAGCATTAATGTCTTACTTTGTGTCCCCCTGGACACATAACTTATACGCAAAGGTGGGTTTTGTTCTTAGGGCTGAATTTTAATGCAAGTAAAAAGGACATCTCTGAATGTGTCAGTGCTGCTTCCTAAGGTTTTATGTCATGTTTAATTTTTGTGTAATGTGCAGTTAGTCACTTCAAATTGAACTTTTTGCATTGCAATAAGGCTATATCAGATCAATGTTTTTATTTTCACAGTAATGTTGACTGAATATTTTGCTTTAATATGTTTTTGAAACCTTAGTTCATTGTCTTCTCGAATTTAGAGCCATAAGTTCAATTAAGTGATCTTCTACTGTCCTACTTAATCATACCTAACTTTGCCAATACCTAACCATGTGTGATATGTGACAGCGATAACCTAACCATGTTTAACATTGTTAATGATAACTGACAGAAGGCACTGTGGAATATGTACTATTTTTTTACTTCACTGTGTCTTTTGTGCAAGTATTTTGGGATGGAATTAGAATTTGTGGTGTTGCCAAAACCACAATTTCATTGTTAAACACAGATTTGTGGTGAAACCCATCAATTCTGACTGCACATGATTCTAACATACCTAAATTTAGGCGCGCTGGGTGAGAAAGAAATCAACTGCTCGACTGCTGCTTTTTGGCTGTAACAAATTTTCTACCTTCAAATATTTGCTATTGGGCCAATAATGCTTTTGCTAAGCTAGCCTGCTGATTTTCGTTGCACTGATAGAAGTCTGCTCGAAGAAAACAGTTTGTGCCTTTTGTATGTGTGCAGGTTCCTGCACCAAGTATCTGGCAAGCACCCCAATTGCTTTGTATAATCATAGTTACTATAAAGCGTGTAAGTTTTGGGAAAAAGTGTGTTGTCATTGTTATGTATAATAAAGGTCACAAGTATGCAACTAGATTTGTTGAACTTTTGCATTTAGTTTTGGATGTGCAGTATGATGCATTCATTCCAAGCAACACCAGAAACGAAAATGAGTTGACGTTTAAAAGCATGTCTTGTCTCTAAGCAAAACAAATTATCGTAACGATAGACGGCAGTCAATAATTCATTCTTTCAACAAATAGGCACCAATTTTGCTGGTTAAAAAAGTGCCAGCAATCAATTTGATGCCAAATTATGCTGCTGTCCGTGCTTGTCATTCTCAACAGTGAACATCTAAATGCATCGATTGCAAAATGCTGACATGATGCAACAAATCAACCACGGGACACGCTCAACAAGTTTGTTTGCATGAAAAATAAATGTCTAAAAAAGGTGTTAAAAGATCTAGCAAAAGTCTTTTTAGAATTCTGCCAAGAATTTTACTAGGCTTCTTATAATATAAATATAATAAACGTTTACAAAGATTCTTCAAAAAATCTAGAAAGACGTTATTTTAGAATTCTTGATAGAAGCTTTCAAGCCGTATAATAACGTGGCATTAGCACAGCTACAGGAGGTTTTCAAGCTGCTTAGGCTTAAATAACACCTCAACAAGACTTTTTATATACCTTTGGACTATCCTTTTTGGATATTTACTCGAAGTTTTTTAGCTTTTCTTGTGTTTCGCGCGCTAGATCACTCTCTCCATGCTCATTGGGTAAACACTGCCTCTAGGGAACTCACTCGCTGTACAGTGAAACCTCATTATAACGAAGTTGAAGGGGGAGTCGTAATTACTTGGTTATAGCCATTACCTCATTATAGTCAATACAGTCAAACTCCACTACAACGAATGCTGCTTCAATGAAATTTCCGCTGCAACGAAAAGTTAACGATTCCCCGTCAGCCGTCCATAGGAGTCAATGCATAAATATTGTCGCCACAGCATACACTTTTTGCTCGATTGTCCCGCTTTAACAAAATTTTACAATGTGATTCCAGGCTCAGATACTTATTGCCATGCAGTAAACCGAATCTTTAAACTTCAATGCATTTTCAGAGCCCCTAAAAATGCGCCAACGAAGTGTAGAACTTGCGTTGGCACCACCAGAAAAACGCTGCTATACCGCCGCACTTCAGCAAGCATAGGCGCCGCCATTGCTCGATAGTGATGGCATTAAGACTGCCCTGCTTTTGCCACTGGCTTGCTTTTGTGCTGCAGATGATCCGAAGCTGAAGCTCAGTCACTCAGTTTATGGTTTCTGTCACGCAGCTGCTGGGTAAAACCGCGGAACGATGCCTTTGATGATAAGCACCGGAACCGGTTCCGGTGCTTATCATTATGTTCGCACTTGGCCAGTGTGGTAACTAATTAGAGCAGCTGTTCATCCTCATTATCATCAAAATCAGCTAGCCGCGAGTGATGGATGATAAAAATGGCATAGAATAATGCAAAAATCGCCGCTCTACGATACCTTGCCTCCATCTCGGCATTGTCGGATACTTCTGACGGTGGACAGCTACTGGTGTTAACGTGTTAATGCAACTGTTTCGTTTGTTCACAAAGGATGTTTTAGGCGTTGTTTCAGCGTGCTTTTCACCATGGCCTTGCTATACTGAAAAAGAGTAGGAAGCAGCAGACATTTTTTCAATTTTGAGAATAAACATTCGTTTTTTTGCTAGCTCAGATCGGCTATATTTTTTTTATTTCACTACAACGAAATTTTCACTTCAACGAAATTTTTTCTGCACCCCGTCAGTTTCGTTGCAGTGGGGTTCGACTGTATTCTTTTCTACCAACAATTAGCCAGCCAGAGAGAATGTACTCACTGCCGAATATCACTGCAGCCCACCGCACAGAGAAAAACGACTGTTGGAAGGCAAGAAACTAGCAAAATAACAAAAACAATGCACTTTATTTCCACAAAATTAGGGACACAAGCTGACAGATCATTAAAAAAGAAATTGTCCTTAATAGACTTTTACCGGCTTTTCTTCATGTGGATCACTGCTTTGTCAGCTTCAGCAGCTATCCTGAGTCTATTCTCGTCATCGTAAGCACCGAAAAAGTGGCACAGCAGTTCTGTCGCATCCAGCGCTTACGGAGACATTGGTACGCTGTATTCGCCAACATTAGGCTCCGGGATGTCGAAACTTTCGTGACTGTCGTCATGCACCTTCGTCACCGCGTGCACAATTTGCGCATCTGACAACTCTTTCTTTGTCATCGCATCACCACCAAAGTAGGCGCAGCAAGTGTCGCAGTTAGACAAAACGCCAGCGTAAAGGACGACACCTGGGCTTGGTCGCCCGTTGTGGCCCCACCGGCGACATCACCGAAATCTTCGACTACTTTTTTTTTCTTGACACCTGACTCAACCGCTTTCAACATTGCTGACTTCTGCTCGATTGTTATAATTTGGCGTATACATTTGCTGCTGCTGTTGTCTATCATGCGTCTGGCGGCGGAAACTAATAGGGGTGGTATTGCTCTTTCACAGTGAACAACATGAAACAAAGTTAAAACCTTCGCTGTCTCAGCGCGGAGTTTAAGGGGAGAAGGAGGTCAGATGCGCGGGCGAGTCAACGAGCTCTACAGGAGAGGGGAGGCCAGCACAGGCAAGTCCAGTTGTTCCTTAGGAAAGGGGAGGCAGAGAGACTTACACCCTCGCGCATGTTGGCAGGTGGCTCCCGGCGAGCGCGAGGCGTGAGTTTTGAATAACCACAGCAATGATGAGACATAAACCATCGCGCACTATAGGATACAGTCGACGACCAATTTTCCGGACCCTCAAGGGACCACGAAAATGTCCGAAAAATTGGGCAGTCCGAAAAAGCAAATGTGCCTCAAAATTGCTCATTTTATTGGTTACTATTGAGATGGAGGGCGGAAAAAGTGATCGATCCTATTCTGGACTATGCTTCACTTCCGTGCGAGCACGTCCGCCCGCATTTTGGCTAGAGTTGCCGTGTCGCTGTATGCTGACGAAAGGGTTGCGATCGCTTGCATCAGCTCGGCTTGCGTCGGCTGTGCTGTTGCAGGTAAGTCGTCGTCGTCATCGTCACTCTTGGACTCCTCAAGCACTTGCCGAATGAATTCCTCATCCGTGAGGCCAGCGCACAGTTCCAAATCGTTGTCCACACACGCAAACTTGAAAAACGAGACATCTGATGGAATATCGACGCCCGCAGTGCGAAGGTCGTCGAGAAGCTGCTCGCTTCCCAACACGTGGTCGACGACGCTGTCCTCGTCCACGGCGGCCGACAACCTATTCAACACAAATCCCACGTGGCGGAAACAGTTGCGCAGCATTGTCACTGCCATTGACTTCCACGCATCGGCGAGCATGCTAAGTGCCCCAAGCAAATCGACCGAGTACGCTTTTCTGCTGTTGAGGCACACCACTACACGCGAAAGCAAGCGTGATCGATAGTTCACTTTGAGAGTGCATATGACACCCTGGTCCATCGGTTGTAGGACACTTGCCGTGTTCAATGACAAGAACTCGACGCGCACAACCTTCAAATTGGTAATGTGCCCGTGTGCAGCTCAGTTGTGGACAAACAACAAAATTTTGCGGCCTTCTAAATCAAATTTGCGGTCCAGTCTTCTCACATAGCATTCAAAAAGCTGCTGAGTTACCCAGGCCTTTTTGTTGGCCTCGTACAAAACAGGCAGGGACTTTACGCCTTTGAAACACCTCGGAGCTTTCGACTTGCCGATGACGAGCATCGGCGGTTTTTCTGTGCCCGACATGTTGCTACCGATCAGTACAGTAACTCGCTCCTTACTGTGTTTGCCACCTTGGCAAGGGTCACCAGCAAAGGCAAGTGTCTTTTCTGGCATCAGCTTGAAAAAAAGCCCGGTCTCGTCACAGTTGAAAGTATCATCTGGCGAGTACTTTTGTAAAAGGGACTGCAGCTTTTCACAGCGGTAATTCGCAACAACGCTGAGGTCAACAGCTGCACTTTCACCGCACAGTTTTTAAAACTGAGATTAAAGCGCTTCTTGAAGTTTCTTAGCCAGCCGTCACTGAACTTAAATCCTTCAATGTTCTTTGAAGCGCCATCATCTCAACTTTCTGTTTCAGGAGGCTCCCGGAGACGGGAACATTGCTGGCCACTGTCGACTTCAGCCAAATGAGAAGGGCCTCCTCGAGCTTAGGGTAGGTGCTTTGGCTGACATTTTTCTGATGACATCCAGTAGACTTTTCCGCTGCCTCCGAAATCTTCTGCTTATTTTTGATGTAGTCCGAAAAAGTCTATTGTCACGGGGTCGTGACGTGGCCGAAGACAGGAAACTTCGTGTTGGGATTGAACTGTTTATTTGGGCGAACCTGTGCCCGGTAAACGGAAAGTCTAATTACAGCAGCAGTCTTGCACAGATAGCGGTCTCGGACTGATAGCGGCGAACGGAGCGTCGGCCTTCGATCAACAACTGACAAGCGGCGAAGCGCGTCGGCATTTATACTCTTGCTGTCGAATGTTCTAGCGTTATCGCTGGCGGTGGCGTAGGTTCCAGAACAATCTGTACCGTTCGCACAGTGGGCGTGATCTTATCGAAATGATCTACTACAGTCCGGAACCTTCTAGAAAACTGCAGGCGCGATTTGCGCTGATAATCGTGCGGTGTTTTGGGACGATAACAAAAACTTGGGAAATGAAACGTGGCATTGCCCCCCTCTGAAAAAAGGCATCGTCCCGATGCTTTAACTAAAGATGAAAGTACAATAATAATGCAAGAAAGTACAATGAATAAATTACGATACAACAATAATACAAAAAAACACTAGTTCAGTTTGTTAACGCGCATGAAACGGCTTGAGGCGCGCGACATGGATGACTTCAGGTCGCGATCGGCGTCGTTGAGAGTTCGTGATGCCGTCGGGGACAACCTCGTAATCAAGTGGGCCGAGCCGTCGAACCACCCTGTACGGTCCGAAGTACAGTCGCAGAAGCTTTTCACTTAGTCCACGTCGGCGTATCGGCGTCCACACCCAAACACGTTCACCGGGCTGGTATTCCACGAAGCGTCGTCGAAGGTTGTAACGGTGGCTGTCGGTCGTCTGTTGATTCTTGATACGGAGACGCGCAAGTTGTCGGGCTTCTTCGGCGCGTTGAAGGTACTCGCTCACGTCGAGGTTTTCTTCGTCGGTGACGTCGGGTAACATGGCATCGAGCGTCGTTGCCGGGCTCCTTCCGTAGACCAATTTGTATGGAGATATCTGCGTCGTCTCCTGCACCGCCGTGTTGTATGCAGAGGTCACATACGGAAGAATGGCGTCCCACGTCTTGTGTTCGACATCGACGTACATTGACAGCATGTCGGCGATCGTCTTGTTAAGCCGCTCGGTGAGGCCGTTGGTCTGTGGGTGGTACGCTGTCGTCCGGCGGTGGTTTGTTTGGCTGTATGCCAAGATTGCTTGAGTTAAGTCGGCAGTGAATGCCGTTCCTCTGTCGGTGATAAGGACCTCTGGGGCGCCATGACGTAGGACGACATTTTCGACGAAGAATTTAGCTACCTCGGATGCACTGCCTTTTGGCAGGGCTTTTGTCTCGGCGTAGCGGGTGAGGTAGTCGGTAGCTACCACGATCCACTTGTTTCCGAAAGCCGACGTCGGGAACGGCCCCAGTAGGTCCATACCAATCTGCTGAAAAGGTCGGCAAGGTGGATCAATTGGCTGCAGAAGTCCCACTGGCCTTGTCGGCGGTGTCTTGCGTCGCTGACAGTCCCGGCATGTTCTCACATAACGAGTGACGTCGGTGGTAAGACGTGGCCAGTAGTACCTTTCTTGTATCCTCGCGAGCGTGCGAGAAACCCCGAGATGCCCTGCCGTCGGATCGTCGTGAAGGGCCTGCAGGAGTTCTGGTCGCAGAGCTGAAGGCACCACAAGGAGGTACTTAGCTCGAAGCGGTGTAAAGTTTTTCTTTTGTAGAAGACCGTTTCGTAGAAAGAACGACGCAAGTGCGCGCTTGAATACCTTCGAGACTTCGGCGGTCTTGCCTTCGAGGTATTCTATTAGGGCCTTAAGTTCCTGGTCGGCCCTCTGTCGTTCAGCGAAGTCGTCGGTAGTTATCGTTCCTAAGAAGTAGTCGTCATCCGGGTCGTCGGGTAGCGGTTGGTCGACAGGCGCACGAGAGAGACAGTCGGCGTCGGAGTGTTTTTTGCCGGACTTGTAAATGACAGTAATGTAATATTCTTGAAGTCTCAGGCTCCATCGTGCGAGGCGACCTGAGGGGTCCTTCAAGGTGGCCAGCCAACACAATGCGTGGTGGTCGCTCACAACTTTGAAGGGCCTGCCGTAGAGGTAGGGGCGAAATTTCGACGTAGCCCAGATGATGGCGAGGCACTCCTTTTCTGTTGTGGAATAATTTGCTTCTGCTTTGGATAGCGATCGGCTGGCGTAACTAATAACCCTTTCAAGTCCGTCAGCCCTCTGCACAAGAACGGCGCCAAGACCTACGCTGCTTGCGTCAGTATGTATTTCTGTCTCGGCGAATTCGTCGAAATGGGCAAGTAACGGAGGTGTCTGGAGGCGATGTTTAAGCTCCTGGAAAGCGTGTTCCTGCGGCGTTTCCCACTTAAACTGCACGTCGGCCTTGATAAGGTTAGTGAGCCGATCGGCGATGCGGGCGAAGTTTTTCACGAACCGCCTATAATAGGCCCAGAAATCGGCGCACGGCTTTCTTGTCAGTGGGCGGCGGGAAGTCGGCGATGGCGGATGTTTTTCGTGGATCGGGACGAACTCCAGACTTGCTGATAACGTGCCCCAGAAACAAGAGCCCCTCATACGCAAATCTGCACTTTTCTGGCTTCAGTGTGAGTCCGGAAGTCTTGATGGCTTGAAGTACAGCTTCAAGGCGCCGAAGGTGCTCGTCGAAACTCGAGGAAAACACGACGACGTCGTCCAAGTACACAAGGCAAGTCTGCCATTTCAATCCTGCCAGTACTGTATCCATAACGCGTTGAAACGTTGCAGGCGCTGAGCAAAGGCCGAAGGGCATCACCTTAAACTCGAAGAGGCCGTCCGGTGTTATAAAGGCCGTCTTCTCTCGGTCTCTTTCGTCGACTTCGATTTGCCAATAGCCAGTCTTGAGGTCCATTGACGAAAAGTACTTGGCGTTATGGAGCCGATCAAGTGCGTCGTCTATTCGTGGGAGGGGATACACGTCCTTTCTTGTGATTTTGTTCAGGCGGCGATAATCGACGCAGAAACGTAGGGTCCCATCCTTTTTCTTCACTAACACCACGGGGGATGCCCATGGACTCTTGGACGGCTGGATAATGTCATCCCGCAGCATTTCATCAACTTGTCTCTTCATGGCCTCACGTTCTCGCGTCGAAACCCTGTACGGACTCTGACGGAGTGGTCTGGCATTTTCTTCGGTTATGATGCGATGTTTCGTGATTGGGGTCTGCCGAATTTTCAATGACGACGAAAAGCAATCTTCGTATTGCAGGAGCAGGGCCTTGAGCTGTTCTTGCTTATAGTTCGGAAGTCTGGGATTGACGTCGAAAGCTATGGGAGGGGCTTGGTTCCTCTGAGCAGGTTCCGCAGAATCGGCGAGGGCGAAAGCACTGGTGGCTTCGACAATTTCTTCGATGTATGCGACCGTTGTTCCTTTGTTCACATGTTTGTACTCATTGCTGAAATTCGTGAGCATAACCGTTGCTTTGCCTCCCCGCAGCTCTGCAATTCCTCTTGCGACGCAAATATTTCGTGTGACCAACAGATGCTGACTGCCTTCAACGACGCCTTCCAAGTCAGGTGATTTAGGAGCGCCGACTGAAATAATGACGCTTGAGCGAGGCGGAATGGTGACTTGTTCTTCCAGCACATTCAAGGCATGGTGTCCTGACGGCGTGCGCGGCGGTAGTGCTTCTTCTGTGGATAACGTTATCGACTTTGTTTTTAGGTTGATGACAGCACCATGGAGGCATAAGAAGTCCATGCCAAGGATGACATCTCTCGAGCAACGCTGTAGGACTACGAAGTCTGTAGGATAAATACGGCCGTTAATAGTGACTCTCGGTGTGCAGATTCCTGCAGGTGTTACGAGATGACCTCCAGCTGTGCGGATTTCAGGGCCTTTCCAAGCTGTCCTAACTTTCTTTAACTTCGCGGCGAACGACCCACTGATGACAGAATAGTCGGCTCCAGTATCGACGAGAGCGGTCACACTGTGGCCGTCGATAAGAACGTCGAGGTCGCTAGTACGCCGTCTCGCATTACAGTTAGGGCGTGGCGTCTGGTCATGGCTGCGTTGGCTTGTTCCGCTGCTTCCATGTTGCGTCGTCAGGCCACCTTCGGTAAGTGAGCTTTCGCCATCAGGGCTTTGCCTGGTTGGCGTTGTGTTCGGAAAGCTCCGTCGCGGCGTTGTCGTCGTCGGAGGATCTTCGGTAGTTCGTCGCACAGCAACCGCACCTCCACCGGTTGCTGCCCTTAGTTTCCCGGATACGAGCTAGGAGACCGGCCCCGCGTTGGGCCAGAGTATTGCCGGTGGTGCGGTGACGTGTGGCGGCTGGGCGACGGCGAATGCGAAGGGCTTCGTGGTGTCCACCGAGTTGCTGTCAGGTAGTCGGCGATGTCACGTGGTCGTTCTCCTGGCTGTGGACGCGGTGCATTGACGGCGAAGCCACGCAGTCCCATCTGTCGGTACTGGCAATGGCGGTATGTGTGTCCGGCCTCGCCGCAGTGGTAGCACAGCGGGCGATGGTCAGGGGTGCGCCAGACGTCAGTCTTCCTTGGTGCACTGCGCTGGGCCGCTGGCGAACGGTATGACGTTGGTGGGGGTGGTGGCGGCGGTGGCGTCTGTCGACGGAAGTGCGACGGGGCGGCGTTTTGGCGTGGACGGGGAGGAGCGTTGTGGCGCAGTGCAGCGACGTAGCTCATAGCTTCCGGCTCGGGCAGCGGTGCGTGGGGAAGTTGAAGCGATTGCCGAACTTCTTCTCGCACACTGTCGGCGATTGAATCCACTTGAGGCTGTGCCGAAGGCAACAGCTTGCGCAGCTCTTCCCGCACGATCGCTCGGATCGTTTCACGCAGGTCTCCGGAGTTACTGGCTTGAGCAGCAGCGCAGTCTGCAGTCAGGCGACGATTATACTGTCTAGTGCGCATGTCCAGTGTCTTTTCAATAGTGGTCGCTTCGGCTACAAATTCTTGGACGGTTTTCGGTGGGTTTCTCATCAGTCCCGCAAAGAGCTCCTGTTTGACCCCTCACATAAGGAAACGAACTTTTTTCTCCTCAGGCATGTCTGAGTCAGCGTGACGGAATAGTCGGGTCATTTCTTCTGTGAAAATGGCGACATTTTCATTTGGTAGCTGAACCCGAGTCTCTAATAAAGCAGCGGCCCTCTCTTTGCAAGCGACGCTCGCGAACGTTTGCAGGAATGCGCCGCAGAAAACATCCCACGTTCGGAGCGTGGACTCCCGATTTTCAAGCCAAGTCCTTGCGGTGTCTTCCAAATAGAAGAACACACGACGCAGCTTTTCGTCATGGTCCCAGTGGTTGAGGGCGGCCACACGGTCGTATGTTTCTAGCCAGGACTCCGGGTCTTCGAACGATGACCCATGGAAAATTGGTGGTTCCCTGGGTTGATGCATGACCATCGTGGGCTGGGACGCTGCGGTTGTCATTGTCGCTGCAGTCGCGGTCATGGCCTTCGTCTTCCGCGCCTTGTCTGGTAGGAGCCCGTACTCTGGTGGTAGCCCTTGCTGTCGGCGGCTTGTTCGCTGCTCCTGGTTGGCGTCAGTGTCTTCTCCGCGACGTGGGCTGGGTTCACGGCTTGACGGGGGCTTCCGGTACATGAACGAAGCAGCACCTCCACCAGATGTCACGGTGTCGTGACGTGGCCGAAGACAGGAGACTTCGTGTTGGGATTGAACTGTTTATTTGGGCGAACCTGTGCCCGGTAAACGGAAAGTCTAATTACAGCAGCAGTCTTGCACAGATAGCGGTCTCGGACTGATAGCGGCGAACGGAGCGTCGGCCTTCGATCAACAACTGACAAGCGGCGAAGCGCGTCGGCATTTATACTCTTGCCGTCGAATGTTCTAGCGTTATCGCTGGCGGTGGCGTAGGTTCCAGAACAATCTGTACCGTTCGCACAGTGGGCGTGATCTTATCGAAATGATCTACTACAGTCCGGAACCTTCTAGAAAACTGCAGGCGCGGTTTGCGCTGAGAATCGTGCGGTGTTTTGGAACGATAACAAAAACTTGGGAAATGGAACGTGGCACTATTTAGAAATATGGAACTCTTTCGCAACGTCTGCTCACGATTGGCCACTGTCAGCGAGCTTGATGATGGCAGCTTTTTTCGCCATCAACATGGTGACATACTTTCCGCGCTTCATCGGAGCTCTCGAGGCCGACGACATCGGCGATCTCTTATCCATCCTGAATCAGCGCTTGTAGCTAGGCAACACACATGGCACACGTACAGGCGAACAGTCAGTCGATTCGGTCCTGTCCATCCAACGGTCACAGCAGAGAAGAAAGAAACATTGTTCGGCAGCGACGCTGATGCGGAAATAGTCTTGATCCAGCAGTTCGAGGTAGCCACCCTAGCGGACGCTGGCGGACGCTGCGCGCACGACCAGCACTGGTTCGAGGCTACTGGATGAAGAAGTAAACAAGCAAAATCACGGCGGCGCGAAAAATGATGGCGGTCGGCTCGACTGACGCTTGGAAAAACCGAATTATCGAACAGCCCGTCCTTAAGTGTCCGAAATTTCAAGCTGCAAAATACATAATTTATAGGGTATGTCCTTGTGCCAAGTAAATATCTGAATTATCGAGCATGTCCGAAAAATTAGGCGTCCGAAATATCGGTCGTCGACTGTATTGCATTAACGTATACCAAAATGATCAGCACATGCTCGTTGTGGACAAAGTATGGTTCGTTATATCTATTGTGAGGAAATTTTTGTTTGATTAAATTTCCATATATGCCCACGTAATGGGCATATATGGGAATTTCAAGGGGAATTAATTGCTTTATTATATCCATTAGTTTTTTATATCTTGCTTTGTTATAACAAGGTTCTACTGTACCACTGTTGAAGCTAACAGAGTAATGCAAAGCACTGACCTAGGCTGCTCTCGATGCCCCTCAGCAGGTCGTTGGTCTTGAAGATGAGCAGCATCTGCCGAGGGACCATGCCCAGAATCTGTGAGATGAGCGGGAAGTGCTGGCTCGCAAACTCCTTGATTTCCGAACCCTGAATTGTACAAAAACGTTACAAAAGGGCATTTCCGACCCTCTGAGTGAGAAAACACAAGGTACGTTTCTAAACACCTCCTGGCATACAAAAAGCATGAAGTTTTGGTTCAAAGTGAATTCGAATCAAATAGTGATTAGGTTGAATCATTTCAAAACGAATTCAAATAGTAGGTATCACATATCATAAACAAAAAGAAGCATATCGGTCACAAGCCAACTAACCTGCACAACATTTTTTAAAAATTCAAACAAGGCATGAGCAAATGTGATTCCCTAAGGTACAAAGGGAAGTGGAAGCAACTAGACATAGTAGCAGCATTCTACTTTCTGAAGAATGAAAGTGATAACCTGTTAAACATGTCACATTTTAAAGTTTACTCTGCTTGGAGCACATAAGCCTGCATAACCTTTTAAATTTAAGAAACTATGAATCGATGTGAGAGTGATTATGTTCATAAAACGTTTTGCATTTTGCGACAGCGCGGATTTCTCATGGACGTGAATGTTCATGCTATAGCGTTCCTGCACTGCAGCGAAAGCACCTTTACAGAAGGAATTAAATGTGAACTAATGTGTAGTAGGGGAATGCGAATATTTTTATCAACCCATCTTAATTTTTCGACATGTTTTTTTTAACAAGTTAGTGGTCCCTCAGGTGAAGGGTGATTTATAAGACCACTTGAGAATGCCTGAGGACCAAGACACACGGCAGCAGATCAAGAATTCAAGCCCTTAAAGGACTGCAGGAAATATTTTGTGCGAGAATGAAAACAAGCCATCTGTTGGTGCTTATGGTTCGTGAATCCGCATGTTGTGTATTTGTATATAAACGTGGGTAAATAAACATAGGTACACAATTTACAGAGTGATAAATTTGGAATAATTTTTAAATGTTGTTTGCTATTCGATTCACTATTAAAGCTTCCCAGACAAACTTCCCAGTAGATTGATAGTGGCCTCTCTGAAATTTTTGTTATGCTTCACCCCATCACACATCATATCATGGCAAAACTCTTTTTCAGGCTCTGCTACAGTCATAAATGTGATGAATTAAGAAAATGCTAGTTCGAACACGGCGATGATAGATGTGGCAGAGGTGGGGACTCAGTTAATGCTGTTTTGTCCCTGTATCTGATATGTTGGGCAGGAAGTTCCAAAAATCAGATGTCAAAGGTTTTTAGCCCCCATAATTTCAGACGTTCTTAAATATTAACATCTACAAGGCAGGCTTGAAACTCTGGGCTCAAAAAGAGTGTACTCTTGTCTGCAACATCATTTGGGTTTCAACGGAAGTTTAAGGAGGAGAGGAGGCTAAAGAAACAGGACCTTTGTCTTTCACAGGTAACGTGTTGTCAGCAAAACTTTGCTTGCACCAAATCATGTACGGTAAAATGCCAAGTAAGCTCCCCCCCCCCCCCCTTTGAAGAAGGAGAGTCAAATACGAGATTTTCGGAGGGGAGCGCTTGCTTCTATCAAACCAGTCATTGGAATTTATTCGGTGCTTATTTCAGATCTCCGGAAAAAAGGAGGAGGAGGAGGAATAAATGAGGAAGGACAGGGAGGTTAGCCAGTTCTCAGACCGGCTGGCTACCCTGTACTGGGGAAGGGGGTAAGGGGGATAAAAGATGAGAGAAAAGAGACGTTGAAAAAAAAAGAGAGAGAAAGTCATCAGACGATCCACGACGCTGTTTACAGTCTGTCTCTAAGACCACTTGCCCGCAGAAAGCGCAACAACGCTCTCAATGCCTTGCGTGCAGAGGACGGTCTCGGCCAGTGTCCTAATACCCTTTCTTCCGACAATTGGCGATTGTCTATTCTATCTAAAGCTTTTGACAGTTCTTTTCTCGGCACGCTGAAGCGGGGACACTCGCAGAGAAGATGGGAGAAAGTCTCTGCGCAGCCACAGTTGTCACATGTCGGGCTTCTGGCCATTCCGATTCGAAACGAATAAGCATTTGTAAAGGCCACCCCAATCCACAGACGGACACAAAAGTGTCTCCTCTGCTCTGGTTATTCCTGATGGAAGACGGAGCTGTAGGTGTGGGTCCAAATTATGAAGGCGGACGTTGGTGAATGCCGGTGAATTCCACTGAGCGAGTGTCAGTTCTCGTGCAAGTGATCGAAGCCTTGCAGCGGCGTCCGTTCTTGATAATGGTATAGCTACACAAGGGGCATCGTCATGAGCAGTTCGGGCTGCTTCATCTGCACGGTCGTTTCCATCAATGCTGCAGTGGCCTGGTATCCATTGATATGCTATGTCATGTTGTTTCTCTATAGCCCGGTGATGGAGCAGTCGTATCTCAGCAATTAGCTGTCCGTTTGGTCCATGACGATATGGCGAGGCGATTCCCTGGAGAGCTGCTTTGGAGTCGGAGAATATTGACCATGTCTGTTGCGGTTCTTCAACTAGGAACTCCAGAGCGGCACGAATGGCGGCGAGCTCTGCCGCCGTGGATGATGTCAAATGCGAGGTCCTGAACTTTATTGTGATGGATTTCTCCGGAATCACCACTGCGCCTGTTGAACTAGTTGAAGTGACCGACCCATCCGTGTAAATGTGAATGCGTCCACTGTGTTTCTCATGCAGAAACAGTAATGTTGTTTGTTTTAGGGCCAAATTTGACAATTTTTTCTTCTTTTGCATTCCGGGGATGGTTGTCAGGGCTTCCAGTGGATGTAGACACCACAATGGTAACGACGGTCTTGCTGCGTGCGTGAAGTTCGTGGGAATCACCGTGCGATGTGGGGCAATAATAGAGCAGAACGCAGAGCGTGGCCTGGAAGTTGGAAGGGAGGCAAGGTGATGCGATTGAATCCGGGTGGCATGTCTTATGTGCGTTCTTAAAGCATCGACACGAATGTAGGTTGTGATAGGGTGTTCATGAGCGATTGCGACAGTCGCTGCTGACGATGCGCATCTCGGCAGCCCGAGGCATATTCTCAGTGCTTGAGCTTGTAATGACTGGAGGACGTGAACGTTTGTTATGCGAACCTTGCCAAGCACAGGTAGGCTGTAGCGCATGAAGCCAAGAAAAAGTGCAGCATACAGTTGAAGCATGGCTCGTACCGATGCACCCCATGATTTTCCCGCAAGAAACCTTAGGACGTGGGTGATCATGGTCAGTTTCTTCTTCATGTAAGCGATATGAGGGCTCCAAGACAAATCACGATCTATTATTACTCCCAGGAAACGGTGAGTCTTTTGATAGCTGATTGTGTGTCCATTAATTCTGATGCGGTATGGCGTCATTGTCTTGCGCGTAAACGCAACTATTGAGCATTTCTCATATGACAGCTCCAGTCCTCGTCCTTGTAGGTAGTTTGACGTCAGTGTAGCCGCTGTCTGAAGCCTGGCTCGTACGTGTAGAAAAGAAGGGGGTGTTTAGTGGGGTGGAGCACTTGCTCCGCATTTTACGGTACAATTTGGCCTCTGCCTTGCCTCATTCTCGATAAGACAACTATAAAACACCAGCCCTTCAACGCACCGCCAAAAAAAAAGAAAAAAACACGTTCATGTTGCTATCTTACAAGAATTTGCTTTGGAATCCTCTCTGACATTTTTTTCTGCAATTTGGCTTTGAAGTATTAAAAAATATTGTATAAATATTTGAGAAATATTTTATTTGATTTGTACTCACTCTTAAACATTTGAATTTGCTTTGCACCCAAATTTCACTATTCAACCATTTCTAATATATACAGTCGAGCTCACATATAACGGCCCCACTTTAAACGAACTTTCGCTTAAAATGAACAATATCCCCGTGACCATGAAAATATACATTGGTTCAATGGCACAAAATCGCACCTGCAACAAACGTCTCCGAGCGCCCCTGATCGGTTACAGCGAACGGAGTCAGTGGTCTGCCGACTTCCCGGGAAACCAATTTCGACCACTAATCAGGCATTGGCAAGGTGCCTATACATTCTTATTGTTAAATGCCGACCTTGCCTCCGTGACCCTCTAGTTGCCGCTCTCCCCAACCCATTGAGAAAGGAAAGTGTTTTCTTCCTCCATGCCCCGACTGCTTTTTGTTACGCACCCCTCCATCCTTTGTTCCTGCACTACTTTGAGCACCCCGTATCACCAGACGAGACCCGCGTTTTCACACTACCACCGATTTTTCGGATACCGGTCGGCCATCTACCCTGTTTTTGATAGCTGGTATTGTCGTTAACATCGCCGGCCTGCAGTGACCAGACCATTTGCCAACATCGTCGACCACCGACTGTATCCGATATTCTACGTCTAGTGCACGCGCGTAAGCTACATCAACAACTCTGATAACTTGCGATTCGTTTCGTAATTAGGACTTGTTTTCGCTCACTTCGCAATCGGCTCAGCATGCCTTCCGTGCGCGTGCGAAAGCGCGAAAACGGCTGTTAATTTGCGTGGAACAAATCGCGAAATGTCGAAGTTCATGAGGCCACGCAAACCCGCTGGCGCAACAGAACGATTTTTTGACCACGGCCGCAGATTCTTCAAGCACCGCCGTGCGCACCGATTCAGGCGGTCATGCTTTGACTTCTGCGCGCACAGGCACCCTTTCCAAGTTTTTTTACGTACAAGTTTCGCGGACCTTTCAAGCAAGCTACCCAACCTGCCTCCTCCTCGTGTGTTTTGGATTTTAAGGTCCCCCTCCCGCCGCATCCTACCCTCTCTTTATCGTAACTCCTTGCCCTTTTCTTGCAAGTTTGCTCTCCTCTCTTGATCGAAACCCCTTTGCACGTCTCCACCGCTCCGCGACGCCTGCCACGCTGGCTCGAATTAGTTTCGTTTTCTTACTAAAAACGGGCCCCGAGCTGTTCCACGCGTTCTGGCATGTGTGTCGCGGGTGCGCATTTTGCTCGCTCTAGGTGTGGATGTGTGGTCATGATAGCCGATGAGAGGACTAGCACGCTTTTTCCTGCAGCTCAACAAAACGTCAAAAATGTGTCTCCTTCGCTTGAGCGTAATCCGCGAGTTAGGTGCCGCGTTGTGGAGCGCCAGCTCATAGCTTTTGACCACCTGGCAGCCAATTGCCGCTTCAGGTGTACCGGTATTCAGCTTTGGAGATAGTGAATATTTTGTGGGCAGCGGTGACGAGTACATGCACGCGAAACTGTTTTCGCAAGGCCGACTTCGTCGACGTCGGGCCCGATGCCGAGCCTGAAGCTTCCGAGCTACGGCGGCGATTTGTGGCAGTGCGTCGTCAACTCCGACCTGGGAGAACGGGTGGGAAATCTGTTGCGATGGTTTAATTACGGCCGATAATGATGCTGGCACTGCGGAACCATGTACGGATTTGGGAATTGTGAAGGAAGTACATGGTGAGAGCGATTTGGAGGAATCGGATTGCGAGAACGACGAAACTTTGGAGCCAGTGCCTCATGCAGCTTATGCCACGGGCCTCGGTGAATGAGCACCCTGCCGTTTTAAGGGTGGACATGGGTCTTAGCACGCTTTTTAGCAGGCTAGAGCTCTCTCATTTATTTTTTAATCAAATGTGATAAAAGTTGGCATGCTGACTTAGTTTGTTCTCCTGATTCTAAAAATGTAGTTATTTTTTCTGTAGCTTGATTAGTTAAATATTCAAGATAACAATTTCCATTGTTCTTACCGCAATAGAAAAATAACCACCTGTCAAAAATTTATAAATGACATAGGGATTGACAGCAGAAAGCATAAGACATACAACATAGGAAGCACTTTTTTGATTGGGTCATTATTTCTTACTTTGCAGTACACTAAACTTTACAGCTCTGAATGTGGCCATTGTGTGGTCACACAAAAGACAAGTTTAAAAAACTTGCATCAAGAGAAATCAGAATCTGCTCCCTATGTTGTGTGCTCCAAACATATAGCTTTATGCTGCAAAAAAAAATATTCTGCCATCTGTAATAGTTTCTGATATATTTCAGTAATTTTCATGTAGGGTGTACAAAATTGCCATTTTGAGAAAATGAAGAAAACAAAGAGTTCTATCATTTCTGACTGTAAAAATGTATGTACTTAGAATTACATAGCCATTGACATATAAATGAATGCTAGAAAGCCTAAGGAGCGCAACGCTGCAAGCTGATCGAAAATTGAATGAGCACTTCTCGAATTACAGCACAGTAAAGTTCATTGTATGTAACCAAATACAGAAATTTTTTATTAACATGAAAAAATGAGGCTGCCCATTAAAAGTAAGCTCCCAGCATTGTTTTTTGTGCACATTTATCTACATTGTGCAAAAACAATTACAGCTCTAGCTGTCCTGAGTCCACTTTTACCGAACAAGCAAAAGAATGTGGTCAAAATCTGTGCTTCGAGAATAATGCTGTTAAAACTTTATGTCGCCGTTCCGAGTGAAAAATATCACGGCACACATACTTTTAGTCAGTTAGTATGCACCAGGAATGTAATAGGACTGATTGTTTGCGCGAGCGTGTCGTTTCTTCTAGTCCTGTAGCAAGTTGTCGCCATGTGCTCGTCTGCCGCGAGGCCACTTATTCGTTCGGTGACTACTGACGGCGATGTGCAAGAAATGTGTGTGCGTCATCCGCGATCCGTCGAATAACACGGCAATGTTTTCCCGGCTTGTCCAGAATGAGTTACCCATAATTGTCGCGAGCCAAGTTGCTCCCTCGCTCATCGATTTCGAGGCTACACGAGTGCCGATGTGTTAGTTTCCTTTTCATGTAAGACTGCCACATTTTCAAGCGGAGATCGCGAGAACCTTGTGAACACGTCATTAAAAGCAGTCTACCTGTTGCCAGTAGCCTCCATTGCGGGGCGGCGATGCGAGCATGTTCACTGCGAACGAATTGACTTTCTGTTGCTCGCCGACGCGCGGCGTACTCCACTCTGAGGACCCGTCACGCAGTTCAAGGTCCTTTCGTCAGGCGGGGGGAACCGCGGCATCGGCGCGCTTAGCGATAAGACTGCGCTTCCGTTCCATCAATACGAAGATTGATATCTCTTGTAGCTTCACTCTGCTTTTTACTTGCCGTCCTCTAACTGATGAGACTGCAAAACACAGCTGTTCTCAGAAACGTTCTCGGCAACCAACGGGCTCGTATGTGAGTTAGGCCTATACCAGTGACTCAGCAACTTCTGTAGCCCACGTCGAGTTCGTTATCTTCATTGTCCTGAGCCATAGCGGGGCTCATTCTAAAGTTAACAGTGAACGAACGATCGCCACACCCACTTCACAAATTAATGTAGCACGGAACTTCTTCACTGCTGCAGGTAGTCAGTAGCACCATGACAAGATGGCGCATGTCCTTGCGCGTCACGATGGGGAAGCAGACGCTGGAAACGCCACTTGGCCAATCGGATGCCTAGGTTTTGTCCCGTGCCCTAAGCAGCCAATAGAATTGCGCGCTAGTGTTTTACGATGACGCGTTTTTGCTGAAAAACCAATGAGCAAGACAAGCCAGCGGTGGCGGGAAATTGAAGATGAAGAATGACCCTTCCAAATGAGACCAAGATGATCATGATAGCTTGTGTGTAACGACAACAGTTCGGCGCGGAAAAAGCGTGATTTTAGCGTCAATTTGCGCTCACATTCATCTCACAGGGATGTTATAAATTGATCTTGCGCCACAAATAATGACACGAGAAGCTAGAAACGTCTGATGGGTGCAAAAATAGGTACAGATTCCGAAAATGTCAGCTTCAAAAAGTCAATTTTTTGCGATTTTTGACCTTCTAAGACCCGTGTACCCCCTTAAATGAACTCGAGAAAGCCCTTATCGCTTCTGCTCTTCGAAACATGTGCATCACAAACTTTTTGGGGTAAAAAAAGCTTGTGTTTTCACTCACAACTTTTTTTTAAAAACTGTGTTTCATTTACTACGAACTTCGGGATACAGTGAACAAATGCCGCGTCACGCTCAGGTTCGTTATAAGCGGGCTCGACTGTTCACCTAAAGATGAAATGAGTTCTAATATATACACCTACTATTAGTCCCCTTCAAATACGGTAAAATTTTTTATAACTTCACTTGGGATCAGAACGAATTCGAATGCTGTAATGCTTGTATGAATATTTAAAGTGCTCGAATATTAGCACAAGCCTAGTTGAAACGACAAACGGGGTGAGTTGGTAGGTCAGGGCCGCTTGAATTACGACTTTGAAAAGGGTGCTAGGAGTAGTTGAATAAGTGCCTTTCTGGGAGTAGCCAGCTGCACTGCAGGTAAATCATCAACATCCACGGCCTATTCTACGCTCACAGCAGGATGAATGCCTTTTGCAACGAGCTCTCACTGAGCGTATCCTGAGTGAGTTAATTTTTTTTCATGCCGGCGAGCTTCCTAACTTCGTTGTCTTTGGCTGCATTCAACATTCCTTGGTGTCCATTCCCTCACTGCCACCAGTAGTCAGTCTCTTAATCTTACATGCTGCACACTCTCCGAGTTTGCTTGCTATCCTCCAAGCTTTAGTCTTCTATACTAGTACAAGCATTGCAGTTCAACTTATATATATTCAACCATTAAATTATTGGGATTCTATGTGATATCTTTTTTCATGTTTATTTTTCAAACAATGCTTGCTAATCGATTCAATTCACACTGGAATATTAAAATTCGAACTACCCAAAGACAAATACAATGAATATCCTATATGCAGTGGTCCCTTCAGATTTTTAATGTGCTTCAACCCATTAGACTCTTGTATTGCGGCAAAGCTGCCTTTCGAACCCTGCTACAATTGCAAATGTATCAACTAGGGGTGTGCAAATAATCCAAATTTCAATATTTTTCACACAGTGTTTGCTAGTCAAATGAATTCGCACAGAAATTTTATTATTCGAACTATGCGAACTTTGCAACAACAAATACAGTCAACGTTCAATTAAAAATGACCACACAAACTTTTCCATAATCTTCACCTCAATCTCAATACACTTGCATAATGGGACAAAGCTGCCTTCTTCCTACGGTCGCAAATGTACTGACTCTGGAAAACGCTGGTTTTAACATTTGATTGATGTGGCAGAGGTGGGGGCTGTTCTGTACCTGAAACTGTGGCAAGAGGTCCGAAAAATTGGAGGCCAAAGATAATAAGCATTTAAAGTTTTAGATCTTCTTATATATTGACTAGAGCTCTGCGAAGAGTGAAATTTTGGGAGCAAAGCGAATTAGAATATTAAAGTTTAAGTGCGAATCGAATTGAATATTTGTCAAATACTTTGAAGTGAAAAATACAGAAAAAATCACAGTATATCCAAGGAGTGAATGATGATGAGTAGGCGCAGCTCCGGGGGTACATCGGTAAACCATGAAGTCCCCGTGAATCTTACCCAGTCAATCGTCATGCGAAGACGTCACAAACAATTTGCGCGTGTTTCACCACCGCTTTGCAGGCTCTCGGCTCAGGATCCTCTTGCTGGCGCTTTTGTGCAGCTTCGGCTTTGCCTGCTCTCACCTCCAGGTCTCAACTGTGAGCACGCGCTGCAGCCGCTCTCTGAGCCCTCCGCTTCGCCGCCTTCGTCGCTCAGAGAAGCCTCTAGTGGTCTCCGATCACACAAGAGCACGCATCGGAGCAAGCGCCGCAGCATTATCGAGTGAGCAAGCAGAGTACTAGCCGTGCAAGCGGTACAGCGCCATCGCCATTGCGGTGGCTACTACAACTACTGTGACGCCGGACAAGCCTACACCTTAAAGAGGTACGCTCCTAAAAGGTTGCAGAGGATCCCTGAGCACATTATGAGAAAGGATAACTTCGCTAGGTCGGTGAAGAGTTACTTTGTTGGTTTTTATCAAGTATGAGGCAGTCCAGAGACCGAACAGTATTTATTTACACTATATGGTGCAAACAATGTGGTGTCGACACTTTATACATGAAAGGAAAACTCTGCTTCCTACGCCTCTCCAACTTCTGTGCAGTCACAGGTGATTTGGCGAACGAGCAAGTGCTTGCTTCGAATTCGGCGTTGCTAATCTGCCCTGTGACATCAATTTCTGAAAATATCTGAAGTTTCAGACGCTGGTAATACTCATACAAACTTTTTCAGAGTTTTTGTGTGAAATGGCCCTCATTAAAGCCTCTATCAATGCCACGTAAGTTCTAATCAGCGTTTTCAGTCAATCCATTTCCAGCTGAGGTAGAGTCCTAAAGGCAGCTTTACTGCAATATTTTGTGATGCCGTGAAGAATATTGCCACGATCCTTTCCTCAAGCTTTGTTATCACCCCGTTACACTACGTTAGCGCAAACCGCACTTACGATGTTCAAAAAGCTTTAAGGCCTGTACATCGTTTTGTTAAGATTACGCCCACTTCGTGAACATTACAGATTATTCTGGAACCTACGTCACCGCTAGCGATAACGTTAGAACATTCGATGGCAAGTGTATAAATGCTGACGCGCTTCGCCGCTTGTCAGTTCATTGACGGCCGACGCTCTGTTCGCCGCTATCAGTGCAAGTCTGCCACTGTAATTCGACTTTCCGTTTACTGGCACAGGTTCGCCCAAATAAAGTTTGATCTCAACGTACAGTCTCCTGTCTTCGGCCACGCCATGACCCGGTGACATCTGGTGGAGGTGCTGCTTTTTTCATCTACCGAACACCCCCGTCAAGCTATGAACCAAGCCCACATCCCGGGGAACAGAACGACACCAGCCATGAGCAGAGAGTTGAACGTAGGCAACAAGGTCTGCCACCGGAGCGGCTTTTAATCGACAACACCCGAAAGACCAAAACGTTAACGTTGACCACGGGGTCGACAGCGCCTGTGCCACATACACAACTCCTGCTCTGGCAACCCAAAGAGCCACCTCCGCGGTTTGCCACTGGAAGACCCGGAAAGTTGGCTTGAAAGGTTCGACTACGTCGCTGTCTTCAATGGATTGACCAACAATGACAAGCTGCGACACGTCTATTTCACCTTAGAAGATGCTGCTCGGACCTGGTTTGAGAATCAAGAGCGAAGCCTTACTACGTGGGATGTCTTTCGCACTAGATTCCTCACCACTTTTGCAAGCTGCAACTCTCCTCGAAACTTATCTGCAGATGCCAAATAAAAACGTGGTGCTATCACGAAAGATATCGTCAGAAATCCCGAAAAAGAAGAAAAGGCCGAGCAGGCTCTGCAGAGCCGGGTTCAGAAGCCAAATGAAAACGTAGCTATGTTTGTCGAAGACATGTCACGCTTGTTTAAGCGCGCTGACCCAGGGATGGATGAAACAAAAAATGTTCGACTCCTCCTGCGGGGTGTCAAGGAGCAACTTTTTGCTGGACTCATACGCAAGCCCCCAATCAGTGTCGATGAGTTCATCGCTGAAGCTACTACCATGGAACAGGCACTTCAGCAACGCTCTCTACAGTACAACTGCCAAGCTTCTGTTGCCGCAATGTCACCTTTCACCTGTGGACAGGGCTTATCAGCACTCCGCGAGCTTGTGCGGAGCGTGGTCCGGGAGGAACTCGAAAAAGTCCGTCCCACTTCTGCTCACCCAAGTGCGACGATTCTGGGAGACATCATTCGCGATGAACTCAGGAATGTGACCCAACCATTGCTCCCAATGCGTGCGGAAGCTCCTGCTCTGTCTTACGCCGAAGCTTTGAGTAGTCCTCAACCTTCTACTTGACGCCGGCCGCCCTCTATTTTTTCACCATCGCCCCGTCAATTCGCACCTGCAAATAACTACGAGAGCACTGTCCAGTATGATGTTCCGCGTGAAGTCACCCATAAATCTGACGTATGGCGCACCTATGACAACAGGCCTCTTTGCTACCACAGAGGCGAAGCGGGCTATTTGTACCGCCAGTGTGCGTATCGCAGGATGGGCCTTCAAGGGTTTCACCATAACGCGCGCCGGCCCAGCAACGGGGAGCGTCCTCGCGAGATTCAGCAATACCTAGCAGCGCAGCAGCCGTTTCCTCCTGCACAAAGCCACCGGCCACACTCACCTTCTCCTCGGCGCCTCGGCTCGCCTAGTCGTTATGCCACGTTCTCTGGTGTACAAAACAGGTCCCCAAGTCCTGGCCCACGCCAGAAAAACTGAGGCCAGCAGCCGCTAGAGGTTGGGCCGCTGTTGACCGAACTGACAAACATCCTCCGCCACGACACGTTGACGACGCCAATATTTCTGTCACGAAATTTTCTGAATGTGACGCAGCAATTTTCGCCGATATTTCTATAACCGTCGACAATCACTCGACCATTACACTCGTGCATACTGGCACCGATTACTCCGCTACGAGTGGTTACTTCGCAGCTGCTCTCCGAAAAGTGGTGACGCTATGGAACGGTCCACAGCTCCATACTGCGGGTAGTCATCTACAACGACGGTTGAGAGGTGCACTGCCCGAGTACATATTGGCGCTTCGACCTTCATCGGGACATTCGTCTTACTGCGGGAATGCTCCAGGCAGGTCATCTTGGGATTATACTTCCTTCAAGAATGTGGGGCTATTATAAATCTCCGAGAATTGCTGGTGACGTTTTCACATAGTGAACATTCTCAGGATTGTGAATCACGTAAGATGGCGCTGCGTGTATCCGACGATTCAGTGACAGTACCGCCCCGTTCCAGTGTTCTGGTTAAAGTGCTGAGTGACATCGACCGAACAGCTCTTGGAGTTGTGGAAGGCAATGTGTTCGTGCTCTTGTCTCGTCAGGTATGCGTCGCCCGTGGTCTCATAGAATTGACCCAAGAGCCTGTGAAAATTCTACTGACAAATTTCAGTCATGAATACCCAGCACCTTTACCAGTTTGTCACGGTAATAAAATCAGTGCAGGTAACAGTGTAGTCAACAGCAGAACAGCTAGGATCGAGCAGCGCGAGTTCTTTGTCGACCTTTCTGCCCATCAAATCCTTCGACACCCACAAGTAATGATGACACTAGCCTTGCAACAGCCAGAAACACACTACATGCTCGTGTCAATATGATTAAACTCTTCCCCCACGCTGACCCCCGACATGCCCGAGGAGAAGAAGGTCCGTCAGCTCATGTGAGGAGTCATGCAAGAACTCTTTGCCAGGCTGATCAGGAACCCACCGAAGACAATCGCCGAATTCATTTTGGAAGCATCTACGATCAAGAAAACGCTCAAGATGCACATGTGGCAATACAGCCGTAGCCTTTCATCTAAAAGCTCAGCCGACATCCAATCACAAGGAACTACTGGCCTACATGAGACGATCCGAGTGATCGTGCAAGAAGAGCTGCAAAAATTGCTTCCTTCAGCACAGCCTCACGTAGACTCCATCGCGAACATCCTGCGCCAGGAGATCCAGCAATCGCTGAGCGTTCCTCAGTCTCCAGAGCCACAGCTGCAAGTCATGGGCTATGCTGCTGCAGCCTATCGTCACAACCCTCCTCCACGCCCACACCGAAACTCCGCCCCGTCGCACTTTCTTCGCGGGACGCCACTGCCGCCATCACCACCACCGACGCCCTACCGTTCGCCTGCTGGACAGTGCATCGTGCCAAAAAAAAAAACGATGTCTGGCCTGCACCTGTCAACCGCCCGCTCTGCTACCATTGCAGAGAAGCCAGACACACCTACCACTGCTGCCAGTACCGCCAAATGAGACAGCGGGGTTTTGCCATCTGTGGGAATTGAGGCTAGCCTTTGCGCGGGCTTTGCCGCCTTTTCTGTCGTTCTCATGTCCCGACATGTCTCCCCTCCTCCGCTGTCTGCCGCGCTGGGGGTGTGGAGTGACATTTAACCCCTCACTCGGTAGTGGATGTTGACTGTGGCGCCGCGAGCAAAGTCTGCCGAGAGGTTTTGCACGCGTGCATCGGGAGCGGGCCAGATACTCTTCGGGACAGCAGACGGTGAGCCACGCAATCTTTTCGTCCGTCGACTCCCGTCGCTCGAGGCTCGTCGGACTTCGCTGACGGCGCCTCGTGCCCAAGGCGAACGCTCACCTTTTGTTGCCCCTCTGCGTACGCTCGGCCAAAGGGTGATACGGTGTCCTAGTGCGTGGCCAGGCCATGCCGGCCACGCACTATGGGCTTATCCACGCCACGGCGTGGATAAGCCCATTTGCTTTCCTGCCGCGCCTTTGCAACGGGCTGTACTGCGTTTGGTGTTAACACAAACAATAAAGTGTTGCGACCTTGAGCAGTACTGTGTTCTCCCCATGGCGACGATTACCGCATTCCCTGCAGCTTGCTAAGACCGGACCCACGCTAGTGGCCGTACTCCTTCGGGATACCTGTCACTAAACATCGACGCGCCGCATCCACAATGGGGGTGAACGACCGCATGACATCGCCAACTACCTCACAGGAGCGCAGTCGACACCCCGACGACCTTACTGCTCCCCATCATCAGGCCACTACATGTCACCGCAACGCCGACAGTACGCCGGCCCTACTCAGGGCCGTTTCTTGAGCCCATGCTCGGAAAAGTAAAGACAGCAACTGATGGAGGTGCCGTTGCTGTACGACGAACTGCCAAATATCCGCCCCCGCCGACACTGCGACGAAACTTCAAGAACCCGTTGCCACCTCAATGTGGTTTCGATGTTGAAACTTCGCGGTCAAAAGAAGACCTGATGACGCAACGTCGAAACAGCGGTATAAGCCATTGTAGCTATGATCAGACGCCACGACTCAGCTGCAATGCACGACGAACCAGCGACCTCGACGTACTACAGTGAAACCTTATTTATACGTACCTGCCGGGGACGACAACATAACTATGCACTAAGCGTACTACTCATTAACCACCAGATAAGAGTTTGCATCTCCTGGCATGCACCACTTCCGCCAACAACAGAAGAAACTCGGTGCTACTGAAAATATTGCCTGAAATGCCCACTGCGAAGCCATTTTTTTCCTTTAGCCAAAGTACAAAAGAGTATCTGACTCTTGCACAACCGCCGGATAGCACACGGTGGCATCGCCGATGTGCATTTCGAAACTGCCAAGAGATCCAGGGTACACAGCATGGTACAGTGACAGAATGGACACAATCAGCTGTCTGTGATACACTTGTTCCGCTGTCTGCTTCTAAGCGAAAACTGACGCAGTTTTTTTTTTTAAAACGTGGTACAGTCGCAGAGAGCCAAACCTTTCACTGCGTGGCTAGTTCCGTGCAACGCTTCGCTCACTCCGTGCACACTGTGACTGCCGATCCGGTTGCTGTTGAGTATTTGAGTATATGCACTCTCTCCACTTTAGGCCATGCCCAGATTCACCGAGTAGCCTGCTGGGTTAACGCGGCGATGAAGAGCTTTCCACAAGCAATGTGCTCCTCACGAAACTCTAGCAGTCCTGGCAACGGAGAGAGGCGCATTTGGGTTGTCGCTAAATAAAAGCATGCAGCATGGTAACAACAGTGCTACGCTCGTTGTACGGAGCGCATGTTCGCATAATACAGCAAAGTTTCTTGGTGCCCGCGATCTGCAACGCTAAACTGCACGATAGCTAGCTGCTTGCGTTTCTGTAAAGTGGTGCGCGCTTGAACATGGTCCTGCAAAACGAAGCGGCAGTGAGCAGCAGGCCCAGTGCATTCAGGTAGTCCCGTACTAAAAGCGTACAGTAGGCCTAAAGTGACGGTAGACCACACGCATGCGTGGGCAGATAACTGGGGATGTTTACTATTATAAAGCTTTTCACCGGCATTCATACCGGCGTGTTTGTCAGTGGTCGCCACCTCGCCTCCATTTTCTTATCAATGGTACTCGCAATGTCATCACTGCAATCGCGCGGAAGTCAAAATAACTTATTGGCTGATCACTGCACTGATCAACACGACTGAAAATTATTCACGGAACATTATGGCAAAGTTCAATGGAGCAGTAAAATTTTGTTGCGCAATATGTTATCGCTGTACTCAATTAGTACGCATTAGCCGGTAGGCATAGGCCTAACACCACGGCTTAAGTGGTCCACAAATGCATTAGGTTTTATGAGACTTGGTCGGGGATTCGTTGCAACTATGTTTTACGGTTAGTACGCTTAAAGCGGGTACGCACTAATGAGGTTTGACTGTATTCGACGGTCACCACGTCACTCAGATTATTCTGGAACCTACGACACCGCTAGCGATAACGCTAGAGCATTCGATGGCAAGTTTATAAATGTCGACGCGCTTCGCCGCTTGTCAGTTGACCGACGGCTGACGCTCCATTCGCTGCTATCAGCGCAAGTCTGCCAATGTAATCCGACTTTCCATTTACCGGCACAGGTTTGCCTAAATAAACATTTGTTACCATAGCAAAACCTGAAAAGTAGCTTCGCTGCAATGTGCCCCATCTGACTTCACCCCGTCAGACGATAGTAGTCTGACGGGGTGAAGTACACAAAATATCTGAAGGGGCCACTGCCAATCGGATCTTGACTGTATTTGTCTTCTGGAAGCTCAAATAACTGAAATAGTAAAAATTCCAGTGTGAATTGAATTGAATCAAATAGCAAGCACTATTAGAAAAACAGTCGAAGTTTTCAATATTCACAAACCCCAATTACTGATGACAAAGATGCAAAGTGAGAGCATCCTTGTCCGCCCCATCATTTGGGCTTCCACAGAAGTTTAAAGAGCAGGACAGGCTGAAAAAGTAGCATGTTTGCTTTTCACATTAAATTGTTGTCAAAAAAATTTTAGTTGCACTGAATCGTGTAAACCAACACGATTCAATCTCTGCATTGCCTCATTTTTGATAAAGCAACTATAAAACACCACCTCGCCAATACTTCCTCAACCTGGCCAAAAGAAACACTTTCATGTTGCTATCTCATAAGAATATGCTTTGGAATACTGTCCAACTTTCTTTTCTCCAGCTTTACTTTGAAGTATTTGAACAATATTCTAGAAATTTTGAAAAAATACTAAACTCAGTGCGCATAAAACAAATACAAGGCAACCAAAGACCTTTTTGATTCTCTTGCAAACAAAGGCACAAGTTCTTTTTCTACCTACAACACTCACCTCGCACCGTTACAGACTGTTCAAAACAAAGCAATTAAAATAGTCACTTCTAGTTCACATTACACCGATTCAAAACAACTATTCTACATTTACAACATCCTTACAGTGCGCGATATGGTTAAGTATAATCTTGTCATATATTTATCCAAGCATATCAATGAGCTATTTCCCATTTCCATCATCCCATCCTCCTCACTTCTCAATACCAACAACACTAGATTTGCTTACCACAAAAACTTCATCTTACCGAAAGCCCGGACTAACTATGGCAAACAAACCGCTCATTTTAGCTCACTTTCCTTATGGAATTCACTTCCATCCATCTTAAAAGTAATGAATCCTCACTCGTTTGTAAAAGAATTAAAAAAGCTCTTTGTCAACCAATACAACACGTAGCACTTCATTCTCATAGCCCCTAAAGCATGCTCTCACACATGTATGTATGTGTGTATATATATGTGTGTATATATGTATATGTATATGTATGTGTGTATATTTGTATGTGTATATAATTATATATATATATATATTTTTTTCTTTTTTCTCTTTACATCTCGTGTTTACATGGTTTCTTTATATTATGAAATGTGCTTGATCACCCATATCATTATGATTATTGAAATTTTGCCCTTCCTGTCGAAGCTATGTTTTATTTTGTCTTTATGTTCATCATGCACAGGAGGTCCCAATTCAGTCTCCGACTACGGGACCTCCTTCTGTATACTGTCTGTAATGACTTTACTTCACAGTAACAATAAAATCTGATTCTGATTCTGATTCTGATTCGTTAACCTCACCTGATTTACTAAGTATTAGTATTAGATAACAATTATTCCACCATCTACTACCCTTTCACCGAACATTACACTATGAGACAGAATAATGTTTCAATAGCTGAGCACTATAGTGCACATGTAATATATTAAACCTTCTGCTCTGTATTCACCCTAGATGAACATCCCCATGCCTTTTCTGTATGCCACCTAATCATGTCGAAAATCGTATTTCATGCCAGCACTATTTTTAAAATAATCGATTCCTTAAAGCTGATTTCATCAATGGCCACAAATGGCACTCATACAAAAATATTTAAGAACACTAAAAGTTTAACAAGTATGAATTTGTCCAACATTTTTCAGTAATCCCTTTCATTTGAAGTGGAGTCACAAGACTGGAAGGTAGGCAAAGTCATCCTAATCCCAAATAAAGCTAAATTGTATTCACCCAGAAACTATCGTTCCATTTAGCTCACAAGTGTGTGCTCTAAATGAAGAAACCACATAATCTGCTCCCATTCAGTCAACTTCCTCGTATCTCTCGATTTCTTTATTAACTACCAACATGGCTTTCAAAACAGTGTTTCACACATCGCTCAACGAGCTCTGTTTGTCAATGACATTAGCTCTAGCATTGATGTAACTATACCGGTGGACATACTTTTTTTTTAGATTTCGAGAAAGCTTTTGACAAAGTTCCTCATAAAACCTTGTTCTTCAGCCATTAGTTTTCAATGGACCTGAAACTTTTTAAATCACTGCCAACAGTTTCTCTACAATAATAATCTATCTTCGTCATTACGCACCATCATTTCAGGCATGCTTCAAGGCATAGTCCTAGAGCAATTACCTTTCCTAATATACATTAGCGACTTGTCAAATAAACTTTCCCTGACATCACACTTTTTGCAGATGATTCTCTTATTTATCACCCAAATAACAACATATCAGATGTTCATGAACTTCAACCTGAGCTTCATAAAATTTAAATCTGGTGTAAAAAATGGTTAATGTCCTCAAACACAAACAAAACATCACTAATTTTAATTGCCAACAGTACCACTCTAACTTGACTTATCGTATTTTCACGCATATAACCCGCACCAAAAACCCAAAAATTTCAGTGGCAAAATGGAGATGCGGATAATACACGGGTTTTTTCTATAGTGCTGCTTCACAGCAATGCGTGTTGTGCTGTGAAGCCCCTTAACAGTGTAGCGAAAGCTACGGAGGCGGTTTCCGCAAATTCGTGTTGCTCCGCAAGTAGCACGGCAGCTTGCGGCCAATTTTTTTTTCGCTTGCTTGCATCGTTGAAGCATTTAGAAAAACATTTAGGGAGAGACAATTCGATTGTTCAGTGTAAAATCTCACTGTCACACCACAAGTATATTTTTTGGACGTTCGCGAGAGAGATAGAGATATTATCAGTAAATTTATGTACAAATTTTTGACGCGGTAGCAGGCATGCATTTCCGTTCTGTTGTTTCCAGGGTGCTGTTACAGTGTACTAGAAGAGGTAGTGCTAAGTCGTGGAAGCCTAAGCCGATCTGTTCTGTCACCATGAGTAGCGTACGGCGGCAGTCCTTCACGGCACAGCAAAAGCTTAAGATCATCGCCGTCGCCGAAGAATTCGGAAATCGCGAAGCGGGAAGACGGCACGATGTGGACGAGTCCTGCATGCGACTGTGGAAAAAAAAGAAAGAGAGCCTACAAGCCGCGCACCGCGACCGTAGGTCATTTCGTGGCCCCAAGACCGGTGCCTACTTTGAGCTGGAGGCGGAGCTAGTAAAGTTCATCGAAGATGTGAGAAGCAGGGGCAACGCCGTATCGACCGAGATGGCCCAAGTGGAAGCACGGCGACTTTTGAGGGAGCTAGGCCTACCTCACGAGTTCCGTACGAGCCGCGGATGGCTGCACCGCTTTATGAAGCGGCAAGGGCTATCAATCAGACGACGGACTACAATATGTCAACGCTTGCCGGCTTCTTATGAGGAGAAGCTGCCCAAGTACGAGAGATATGTAATTGGCCTGTGAAAGCAGCACAGTTACATTTTCTCGCAAATCGGCAATGCGGATGAAACTCCTGTTTATTTTGAAATGCCGTTGGACACAACGATTGAGAAGACGGGCAGCAGTTCGGTGAGCGTGCTGACCGGCGGGAACATGAAACTGCGCATCACAGTTTTGCTTTGTGTCCTCGCCACCGGCACGCAACTGCGACTGTACCTTATCTTGAAAAGGAAATCTCTACCAAAGATTCATTTGCCTGCCGGTGTGGTGGTGCGCGCACAAAAGATTGCGTGGATGAACAGTGACTTGTTCGTGGACTGGATCAAGACGGTATGGGGAAAGAGACCGAGTGCGATGCTCGCAAAGAGGTCCATGCTCGTTCTTGACTCGTTCCGCGGCCACACAATTGAGGAAGTGAAGGACCGCCTTTCACGCAACGGCACCGACTTAGTTGTTATACCCGGTGGAACGACGTCAATGTTGCAGCCTCTAGATGTGTCGCTTAACAAGCCCTTCAAAGCGCATGTAAAGTGCTATTACGCCGAGTGGATGGCCGAAGGCCTCTACAATGTGACGCCGACAGGACGAGTCCGAAGGCCTGATATTGCCCTATTCTCCAAGTGGATTGTCGAGGCATGGAAGGCCATCCCAGGTGAGATGGTGCGCAAAAGTTTTAAGAAATGCTGCATCACAAACAACATAGATGGAACCGAAGATGACCTTGTGCATAACAGTGAGGACTGCGGCTCAAGTGATAGCTCTAGCGAGAGCAGCGACAGTGAGTGAATTGTGACTCGCCTTTCAGACAGCGTATTCTGCTTGCTAAATAGAGCTTTTTCGGTCTACATATGTACAATGTTGCTTGAGCAGTAGCTTTTGTACAGCCTTTCCTGTATATCAAATGTGCGGGCAATACACGAGGATTTTTTTTTCTTTCTCGTTGAGCTTAAAGTGGGGGTGCGGATTATATGCAGGGGCGGGTTATACGCGCAAAAATGCGGCTTCATTAATAACACTAAAACATCTGTAAGTACATACAAATATTTAGCTGTCCATTTATCTTCTGATTCAACACGGTCTCTTCACATGACACACATTACTGATGAAGCAAACCACGCTCTTGGCTGTCAACGTCTAGGCTGTTTGGGATTCCCACCAGAGTAACAACGCTAAAACACTTGAAACTGCAATACCAGGTAGCAAGATTCAACTTTTCAGGTTATTCATACCAGTCAAGTGCAACTCGACTTGATTCTCATGCTAAACTTGCTACCCTTTTGTCAATCTAGTCTGTCCGTATAACTCGTCAGTGCCTGTTTTTCAAGTTAGTTTTATCATGCATCACAACGTACTCCTGCTATCAAGCACACCCCTCATCATTCAGACCGCATTGACCATGAGAAAGCTTTGTACCCACCAAATGTTCACACTACTGCACACCTTTCATTCTTTTTTTGCCAGCAGAGCACAAGATTGAAGCGGCCTTCCTCCTGAAGTTGTACACCATCATCAACTTCAAAGCAGCAATCGAGTACCTACCCCTTTAATTCATTGTAATAGCACACCCCTCATGTAAAACCCCTTCATTGGGGCCTTTGAGGTATTGTATATAAATAAAAAATTATAACACGATTATCATGGCGCCTGTTACCTCTGCCTTGGTGTGCTTCTGTCGATCGATTCCCCGAGTGATGGAGGTCCACGAGCGGCCCGACACAATGCACGAGAGGATTTTGTAGAGCTCGCCCGACACACCCAGCTGGTTGCCCCAATATTGCAAGGACTCAAGATCCCGCCGAATCAGGGCTAGCCACAGGTTGGCATACTGCAGACGAAACTGGTCGGTCAACTCCTGCAAATTAGGATTAGTATTATTACGAAGCTCACTGCCGGCTGTAAAAGACCACATGCCATTTCGTGCAATCCATGAAACATTTGATACTGTGCACTTAACAAACAAATCCACAAGTGCAGATGAGATCGGCACACCACTTCACCTGCTGATTCTTGAAACGAACTTATCCAGTAACTGCTCATTTGAATGTCCTCTATGTAATCCAAGTAAGAATGGCCTGCTGTCATTGTGCTCCACTCTCTTTGCTCCCTGTTTAAAGCGAAAGTTGCCATGAGATCACAACAAGGGCGTCATACTTGTCCGCCACTATCGTCTCCACCGGTGTCTATAACTATTATTGATAGGCATAAGAAACAAAAGAACGCAAAAAAATATTCACGATGGAACAGGTTTCAAACTTGGGTCCTCTTTGCGGCAGCTCAGTATGGAGCCATGCCGATGCTTCCTTTCTTTCTCTAAAATTGTAACTATTACAACTTAGGTTTACGTATACACATAGCATACAAAATACTTAAGGTTGCCTCCACACATTTACAATAGACCTTACAAAATGAATTTTAAGCAACACTGTGCTCTAAAAAGGTATTTGAAAGGTGCATTGAAGGAGTTCTAAGCACCGGCATGGCTCTTCACAGTGCCCCCACAGTTCACGCAGAGCCATGCTGGTGCTCGAAATTTTTTCACAAAAAGACATTATACAAGTGTCATGACGAGAAGGGAACAATGTGTAGGCTTGTACAAATTCTGATTTTCATCAAATGATTTTGAATCGATTTTTAATATAGGATATATACATATTCAATAAAAAAATAAGTATAGATTTGTCACAACCCAACTAACCTGTACAATAATTTTTCACCTGTGCAAAAGTCATTTTTTATTGTTCAAAAGAAGTAAAAAACCTTGAATAGTAGCAGAACTTGAGTTTCGTTGAAATGCATGTAAAAAACTGCCAAGTATGCTGGTTTCTTATTATTGACTATATTTAGAGCATATTAGATGATATAAGAAGCTTTTAAACTTAAAAAATTATGAATCAGTGTGAGGGTAAGATGTTTATTTAACATTGAAGTGTGGATTTCCCCTGGATAGGCGGACTCACAGATTAGCACCCTTTCACTGTACTGAAACTGCTTTTGCAAAGAGTTACATACGAATATGCATTTGAAAATGTGCTTTCATGGCTTAGCACCCCTATACTGCAGTGATGCCACCTTTACAAAACATCTATTTGTTCATTTCAAATACTTTGAAATTTTGAACATCCTTACCTCGAATTAAAGTGCATTCAAATACAGTAATATTCAATCAAATATTTGAAGCATTCAAGTATTCGCACAAACCTAGAATAAAGTTAGATTTACCTGTGCAAGGAAAGACTGAAAATTCAGGAAGGACACACACTCACAGCACAGTGAGTGTGTTTCCTTCCTCAATGTTTTGTCTTTTTTTACACCAGTAATCTTGACCATGAACAAACTCACCCAAGCACCAGTTTTCGCTTGTAATAAAGTGTGGGAGAAGAGTAAACTAACAAGCACAGTGAGTGTGTTTCCTTCCTGAATGTTCTGTCTTTTTTTACACAGGTATATCAATCTTGACCATGAACAAACTCACACAAGCAGCAGTTTTCGCTAGTAATAAAGTGTGGGAGAAGAGTAAATTCACAACCAGGAGTCACAAAATGTGAACTGAGTGCGTGATTGAATGTTTTGCAAGAGATAGCCAGTTGCACGGAATTTTTCAGCTAGGCATTGAACTATACCCTATGATTCCCTTCGTGAATCCTGGCTTAGATGTAAATTTATTCATTATTTTATTTTAACATACTGTAGCCCCAAAGGGCTATTGCAAGAGTAGGCTAATACATCAAAGAGCAACATAGGAGTGGCAAAATAAAATACACAAAACATTATAACTAAATTCACTGAATATCATTGATTAGAATAGTAGACTCTCAGTAAATGGAAACCTGTTTAATGGAACTGCTGCTTAAATTGAACAAATGCTTCTGACAAGATTGGTTTCGTTCTCGTATTGTGTGCCCCTGTTCATATCTCAGTAAACGGAACTCCTGTTAACTGGAAGACATTTTACTGGTCCCTTCACATTCTCTTTATTGAGAGTCTACTGTAATATACAGCCACGTTCCTTTCCTCAACTTTTGTTATCGCCCCCTTGCACTATGTTCAGTGCAAACCGCTCCTACAGTGTTAGAGAAGCTTCGAAGCTGTAGTAGATTGTTTTGTTAAGATAACGCCCACTTCGTGATGATGATGATGTTTGATGTTTTGTGGCGCAAGGGCCATTTCACGGCCAAAGAGCACCAGTTCATCTTACTAAAAATATGGACAATGATTGTGATAAGCGGCTGTATAAGGGCCATAAAATTCCTCGCGGTAAGGCGGGTAAAAACATACAAGTAATAAAATCATGACCATGCCCTGAAAGGTGTGTGTGGTGAGAATAGATGCCAAGAGTTGGTGATTATAGAAAACGATGGTGAATATGAATGGCATTAGCACAAGTGCCTCACTCGTTCATACTCTTGCGTCCAAGGGCCGTGAGGCAAGTGTTTTCTTGTGTAGCTACCGCAGCAAAAACCTCTCTGGAGAGGTTGTGCTACAGAATGCCCGGGTATATGATATGAAAACTATGAGTTTCTTTTAAAAACGCTAACAATGATTTATGACTAAAAAGCGGTTCCCTACCAACGAACATTGCAGGGTGTAAAGGTATATGTTGTCGGTAGGGTAATGGGAAGTGTTGTTTTCTTACAGTGTCCAATTGTTTGCACTGAATTAAAATGTGAAGGACTGTTAATGCTTCACCACATCTGTCACACAATGGTAGATCGCCACAGGACAAAAGATATGTGTGTGTCGTGTATGTGTGTCCTATCCCGAGTCTCGTTAGTATTACCTCTGTGTGACGCGATTTCGATACGGGCAGCCAATAACCAAGGTGTGGCTTGATAATGTGTAGTTTGTTTTGTGTGTGTGTATCCCACTTGCTCTGCCAGTAGTCCCTGAGGTTTCGTTTGAGAGATGGCTTAAGATCAAGGGCCGGGATTGATATGGGTGTAGGGGCAGTGCTTTTGTGGACGGATGCAGCGAGCTGATCCGCCCTCATGTTGCCTTGAATCTCACGGTGCCCTGGCACCCAGCACACTACAACATGTTGTTTGAGTGTGTAGAGTGTGCACAAAATAGAGTAAAGTGAGACAAGGACTGGGTTTTTTGGTTTTTTAAGAGTGTGCAGAGCCATTATCACACAGAGGGAGTCCGTATAAATTACTGCTTTTTGTATTTGTAATTTTTTGATGTGTTTAGCCGCCACAAGTATCGCATAAGCTTCCGCTGTGAAGATACTTGTGTCTGGATGTAGAGGGCCAGCATCCGAAAAGGATGGGCCGACAGCAGCGTAGGACACAGAGGAGTTAGACTTGGAGGCATCTGTAAAGAACTCGGGACATGTGTATTTGTGTTGAAGTTCCAGAAAGTGTGTTCGGATATGGGCAATAGGTGCATGTTTTGTAACTTCTAGAAAAGACACATCGCAGTCTATAGTCTGCCATTGCCACGGTCGCGGGTATGTTACAGGAGCCATTAAACTGTGTTCAAGTGAGACTCCAGTTTCCTCAGCTAGACTCTTCAGGCGAACTGAGAAGGGCTGCCTCATTGAAGGCCTGTTTTGAAACAGAAATGAGCTCGACAAATCATTAATAGTAGAGTATGAGGGGTGCTTCTTGTCTGCTTTCACCTTAAGGAAATAAACAAAGGACATGTAAGTTCTCTGCAGATGAAGCAACCACTCATTTGACTCAACATAAAGGCTTTATACGGGGCTGGTGCGAAAAGCACCCGTAGAAAGGCGGATGCCCAAATGGTGCACGGGGTCCAGCATCTTCAAAACACTTTGAGTCGCAGACTGATAAACAACGGCCCCATAGTCCAAGCGGGTGCGAATGAGGCTTCTATACAGGTTCACGAGACATTGCCTGTCACTACCCCACGTAGTACGTGACAACACTTTTAAAACATTCATGGCTTTTAAACATTTTGTTTTTAGATACTTGATGTGCGGTATGAAGGTCAACTTGTTGTCCAAGATTAATCCTAAGAATTTATGCTCCGCATTAACAGACAGACGTTGACCGTTCAGTTCCATGTCGGGTTCTGAGTGCATGCCTCTCTTTCGGGAGAACAAGACACACATGCTCTTTTGTGGGTTCAGTCGGAATCCGTTTTCCTCTGCCCATTTGGAGACCTTGTTTAAACCTAACTGAACCTGCCGCTCACACATTACCAGATTGCAAGATCTAAAGCCAAGCTGGACGTCATCGACATATGTACAATAAAACATATTACGAGGGATGGACAAGCGCAAGGAATTTATTTTGATGAGAAAAAGCGTGCAGCTAAGGACACCACCTTGTGGCACGCCTGTTTCCTGGACAAACGTTTGGGAGAGAACCGTGCCCACTCGGACACGGAATGTCCGGTTTGACAGGTAACTTTCGATTATGTGAAACATTCCTCCGCGCACGCCAAGGTGGGACAGGTCTTTTAGAATTCCAAAACGCCATGTTGTATCATAAGCCTTTTCGATATCGAGGAATACAGAGAGAAAATATTGTTTATGGACAAAAGCGTCCCTGATCTGTGCCTCGATACGAACAAGGTGGTCTGTGGTGGATCTACTTTCTCGAAACTCGCACTGAAATGGGTCGAGCAAATTGTTTGTTTCAAGGAAATGTACAAGTCTGCAGTTTATCATCTTTTCGAAGATTTTGCACAAGCAGCTTGTAAGTGCAATAGGCCTATAACTCGAAGGTAAAGAAGGGTCCTTGCCCTCTTTCAAAATGGGAATAATAATAGCCTCTTTCCAGGAGTTAGGGATAGTGCCAGAAAACCAGATAGCATTGTACAAACGAAGTAAGGTTTTTCGTGTTTTGGCTGGTAGGTTTTTTAACATTTCATACACCACACGGTCAGAACCTGGGGCAGAAGTACTGCAGGAGTTTAGAGATGTTCGGAGCTCGGCTAGACTGAAAGCTTGGTTATATGCCGCATATCTAGTGGATTTGTGTTCGAGTTTCTGCTTTTCTATTCTTGTTCTGTATTTTTGGAAAGTGTCAGTATAGTGGGATGAGCTGGACACTTCTTCGAAGTGTGCACCGAGGAAGTTTGCCTGATCTTCCAAGGTATCACCCCGAGTGTCCACGAGTGGAAGTGTGTGTACTTGTTTTCTGCTATCCTACCGACCATGTTCCGGACTTTAGCCTCCTGTGTTAATGAATTGATCCCTGACAAAAACTTCTGCCAGCTTTCTCTTCTGGCCTGCCGACGCGTTCTCCTGCCTTGAGACTTTATTTTCTTGAAGGTGTCAAGATTTTCGGCTGTCGGTGAGTTCCGAAGCAGCCTCCAAGCTCTGTTTTGCTGTTTGCGCGCGTTTCGGCATTAAGAGTTCCACCATGGAACACGCCGTTTTCCTGGGTGCCGATTTGTTTGTGGGATGCATTTTGTTGCAGCATCAATCAAAAACGCTGTGAAGTAGTTGACAGCAACATGAATGTTCAGAGTACATATGCCATTCCAACCTAGACGAGCGATGGTATAAAAGTGTTCCCATTCGGCTCTGTTTATGAGCCACTTGGGAACACTGGGTGGACACTCAGTTACTGTATTTGTGCTCAAAACTATAGGGAAGTGGTCACTTCCGTACAGATTGCTGACGACTTTCCACTGGAGTAGAGGCACAAGAGATGGAGATACTATGCTTAGGTCTATGGAGGAGTAGGTGTTATTAGCGAGATTATAATAGGTTGGTTCTTTTCGATTTAGGAGACATGCGCTCGACGAGAGAAGGAACTGTTCAATCAGTCGACCTCGCGCGTCGCAACGAGAGTCTCCCCATAGCCTGCTATGCGCATTGGTCTCCAAGGAGAACATAAGGTTCCGGAAGTTCATCAATTAAAGAGTGTAAATCACGTTTTTGCAGCTGATAGCTAGGAAGAATGTAAATAGTGGAGATTGTGATCAGTTTATCAAAAAGAACCGCTCGAACAGCCACTCCCTCAAGGGATGTTTGGAATTGTAACTGTGTGCATGCAATTCCTTGATTCACTATGATGGCAACACCACCGGATGATGTCATAGCATCATCACGGTCCTTTCGAAAAGTAACGTATTTACAAAGAAAATTTGTGTGTTTTGAATTAAGGTGTGTTTCTTGTACACACAGCACTTTTGGTGAGTGTTCGTGTAAGAGTTCTTGAATGTCATCAAGGTTTCTGAGAAGGCCCCTGACGTTCCATTGTATGATTTGAGTGTTCATGGTGAATGTAAAATAGTGCTGTGTGTATGAAGAGTGAGTGGCTGTTTAGACGGGGAGTTTGAGTTCACTTAACAGGGCCGTCACCAGGCCCTGTTATCTGCTTTTTTTGTTTTCTTGGCGCGCTCCAAGGAGCCACGCCGATCTTTCGGCACCAAGGGTACCGACGTATCCATTGCCTCCTCGGAGGCACTGGATGCCCGCACGTGCGGGCTGCTAGTTCGAATTTCGGGCCTCGCCTGGTGAGGTGAGGCCTTGAGACCCGAGGACTCTGGAGTCTCCGGTCTCTGTTTGGGAGTAAGTGGTGTAGCCTGGGCTACAACCGCCTTGGGGGCAGGTGCCACAACCACCGGCTCGGTATGCGCGGGCCGAAGGAGTGGCGAGGGCTGGTGCGGCGGTGCCCCCTGACGCGCCGCATCAGCGTATGTAGGTCCATAGAATGGAGCGACTCTTCGCCGTGCTTCCTTAAATGTAATGTTCTCCTTCACCTTCAACGTAATCATTTCTTTTTCTTTTTTCCAGTATGTGCAGGAGCGTGAATATGCGGCGTGGTTTTTTCCTTCGCAGTTTACACAGTGTGGCGGTTGTTTGCAGTTCTCAGACACATGGCCTAGGACTCCACATTGTGCACAAGTCTGGCGACCACGACAGGTTTTAGAGCCATGGCCATACCTCTGGCATTGGAAGCAACGACGAGGGTTTGGTATGTACGGCCTGATAGATGTCTTTGTGTACCCTGTTTGAATAGATTCCGGTAGTTTACTGGATGCAAACGTGAGTATTAAGTGTTTTGTCAGTGTTTCCTTATTATCTCTTCTGATGATGATTCTCTGTACATTAGTGACATTTTGGCTCTTCCACCCCTCCAAAAGTTCAGTCTCAGTCAAGTCAAGTAAGTCCATGTTAAATACCACTCCGCGAGTTGTGTTCATTGATCTATGTGGTGTTATGGTTGTTGGTATGACACCGAAATCTGAAAGACGGTCTAGCTTTTCAAATTGTTCTTTGTCACGAATTTCGAGAAGAATGTCTCCGCTAGCCATTTTGGTTACCTTGTATCCTGTGCCAAGAGTTTCGGTAAGACATCTAGAAACTAGGAAAGGAGAGACGGTCCTGGCTTGCTTTTCAGTTTTTTCACAGTGGATAACATGAAAGTGAGGATATGTTTCTTTTGGCTGGTTGAAAAAGTTTATATCATCGGTGCGTACCCGCTTTAAGCCGGTACGATCAGACAGTAGGGGGAATGCTCTATGCATGCCTGTCTTATTTTTGTTCAGCAGCACTGGCGGCCACCCACCACGGAGCCCAACGAGGGGACGCTACAAGTTTGCGGATGCTGAAACCTGCAGACGCCAGCCGTACAACGCCACTATAACCCAGTGCGCCTAGACCAAGGTAGGCTATTTGCACAGGGTTAACCCTTGCCGACAGGAAAATTGGAAGTAAACAGAAGAGAGTAGAAGACAGGACAGATAGATAGTGAGAGATAAAGACGAAGATGTAGGCAGAGAGAGATAGGAAAAGGCGACTGCCGATTTCCCCTGGGTGGGTCAGCCCAGGGGTGCCGTCTACGTAAAACTGGGGCCAAAGGGGTGTGTTGCCTCTGCCGGGGGGCCTTAAAGGTCCAATCACACAGCATTGGCTCAACCCCCAGTATTCCCTCTTCCCCGGACACGGCAAAGCCACGCACGGCTAGGCATGGGAGGGAGTCAAAACTCCCCCGTTAGCTCTGGTCCGTGGCGTCGCTACACACCAAACGCCTACTTGCGCAGGCGCCCCTGCGGGGCGCCCACTTCGTGAACCTTTCAGACTATTCTGGAACCTACGTCACTGCTAGCGATAACGCTAGAATGTTCGATGGCAAGTGTAAAAATGCCGACTCGCCTTGCCGCTTGTCAGTTGATTGACGGCCGACGCTCTGCCCGCCGCTATCCGTTCCAGTGCCTTGCTGTAACTTTTCTTTTTTTTACGTAGCCACGAGTTCGGCCAATTAATTAAACAATTCTCATTTGAACGAGTCGTCTCTACCTTTTTCAGCATCAAGATTTCGTGACATGATGTGATGTAGATCGAACAAACCCAGGCAGAGCATTCCACAATTCTATAGAATGAACAAAAAACTATATTTAAACGCCACTGTACAATGAGAAAAAGAGGACATGTTTAACTCATGGTAATTTCAGGTGATTGTTGGTCTGGAGGGTGCGATGACTTGCCGAGTAGGGGGATTCATGGAGTTTTAATCAAATCATGAAGAAACTTCAAACATTCCACGTGATGACAAGAGAGATGGACGGGTAAGCGGAGAATCGGAAAATGGGAACTAAGTGAAAAATACCTTAGAAGGCACAGGGTTCAGGCTGGTTGGTACTGATCTATAACTTATGTAAGCGCTAAAGGCACGAACGTAAGACAAGCGAAGGACACAAGACAAGCGCTTGTCCTGTGTCTTTCCCTCGTCTTACGTACGTGCCTTTAGCGCTTATATAAGTTATGAAAATACCTGTCATAGTAACTATAAATAAGAGATGTGGCTTTCTTCTGAACAGATTCTATTTTATTGATATCAGAAATTTTATGTGGGTTCCACACAATAGACCCATATTCCAATATTCGACAAACCAAAAAGTCATAAGTAAGGAGTCTAATGCTGAGAGGTGCTGAACGTACTGTGCATTGCGGGTAGCGTAACTTTCTAAGTGCATGGTTACACGCGAGCGAGTTCAAACTGATGAGACCAAGATAAATCCGGAGTGAAAATGAGACATACATATTTATACTGCGAAAATTTTCCAAGAAGGCAACCATTAAACTAATAAATAAATGGAGAAGGAAAAGAACACTTCGTAAATGACATAGATACTGTTTTCTGGAAATTGATTTGAATTTGCCAAGCGTCACACCATGATTAAAAAGATGCAAAGGAATCATTAGGAATGATGTGATCATGAGAAGTTTTAATCATATAATACAAAACACAATAATCAGCATACATGCAGATTTATAGTGATTATAAATACATAGTGAGACCTATTGGATAGGAAAGGAAAAGTCCACTTTACTAATGGGTGATTCCACGAGAGATCGACACGGGTCCAAAAGTTGATATTTTAGATTTCATTGAGTATTTTATATTTCGTGCACCTCTCACCAGGTAGCCCGAAAGTCAACTTCGTTTTATTAACGTCATAACTTCCGGGAAAAAAAATATCGAACTTCACCAACACGAAGACACCAACTTCGTCACCTGTCATTTTCGAAAATTGCAGATGCTATGAAAAGAAAAATATTTTTGTTTCAAGGAAGATATTTTTACCTGAAATGTATGTCTAATGAAGAATGAATTCATACGTTTTCAAGTTTGCAGACCTTAAGAAAATAGCTTTTAAAAATGTCTAATTTTGCGACAGTTTGAAATAAGTTACGTACTCTCTATTTTTTTTCTCTGAAGGTAATGCAAGCAGCGTTTTCAAACTTGGCACGTTTTATGAATATAGTGTGTTCATTAGGTACATAAATTATTGCTGCCGTAGGGCAAATGTAAATTTTTATATATAGCCTCAAAGTTCTCGTATTGGCAAAAGTGTGCTCCACTGAAATTTGAATAATAAAAGAAAACCCATCTTCAATTTTTCTTAAAATCTCGTAAATAGACAACCGAAGGCCATCATACAGTAATATAGAAAAACATGTTGCATTATTTTGTTTTCAGAGACAATATTCGTGGTACAAATCAGAGCTTTTCGAGAATGCGCTGATAAGTTGAGAAATCTAGAAATCGGAACGGAAAAGCGGCAATGAGCTTCAAACGCGAGTAAACGTGGCCGCATTTGGTAAAGAAAGGCTGTTGTAGCACTGGACAAATACGTACGCATGAAGGCGCATTTATGCTCCTAATGGAGGACATCTTCGACACTTTAACTCATCCGCAAAACATCTGTCTGTATTTGCAGATAAACTCAAACATGAAAATGTTCCAACGCAAAGGTTGGGTCTCGCTAGAAAAAGCATATGCGCTTGAAGTACCTTCACTGGTATTTTGGTGGTGACTGCGTGAAACAAGAGATGCGCTCAAAATGGCTGCATCTTTTGCAGATCATAATTAGCAGTACGTGACTGTGCCGTCCCCTCTCGAAGAGAGCGGCCAGGAGCCGTGTTTGCCTTTCAAGTGCCGCCAAAGGAAGTCGGGGGAGGCGCTTAATCCCTTAATAGGGGCTACTTCCTCGTCTTGAAAACCCTTTTTCCTTTGTTATGGCCACTTTAAACGGGCGCCGCAAACGACCTTCAGAGCGTCATTTGTCATCTTCTCTGTCAGCTCACGGAGAGAGTGAAAACACCGGTCGTCGACGGAAGAAGAAATGCCAAGCGGCGGGCAGACTCACCCTACCTGCCCGAGCAACAGCACCGCTTTTTTACGGGGGGGACTTACTGAGTGCTTGTGTTTGTTGAAATGTGACCCCAATTCCTGTTAATTAAAGTTACTTTTGTTTAAATGTTCACGAGTGTTCGACCGTTAACTGGCTGGATAGCGGACGCTTTGACCCGTCAAATGCGAGCTGCGAGACCAGCACAGTAAAAAAGCGCTTCAACTGCCATCGGCCGCCAACTCAACGTCCGCCGGCAATGGGATATGTCGCCACGGCAAGACCCCCGGTTGAACCCAGACACACGCCCATTGCAAGGATTTCATCGCCAAGGAGTTGAGCAGCTGACAGCAGAAGGGCAGCAACAAGGTGGGCTCATTTCATAGTAAAAAAGCGCTTCAACTGCCATCGGCCGCCAACTCAACGTTCGCCGGCAATGGGATACGTCGCCACGGCAAGACCCCCGGTTGAACCCAGACACACGCCCATTGCAAGGATTTCATCGCCAAGGAGTTGAGCAGCTGACAGCAGAAGGGCAGCAACAAGGTGGGCTCATTTCATCTTTCGACGCTCAACGCGCAGCTCAGCATAGTAAAAGAGCGCTTCAACTGCCATCGGCCGCCAACTCAACGTCCGCCGGCAATGGGATACGTCGCCACGGCAAGACCCCTGGTTGAACCCAGACACACGCCCATTGCAAGGATATCATCGCCAAGGAGTTGAGCAGCTGACAGCAGAAGGGCAGCAACAAGGTGGGCTCATTTCATCTCTCAACGCTCAACGCACAGCTTAGCACCATTTGTTTCACATACGTCCGCTCCGAGACAAAACGTGCAAGCAAGAATGGACCAGGACGAGCTGACGCATGAGTGTCCAAATGTCACACCACAAGATGAAGCTTCCGCATCAAACGTTCGGCCGCAAAGAAAAACAACCCTATCGACGAGGGCTAAAGAAATGTACCAAACGAGCCGCGAAGAGCACTGCCGTAAACTAGATTCTGTTTGGAAAAACGTGGAGAGCGCTCTTCAGGCACTGTCACGCGCTAAGGGAGAACAGTTTACCGGCGCCAAAACGCAGCTTCGTGCAAGTTACGAGTGCTACGAACATGCTACCGCAAGATACTCAGCCTTTCTCGAGAAGGCGAAGACGTCTGAAGCCAGGCACGAATTACGGCTCCGACAGGCAATCGATGAGGACCGTGAGGCGATCGTGAGCGAAAAGTTACAAGAGGCCACGCCACAAGAACGCGACAAGGCACATGAAACAGCATCGCAGTTCTCTCTATCGGCTCACTCAAGAGCTTCCTCGCGATCACGACGATCGGGCTCCTCCACGATTGGCCTGGCTGCTGTGCAGGCCCGCGCGCAAGCAGAGGCCGTCAAAGTAAGAGCTCAGTTTGGACGTAAAGAGGCCGCAATGCGCTTAGAGAAGGCAAGAATCGAGGCCGAGCTTGAGGTATTACAGCATGAAAAAGAGGCAGCTGCTGCAGACGCGCAGGCAAGTGCACTCGAGGCAGCTGTGGAACAGGATGGCGGGGAGTGTGTGCGCCCACACCCACCTTTAGACCGGACACTACGGGTTTCGAGCTACATCACTGAGCAAGCCGCCATACGTGATGCCGAGCCTGCGTCTCTTCGGGCGCCTGTAAGCCAGAGCTTGGAGCATGCCGAAGTAACTAACCGCCTCCCGGACTTGCGTGACTATCACCAGCCGCCTGCGTACACGCCAGCACCTAACAGCTCAAGCTCAGAACTTGCCGGCGTCCTTAAATTCCTGTGCCGCAAGGACCTTGTCTCTACAGGACTTACGAAGTTTGATGATCGACCTGAGAACTTTCGTGCTTGGAAGTCATCTTTCAAAGGCGTCATCAGAGATGTAGACCTTTCTGCGCAGGAAGAGCTCGACCTTCTAATCAAATGGCTTGGTCCTGAGTCATCGCATCAAGTCCGAAGGTTGAAATCTGTTCATGTGGATGACTTCTCAAAGGGCTTAAACATCGTGTGGAAACGGCTCGACGACACCTTCGGACGTCCTGAGGCAATTGAGGATGCGCTGCTGAGGAGGTTGGAGGAGTTCCCAAGAATATCGTACCGGGATAATGCCAAATTGCAAGAGCTCGGAGACCTCCTGCTGGAACTCGAAGCTGCCAAATCTGATCCCTACCTCGCCGGTCTTAACTATTTGGATAGCGCAAGAGGAATAAACAAAATTGTTTCCAAGTTACCATCTGGACTTCAAGAAAATTGGATGTCAGTGGGGACTAAATACAAAAAACAGAACAACACTGCGTTCCCACCCTTTGCGGTTTTTTCAAAGTTCGTTCAGGACCAGGCAAGCATGAGGAACGATCCCAGCTTCATCCTACAACCACCATATGTCTCGCCTTCGATCACACAGCGAAAAAAAGATACGACCACCAAGACCCCGCTGCACAAGTCACCCGTGTCAGCAAGGAAAACAAGCGTACATCACGCGTTCGAGCAGGTTCAGGAAACCACTCCAAAGCAGCTACTTGAATCGAACAGCTTCGAAAAATGGTGCCCGCATCACAAGAAGCCTCATCCTCTTGCACGGTGTCGCGTTTTCTGTGAAAAAACACTGGAAGAGCGGATGACCTTTCTTAAAGCGCACGGAATATGTCTACGATGTTGTATATCCTCAAATCACACGCAGTGGCAATGCAAGGCGGTCGTAAAATGCTACATATGCAGCAGCGGTAATCATGCGACAGCGCTTCACCCATCAACTACGTGCTCAGAGTCACCGAAGCCTATTGAACGCGATAACAGCTCTGCTCAGAATTTGGATGAAAGAGTCACATCTACGCGTACCGAGGTGACAAACGTGAACGACAACGACAGATCGTGCACTAAAATCTGCCTCGTGGATGTGACTCATCAATCTCAGCCTGACAAGATATTAAGAGCATACGCGATACTCGATGAACAGAGTAATCGTTCGTTGGTTCGGCCAGAACTTCTCGACGAGTTCAGTGTAGAGGGCACACCTACCCAGTACACATTACGCACTTGTTCCGGCAGTACTGAGGTTGTCGGCAGGGTCGCAAACGGCTTCCTTGTGCAGAGCGTATCGGGCAATGTCAAGCTCTCCCTTCCGCCTCTTCTTGAGTGTGACGAGATTCCGGACAACAGGGAAGAAATTCCAACGCCAGACGCAGCACGGAACTACCCGCACTTGAGGGCCATTGCCGCTCACATTCCACCTCTCGAAGAGGCAAGAATACTGCTCCTCCTCGGTCGAGACGTTCTCAGAGTCCACAAAGTTCGCCAGACCATTAACGGGCCGCTTGACGCTCCTTATGCACAGAGGCTCGATCTCGGATGGGTCATTGTCGGAAACGTCTGCCTGGGTCGTACGCGTAAAACAGGCACCATAAATGTGTTGAAAACACACATTCTGGGCAACGAAAGACCATCCCTTTTCACCCCATGTGCAAAAAATTTCATGGTGATGGAAGCGCCGGTTCTCTACACTGCGGATAGGCATCAGGTCAAGAATGATTGCTCATCAATAACAGCATCAGATGACACCTTGGCACCTAACCTGTTCGAGACAACGCGAGAAGAAAACGAGCGTTCCCTGTCTATAGAAGATAGAGCCTTCCTCAATATCATGGATAGGGAATTATACAAAGGCAGGTCAAACAACTGGGTTGCCCCTCTACCTTTCCGCTCACCAAGAAGACGGCTTCCGAATAACCGAGAACAGGCTCTCTCTCGCCTGTACTCGCTGCGACGCACGTTGCGAAAAAACCCTGAGACAAAAGAGCGCTTCGTGCACTTCGTGAAAGAATATAAAAGAAGGCGACGTCGTGCTCATCAGGGACAAAGAAGCAAATCGCAACGATTGGCCCATCGGCGTTGTCACCCAAAGCCTGCCCAGTGCGGACGGAATGGTGCGCAAGGTGAAGGTGAAGATTGCAAGGAATGGCGCAATAAGGAAACTCTGCCGACCGATGTCAGAAGTGGTGCCCTTGTTTTCGCCATCAACAAACTGTGGCGTCTAACAAGCAGACACCAGACGGGGAGTGTGCCGTCCCCTCTCGAAGAGAGCGGCCAGGAGCCGTGTTTGCCTTTCAAGTGCCGCCAAAGGAAGTCGGGGGAGGCGCTTAATCCCTTAATAGGGGCTACTTCCTCGTCTTGAAAACCCTTTTTCCTTTGTTATGGCCACTTTAAACGGGCGCCGCAAACGACCTTCAGAGCGTCATTTGTCATCTTCTCTGTCAGCTCACGGAGAGAGTGAAAACACCGGTCGTCGACGGAAGAAGAAATGCCAAGCGGCGGGCAGACTCACCCTACCTGCCCGAGCAACAGCACCGCTTTTTTACGGGGGGGACTTACTGAGTGCTTGTGAATGTTTGTTGAAATGTGACGCCAATTCCTGTTAATTAAAGTTACTTTTGTTTAAATGTTCACGAGTGTTCGACCGTTAACTGGCTGGATAGCGGACGCTTTGACCCGTCAAATGCGAGCTGCGAGACCAGCATAGTGACGCTAACAAAACACAACCATGATCAGTGCCCTCAGATGTGCTTAACCAAACATGCCAAGAACGTATGCCTGGAACACGTGGCAACGATTTCCACTGGCTCTTCTTAAACTGACGGAATGTTTCTAGCTCGTCTGCATTTGCACACAGCAGCTTGACATTTTTGAGCTTCGCGCTCATTTGCGCCACCATTTGGAATGCTGACATAATCACAGCTGAGCTTGCCGCTCTGAGGTTGTAGAGCGTAGCCTGATGCTTTAGTAGGTCACCAACGCCTTCACAAGAGTCCTTGCCATGTCCTGTGGCTGAAAAAATCCACTTTGTTGATATATGATCTTTCTGACATAACTCGAACAACTGGTACTTGTTTTTGAAGTGACTGTATGCACCATCAGAAACATAGGTAACATGCGTGTCAGGCTTAAGTTGTGGATTATTTGTGGATTCATACAGTTGTGGATTATTTGTAGAGCAAAACAGGCATGTGCAGCATCATGGCATGTGTCATCACAGATGACGGCAAAACTTTGAATTAATTGCTTCCTTGTGATGACACACGTGAATATAGACACCTGTCTTTTGTGCCAGTGATACGACTGTACCTCATTCGGTAAAATGGCTGTCCAATTTTCGGCGAAATCAAAGTGAAAAATGCAAGATTCTTGTTCTTGGTTCTCTTTTGCCTGGCGTAATGCTGATTCTTGAATGCATCTTATGTAATCATGGGTAATCCATTTTACGAACCATAGACTTAGCTCTTGCAGAAAACCACTTGCCTGGGCTGTTTTTTTTACTAGATCGCCATTTTCCCATACTGCATAGACTACCTCAATATCTTCAGGGATTCTTAAACACGTGGCTATCAGAGCGTCCTCCTTAGCACAATAGTCACAATGGCCTAAAAAACAATCACTTGTAGGGGAGCTGCAAAGACATAGTTCTTTCAAGAAGTCCGCCGTGTAGGCACCATCGGTGACGTCTTATAGGGCAGAAACACACTCCGTGGCATTAGCACGGTATATACAAAGGCACACTTCTTGGTGTCGTGCAAGAAGAACCCACTTCAACCTCAGTGAATAAAACTTTAAGAGCCCAATAGACGCATTCGGATTAGCTTCTCTAAAGAGACGATAAGTCTCTCGCACCGAATGGGTCATAAACCTTTTCGAACCAAGCTCCTTTTTACGGCAATGATAACAGATACTACATCTTTTTTGTTGGGACTCTGCCGAGAGCAGCTATACTCATCTTTGGAGTAGTAAGCCATAGCTGCCTGGACGTCCATTGGGTTCAGCCGCGTCCTTTTTACCACATTTGGTGCTAACCATAAGCCGTGTTTTGCGCGCCAGCGTGGGGATCTGTATATCATGTAAGCTGACAAGTTTGGTATAAGCGCTTGAAGTTTTTGGCGCTCTATATTGCTCGGCAACAGTGTCAACAAACGCATGCGCTGTTGATACGAAGAACACACTTCATAGGCTTGCTTGAAATTCTTGAACCACTGGGAACACACACCGCATTTCAGATCTGATGGTTGAAAGTGGCGGTTACACACGTTACGGTGGCATTTCACGGTTACTGTAGAATTGCTGCTAAGTTGTCTTGGCTCTGCATGAACTTTGCTATTTTGCGCATGCAGCTTCTCTAGTCGCATATGTGACAATGCCTCGCCTCGCCCCGCCGCGGTGGTCTAGTGGCTAAGGTACTCGGCTGCTGACCCGCAGGTCGCGGGTTCGATTCCCGGCTGCGGTGGCTGCATTTCCGATGGAGGCGGAAATGTTGTAGGCCCGTGTGCTCAGATTTGGGGGCACGTTAAAGAACTCCAGGTGGTTGAAATTTCCGGAGCCCTCCACTACGGCGTCTCTCATAATCATATGGTGGTTTTGGGACGTTAAACCCCACAAATCAATCAATATGTGACAATGCCTCAGGCGTGTTTACGCCCCGCTCTTGACTTCTGCCTTTTTCTTCTTCCAACAAAAACTCATCAGTTGTTTCAGCTGAGAAGCCATTAGACGAAGACAGCATATTTCTGAGGCGTCTGAAGCAGTTCTGCCAGACATGGTCGTTGTTATGTGCATGGCGGGCAGCTTTCGTCAAAAGCTTCTGGAGGGAAAACAAGCCGATGTCTTAGACCTTGCGGAAGTTTCTTTGATAAGGTATTTTCTTTTTATGCAGCATAAGGTAATCTGAACAAAAAACTCTATCCCGGCTGAAGTGGTCAGCCATCGCCACACTGCTTGAGGCTCAAATTACTGGCAATGCAACTATGCGTGAAACCAGCAGCACGAAAATGATCTATCTGTCGTCTGTTCCTATGTCTCTCACCTTTAATGAGAGCAGACGTAAAACAGCGTGCGCAAGTATCTGCAGTGCGAATGCAAAACTGAAGTATAGATGGGTTTTAGCAGCGCGAAAAATGCACGAAGGACAAGAAAAGGACGAGACAAGCACTGACTTCCAACTAAAATTTTATTGACGGGAAGGCCGTTAATATGCAATGGAGCACAAAGAGTGAAAAATGACAAAATTATAAGATACAATTATCACCGATCGCTATGCCTGCTGCGCCGACCCTCGCACCTCAAGAAACATATCTCTTTATCTGATAGGGCAACTGATGGCTTGCTTACACATGCGCTGCTTTCAAGCTCCATTTGAGCAGCCTCATAAATTATACGCACGTTTTCCTCTTTAATCTTGCATAGAACTGTTGTTTTTTCAAACGTGCGTATAATTTATGAGGCTGCTCAAATGGAGCTTGAAAGCAGCGCATGTGTAAGCAAGCCATCAGTTGCCCTATCAGATAAAGAGATATGTTTCTTGAGGTGCGAGGGTCGGCGCAGCAGGCATAGCGATCGGTGATAATTGTATCTTATAATTTTGTCATTTTTCACTCTTTGTGCTCCATTGCATATTAACGGCCTTCCCGTCAATAAAATTTTAGTTGGAAGTCAGTGCTTGTCTCGTCCTTTTCTTGTCCTTCGTGCATTTTTCGCGCTGCTAAAACCCAAGTATGCCATACCAACTAGCCCAGTCAACCGCTCTATGAAGTATAGAACGTTAAAATGAATTTCACAATGTTTTTGTAGATAAAATTACGGGAGGCGTAATCTTTGTCCCTACTTTGAACAATATGATCTAAAGCATGGCCTCCGAGATGCGGCGCACAGCAATTCATCTGTAGAGCAGACGACAGATGACAACTTGCCCTAAAGCGTGTTCTTCAGTCTAATGCGGCAGTCTTCGTGCCCCAAATGATAAAAATTGGTTATGAATCATTTATGAACTCATTCAACATTCAATTCTTTTACCCAACGTGTTGCAAACACATGGCCGTCACAGCATCTCCATCTGTGTGTCAGTAATGGAGAGGCACCACATATTAGAAGTCTCAGAGCTCTACATATAAGAGTGAATTCAGATACTACAGAGTATCGTATTCAAAATAGTTACTCCTATCTGCTAAAACAGCCTTTCTTCACCAAATGCGGTCACGTTTACTCGCATTTGAAGCTTATTGCCGCTTTTCCGTTCTGATTTATAGATTTCTTAACTTATCAGCACATTCTCGAAAACCTCTGATTTGTACCACGAATATTGTCGCTAAAAACAAAATATTGCAACATGGTTTTTCTAAATTACTGTATGATGGCCTTCGGTTGTCTATTCATGAGATTTTAAGAAAAATCGAAGATGGGGTTTTTCTTATTATTCAAATTTCAGAGGAGTACACTTTTGCCAATATGAGAACTTTGAGGCTATATATAAAAATTTACATTTGCCCTACGGCAGCAATAATTTATGTACCTAATGAACACACTATATCCTTAAAACGTGTCGAGTTTGAAAACGCTGCTTGCATTATTTTCGGGGAAAAAAATGGGGAATACGTAACTTATTTTAAACTGTCGCAAAATTAGACATTTTTTAAAAGCTATTTTCTTAAGGTCTGCAAACTTGAAACCGTATGAATTCATTCTTCAGTAGTCATGCATTTCAGGTAAAAAATATCTTCCTTGAAACAGAAATACGTATTTGTCTTTTTATAGCATCTGCAATTTTCGAAAATGACAGGTGACGAAGTTGGTGTCTCCGTGTTGGTGAAGTTTGATATTTTTTTCCTCGTAGGTTATGCTGTTAATCATAAAACGAAGTTGACTTTCGGGCTACCTGGTAAGAGGTGCATGAAATATAAAATACTCAATGAAATCTAAAATATCAACTTTTGGCCCGTGTCGATCTCTCGTCGAATCACCCTAATGTTTCATTTTTGAGAGCAACAGTGAGCTTATGCAGTAGTTAATAATGTGACACAATGTCAAAACTGAAAAAAAAAAAGGAATTAATATCGTGCAAATTTGATCACCTGCATAAAGGACCTAGAGCATGTCATAATAAAATTCACTGAGCTGGTTATGGTACTAAACCCGCATCAAAAACCATGCTGGGCATCAAATAACGCGTTATTGAAGTCTAAGAGTTTCATGATATGTTTGAAGAGTATGTGCGGGAGTGTTTTACAAGAATGGCTTGTGATAGAGGTGGGTGTGTAGTTCAATAAAGACTGCTTGTTTCCGGACTAGAATAACGGAAGAATTATACCCATTTTCAATGCTATAACAACAGACGTCGAGAGAGATTTATGCAAAATAATGGTTAGATATTGACTGGTTCATATGGAGTATCTAATGATTAATCCATTGTCAATATTATTAGGACTACCTTTTCTCTTTGAATCGACTTTTAAAATGACATTGAACATACTCTGGTTTGAAACAATTATGTCGTCAACTGCTAGTCTGTCCTGTAAAAGGAGGAACATAAAAGTTATTGAGAGTAAAAATGTATTTAAAGTAATCACTAAATTCATTCCCAATCAGAGTAACGTCACCTCTAACCATGTCATTTATTTCAAATGTATCAGTTGTAGATTCCAATGGTAGCACAGATCTGCATCTGTAAAGAGGATTTATTTCCATACAGACGTGCACTTATTTCTGAGCAAGACCAGAAGTGTAGCTTGGAAATAAAAATTATGAGCAGCTTTAGCATTGCTTCGAAGTTTCTCTTTTAGGGCAATGAAGTGTGCAGGAACAACAGCATCACAAGAGCATATAATAGGCCGCAAAAGCCCAAGTCGTTGCGAAAGGTGCAAAATTTCCCGTGTGATTCAAGGCAGTTCTGAATTCGTGTTTCTTGTTTTTATCGGAACAAATTGTGTGATGCACATTGTAACAAGATCACTAAAAAATTTGGTTGAAGTGCCGACATCTTCAAAAATACTAATTGCTTCAAATTGGCTAAAATAAATACTAAGTGTTTCAATATTATCAGTATCATCAGGATTGCTCACAAAATGCAAAACGGCTTTATGATTAGAAATACCCTCTACAACAGTGCACTCGTAACCATAATCACAGACTCCAGGGCTGAAGAAAACAAAATCTAGGTAAGATCGCTGTGCCTCCTGTGGTACCCTGACTATTTGCTTTAGACAGTAAGTCAGTGAAAAGTTCAGCGTTTAACGGTACAGCTGGGAAGCATGACCTAGCGGTGATAACAATATCCAGTTTATATCAGGGACATTAAAATCACCCATACATATTGGATTTGGCCAATGCGGAGCTATTTCTTGGACGAATACACTCAAGGAAACCAAAGAGTCTATGATTAAGGGGATGATGATGATGATGATATATGTTGTTTAATGGAGCAAGGGCCATTGATGGCCAAAGAGCGCCAGGAAATGATATCGGATGAGAGCAATGGTTATGGTAAATGGCTGTAAAAGGGCCTAAAATTCTGCGCTCGAAAGATGCGTAAAACATATATTTATTAAAATCATGAAAGTGAAGTGAAGCATGCCTGGTGAGAATGAGTCTTTAGTTATCATGACATCATAAAATAGGAGCGTTATATTAGCACCGATTTCTCGCCAGCGCCCTTGCTCCCAAGGGCCGGGAGACAGGGGCTCTTTTGGATGTAGCGTCCGCAGCAGCAGCCTCCTCTCAGGAGGCTGTGCTACCGATCACTTGAGTAGATAATATGGAAAGTATTTACTTCCTTTAAGAATGCATTCAATGCATTATATTTAAAAAGAGGTTCGCGAACAATAAACATAGCTGGGTGAAGGGGTGTGTGTTCCTTGTACGCTAGTGGAAAATGTTTTTTCCTGTAAGCCTCTAGCTCAGAGCATTCAAGGAGTATGTGAAGTACGGTAAGTGGACGGCCACATCTGTGACAGCTGGGTAGGTCACCACCGGACAAAAGGTGTGTGTGCGTGCTGTGTGTGTGTCCTATTCTAAGCCGACAGAGACTGACCTCTGTACGGCGTGTTCTCGACGTGGGTGGCCAGTTACCGAGGTATGGTTCAATCAGGTGTAACTTGTTATGAGTTTGTTGATCCCATAACTTCTGCCAGTAAGCCCTGAGCTTTTTCCGTATGTTTGGTTTTAGGTCCATTATAGGGACAGCAACTGAAGAGTTGGCGGAGCTTCCGTTAATTGATGTGGCGAGCTGGTCGGCCAACACATTTCCTTCGATCTCGCGATGTCCTGGCACCCAGCACACGACGATATGTTGCTTGGAAGTATAGGCCGCTGCAGAGTATTGAATAGAGGGATATAATTATAGGGTTTCTGTGTTTTTTAAGATTTTTCAACGCTTTTTTGACACTCAGAGAGTCTGTGTATATAACTACCCTTGGCGTATTCAATTCTTTGATGTGTTTAACGGCTACGAATAACGCATAAGCCTCGGCTGTAAAAATGCTTGTGCTGGTGGACAGAACGCCGGCATCCGAGAAGAATGGGCCGACCGCCGCATAGGACACGCCAGTATGGGACTTGGATGCATCAGTATAATATTCTGGACAGTCATATTTATGTTGCAACTCTAAGAAATACATCCGAATGTGTATGGGGGAGGCATGCTTTGTGACAGCTACGAAAGATGTGTCACAGTCTATAACCTGCCACTGCCATGGCGGGAGCCGCAGAGCAAGGGGGGCTGAGGTGGTATTCAAGCAGTGGGACATCTGTTTCTTCAGCTAGGTGTCTAACACGCAGCGAGAAAGGGCGTGCCATTGCGGGTCGATTGTAAAAAAGTTGAGAGCTGGACAGGTTGTTGATGGTGGAATATGCAGGTTGCTCACTGTTCGCATTTACTTTAAGGAAATATATGAAGGAAGAATATGTTCTCTGCAGATGGAGTGACCACTCGTCCGATTTACATAAAGGCTTTCAACTGGGCTTGTTCTAAAGGCGCCTGTGGACAGGCGGATGCCTTGATGATGAACAGGGTCCAACATTTTCAGAGCGCTTGGCGTGGCAGAGTGATAGACTATTGCCCCCTACTCAAGCCGTGAGCGTATAAGGCTTCTATACAGATTCATGAGGCCCTTTCTGCCGCTGCCCCACGTTGTTCGTGACAGCACCTTTAGGATATTCATTGTTTTCAAGCATTTATTTTTAAGATGTTTTATGTGCAGTACAAAGCTTAACTTCGCATCTAAAATTATACCTAGGAACTTATGTTCTGTGTTTACGGGTAGACGCTGACCCTTAAGGACCAGTTCAGGTTCAGGGTGCAAGCCTCTTTTTCGTGAAAAAAGGACACAGGTGCTTTTCTGTGGGTTCAGTTTGAACCCGTTTTCATCAGCCCATTTGGATACCTTGTTAAGGGCGAGCTGAACCTGTCGCTCACAGATCCCAAGAGAACACGATTGAAAACCTATCTGCACATCGTCGACATATGTTGAATAAAAGATATTACGTGGGATGTACAGACGGAGAGAATTCATTTTTATAATAAAGAGCGTACAGCTCAGCACGCCACCCTGTGGCACTCCGGTTTCCTGTACAAATGTTCGGGACAGAACATTGCTCACTCTAATGCGGAAGGTACGATCAGATAGCTTTCAATGACACTGAACATATTACCGTGTACGGTACCTATGTGTGAGAGGTCTCTCAATATTCCAAACCTCCACATAGTATCATAGGCCTTCTCCATGTCAAGGAACACAGGAAAAAACTGATTATGAACAAAAGCCTCACGTGTGTGTGCCTCGATACGTATAAGATGGTCGGTGGTAGATCGGTCCTCTCTAAACCCGCACTGGTACGGGTCACGCAATTTGTTTGTTTCTAAGTAGTGGAGTAAGCGTCAAATAGTTTGCAGAGGCAGCTTGTTAACGCTATAGGTCTGTAACTTGATACAGTAGAGGGATCCTTTCTCTGCTTCAAAATTGGAATTATAACAGCCTCCTTCCAGGAGAAGGGGATCACACCTGAAAACCATATGCGATTATAAAGAGAGAGGAGGGTTTCTTTAGTTTTGGAGGGTAGTTCCTTCAGCATTGCGTACATTACGTTGTCAGAACCTAGGGTAGATGTATTACAGCAGCTGAGTGCTGTTCGCAGTTCTGCTAAGCAGAATGGTGCATTATATGCCTTACTTCTTGCGGATTTTCTTTCTAACTTTAGTTTTTCTATTCGTGCCTTGTAATTCTGGAAGGATTGGGAGTAGTGTGAGGAGCTCGATATGTGTTCGAAATGTGTGCCAAGAAAGTTGGCTTGATCCTCCAAGCTTTCCCCAAGGCTATTTACTAGTGGAAGAGAATACGTTTGTTGGCCCTTAATTTTCTTTACCTTATTCCACACTTTTCCCTCGTCTGTGTACGAGTTGATACTCGATATAAACTTTGTCCAGCTCTCTCGTCTAGCTTGTCGACGCATTCTCCTTGCCTGCGATTTGACCCGCTTGAAATTTTCCAGGTTTTCTGCTGTAGGAGAATCTTGAAGCAATGCCCATGCTTTGTTCTTAGTGGTCCGTGCTTTCCTGCATGCGTCGTTCCACCATGGGACTCGCCGTTTAGAAGACATGCCGCTCGTTTTGGCAATACGTTTAGATGCGGCATCAAGTATAAAAGCTGTAAAATACGTGACAGCATCATCTATGGTCAGGGCAGACAGCTCAGTCCATGTCATTTGTGTAAGAGTTCTATACTCTTCCCAATCAGCTGAGTCAATCTTCCATCGAGGAACCTGCGGGGGTAGTTGATCTCTGTTCGACGCACTAAGGATGATTGGGAAGTGGTCACTCCCATAAGGGGTTTTAAGAACGTTCCACTTAAAAACAGGTAAAAGGGACGGTGATGAAATGCTAAGATCTATGGAGGAGTACGTGTTGTTTGCAATGCTAAAATACGTAGGCTTCTTTATATTTAAAAGACATAAACTAGAAGAGAAAAGGAGCTGCTCAATGAGACGTCTTCGCGCATCACAGTGAGCATCACCCCACAGGACATTGTGTGCATTAAAATCACCTAGAACCAGAAACGGCTCAGGGAGTTCATCTATTAATGATTCTAGATCACGTCTGTGTAGCTGTTGATGCGGTGGTATGTACACAGAACATATGGTAATGAGTTTGTTAAAAAGTACAGCTCGAATGGCCACTGCCTCAAGGGCCGTTTGAAGCTTCAAATGCTGGCATGCTATACTACGATCAACTATAATGGCTACACTGCCAGATGGTACAACAGCATCCTCCCGGTCTTTTTGGAAAATAATATATTGTCGTAGGAAGTCCTTGTGCTTAGAAGTTAAGTGCGTTTCTTGCACACATAGCACTTTCGCGTTAAACTTACTCAGAAGTTCTTGGACGTCATCTAAATTTCTAAGTATTCCCCTTACGTTCCACTGTATGATTTTGTCCATAGTAAAAAAAAAAAAAACGGGGAAAAAGTGAGTGCTGTGTGCAAAGAAACGGAGATTAACTCATTTTACAGGGCCTTTGTCAGGCCCTGTAATCGGCGTTCTGTCCTTTTTGGGGCAGATGAGAGAAGCTCGCCGCTCCTTCGGCGCTTCCTGCGCCGTTTGGCTTGAACTGGTGTCCATAGCCTCTTGCGAGGCACTGGACGCCCGCTCTAAAGAGCGATCTGTGCATCGCTTAGACTTCGCCTCAATCGACGAAGTCTTTGTCCCCACCGAGCTGGGGGTTGATGAAGCCTCCTTGGCCTCCTGATTGCCCTGGCTGCTGCCAGAGCTTGTAGAGGTCACTGGTGTGGACAGGCTGAATGTGGGCAGGGCAGCGCTGGCTGCTCCTGCCGTAGGGGCTTGTGGCATTGGCCTCGGCACGCTAGGCGCGGTCCGGGCAACTGCCAAGGGCCTTTGTGGTGCCGCCCCTTGTTGCACCACTTCGGCAAAAGGTGTTTTTAGTGCTAATGATAACGAGACCCGTTGTCTTGCTTCCCTGAATGTGATATTTTCCTTAACTTTTATAGTTATTATTTCTTTTTCTCTTTTAGAGGCTGGGCATGCTCTGGAGTATGCGGGGTGACTACCTTCGCAGTTATCACAGAGGACCTCGTCATGACTACATTCATCAGCACTGTGGCCGGTTGTGCCACACTTAGCACGCATCAGCTGTCCTCGGCAGCTCTGGGATGCATGACCAAATCGCTGGCATTTGAAACAACGCCTCGGGTTTGGAATGAAGGGTCGGACATGGAGTTTTACATAACCAGTTTCGAGAGTCTCAGGTAAGGTGGTTGAGTTGAAGGTGAGTATCAAGTGCTTTGTTGCTATTTCATTGTTGTTACGTCTGTTTGATGCGCTGGACATGTATTACACCTTGGTCCTTCCTATCCATCAAAGAGCTCTTCTTCACTCAGTGTCATCCAATCTTCGTCCGATACCACGCCCTTCACTGTATTCATGGTATGGTGTGCGCTCACAGAGACGGGGATGTTACCAAAGGCTACGAGGTGGGGGAGTTTATTGTACTGTTCCTTGTCTTTTAATTCGAGAAGCAGATCTCCACTTGCCGTCTTCGTGGCCTTATAACCGGTTCCAATTGTCTCTCTCAAGCACTTGGCCACAAGGAAGGGTGAGATTGCTCTAGCTTTTGTAGATGATTGTCTGCAGTAGAGGACATGGTATTTTGGGAAAGTTTCTCTGTTTTTGGGCCAAAGTAGTAAAGTTGCGTCGGTGCGTACCCTTTTCGAAGCACGATCAGTTAAAGAGGGGGTCGAGGATCCCATGAGAAAATGTGTATTTTTCGGTAACGGCGCCTACCACCCACCACAGAGTCCAACGAGGGGACGTGGCAGAGCATGTGGGCATGTCTGCGTAATGCCAGCAGTACGCAGTTACTATAACCCAATATGGTTTACCCTAGTTTGGATAGCCACACAAGGTTAACCCTTGCCGCCAGGAAAAACAGAAGTAGATTGAAGAGAGGAGAGATCAGGAAAGATTGAAAGTAAGAGGGAAAGACGAAGATGAAGAGAGGCAGAGACAGGAAAAGGCGACTGCCGGTTTCCCCTGGGTGGGTCAGCCCAGGGGTGCCGTCTACGTGAAGCCGGGGCCAAAGGGGTGTGTTGCCTCTTCTGGGGGGCCTTAAAGGTCCAATCACCCAGCGTGGGCTCAACCCCCAGGATCCCCTTTTCCCCTGACACGGCTCAGCCACGCACGGCTATGCGTGGGAGGGAGCCAAAACTCCCCCATTAGCTCGGGTCCGTGGTGTAGCTACACACCATACGCCTACTTGCGCAGGCGCCCCTGCGGGGTATGATTAAAACACGAGTTTTTTTTTTAATTACCGATTTTTTTTATTTTGGCCTGTTTCGATAAGATTAATACCTCTACTGTTATGAAAAAAAAATAATACAGGTCGAGACTTAACTGGAAATGCTTTAAAATTGCATATTAAGAGCACAAGGTGCCTGTTAAAAGGTCGAAAGTGTGCAGTCTTCGAGCACCTTGCCGTAGATAATGCGCCGCCGCTCGTCATTGTTGATCGCATGAGTCGAAGAGTCGAGCCTCACTATTCAAATACCAACATTTTCTCTCACAGTTGCAGCGCAAGAAATAGTACAAAGAAGCACACTTCTGCGCGTTTTTTGAGCGCCGCGACTGGCTTATCACATGGTACGAATCGGGGACCGCCATTGGCCGCTGCGCGCCCGTATGTGCTGTGAAACCTATTTGCAGAGTCCATGTCTTGTCGAGCAGCGCAGCTGAACAATGCCTTTCTCGTGTAGTTACCTCCATTATCAATGGAAAAAGGCATTGCTCACAAGTGAAAGTCGTTGTGCGGCGCGCTCTGTAGGAATAGGCTACGAGCAGCTGGTTCGAATTACGGCAGTTGTTGGCTTGCAAAAGCCAATGCATCAAAAGTCATTCACACCCGTCAGCCGGCAAATTCGTGATGCGGCAATAGATGACGTCATCACCAATCTTGAGAGGTCGAAAGAGCTCGCAGTGAGAGAACTTAGAAGGGACGACATTGCCATTATGTACGACGGTATGTGGCACAAACATGGCTGCAAAATGGCATGACACTGAACTTAGTTTGGATTTCGCAGTCCTGTCGAACTTCCTAGCTTGCAGTTGGCACAAGGCTCTGCCAGATGGAGCGGAAGTTTGGCAAGCGTTTCATGGCCCTGTCTGTGGGCGAAATGTCTGTGAGTAGTCGGCTCGAAAAAGCCTAGAGAGATAAACTCATGGTGCTGGCATATTTTAGTTGCAGTGGCCACTACAAGAACAATTGTTCTTTTTGATGTGCAAATTTCATCTGATTCAATGATATCTTTCATAAATAAAACCTCAATTTTAACTTGAAACTCGTTTTTCTCAAAACACAATTTTTGCCATTTTTTCCGATATGCCCCTCCTTTTTCGGGCACTTCTAGTGCTCGAATCTGCGTGAAATTTTGCCCAAATTTTTTCCAAAGTATGACAAACGCAATTATCTAGTCTAAATTTCAATATTTCATTGTATAACAAAAAATTGTATGTATACCTTTACTAGGGTAGGTTAAATATAGACTTTTTACGTCTATTATTTTCACACATACTACATATTTTTATATGTGCTTCCCAATTAGTTATTTGCACTCTACACTTTACTTGAAGCATTATGAACTATGAATCGCAAAAAATTACAGAAGTTAAGGGATCAAAAGAGGGGGGCAAAAGGATTAGGTTTTTCACTTTGTCATGTTAGAGAGCTAAAAGTGTGTAACTTGCAAGAAAACTAATGATATATTTAAAATCAGCATAAAAAGTTTCATAAACAGTTCAAGTTTCATTGCTCCACGGTGAACATTAAAAAAAAAGTGTCTTCGTGTAGCTTCTCCCCTTAAGTTAGGTGGACAATAAAACACACCAAAAAGAAAAGCAATGTTTCGAAATAAGCTTTACATCAAACTGATTCACTTTGAGATGGACTATTGAGCACAGAAAATTTTAAGTCTGACTGCAAGTATAAAGCAACGCCACCACCTCTTTCATTGGTTCGGTCAGTTGTTATGACATTAAAGCTCATGAAGCAGAATGCAGTCTGCAGCTTTTTTTTTTTTTTTCTACTCAGCCCGAATTCGACATACCATAGTATATTTAAAAATTTTTTTTCTTACCTGCAGACTTTCGAAGCCAGCCAAGATACAGGAAAAAATGGTGCACTGCCACTATAAGTCACAACAATCTACAGAACTAGAGACTTAGCCCACTGGTGATGACTAAACACACTTGAAAAAACTGGCAACTTCCTATTGGAACATTTGCTTGCACTACAATTTAATAGAAAACTGCCATTTGGTTAGAGAAAGTGCACTCCATAAGTGAACACAATGTCTAGAATGATCGCCCCTCACTGAAGGCCCTAGTGATACATTATTTTAGAATGCACAATTTATAGGATTGGTCAAGAAAGACAAAGAGACAGTGCACAAGAAAAAAAGATTTCCTTTTTGCATCTGAAGCACCTGCTTAAAACTTGCTTTGCGTCGTGAAGTGACATTGATGTGATTGACGACCTCACCAACACTGGTGACATGGAGTGATAGCCCCTGGCAATGACTCTGCACCCACCGTGTACAAGCCGTGGTCGAGCAGCACCAGTGTCGGTCCCTGGCTGCCCTGCCGCACCAGCAGGTTTCCTGGGTGAGGGTCACAGTGCACGTAGCCTTGGACAAAGATCATTTCACTGTACAGCTGGCCCAGACGACTGGACACCTAGAAACACCAACATCGCACATGCCTACACATCAGATCTGCGATTAGAGGAGCACTGAAGAAAAACAATGACTTGGTTTAGATTGACAAACTGCACTATCAAAACACTAATGTCATACGTTTCACTATCACAAGTTCATTATAGGCAGATAACATCAAGGCTGAAGTTTAAGTTTTAAATTTTGCACCGAAATTTTCATGCATAACATCAGAAGTTTTGAAATGTATTTTTCGTATTTATGCGACATTAGCTCGATCAAGTTTTTTGAAGCTTCGCATACTAAATTTATGGTACCCACAAATGACAACGTACTATAAAAAGCAAAAGTTTACGAACGCGAAATGTCCCATAAAGCTGAATTCCCGCTTTGTCTGGGAATGTAATTTTGAAATAAATGTTGTATACTGCACTTGGCATTTCGACCTATACAGTCACCCACATGATGAAAAGCATTAAGCAGTGATATAGCAGAAATCTGCATTTGTCATTGATCTAACGTCCCACAATTTTTTGCTGTTGATAGTACAGCATAGGCCACTTATAACGTAACTGCTCTAAGATACAGAACCGCTTTCAATGCGGTCTTTTTCTACTCCCCTTTAGCCTCCCATAGAATGTCTTGTATATGTATACCGCTTATTGTGCAGTCCCCCAAGATAAAAGACCCGTTATAATGCGGTTGCCGGAAATCCTTTGTGCTAAACGCGGTAGCGAGTAACGTTGAGTTCTTCGTTAGGGAGCAAATGACAAGGTTGTTACGGAGGAAGAGGGGACGCGGAGTGAACAAACGAAGGGCGGAGGAAAAAAAAACAAAATTTTAAAAAAGACTGCGGGACACTACCCGGACTCGCCGAGTAAGAGAGGAGGACGGTTGCCTCGGTGACCGATAAGCCTTTGCACCGGTGCCGACGCGGCTACAGGGTACTACGTCGCTAGCGTGGCTTCGGCCACGGGCCGCTCAACGTGGCACGTGCGATCCCGTCCTTATCAACTACGTGCGCTTAACAGTCCGTCGGGCTACACATCATCGTTATCGTGCTTGCAACAAATATCGCGTTTGATTCCTCATCCGTAAATATGAAAACCTTTTACAGTTTTATGACGCGAGCTATCACTTTTGCTGCCAGTGCGCTGTCGTACGTAAGCTTGGCGAGTTCATGATGAAACAAGCGCTAAATATTACACACACTCAGAGAGGACACAGACAAGCCCTTACTAGCAACTGAAAATTTTATTTCGAAGCGAACACTAATAAATACATCACACGCATGTACGTCATTCCCAACTTCCCCCTGTCATCATCAACAACGTGATATACCAAAATAATCACTCCCATAATCTATGGCGCACAGCTGGAAACAAACACGTGTCAAGATCTAAAAAAAGAAAACTTAAAACAGAAAAAAATGCACTGAGCTATGTTACGTCCAAAAAAGCAAATTCCACATCTGTTAGTAGAACAGATGCTTCACTGACGCAACTGTCACCTCCTTTCCTAATTCGATACGCTTCCATTATTTACCTCATCGTTCACTTCTTGTGCCTGTCAATTATTCGTGTGTCTGAAAATTTCAGTTTGAAGGTGCACTCCTTGAAGTGCGTCGCTAAGTGTGAGTAGGGGCCCCCTTTAGTGAACTCTCATATTCATGAATTCCCACATTAAGGCACCGACCCGTCTGACGAATGTATTTCTTTCTACATGTGAAAATAGTTCTGTATACAACATCGTTTTTGCACTCAATGTACCTCCTGCTATGTTTTATGCTACATCTGTCCGATTCTCCCGTTCCTTTCTTGTTAGCTAGCCTTTTTACTGCTGGGCAAATCTTCGATAATTTGTTTTTAGCTGAAAATACAACCCGCACGCCATGCCTTTATGCAACTTTTTCAACCGATGTAAAATATTGTGCAGATACGGGATGACCACTGTCCGCTCTTTTTCACCCTCAACTTGTCTCCCCTCTTTGCGGGTATAGATCATTGTATTTTTCACTTCGCGAAGATTCTTCTCACAGGTCAATAGTTGTCGACCCTCGTTGTCGACCCGGCCACCAATAGTTGTCGACCCAGCCACCAACTTCGTATCACGCACGCGGTTCTTGGTTCACTGTTAGTGCGATCTTTTTGACGCCCAATCTTTATGTTCTGGACAAGCTTTCGGTGACAACATACCAAACGACAAGCTAGACATAATCGGTGTTGATTGGGCTTCGATCGGTAGCGGTCATGTGAATCTAAGTTGCGGTTTGGTACCGAACCAACGAAACTCTTTGCGGTGGCCGCACGTGATGGGAAGAGATACATATCGTTAAATGAAAACGAGGGCGGCGCGTGTAGTGCTCAAATAGTGGTTCGCGATTCGATTGTGATGTCTTACATAGGGTGCACGCCCATGAAATTGAATGGTTGGCGTCTATCAACGCGTCCAATTCTGGACGTGATTCGACGTAGTTTCTGTGTAACGCGCATAATCGAGGCGGTCTGATAGTCGGCGAATTTCCGCGATGGTGCTTTCATTTGTTAGACACCCCTCTCCCCCCGCTTTTACGTTCAAATTAAAATATTAGCAAGCACGCGTCGCATGTTTCGATTGTCGAACACGCAGAGCTGCATGCTCAACACGTTTTGCACAAGTTGGGCCATTGAAAACCGTTGTTTTGGTTATAGTGCGGTACCGCTTATAGTGTGAATATTCGGGACTCCCGCGATTTACGTTATATGTGGTCTATACTGTACTTCATTTTTATCACTTAGAAGCTACATAAAACCCAGCAGATGCCTTCAGTATTTATGAAGTCACGGTGTTTGATGCGAGCATCTCAAGGTGGCGTCTCCACCCATGTTTTCTTTTTGGGAGTTTTCTCACTTACCAAGTGTTGCATTGCAGTAAGAGTGCAGTTTTCGTGATTGGGTAATTACTTCACTAATAAGCGAAATATCGTTTTCACTTCCATCATCATCATCCTCAGCCCGACTACATCCACTGCAGGGCAAAGGCCTCACCCATGATCCGCCAATAAACCCGGTCTTGTGCTTTCCATTGTTTCGTCATACCTGCGAACGTTTTAATCTCATCAGCCCACCTAACTTTCTGTCTCCCCTTCGTGCGTTTGCATTCTTTGCAAATCCAGTCACCCCCAATGACTAGCGGTTATCCTGCCTATGCGCTACGTGCCCAGCCCATGTTTATTTCTTCTTGGTTTCAACTCTTTAGTGTCCCTTTAATGAGGCCATGACACAAATTTTTCGGTCATACTCTGTGTTTTGTAGGTTAATTCTTGTTCTCTGAAAAACAAGTTGGTAAAATTAGGGTGCACATGGTTGAGTCCTTCATTTATCAATGAATCTTTTTGTAAACAAGCACCAATAGCGTGAAAGTTGTGCAACACTGGAGCACTTGCAAGCCTTGACGTCAAAAGCTGCTTCTTTGTGAGTGCCTGGATTCAACGGAGCGATTTCATTCTGAGCTGAAACTGCGGAATGTGTGCAGTAGTCCAGCTCACACCAACTACCACTATGTTGGAGCTGCACTTACAAGTATTTGGTTTCCTGCATGCTGTCATAGGGCGACTTCACGAAAATTCAAACTGTAAACATGGCGGCCAACAATCAGGTTCAACAAAACTGAATTTATTTATTTATTTCATAATACTGTCAGCCCTCTTTTGAGGGCTCTTACAGGGTGGGCACAACCAAATACAAATCAACCAGTATACATCTATATCAGGTGGTCGCACAACTAAATAATACATGTGTGACACTTTATCAAATCAGCAACCACTGCCTGCATTTACAGCAATGCCTGGCTACGCATTACAAGGCTTAAACACAGCTGGGAGAGAAAAAAAAACAAAGAAATTGAAACCAAGAAAACTTGCAGGCTTATCATCTGGCAGCTCCATCGCTCAAATGCATGCCCAACAATTTTTCGAATTGGCAAAGATCGCTAGCATTTATTACAATGCCTGGCAACGCATTCCAAAGCTCAATCATAGCTGTTAAAAAAGGATAATGAAACAGTTCACTCTGACAGTAGTACGGTACTAAAACACAGTCGTGATTAACCCGACTGCTTCATTTCCTTGGCACTTTTAAATATAAATCCTTGTTAATTTTTAGCTGTCTTTGCAGTATCCAAAAAAAGAGCTTTCAAAAGTTTTTTTTTTTTGTCTTCGTGCCTCGAGTGATTCCAGTTCACAGGACTCCAACATCTGCGTGACAGAATCTAACCGGCGGTAATTCGTGCATATGAAGCGGATGGCACAGCGTTGAACTTTTTCAAATTTTGCTCTCAGGCTGTCTTGACGAGGACTCCACATAACTTTTTCATAATTTAATTTATACCTTTATTTTATTATTTATTTACAAAATTTCTGCTGGCTTCAAAGTGAAGCCATAAGCAGGAGTGGGTAACATATAAATATAGCACACTGAACATTTTCACAATATATTACGCACAAAGAATGCCACGGATACACAGGTTTTAACGCGGTAAAAATAAAAATATACAGTGCATGACATGCAATTGCAGATAGCATAATACCTATATAAGTGCGTACTAACATCACTTGTGTACTAACAACGCAACGTCACAAAACAAAGAGTGCAAATATGGCACGAAGACATGCTATAAGTTTTTTAGCTCCGATAAAAATGGCGCCACTGTCGCCACCTCTACAATTCCACCAGGGAGGCAATTCCGCTCACGTACAGTTCGTGGGAAAAAAAGAGCCTATGTGCGAGTTCGTTCTGCGAGAAAATTCCTGTAATTTTTTTTAGTGATCCGCCCGCATGGGTCGTTGCATGACTTTTCCTATATACGCACTTGAATCAATGCCAAGCTTATCGTGATAGAGCAGGTACATATATTTTAGTCTTTCGCGATATCGCCGCAAATGTAAAGCTTCCAAGTTCCCTGTCTGAAGCAAAGCAGTGACTGGCGTAAGGCGATTGTATGAGCGAAAGATAAATCGAGCAGATTTTTTTTGTAGGTTTTCTAGTTTATCAATATTTTTCTTTGTGTATGGGTCCCAGACCATGCAGGCATATTCCAAAAGGGGACGAATGTAGGTTTTATATTGTCACGGGGTCGTGACGTGGCCGAAGACAGGAAACTTCGTGTTGGGATTTAACTGTTTATTTGGGCGAACCTGTGCCAGGTAAAGGGAAAGTCTAATTACAGCAGCAGTCTTGCACAGATAGCAGTCTCGGACTGATAGCGGCGAACGCAGCAGTCGGCCTTCGATCAACAACTGACAAGCGGCGAAGCGCGTCGGCATTTATACCCTTGCCGTCGAATGTTCTAGCGTTATCGCTGGCGGCGGCGTAGGTTCCACAACAATCTGTACCGTTCGCACAGTGGGTGTGATCTTATCGAAATGATCTACTACAGTCCAGAACCTTCTCGAAACCTGCAGGCGCGGTTTGCGCCGAGAATCGTGTGGTGTTTCGGAACGATAACAAAAACTTGGGAAATGGAATGTGGCATTGCCCCCCTCTGAAAAAAAGGCATCGTCCCGATGCTTTAACTAAAGATTAAGGTACAATAATTATGCAAGAAAGCACAATGAATAAATTACAATACAACAATAATAGAAAAACACTGTTTCAGTTTGTTAACGTGCATGAAACGGCTTGAGGCGCGCGACATGGACGACTTCAGGTCGCGATTGGCGTCGTTGAGAGTTCGTGATGCCGTCAAGGACAACCTCGTAATCAAGTGGGCCGAGACGTCGAACCACCTTGTACGGTCCGAAGTACCGTCGCAGAAGCTTTTCACTTAGTCCACGTCGGCGTATCGGCATCCACACCCAAACACGTTCACCGGGCTGGTATTCCACGAAGCGTCGTCGAAGGTTGTAACGGTGGCTGTTGGTCGTCTGTTGATTCTTGATACGGAGACACGCAAGTTGTCGGGCTTCTTCGGCGCGTTGAAGGTACTCGCTCACATCGAGGTTTTCTTCGTCGGTGACGTTGGGTAACATGGCATCGAGCGTCGTTGCCGGGCTCCTTCCGTAGACCAAATTGTATGAAGATATCTGCGTCGTCTCCTGCACCGCCGTGTTGTATCCGAAGGTCACATACGGAAGAATGGCGTCCCACGTCTTTTGTTCGACATCGACGTACATTGACAGCATGTCGGCGATCGTCTTGTTAAGCCGCTCGGTGAGGCTGTAGGTCTGTGGGTGGTCCGCTGTCGTCCGGCGGTGGTTTGTTTGGCTGTATGCCAAGATCGCTTGAGTTAAGTCGGCAGTGAATGCCGTTCCTCTGTCGGTGATAAGGACCTCCGGGGCGCCGTGACGTAGGACGATATTTTCGACGAAGAACTTACCTACCTCGGATGCACTGCCTTTTGGCAGGGCTTTTGTCTCGGCGTAGCGGGTGAGGTAGTCGGTAGCTACCACGATCCACTTGTTTCCGAAAGCCGACGACGGGAACGGCCCCAGTAGGTCCATACCAATCTGCTGGAAAGGTCGGCAAGGTGGATCAATTGGCTGCAGAAGTCCCGCTGGCCTTGTCGGCGGTGTCTTGCGTCGCTGACAGTCCCGGCATGTCCTCACATAACGAGTGACGTCGGTGGTAAGACGTGGCCAGTAGTACCATTCTTGTATCCTCGCGAGCGTGCGGGAAACACCGAGGTGCCCTGCCGTCGGATCGTCGTGCAGGGCCTGCAGGAGTTCTGGTCGCAGAGCTGAAGGCACCACAAGGAGGTACTTAGCTCGAAGCGGTGAAAAGTTTTTCTTTTGTAGAAGACCGTTTAGTAGAAAGAACGACGCAAGTGCGCGCTTGAATACCTTTGGGACTTCGGCGGTCCTGCCTTCGAGGTATTCTATTAGGGCCCTGAGTTCCGGGTTGGCCCGCTGTCGTTCAACGAAGTCGTCGGTAGTTATCGTTCCCAAGAAGTAGTCGTCATCCGGGTCGTCGGGTAGCGGTTGGTCGACAGGCGCACGAGAGAGACAGTCGGCGTCGGAGTGTTTTTTGCCGGACTTGTAAATGACAGTAATGTCATATTCTTGAAGTCTCAGGCTCCATCGTGCGAGGCGACCTGAAGGGTCCTTCAAGGTGGCTAGCCAACACAAGGCGTGGTGGTCGCTCACAACTTTGAAGGGCCTGCCGTAGAGGTAGGGGCGAAATTTCGACGTAGCCCAGATGATGGCGAGGCACTCCTTTTCTGTTGTGGAATAATTTGCTTCTGCTTTGGATAGCGATCGGCTGGCGTAACTAATAACCCTTTCAAGTCCGTCAGCCCTCTGCACAAGAACCGCGCCAAGACTTACGCTGCTTGCGTCAGTATGTATTTCTGTCTCGGCGAATTCGTCGAAATGGGCAAGTAACGGAGGCGTCTGGAGGCGATGTTTAAGCTCCTGGAAAGCGTGTTCCTGTGGCGTTTCCCACTTGAACTCCGCGTCGGCCTCGGTAAGGTTAGTGAGAGGATTGGCGATGCGGGCGAAGTTTTTCACGAACCGCCTATAATAGGCACACAGGCCCAGAAATCGGCGCACGGCCTTCTTGTCAGTGGGCGGCGGGAAGTCGGCAATGGCGGCTGTTTTCCGTGGATCAGGACGAACTCCAGACTTGCTGATAACGTGCCCCAGAAACAAGAGCTCCTCATACGCAAATCTGCACTTTTCTGGCTTCAGTGTGAGTCCGGACGTCATGATGGCTTGAAGTACAGCTTCAAGGCGCTGAAGATGCTCGTCGAAACTCGAGGAAAACACGACGACATCGTCCAAGTACACAAGGCAAGTCTGCCACTTCAATCCTGCCAGTACTGTATCCATAACTGCGTTGAAAAGTTGCAGGCCCTGAGCAAAGGCCGAAGGGCATCACCTTAAACTCGAAGAGGCTGTCCGGTGTTATAAACGCCGTCTTCTCTCGGTCTCTTTCGTCGACTTCGATTTGCCAATAGCCAGTCTTGAGGTTCATTGACGAGAAGTACTTGGCGTTATGGAGCCGATCAAGTGCGTCGTCTATTCGTGGGAGAGGATACACGTCCTTTCTTGTCATTTTGTTCAGGTGGCGATAATCGACGCAGAAACGTAGGGTCCCATCCTTTTTCTTCACTAACACCACGGGGGATGCCCACGGACTCTTGGACGGCTGAATAATGTCATCTCGCAGCATTTCATCAACTTGTCTCTTCATGGCCTTACGTTCTCGCGTCGAAACTTTGTACGGACTCTGACGGAGTGGTCTGGCATTTTCTTCGGTTATCATTCGATGTTTCGTGATTGGGGTCTGCCGAATTTTCGATGACGACGAAAAGCAATTTTCGTATTGCAAGAGCAGGGCCTTGAGCTGTTCTTGCTTATCGTTCGGAAGTCTGGGACTGACGTCGTAAGCTATGGGAGGGGCTTGGTTCCTCTGAGCAGGTTCCGCAGAATCGGCGAGGGCGAAAGCACTGGTGGCTTCGACAATTTCTTCGATGTATGCGACCGTTGTTCCTTTGTTCACATGTTTGTACTCATTGCTGAAATTCGTGAGCATAACCGTTGCTTTGCCTCCCCGCAGCTCTGCAATTCCTCTTGCGACGCAAATATTTCGGGTGACCAACAGATGCTGACTGCCTTCAACGACGCCTTCCAAGTCAGGTGATTTAGGAGCGCCGAATGAAATAATGACGCTTGAGCGAGGCGGAATGGTGACTTGTTCTTCCAGCACATTCAAGGCATGGTGTCCTGACCGCGTGCGCGGCGGTAGTGCTTCTTCTGTGGATAACGTTATCGACCTTGTTTTTAGGTTGATGACAGCACCATGGAGGCTTAAGAAGTCCATGCCAAGGATGACATCTCTCGAGGAACGCTGTAGGACTACGAAGTCTGTAGGATAAATACGACCGTTATTGGTGACTCTCGCTGTGCAGATTCTTGCAGGCCTTACGAGATGACCTCCGGCTGGGTTCACGGCTTGACGGGGGCGTCCGGTACATGAACGAAGCAGCACCTCCACCAGATGTCACGGGGTCGTGACGTGGCCGAAGACAGGAAACTTCGTGTTGGGATTTAACTGTTTATTTGGGCGAACCTGTGCCCGGTATAGGGAAAGTATAATTACAGCAGCAGTCTTGCACAGATAGCAGTCTCGGACTAATAGCGGCGAACGCAGCGCCGGCCTTCGATCAACAACTGACAAGCGGCGAAGCGCGTCGGCATTTATACCCTTGCCGTCGAATGTTCTAGCGTTATCGCTGGCGGTGGCGTAGGTTCCAGAACAATCTGTACCATTCGCACAGTGGGCGTGATCTTATCGAAATGATCTACTACAGTCCGGAACCTTCTCGAAACCTGCAGGCGCGGTTTGCGCCCAGAATCCTGTGGTGTATCGGAACAATAACAAAAACTTGGGAAATGGAACGTGGCAATATGCTAATAGTTTTATTTCTTGTGTTGACTGTCGTAACGATCTTCTAAAATATCCAAGCTTTTTCATGGCTTTCTTTTCTAGAAAAGTGATATGTTCTTTCCACCGGAGGTCTGAAGTGATTATTAAACCTAAGTATTTATAACGATTTAGAGCACTAAGACAGCGACCATTTGTTGAATACTGGAAAGTAAATGGTGCCTTCCTTCTTGAAATTGTCATTGAGACGGTTTTTGTAGTACTGATGCGCATCTGCGATTTTTCACACCAAATATGTCGTTTGTCCAGGGCACTACTTAATAATGCCTGGTCGGCAGGTGTGTTTACTTCCTGAAAAAGGATGCAATCGTCCGCGAAGAGTTAGATTTTGACAGGTATATCATTTACGATATCATTTATATAAACTAAAAAGAATAGTGGCCCGAGAACCGACCCTTGGGGAATGCCTGATCGCACGGGCGCCGGGCGTGAACACGAGCCGCCAATTGTTGCGCATTGACTCCTAGACGATAAGTATGACTCTATCCATGAGAGAAGTGAGTTATTTTGTAATATGGGTTTTATTTTAACAAAAGCTTATGGTGCGATACGCAATCAAATGCCTTCTGAAAGTCCAAAAAAATTATATGGATTTGACTCTGTTAATCTAAGGCTGAGGCAAACTTGTGTATTGTCTCAAAAAGTTGGGTAACCGTCGACATTCCCGTACGGGAACCATGTTGTCGGCAATCAATCAATTTATTTTATTGCAGAAAGTTTGACATGTGCGTAAAAATAATATGTTCTAGCAATTTTGAGCAGGTACACAGTAAAGATATTGGTCTGTATGACGTAATTAGTGAAGGATTTTCCGCCTTAGGGATCGAAACAACCTTCGCGCGCTTCCAATCTCTCGGGAGTTCTGCAGTGGACAATGTTTTTTGAATATAATAGATAAATACTTTGAGCACCATTCTGCATACCTTACTAGAAATGCATTCGGTATGCAATCAATTCCTGGTGATTTCTTTATATTGATATTAAGCGGCAGTGATAAGACACCCTTTTCAGTTATCATTAAGTCAGAAATTTTAGGTACGTCCTGAGAAATCACAAAATTTAGTTGTTTTCCATCGTCATTTGCGTAGACTGAACAGAAGAACTTGTTAAACGATGACGCAAGGAGTGATTCATCAGTTACCAATTCTCCATTAATGAAGATTTTATATGCCTGTTGCTTCCTAGGTGACAAGTGTCGCCAGAACTTTGCAGGAGCAGAAAGCAAGAAGTTTTTCAAAGATATGTTGAAAAAGTATTCCTTTGCCTTCTTTATGGCTTCATTTAACTGCAGACGCATATTAGAAAATTTTGATACATGAGGAGATGACGTGTTCTGGCGCAGTTTTTTGCGCATCTTCTTTAGTTAGCGTCCCGCTCGCACTACTTCCCTTGTCGTCCAAGGGCGAGCAGATTGCGTTCTGATAATCTTTGAGGGAACATGACTTGAGACGCATTTCATAACACGATTCTTGAAGAAACCCCACAAATCTTTGACAGAGCAACTACATGACTCATAAATATCACTGAAATCAAAAAACGATATATCTAACAGGTCAAGAACGGCGACGTCATCAGCACGAGTGAAATTTGGCACTACGCGTTGTTCTTTCATTTCTTTCCTTACGCGCAGCGGAATGCTTAAAGATAACAACCGATGGTCGGATACACCGTCATAGACACACAAAGCAGGATTTCGACGAAGGATTCTGTCACTCACAAGGAAAAGATCCAAAATAGATTGTGCGTTACTTTGAACACGGGTGGGTTGTTTTACTAACTGTGTCAAGTCATGAAAAAGAACAATGTCGACCAAGGGCTCAGCAGCACTAGAAAGCGGTTCCAAGAAGTCCGCGTCTCGATTAACTTGAGAAATATTAAAATCGCCAGCTAACAATATATTACAAGTGCTTGTGTTGCAAGAACAAAGAAAATCATTAACACCATCAAAAAACGCCTTCTCGGCATTCGGAGGGCGGTAAAATGCACCCACAACCAGGTTCATTTCCTCAAGGTGTATTTTAATAATGACACTTTCAATACCGTCTCTATCGGAAACCCTAGTAACATGCTGCCCGATACCTTAGACACTTTTTATGCCATTTCGTAAGCAAAAAAAATTTAATCTATGAGTGACTACATTTTGAATGAAATAAAAAATTTCAAGATAACAAAGTTTCAATATAGCAAAGTAAATTTCTGATCATGCAGACTTCTTTATAGTGAGGTTAAATTGAAATACTTACTAATTAAGTAATTCACTATGGTTTCTGTAAAGGCCACTGGATCGCATTGTGATTTTATATGCACTGTTGTGCATCACATCATCTATGAACCTGCTATCAACGCTTATTTTGAAAGACTACCCACCTCCATGGCTGATATGCCGTTTTTTTCCATGTAGGGTTTGTCATTCACCTGGCCACCCTCGCAGAATTGCATGGTCATCACACGCCTTGTGGTCAGGTCCCAGTGAATCTCGGGAACCTGTAATCATAAAAAAAATGCATCACCCAGCAATGGTTGGTTTTTTAAAGATTAGGGCCTACTTACATTGTGCTAAGTAAGCTATCTTAGTGGAAAACCAGAAAATACAAAGCTGGCGAAAGGGTGGCTTGCAGCTAGATGCTGTCCGAACAGCAAAATTTTGGGTGTGGAGAGAGTTCAAATAACACCGTTACAGTGCAATTTGAATTAAATAATTTTCAGACATTTGTAGAATACTCCAAAGCAAAGTTACAGAAAAATATTACAAAGAGTCAATAAACAAATTTTTACGAGACAAAAACAGCTACAAGCCACAATTACAGTAAGAGGACGAATATGTACTTAAGGAGGGTTGTGACTATCGTATCATGCAAAATTAAAAAACAAGTTTTTGAAAATCACAATTTCAGTTTCTCTAACCTTTTTTCCCCATTACAAAGTATTTTCACTAAAAAATATGTAAAATACTTGTAAAATTTTCTATGGTGAAAAAATTTTCATGCTTGCCACAGTGGTAAGAATTATTGCAGCAATCACACACACAAAAAAAAACAACACAAGAAAAAAATTACGGTTGCAAGACAGCACAACTGGGCACCACCATTCTGGGCTCATCGGAAAGAGCATTTCTCTTTCTTCATGTTTCTCACTTTAGCTAGGTCCTCCAGTCAGAAACAAGCATACCAAAAGCAAGTGCTTGATATTCATTGCGATGCCTCCAATTGGATTCATCTGCCACGTTGTTCTGCAACACCACCCAGGCAAACACAAGCTACACAATGCCATACAGGTGAACAGTGCGAGCATCTTTTTTATCAGTGTCAACAGCTGCTTAGATTGCCCCACCCTCACCCCTGCTTTTTATGGCACTAGTACTGTACCAATAATATGGCCAGCTGGAGATGATTCAAGTAAAACCGAGTATCTTTCTCTGATAAACCGCATTTCAGGCACCCACCTCGAGCCATGGGAAGTGGGAGAACATGCGGCGAACTCTCTCAGTGTTGTGTGCCTCGTTGATGAAGTCCAGCTCCAGAGGGAGGTTGCGCTTGGTCTCTTCTGCCAGCCACATGAGAGAAAATTCCGGGAATATTTTGGCCACTATGTTCACCAGCAGCTGCCAAAAGACCAGGCAGAAGAACATATCACAAGAGCACTCTTTTGAGTCTCCGCAAACATTCTTCCCAGAGCTAATCTCTTAGCACAGTTTCCCCACGTAGGGCCGCAAAGTGCACCAAGGGTATACAGAGTGAGCATAGCTCACAAAAAGAAAAGTAGCTTCACGTTGCCGCATTAGTCCAACATAATACTTACTACACATGTTGTGCACATACACAGTAAGCAGGTATTAAAAACACTCTCATGGCAAAGGCAAGCACCCCATACAGCAAGTGTTCCCACACTGACAATGTGAACAGGCATCACACTCCATGCAGATAGGCAGCAGGTATTGCATTTTAATTACCAAAGACACACCCACCTCCATGGTGGCCATGTCGACAAGGGAGTTCCCCAGCACGGAAGGGTGCTGCACCTTGACCGCCACCGTTTCGCCTGTACTGCGCAGGGTGGCACGGTGTACTTGGGCCAGGGACGCAGCACCAATGGGTTGCTCGGAGAATGAGGAGAACACGTCTTTTGGCTGTTTTCCAGAGCACAACAAAGCAGCAGGGTGAGGGAAGCAGGAACAGCAAGGAATTAAAGGGACCAACAACCAATTTTTATGGTAACTGTTTTCTTTAGCACAACACAAAGCTTATTAGGCAGAATTTCATAGTAAGAATGGTAACAAGGAAAATGCTACAAGACATTATTATTCTAATTGTAGTGAAGAAGATGAGTGCTACTCAGAAAGGCAGAGGGTATCACTCAGTGTGTGAAGAAGACGACGTTTGGTTGGCTACGTACACAGGCTGGTTCAGCCATTACCACTTCAGTTGTCGTGACCGCTCTTCTGGTATATAAAAGAGCGCTGCTCTTAAATGCCTCATTTTAAGATCTATTGTACTTTTCATGCTGAATATGGAGTCCAACTGGGTCCAATTTTATTTGACCGACGTCGCCAGTCTGTGGTACCGTAATCACGAGAGGGACCTTGCCACCTGGTGAGCCTTCTGAACGGTGTTTGTGAACTTGTTTGGCTGTCCAACGCTTCATAAACCGAACAGCTCTTGCGTACTGGGGCTCAGCAGAATGGTGAAAATTACACCAGTTATATCAAACAAGTGGTCGACCTTTGCCAGCGTGCCAACTAGGCCATGACAGAAGCCGACACGATCAAACACATTTTGAAAGGTGTGACTGACGACGCATTTTATATGCTTGTCGCCAAGAGCACGCAAACGATAGAGGAAGTGAACCAACTTTGTCGGAGCTATGACGAGCTCTGGAAACAGCGCGACACCAATCATCGTGCCAGCGCCCCATGTCTAAGGATCTCCACCTTAATGTTGGCTCGCATTGCTGTAGACCTGATTACTTTGCTTCTCGAGATTAAGCAATTCGTACGAGAAGAGGTCACACGCCAGTTGTCCCTCGTGCATTATACCTTCAAAGGTGCCCCATCTACTTTAGCGCCATAAATATAGCCAGTCGTCCAGGGGCAAATGTCCGAGGCCCTACCAACAGCTCACGCACCATCTGTGGCTACTCCACTGACCTATGCCGAAGCACTGAACAGAACCCGACGTTCGCCTGTCATGAATGCCCACGTTTCTTTGTCTCGAACACCTACGTCCACGCGCCCCTTTGTTGTATCACCTGAGCCTATACACCAGGCTGCCCGTCCTTTCTCCCAAACACCACCACGCTTTCAGAACCCAGGGCGCACACAAGACAACTGCCCCACATGCTTCGCCAGTAGATTTGCGGGTCATGTGGCACGGTTTTGTCGACGGCCTGAGTTTTTCCTGCGTGACGATATCCGGCCCAACACTTATGATTTCCCACTGCGACCTGTGCCTGGTGTACCTGGCAAGCCTGCCACCATGCACACATTTTCAACATGCCGTAACTTCAACAGACACCAGTCGCCTTCACCTCAACGCCGTTGCCTTTCCCCATGCTACGTCGACCTCGCCCTGTTTCAGAGAAAAGCTATGAGCGGCAGTTTCAGGGGAAAGAACTGCCAATCTTTCAAACTAATGACTAAGAAACTTTGTTGTCGACAAAAAAAAAGTCACAATGCCTCTTCACACTTTGTTTTGATCACTGTGAGCGAGCAACGAATTCGCCCTTTTGCTGCATGCACAGCACGTGTCGTTATTGCTGTCCTTATTTATGCCGTCAAGTTTGTAGTGCTCCCGTAGTGTTCCCATGACATTATATTAGGCTGGGGCTTTCTCTGCATTCATCATGCCGTCATCGGCTGTGCTCGCGCCGAAGTAGAGTTCTCACCGTTATGCAACTCTGCTTCACTCAACTCGCCCCTTTCTCCTGCAAAAGTTTTCGTTGCCACTGACACTTCAATACCCCCGTTCTCACCCGCCCTAGTTCTGCTTTCCTGTGATGTCTTTAATGGCTTAACTGTTCTTTTTGCGCCTTCTGAAACACCTGTCCTCCACAAGTGCTTGCCGATTCCTTTTGCCATTCTGAACATTGACGATGGATCAAGTGCAATTTATGTTTCAAATCCGTTTCCCTTGCCTTCCAAGTTACTCTGCGGAGAGTGCCTGGGCTTTGCCAATGACGTTGATCCCTCGAAAGCACGTGTAGTTCCTGACCACACGACTACGCTACCCATTGACGCTGTTGATTGCTCAACGTCACCCTCTTCCCCATCATTCACCGACGCAATTTCGCACTGCATTGACTCAACCTTACGGCCCAGCAGCGTAAAAACATCATCGCCCTCCTCGTGCGCTTCCGGGCCAGCTTCAACCACCAGCAACTAACTTTGGGCTGTGCTTCCACAGTATCTCAACAAATCGACACTGGCCTTCACGCTCTTTTACGTCAGCGTTCGTATCGGGTATCGGCATCTGAGCGTCGTATAATCGTGGAACGAGTTGACGACAAGTTGAAGCGCGGCGTTAACTAGCCCTCTAACGTTTTGTGTGCTTCCCCAGTCGTTCTAGTCAAGAAAAAAGATGGATCACTAAGATTTTGCGACGACTACTACCGGTTGAATATGATCATGCGCAAAGATGTTCACCCGCTACCTCACATAGATGATGCCCTTGACTGCTTACAAGACGCAGAGTTCTTCTCGTCACTAGATCTGCGCTCAGGTTATTGGCAGGTTCCCTAGACTGAGACTAATCGCCCCAAGACAGCTTTCGCTATCACCGACGGCTTATACAAATTTAACGTCATGCCATTCGGGCTCTGCAATGCGCCTGCCACTTTTGAGCGCATGATCGACTACATCCTCCGTGGCCTGAAATGGCAGACATGTCTGTGTTATTTCGATGATGTCGTGACATTTTCAAGCGACTTTTCAATGGATCTTCAGTGCCTCGAGACAGTGCTCACTTGCCTCACCTCCGCCGGTCTACAGCTCAACTCAAAAAAGTACTGCTTCGGCGCTCGAAAACTCCTAATTTTGGGCCATGTTGTATCTAGAGATGGCGTTCTTCCGAATCAGACGCAAACTCCTTGTCGTTGCTGAATTTCCTAAGCCGAAGACCTTGAAAGAACTTCGCAGCTTTCTTGGCTTATGTTCATATTTTCATTGTTTTATTCGAAACTTTGCCTTCATCATATCGCCTTTGACTGACCTTGTTGCCGGCAACAGCGACCTTTCTAGTTGGTCGTCAGCTTGTGACGATGCATTCGCCACACTCCGCCACCTTCTTACGTCACCTCCTATACTGCGACATTTTGATCCTGTTGCCCCGACAGAAATACACACGAATGCTAGCGGAATGAGTCTCAGTGCTGTGCTCGCCCAGCGTAAACCTGGATTTGATGAGTACATCGTCTCTTATGCCAGCCGTGCGCTCACAAAAGCAGAAACCAACTATTTAGTTACCGAAAAACAGTATCTAACCATCATATGAGCCACGGGCAAGTTTCGACCTTATCTTTACAAGCACCCATTCAGCATGGTTACAGATCATCATGCATTATGTTGGCTTTCCTCGTGAGAAGATCCCACCACCCGGCTCGCTCGATGGGCGCTTTGGCTAAAGGAGTAGGACATTCATGTCGTTTACCGATCTGAAAGAAAACATTCTGATGCAGACGCTTTGTCCCGATTGCCTGTACAATGTGGTGACAAGTCGCCGTTTTCGCATGCCCCTGACGTATCTTCACTTGGTGTCAACGACATGCCACAGGAGCAACGAAAAGATCCTTCGATCGCTTCACTTATCAACTTGTTGAGTCAAACTCCCTCGCAACACATCCCTAGAGGTACGTGCCTTCAAATACAGCACTTCGTTATCAGAGATGGTTTGCTATACAGACAGAATTATCTCTCCGAAGAATGTCAATCGCTCCTAGTTATTCCCAGACATCTCCAGTCAAACATATGCGCCTCCTTTCACGTTGACCCATGACGCGGCCATGCTGGAGTGTTAAAAACCTACACACGCCTGTCCCACCACAACTACTGGTGTGGAATGTATCGCTTCATTCGTCGCTATGTACGTTCCTGTCTCGCTTGCCAGTGCCGGGAAAACCCCACTCCACGTTCTCCAGCTCAACTACAACCCTCACCTTGTCCTGCCCGACCGTTTGACCGTGTTGGTGTCGACCTGTACAAACTTCTTTCGATTACAACAGCTGGAAATCACTGGATAATCGTCGCCATCGATCACCTTACGCGCTACGCAGAAACTTCACTGCTCCCTTCTGCGTCAGCAAGTGACCTCAATCGTGTCGTATTGCATCGCATCATTTTGCGTCACAGGGCACCATGTGAACTCTTGAGTGACCGAGGGCGGGTGTCTTTATCGGACGCCGTTGAATCGCTTCTCAAGGAATGCCAAGTCATTCATCGCACCACCACCGTGTATCATCCTCAAACTAACGGCATTACAGAATAATTCAGCTGCACATTAGAAGATATGCTGTCAATGTATGTCGCAACCGATCACTTCATCTGGGACAGTATCCTCACTTTTGTAACGTATGCGCATAATACTGCTCTCCAGACAACCACTAGTTTCTCTTCATGCCTCCTCACTTATAGAAGCAAACCCTCTCGCACGCTAGACACCATCCTTCCTTACCGCCCGTGTGTTGCTGAGTCAACGACGGTGTCACAAGCTGCTAAATACGTGGAAGTGTCGTCAGCTTCACCAGAAATCAACAGCAACGCCAGAAACACCACCGCGATAGCCCGACCCTTCCGGCTTCTTATGAACCAGATGACCTTGTCTGGCTTCGCATCCCAGACCGCCTAAAACCATATTACAATCCCTCTACTGTCTCCTGCCCAAGAGTAGCCAGGATAGCTATTTCCCAGAGGGGAGGAAAATGTAGTGAAGAAGATGAGCGCTACTCAGAAAGGCAGAGGGTATCACTCAGTCTGTGACGAAGACGACGTTTGGTTTGCTCGGTACACAGGCTAGTTTCGCCATTACCACTTCACCTGTCGTGACCGCTCTTCTGTTATATAAAAGAGTGCTGCTCTTAAATGCCTCATTTTAAGATATATTGTACTTTTCATGCTGAATATGAAGTTGTAACACAGAACACATGCTGCAAACAGTAGAAAAAGAGCACAGAAGCAGTTCGTGTTTTTGTGCGGCAGCTTGCTGCGAAAGCATGCATTCAGTGCAGGCGTCCCAGCTTGGCATGCCGCCCTGGTGGTCGCGAAGGACTTCTCAGCGTGCAACATTTTTTTTACCTTGCCAGCAGCACCGAGCAAAGCATGAACAGATATAAACACTATAATTTTCAAGCATTTAATTGTTACGGTGGGCATAAAAGCATCAGACTATATAAAGCAAGCCACAGATAGTGAACGACTTTATAATCACGCTTCAAGGCTAGATCTGTGCAAATATTCGAACGACTATTAATGTATTTAAATTCACTTCTGGCTTAAATTATTGAAAATTTCACTGGACAAATAAGCGCCTATTGGCCCATTTATAACTCCCTGCAAAGGTACCTTCACTACAGTGAAGTAATGTTAATCCATGAAATAAAATGTCCAGAGAAAACTTACACTGCTGTGCAATGCCCCACTTCAAAGTGAAATGAACAAGTTGCGCTCACACTGATCCATCATTTTTTAAGGTTAAATGTAGCATATTTTACAGGTTATCACTCACACTCTACCGATAAATGCTGCTACTATTCAAAGCTCAAACTGCTTCCACTTCTTGTAAACAAGCAAAAAAGTCACAGCTTTGCTGCAAAGGCAAAGCAATGAAAAGGATAGCAAGAAATCGGAAGGTCACGGCCAGAACGTGCCCCGTGTTTCTCACGCGTCAATGATGCACGAAATGTGCTCACAGGTACAGATGCACCCGAATAAGTGTCTCGGCTGTTGTTTCGCTATGTCTGAAAAGCGTGCACTTTTCGCAAATGAAAACTGCAATGATTACACTGACTTTTGTGCGTTTGGTAACTACAACAGAATCGTTTCAGGTAAAGCCTGAGGCCAGCCAAGACGTATGATACTCCCCCCCTCCCCACCGTGAGATAAGGGCATGCGAGGGAGCATCACTCTTCTCCTCTAAGTGGGGCAAAGTACGCGTAAGAGATCGGAGTGCGCTGCCGCGCGATGTGGCGACGAGCGCTCATTGTGCCATCTTGCTGAGAATGCTGAAAACACGATAATTCCCCCCTCCCCTCCCCCGAGATGCCCATCAGTAAGTGGCAGATATGATTATCTTGCTGTTTGAACGCTGAAAGACGTACTCCTCGATAGCTCAGTAGTTAATGCCTCGCACTCGCGATTCAGATGACCCAAGTTCGATTCTGCACGCCGAAGCCTTTTTCTTTTTTTTTTGTTTTTTACACTTTCATATATATATATATATGTGTGACGCATTAACAAGGCGATTCTAGGAGAAGCCGACGAAGAGGAAGTGCGCGTGCATTAGAATAAACGCATGGCATCTGGTCCACGACGTGTCTCCATTTTGTAGCGTCACACAAGTCGACAGGATAGACCTCATCAACGTGCCATGGCTCAGCCAAAGCCTCCGCTCAACATACAGAAGTTCAAGGGAACACCAGAAGACGTCCCCATCGACAAGTGGCTTCTTCTTTTCGACATGAAGGCAGCCGAGGCATCATGGACTCACCGCGATCGGGTCACTCACTTCAACGAATACATTGAAAGGGAAGCGTTCAAGTGGTACCTGACAGAGATTTTCGGCAACGAAGAGACAACTTGGGGCGATATCAAGCGTGACATGCAAGCCCGCTTCGCTTCAACTGACGGAGATGCCTTCCGTCTCTTCATTCACTACCGACTGAAAGGAGAGCAGACCATCAAGGACTACTACGACGAGAAAAAGCGACTGGGTTCCTTGGCTGACCTGAAAGAGTGCCACATCATTTCTGAGCTGACTGATGGTGTTTCTCCTGATGTGGAACTGGCACTCGCCGGACTGTCTTTCAACTCGTCATTACAGTGGCTCACCGCTGCTCAACGGGTCGAGACATCTTTAAAACGGGTGAGAGGAGTTTCCTTTACTCGTAACGCTAGTATTCGCATCAAGAGCTCCACGTCTCTTCAGCAGATCGCAGCAACCGACAATAACTCTTCAACCGCGTGCCCCGCAAAACGATTGTAGATACTGCTCAGCTGCTGGTTTCCCACGACAGTTTCACTGGCACAACGAATGTCCGTGCCGCGGCACTGTGTCTGCTATTGATACTGAACGGGGAAACGAGGAGGGCGACCCAGAGTTTCATTAATACACTTCAGTGCTCTTATCAACGCAAAGCCAGTAAATGCAATTCTCGATACAGGAGCAACAATTACTTGTATCAGCGAGGATGTGTACAAACAGCTAAAGCTTCAGTTGATGAGAGACTCCAGCATCATGGTCCAGCAAGTTGCATCAAGCATTCGAACTTTTGGTCGCGTAAACATTCAGCTACAAATTGGGAACGTCATCAAGAAAGTTTATGCACATGTGCTGCGAGGCATGAGAACACAATTAATTCTTGGCCTAGACAGCGCTTCATACTTCAATCTTTCTGTAAATCTGGAAAGTAAGTCAGTGGCACAAGCACGTGAGAATATGAACCTTCCGCATCACAATGAAAAGAAAACCATTCAAGCGCCGCTGATGCGAACCCTGACTTCAGAAAACTTATCAAAGCATGAGTCTGTGGCGCTCGACTCTCTTTTAAGCAAGTATGACGAGATATTTTCGAAATATCGGACAGATATTGGGTGCATCACTACTGAGGAACATAGGATCGCACTTACCAATGCTGTCCCTATTCGTCGAGCACCATACCGATGTTCACAGGCAGACAAAGTGGAGATCAACAAACAGGTTATCGCTCTGCTCAAGCAAGGTGTTGTGAGGCCTTCATTATCGCCCTACGCCGCACCTGTCATTTTAGCAGAAAAGAAAGGTGAAGGACGCACTCGTCTATGTATTGACTACCGGAAACTCAATGCCATAACGGTACCCAACTTTCAACCAATTCCACGTATAGATGATATTCTTGACCACTTAGGAAAGGCGGAGTTTTTGACTACGTTGGACGTAACGTCGGGATACTGGCATGTGCAAATGCATCCTGATGATGTTCAGAAAACTGCATTTGTCACGCCTGATGGTCATTTTGAGTGGTTGGTAATGCCGTTTGGGTTGAAGAACGCTCCAGCTACATTTGAAAGAGCCATGAAATTAATAATAGCGAAACATCAGCTCACCAATGTTATTAATTACTTTGACGATGTGGTCATATACTCAGAGACATTTAATGATCATATACGACACCTTGAGGCGCTATTGAAAGCTCTCAAAACCGAGAACGTAAAACTCAAACGAAAAAAGTGCCAATTTGCACGCCGCAGCATTGAATACCTGGGCCACAAAATTTCACAAGGAACAGTGACACCTAAGCAAAGTAATGTGGCTGCCATACTCAAATTTCCTACACCAAAACGAGAAAAAGATCTCCAGCGTTTTCTGGGCACTGTAAACACCTACCGTCAGTACATCCCCCACTTCACCGATATCGCTCTTCCACTCACAAAACTACTCCACAAAGGCAGCAAGTGGGTGTGGACACAAGCATGCGAGCAAGCCTTTCGTGAACTGAAGGAGCGGATAACTGAAGAACCGGTGCTTCGCATATACGACCCTTCGAGACCGTGTACTGTGTACTGTGACGCATCTGGCGAAGGCATCGGTGCAGTGCTGAAACAACCTGATGACAAAGGCAAAGAACATCTTGTTGCTTACTATTCCCGCAAACTACTTAAGCACGAGGTGAACTATGCTATTACAGAAAGAGAATGTCTTGCCACTGTAGATGCCATTGATAAATGGCATTGCTACCTTCATGGAAAGTCATTCACTGTTGTAACAGATCACTCTGCACTCCAGTGGCTGAAGAATGTTAAAAATCCTCAAGGTCGTCTCTTCCGGTGGTCTTTGAAACTGTCAATGTATGATGTGAACATCAAACATCAAAACGGCGCAAGTAATCTCGAAGCAGATGCGCTCTCCAGAGCCCCAATAGTTAATCTTCTATCACACGACGACCTTCAGCGATGCAACAATGAGCGTCCAAAAGGAACGCACTCATTGGAAAATAACATCATCATCGTTAAAAGAAAAGGACTACGCAAAATATACGTGCCCCATGAACTACGCCCAACCATTCTGAAGAATGCACATCAACATTTTGGGCATGTCGGAATGAAGAAGACGCTATCACTCCTGTCTCTGCAATATTATTAGCCGTATATGGTAACCGATGTTTCCACTTACATTCGGCATTGTGATACATGCCAGAGATGCAAGAAGGCAAAAACAAAAAAGTTTGGGACGCTTGAATCACTGCCTCCAGCTGAAGAGCCCTTCGACCTCTTTGCAATAGACACCATAGGAGGATTTTCTGGATATGGCTCGTCAAAAAGGTTTATACACTTGGTTATTGATCATGCGACTCGCTACGTATGGGCGTTTGCTCATAAAAGTGAGAACAGCGACGCCAACATTTCATGCTTAAAAACAATTTTTTCCTCTGGAAAACCACAAAAGCTCCTTTCAGACCGTGGAACAGGATTTACCGCAGGAAAATTCAAGCAGTTTTTAAAACATAATCGTATACACCAACTATTCACCTCATCTCATCATCCACAATGCAACAACATGAACGAGCGGACAAACCAGACTATCGTAACGAGACTTAAATGTAAGATCAATGACGAACCACAGAAGTCTTGGACTAAGCTGCTTCCAGAGGTAATTAATGAATACAACAAACCAGACTATCGTAACGAGACTTAAATGTAAGATCAATGACGAACCACAGAAGTCTTGGACTAAGCTGCTTCCGGAGGTAATTAACGAATACAACAGAACACCCCACGAAGTGACTGGCTACGCACCTTCCTTCCTGATGTATGGAATTCCATCTTATCCTACTGTACTGGCACAACGAGAAGAAACTGTCGAAGGAGCGCAAAAAACTGCAGTTACCAAATCTCTCGCCTACCACAATAAGAACAAAGTCATTTATGATAGAAAATTTCTTCCGATTGAGCTCCAAGTCGTTGACCTTGTCCTTCACGAGACACCATGGCATCCCAACAACGGCAAACTGAGTTCCGTCATGGAAGGACCCTACAAGATTCTACGCAAGGTACAGTGAACTATGAGATCAACCACTCCGTGCTACCCTTACGTAGAAACTCTGACATTGTGCATGTTAGCAAACTGCGGCGTTATTTTGAACCTTCTGAACTGAGACTTTCTCGAGGGGAGGGGGAAGTGTGACGCATTAACAAGGCGATTCTAGGAGAAGCCGACGAAGAGGAAGTGCGCGTGCATTAGAATAAACGCATGGCATCTGGACCACGACGTGTCTCCATTCTGTAGCGTCATATATATATATATATATATATATATATATATATATATATATATATATATATATATATATATATATATATAAGGGCAAGAAGTGTATAAGGAAAGAAGTGTAAGGGAAAAACGAGCCCTAAGGGCTCGTTTTTCTGTGTTTTAACACAATATTAATGAGATCTAACAGACAGTAATGCCAAGGAATTTACAGTGCATCGAACGTGTTATTCGAAGGTCGTAGGTTCGATTCCTGCTCACGGCTGGTTATTTTTTCATCCACTTTTCTTTCTTCTTATTTACATTCCATTGGTTCTAATAACTTCCCCTGTACATTCCTTGGCATTACTGTCTGTTCGTTCTCATTAATATATATATATATATATATATATATATAGGCAGACATGGTGGTTGAGTGACTGTAGCGTGGCAAGTAGTCAAGTAGATCCTCCGTGAGCAGTCACAACGTGGTTTATTTCGACGTTGCAGCCAGAGGCTGGCCTTCATCAGGAGGCCAGACGCTGGCTGAAACGTCGAAATAAACCACGTTGTGACTGCTCACGGAGGATCTACTTGACTATATATATATATATAATATATATATATATATATATATATATATATATATATATATATACACATACACGGTGAGTGACGGCAAGGTCAACATCGATGATGACGGTGGCGGCAAAATTCAGCTGAAAGTGTCCATATAATTGAAAAGGCATTTTCACAGGTCTTGTTCCAATTAAAAAGAAATATTGGGCAGGTTAGTTAATTAATGAGAAATATGTTTGTCTATGATATTGTCACGGAGCCGGGATGCAAACAAAGGGATCAAGACTGGAGGTTCAGGTTAAACTGTTTATTGGGCCAAACTTGTGGCCACATCAAAGGAAAGTTAAATTAGAGCAAGACACTGGCACAGATAGCAGCAAACTGAGCGTCAACTGTCAATCAACTTACAAGCAGCGAAGCCCGTAGGCATTTATACATGTGCTGTCGAATACTCCAGCTTTATTACTGGTTGTCGCACAAGCTCTGGAATAACCTCAAGTGTTCACGTCTTGCGTGCAATCGCAAAAGAACGATCTACAATGATGGCGAACCTTCTCGAACAATGAGGCACCGTTCGCACTGAGTATTCCTGACCCAGGCTTTGCAGGCAAATACCAAATCAATCAAAAGTGATATTAAGAAACATGCGTGGCAATATGTGATATATATTGTGATGACACAATCTGTGCAAAACTCCCCGCAGCCTGCACCTCACTATCACTTAGCTCGGTTTGACATGGCTGCATTCTACATTACATTTAAAAATGCCGCAGTGCCACTGCACCATTGCCCGAAGCAAACACCACTGACGGTAGCTACAAAACTAGGCCAACCAGTCCAACTAGGCTGCAAGCTCACAAGGTCATTATTGTCCCGCTAGCTCAGAAGAGCATAATCTCAGAATGCTCGCCTAATGCTTCTGCTATAGTTGAATAAACAGATATGTTTTCATGTTGGTATTTGCCCATCCCTCACATGTCAAACCACATCTGCTGACTCAAAAATGGAACACATCACATCGCTATGTCTGACACCGAAGCCCCTGCCACTCTTGGCAAGTACGTATAACAACTTTAACAGCCACAACAGCCGCAGCTACAAGTGCTCCAGCAGCAGCGTGAGCCACTGAAACCATATTCCCCCGACAATTCCACATTGCCACACTCAAGCTACGCCCCCCAAAGCTCCACTCCAGTGGTTGCTGTAAACTCAAGCACTGATACTACCGTGGCCGTACAAATCTGGATATCTTCAGCTGGCATGTCGCTATGAAGCTTCTGCCATTTTGAGTGGACTTCCCAAGGTATGGTTCACCCAAGTCGAGGCCCAATCCTCCTTGGCTCACAAGACATACGACCAGACCCGATACAACTATGTAGCGATTATGACGTCACCCGCCTGAACGCCCCCTACGCCAAAGAGGTCCGGACCAACACACGGTTGGCCAATGCTTATGCACACCTCAGGACAAAACTTAAACACTGCCTGTCACCCTTGGACAAACAAAAGCTGTGACAACTTTGGTCCGCACAGCTTACTGAATGCGGGTCTTCACAAATCCTCCGCCACATGTACCCACCCATGGGCAGCATTGAAGTCCAAAATTACCTCCTGTGAGCATTTCGGCTCCAACGACTTCCATTGCACATCCAAGCCAATGTGCAGCTTCAGCTTACGCTACCTATCAACACATTTTTTTTTTTTACGTTAAGTTTTATTGGCGCAAGGGCATCTGAGGCCAAAGAGCGCCAGTACAAGTGTTGTTTCATTTCGGTTATTAGTTTAAAATTAAAACAAATGATTAAAACATGATTAAAAATTAAAACAAATATCTACGAACCATTTAAAACACTGTGCATTTAAAAGGAATGTCACTTTGCTAAAACCTTCACTTCGTTGGCTGAAGTCTGTGATGATAAATTAGTCTGCAAGGCTCAAGACCCTCGCATCTGAAGTCCTTGCCTGGGCAAGAACTGCAAAGGCTCAGACATACTTTTTAGGCACCAGGCGGTACCTCACACTTGAGGCGCAGCCTGGTGGCTAGGATGGAATGATATCATTGTTAAATATTTAACTTTCCCAAGATAATGAAGAAGTCTCTTAAGGTCAACCACTGCATCTAGTGATAAAAACAGCGCTGGATGAAGTGGGATATGATATCGATAGAGCTCCCTGAAATGGGTCAGTCGTGCTTGGTGAAGCACAGGACATTGTATGAGGACATGCACAACGGTTAGACTCTCTCCACAGTGTATGCATGTAGGTGGATCAGTACCTGTCAAAAGGTGTTTGTGTGTAGCATAAGTGTGGCCTATTCTGAGCCGTGTTAGAGTGACTTCGGCGAACCTGTTGAGTTTTTGTGGGATAACTTTTCTCAGCTGGGGTTTTACAAGGTGGAGTTTGTTGTCGACTTCTCTGTCCCATTCAGCTTGCCAGTGGTTGCGTAGACCTCCACGTACAACAGGTTTTAGATCTACACCCGGAACAGAGGTTATATCTATGGTTTGCCGACCAGCAGCTTCTCGTGCATTCTTGTCCACTATTTCATTGCCCGCAATTCCAGAATGACCTGGAACCCAGCAAATAACAATAGAAAGTTTTAGGTTGTAGGCTGCATAGATTTCGTTAAGGAGCTTGTTGAAAGTAGGGTTCTTGCTGTACTTGCCACAAGACAGGGCCCTGACAACACTTAATGAATCTGTGTACACTATAGACTTTTGTATCTTGTGTTGTTTAATGTGTTGTATAATAAGCAGGATACCATAGGCTTTCGCTGTGAAAATGCTGGTATGTGTATGCATGGTTCTGGTGTCCGAGAGCTTTTTGTCCATAGGCTGCACAAGATACAGATGTTTGAGACTTTGAGCCATCAGAGAAGAACACGGTTGAACGATATTTGTGTTCAAGGGCTAAAAAATGTTGCTCAATGAGTGCACTTGGACAATTTTCCTTCATGATGTCTTTGAAAGACCAGTCACAAGTGACTGGACTTTGCTGCCAGGGAGGGATGTGTTCGACATGGTTACTTTCCTCCAAGTCATTGAAAAAAATTGCAAGTTTTTCTACTGCAGGTCTCATTGCCAAAGGAAACAGTGGGGCGATAGAAGGACGGTTTAGGTATAACTGGGTAGTAGACACATCGTTCATAAGTGTTTTACATGGGTGCTGCTTCAGAGACATGATCTTAACTGCATAGTTGACTCCTAGATATGTGCGCTGATAGTCTAGTGGCCACTGATCTGACTCTGCATAAAGGCTTTGAATAGGGCTGGTACGGAAGGCACCAAGTGCCAGCCGGATACCTATGTGGTATACAGGGTCCAACATTTTCAGTGCTGTCCTTGAAGCTGACTGATATACTATGCATCTATAGTCTATGTGTGACAGAACCAGGCTTCGAAACAGAGATATGAGACAGTGCCTGTCTGTCCCCCACGACTGATGCGATAAAATCTTTAAAAGGTTCATGGTCTTGAGAAATTTTAACTTCAGCTGTGTTATGTGCTGGATGAAGGTGAGTTTGGAATCAAAAATTACACCGAGGAATTTTTGTTCTTTCGCGATGACTATGTTTTGTCCATTCATTAGTATGCAGGGGTCAGGATGCACACCTCGTCGTCTCGAGAACAGCACACTAGTAGTCTTATCAGTGTTAAACTTAAAACCATTCTCGTCAGCCCATTTTGCAAGTCGGTTAACACCTAACTGTATCTGGCGTTCGCATACAGTCAAGTTACACGATTTGAAACTAATTTCAATGTCGTCCACGTATACAGTGTACGATATCGCAGGTGGAATAACAGAGCGAAGAGAGTTCATTTTAACTATAAATAGTGTGCAGCTTAATACTCCTCCCTGCGGCACTCCATTTTCTTAAAAAATGTGCGCGATAACACAGTACCTATTCTTACACGGAACTTCCTTTCAGACAGATAATCTTTTAAGATGGTAATCAACCTGCCACATATTCCGAAAGACAGTAGATCTTGCAAGATTCCATATCGCCAGGCAGTATCATATGCTTTCTCAAGATCGAAGAAAACAGACAGACAGTATTGATTTTGTACAAACGCGTCACGTATATACGACTCTAGGAGGACAAGATTGTCGGTTGTGGATCTAGCTGTACGGAAACCAGACTGGCACGGGTCCAATATGCCGTTGTATTCCAAGTAGTAGACCAAGCGGCAGTTACTCATTTTTTCAAACACTTTGAGTAGGCAGCCTGTGAGGGCGATAGGCCTGTAACTATTTACCGAAGAGGGATCTTTGCCCTGTTTAAGGATTGGTAGTACTATTGCCTCTTTCCAAACAGAGGGTATTTCGCCGGTATTGAAAATCTTGTTGTAAAGTGCTAAAAGGCAGTTCAGGGTTTCATCAGGGAGATTTCTGATCATTTCATAAGTAATTGTATCAGAACCAGGAGCAGAACTTCCACAGGAACCAAGGGCGAGCTTCAGTTCATGTAGTGTTAGTGCTTTATTGTATCCGTCTGATACAGCCTTGTTCCGGCACAGAGGTACACTTTCAGCTATGCTTTTGTGGCGTAAGAACTTAGTGGTATAGTTTTCTGAGCTTGACATTTTCTCGAAGTGTTCGCCAAGAGCGTTTGCCTGTTCTTCTATTGTATCACCGCAGTCATTCACCAAACGGAAGGGATTTGGGCCTTGCCCTTTAAATTTATGCACCCTATTATAAACCTTGCTGACGTCTGTGAAGGAGTTTATTGAGGATATATAGCGGGTCCACCTTTCCCGTTTGGCTATACGGCGAACACGCCTGCCATTCGCTTTGCAACTTTTAAAGGTTATCAAGTTTTCTGCTGTTGGGTAGCGAGAAAAAACCCTCCATGCTTTGTTTTGCTGTTTTTTATCAATTTCACATTCCCGATTCCACCATGGCTTTGTGTTAACTTTATCATTCCTGGACTGCGGTATGCACTTTTTTGCACAAGTAAGAACATATTCAGAAATATAGCTGGCCATCTCTTCTACTTCCAAATGGTCTACCTCTTCGAGGTGTAGTGTACATAGCTCTCTGAATTTCACCCAGTTTGCAACATGAAAGTTCCACTTTTTGGGATAAGACGGCCGGTCATCCCGTTGTTTTGTTACTAAAAGAGTTGGAAAATGGTCACTTCCATATGGATTATTAATAACTTTCCAATCTAAGTAAGGTAGGAGTGACGGTGACCCAATGGCTAAATCTATGCATGAATATGTATTGTGTGTGGTACTGAAGTATGTTGGCTCTGTCTTATTGAGCAGACAGGCTCCAGATGCGAGAAGAAAGTTTTCTAGTGCACGACCTTTCGCATCACATTTGATATCACCCCATAGCAAACTGTGAGCATTAAAATCTCCAATTAACACATATGGTTCTGGAAGTTGATCAATAAGCTTTTCGAACTCTGTTTTATTGAATGGTTCGTCAGGGGCTATGTAGATCGAGCATATAGATATAAGACGGTTGAATAGAATAGTGCGAACAGCCACAACCTCAAGAGAGCTTTGTAGCACAATGTGCTGGCATGCTACGCTTCTTTGTGCAATGATGGCCACACCTCCAGAAGAGAAATTGCCACCATTTCGATCTTTACGAAAAACCACATATTGATTCAAGAAATTCACATGAGTCGACTTTAAATGAGTTTCTTGAACACAGAACACTTTTGGCTGATAGTCATTAAGCAAGTCTTTGATATCAGCTAGGTTATTAAATAGGCCTCTGGCATTCCACTGTAGTATTTGTGTGTCCATTTTAGGTGTGTTTTGTGTTCTGTGCTCAAGGATGGAAAGTTAGCTCACGGTCCCTTTCCAGGGGCCGTGACACGAGATTTTTCTTTTTTGGATCGGTCGACAGAGTCGCGCCGATCCTTAGGCGCTGGCTGCGCCCTCACGCTCAGTGTTGTGTCCATTGCCTCTTGCGAGGCGCTGGACACGCGCTCGCAACTGCATTTGTTTTGAGGGCCTCGCCTCAAAGGACGAGACCTTCGTGGCCCCCAGCCCGGAGGTTGGTGGGTCTTTCTTGGATGGCGGAGCAGCACTTGCTGCAACCGCCGAGGGGGCGGATGGCGTCACCGCTGGCTCACTACGCGTGTGCCAGACAGGCACCGGGGGCCGTCGTGGCGCTGCCCCCTGACGCGCCACTTCGGCAAAGCTGGTTTCTGGTAGGCAGGACACCAGCCTTCGTGCCTCTCTAAATGAAATGTTTTGTTTTACTTTAATCATGACAATTTCCTTTTCTTTTTTCCGGCTTGGGCATGACCGTGAGTATGCGGCATGCTCCCCGTTACAGTTCGCACAGTGAGGAGAGTTTTCACAGGCATCAGATGTGTGTTCTTCAGCACTGCATTTCGCACAAGTTAGGCGGCCTCGGCAGTTCTGAGAACTGTGGCCGAATCGCTGGCATTTGAAACATCGGAGAGGGTTCGGTATATACGGCCTCACTCGAAGCTTGATGTACCCAGCCTCAATGGAGTCGGGCAGTACACTTGAATTGAAAGTAAGTATCAGGTGCTTAGTCTGGATTTCTTTGCCATCGCGCCTCATCCTAATTCGTTTGATGTTGATGACATTCTGTTCGCTAAAACCCTCCAGGAGTTCAGCCTCCGTCAGCCCTAACAGGTCATCATCTGAAACAACGCCACGAGTGGTGTTCATGGTTCGGTGTGGGGTTACTATTAATTTGGTATCTCCAAATTTCACTAGATTAGACAATTTTTCATATTGTTTCTGGTCGCGGAGCTCCAACAGGAGGTCACCACTTGCCATTCTCGTTGCTTTATACCCTGGGCCAAAGATTTTCATCAAAGACTTTGATACTAGAAAAGGTGAAAGTGTTCGCACTGATTTGCCGGGTGTGTCAGCGTGGATAACATGGAATCGGGGAAAAAATACTTTCTGGTTACCAAGAAACTGGAAAACTTCATCGGTGCGCCCTCTTTTCTGAGGGCGATCAGGAAGTGGGGGAAAGGAACAAGCCATAAGTAAATGTTTACTTTCGGCAGCGGCGCCAGCCACCCACTATGGAGTCCTACAAGGGGACGCTGCAGGGTCTGTAAGTACAGGCCCCGCAGACGCCAGCTGTACGCCACCACTATAACCAAATATGGTGTATCCAAGGTAGGATAGCCACACAGGGTTAACCCTTGCCGCCAGGAAACACGGAAGTCAATGGAAGTGAGTAGAGGACAGGAAAGATTTAAAGTGAGAGAAAAGACGAAGATGTGAGATGGAGACAGGAAAAGTCAACTGCCGATTCCCCCCGGGCGGATCTATCCGGGGGTGCCGTCTACGTGAAGCCGGGGCCAAAGGGGTGTGTTGCCTCTGCAAGGGGGCCTTAATGGTCCAATCACCCAGCGTCGGCTCAACCCCCAGGATCCCCTTTTTCCCGGACACGGCAAAGCCACGCACGGCTAGGCGTGGGAGGGAGTAAAAACTCCCCCGTTAGCTCGGGTCCATGGTGTCGCTACACACCAAACGCCTGTTTGCGCAGGTGCCCCTGCGGGGCTATCAACACATTTGCCGAGGTTGCTGACCATATCATAAAAGTCTGTGCCACAGTCACTGCTGAACTGCTAACACCACAAAGCTTGCGCACTGTATTGACGACATTGATCAACAACACGGCTCTATTCAGCAATGCCTTGATGAGTGACCGTCAACGCATCAGGTATACCAATTGCAAAGACATGACCATAACATAACTTTGTCGCAGCAGCCTGCTGAGAACAGCCGGGGTTACTACTATCAATTCTTCGGTGACAGAGCCTGGCAATGTGTACCACCCTGCTTTGCCAACAAGAAACTTCAACGGCAGCTGGTAGAAATGACTTCAGGCTAGCAGCTGGTAGAAAAACTGCTAGCCTGAAGGTCGTTGCATCATTGTTACCAACCAAATCCCAAAATGGTGACTCCTTGTCGACAGTGGTTCCTACATCTACTGCTACTCTACAATGTCCTCGACCACCTAAGTCTTTCGAGCGCAGCAGAGCGAACCAGTCCACAATCAAGAATTATAGCCTGCACATCCATTCAAAAATCTACACCGGGACTTTCAATAAAATGTTGTTATTGTGGACGTGTCATAACCTTCACCCTGACTGCTACCACAACCGTCTTATCGACGCGATAATAGGACATTCTCTGCCAGGCCAGCAGACATTGGCCTATCAACTATGCATTAAGGAGCTGAGTGCGAAAGATTCTTCACTGTACCACAACATCCTTGCCGAATTTCCCAGTAAGACATGCCCCAGCGGACTGCCAAGCAACGTGAAGCACACCACCGTGCACTATATCCGGACCACATCAAGCCCCCTTTGTTTTCTGCAGTGCCCGTTGCATTGCATAGGCATAGCTAAAGCAGAGTTCGAGGCCATGGTTCGTGAAGAAATCCCTCGCTGCTCCAATGGCCCATGGGCCTCTCCTCTTCACCTCGTCGCGAAAAAACCTAAGGCTCATAATCCTGTGGAAACTACAGAGCCCTCAATGTGTGCACTGTCCCCAACAAGTACCCTATTCGTCTACCCCATACAAGACTTCACCCATCACATCCATGGCTGCCACATTTTCTCTGTGCTGGACTTCGTGAAGGCCGAAAACTGCAGTCACTACTTTTTTTGGCTTGTACGAGTTTCCCTTCATGAGCTTTCTTGGGGGAAGAAACGCTGCGCAAACCTGTCAGCTCTTTACTGATGAAGTCGTCCGTGGCCTTGACTTCTGTTTCGTCTACCTTGACAATATATAGGTCTCTTCCTGTAACGTCCAAGAACACCAAAGAAACCTTCATCTACTGTTCTAATGTCACGATGACCGCAGTCTACTCGTCAACGTTCAGAAGAGCAAGCTCGGTGTTACCACCATCCATTTCATGGGCCACAATGTTTCGTCAGAGGGAACTCGACCCTTGCATCAACACATCTTAGACTCGTAGAGCTACTCTCAACTCACCACTACTGAAGACCTTCACCGTTTTCTTGGCATGCTCAACTTTTACAGGCCTTTCTTGTCGCATGCCACTGACTATCAGGCTCCCCTCATGATGGCTTGACTGGCCTAGGAGGAACAAACCGTAATGTGGACAACTTTAGCAGAAATCTTCTAAAAACACAAAGCCACACTTCTTTCTTATCATCCTTCAACACCACCACGCTTCTCTCCCACCAATGCCAGACGCCCCCTTGGGACTCTTCATGGACACCTTTGGCTTTGCCATCAGCGCCGGCCTCATAAAATGTGTAGACAACTCCTGGCAGCCCCTAGCATTCTTCTCCAAGAAACTCTCAGCTTAAAAAATGACTCCTTCAACAAACAGGTTCATGGACAAAACCATAATCCATGCCACAATGGGTTTGCCAGCTAAGTAAAGGAAACTTCTGGCGACATACGAATCAGTTCCACATTTTTGCAACGTTGTCAAATTAGGTACTCGGCTGCTGACCCACAGGGCGCGGGTTCGAATCCCGGCTGCGGCGGCTGCATTTCTGATGGAGGCGGAAATGTTGTAGGCCCGTGTGCTCAGATTTGGGTGCACGTTAAAGAACCCCAGGTGGTCTAAATTTCCGGAGCCCTCCACTACGGCGTCTCTCATAATCATATAGTGGTTTTGGGACGTTAAACCCCACATATCAATCAAATCAAATCAAAACGTTGTCAAATTGCAGCACTACACCATATACACCAACCACGAACCCCTGACCTATGCCTTCTCCCAATGCATGACAAATTCCCACCAGTTCAGCAAAACTAGTTTGCTGCCATTGCCCAGTTTACCATCGACATTGGACACCTCAGCAGGGAAAGACAATGTGGTCACTGACGCACTTACATGTGTCGCAGCTATAAGCTCTTTGCAGCTAACAGCTAACATCATCGCTGCAGCTCATATGATGGATGCAGAGCTTCAGAAACTTCTTGGTGGTGGGCACTCACCACAGCTGCAACAAGTCTCCATACTTGGCTCAACATGCACAATCTACTGCAACGTGTCGACAGGACGAAGCAGGCCCTTTGTGCTGATCTACTACCTCATTTACGTATTGCTTCAACAAGAAGCCTGTGAGTATTCGAAATTTTGAATATTCTTCAAATGGTGTCTGCTATTCAAACTATTTGAACTTATGGAAGACAAATACAATCAACGTTCCATTGGCAGTGGCCCCTTCAGATTTTCAATCTGCTTCACTCCATTTTCATTTCGTATAACAGCAAAGCTGCCTTTCAGGCTCTCGTAACGTTGCAAATAAATTGACTCGAGAAAAGACTGGTTTGAACATGAAGATAATAGATGCAGCATAGATGGGGACTCAATGAATGCTGTTCTGTATTTGACCTTGGAGCACTAGGTCAGAAATATGAGGTACGAAAACATTTTAGCATGAAAGATTTCAAATGCTCTTATATATTGACATCAAAGAGGTAAATTTTGGAACTCCCAACTAGATTGGAGCAAACCCTTGTCTGCCACATAAGTTAGGTTACACAGAAAGTGAAAGAGAAGGAAATGCAGAGGCTGTGGAAATACAGTGATGCTACCAAGGTCTTCTGATTTGCAACAATTTTCAGAGTTGCAAAATTTTCATTTTCGATCACATTGGAGCAGGTAATTTTGCATCTGGGAAAACTCTGGAGGAGCTAACTACCCATCCTGGAGCACACTGGAAAAACAAGTCGCATTTAGATTCAAGCACATCAATAGTTATTTTCGGGCTTTGGGGAAGAGCTATAAATATCTCCGTTAATTACAAGTCTCATGGAGCCAATAATTTTAAAGGCACTGCCAATTTTACTCGATGATTAAAAAATATTAATGCAGCTGAGAATTCTGGAACAACTTGTTCAGCGATTATTTTTGTAGCAAATAAACGGAATACAGGTTCAATAAAATTGTATTTTATAAATTAACCTAATAACACACCTATATTGTTATCAGCAGACATTGTAGACAAACAGATGAACGGATGGATGGACAGATGGACATACAGACAGACAAGTGGATGAATCGCGATATACCGAAGAAATCCTCCGAAGCATCGCCCCACTTATCATCATTCACTTCGTGGATGTGCTGTGATTTTTTTCGCAGCATAGCTGTATATGGCTAGTGCACTCTGTCTATACATCAAATAGTGACCTCTAGAAAGCAATGCAAAAAAAATAGAAAAAGAACCTCACAGGGTAACTTATGAATGCACTTAAGATGGCTTGAAGGCGAAAGCTAGTTTTTTTTTCATTGCAATAGCAATTAAATAGATGTCCCCTACTGGTTTTTGCAGTGCCCTTCAGGTTTGGGGTAATGTCCAAATGAATAACATCCCTTCGCACATCGTATGTTTTACACTCGCGTAGAAGCGCACGAGGGGGAGCAACGTACACAACTGAATCAGAGATGAAAAGAGCCGACCTATCACTGTTGCACGGAAGGTGCATGTTTTAACATTACCCTACGTGCCAGTCCTGCCATAGATTGCTAAGAAATGCAGAGGGGTGAGGGGTGCTGCTAGTGCATAAATTGTGATCTTTGACTTTAAGGGTGCATACAATACAATTTTTGTTGGTACCACATTAAGAATCAATAAAAGCTTGAGTGAAACCAACAATTGTATCTTAAGTGAAACAAACAAATTGTATCTTTAGGACCGAATCTCGCGTAACTCAAAGGAATGATGGTTAAAGGGACTACGGCCACTTCGTTGGTAGCAATCTGGTTTTGGTGCTGTAAGTTGGCTAAATGCAAAGTAGTCATTGATAGCATAGCATGTTTATGAGCAGTCTCATGATGCCTCGAGATAGGTTGCGCCAGCGACTGCGCTCTTTGAGCGATTCAGAGGCCCAACTTCCTGAACAAAGCAATGAGTGTGGTACCGAGATGCCTAATATTTTTTTAACCATCAGCTATTGACCCTGGAAAGCGAAGAGTGGATGTGCAACACGGCATAGCCGCTTGACAGCGGGCCAATTCCACCACCAGGGTCGTCAGAGATGGGCCCGCTACTGAAAGCAGTGCGCGTTAAAGCCCGATTGCAGCTTCTTCAACCAGGAGGCATGCTTTAATTAATGAGATGACATTTAAAAAAAAGCATACGAACACTTCACATTCGGACTTTACCTAGCACTCATGAGCTCGAAAGGGCAGAGCTTTTTAGGGGCTTTTACCACATGAGCGATTAGAAATGTAGATGTGCTAGAGCAAAGAATTACAAGACAGCTCTTCTGGATCAAGATCCATGGTTGATGTATATTTGAGGAAAAAAGTCAGCGCGTTCCCACTGTTCACGTGCTCTTCAGCGGATGCGAGGCAACGCAAATTCGATCTGGATGTCCAGAAACAGACGCAACAAACATTCTGGCAACCCACATAGGGATATTAGTGAAAACTGCTTAAATTACATGTAGTGGGACTCTTGAAACAAGCCATCAGCAGCATATTGGAATGAACAATGTCAGCTGTCGCCGCCACACTTACTCGCTACTAATTGCCCTTGACGTCAGGACCCACTGCGGACAGCGCATTTTGCTGTTGAGCCGACTTGCACAAGAAAAGCTGGTTTGGCACCAAGCATATGATGGATTACTAGAAAGTCACGCACGATGACTGATAATTCAGTCGTAATAATTTTAGGTATGTGTTTGCGACTTTGGTGGCCCCGACAACAAGCTGCGCATCTCTTGATCTGCCCGCGTGGCTATTACCTGTGATGGATGCCCCATAATTTAAGACTTTAGTGCAGTTTGGCACAATTTCTGTAGATATTATCAGGATAGGGCCGTGAATATAATTTGTCGCCTTTTGATGCAGTTGGCACAGGAATGGAATCACTGTAAAATAGCATCTTGGCCTTTCACGTGTAAAGTGTTGTCTGCAACACTTTCAATACACTAAATCATGTATATAAATACAATTTAACTATTGCATTACCTCATTCTTGATAATACAACTATGAAACACCACCCCATCAGTGCTTCATCAACCTAGGCCAAAGAAACACTTCCCTACTGCTCATAAGAATATGATTTGGAATTCTGTCCAACTTCTCTTTCTGCAATTTCGCTTCGAGATATTCAGAAAATATTCTAAAACTTTTCTAGAAATATTTGATCTCATCCACACTCAAGCTTCAATATTTCAATTCGCACAAAAAATTTTGTAATTTACGCAGCTCTAGCTTTGCACTGCTTAGTGCTAACTCCAACAATTTTCCTCTTATATGCTTTTTCCCCCAAACCCTTTTGCATTGCCGCAAAACTGACTTTTGGACTCTGCTATGGCTGCATGCGGACCAACCTGCGAGAGACTGGCTCAACCCCATGTGGTGGATGAGACAGAGGTGGACACTTAAGTTAATGTCATTTCAGTGGTGAAATTTGTGAAAAAAATACAAAAAATAGGACACTAAAGATTTTCAGCGTCGACAATTTGCAATATTCTTATACAATGACATCTATGGGCCATGTGACGGTGCCAAGAAATAGTTCGAATTTTAATGCACGTTCAAAGAGATTGCAGTTTACTGTATATACCAGTTTTACAGTATGTGCAGTACTTACAGATTCAAATGAGACATCATATTCTTTTATATAACAACTGGTGTGTGGAATTGTTCGAGATGACCACACCTTGTTGCGACGAATCTGGTCTTTGAAGATAATGTTCGCTCTGATCTTCGCACTAAAACCAAAATTTTGCTAATATGATTTAAACTGAAGATAGCGAAAATGAAAGTATGCAAGTTACTTAGCTTTAAATTATCCTGTTTTAATCCACGAGCACTGTATGTACCCGGCTGTCAATGTGATAGCGTAGGCTTCCCTGTGCAGGTGGTCCCGAAAAATCATGCCAGCTGCATGCAAACTTTGCCAAAAGAGAGGATCCACAACAATGCCCCAGCACACTATGCATTCACAGTCAATGACTACACTGCTGATAGCATTCAGGCAGCCAGTCTAAGAGCTTTCCCTAGTCTAGTAGAGCGGGTTTGCTCACGTCTTGCTCAAGAGAGGGTTTGCTCACGTCTTGCCCGAGGTCCTCGCGGAGCACTCGAAAGATGCTGGGGAGTGGAGAGGCGGGTGCTTTGCTGTGCAGCACCCTCAGGGTTCGGACATACTCTTCGGGCAGGAGGTAGTCCAAGGCGCCCACATGCTGACCCACTTTGACAAAAACACCACCATTGATGCAGCACAGTTGAAGCAGCCGCTCTGCCGATCGCTGGTGCACCTGTAACCCCAAGTGTCAGCTGTAGCATGCTTATGCTTAGCGATCAAACCTTCATCAACGCTTTGATGCAAGCTGAACTATCTGTACGCACCATGTGACACAAGGGAAAGCAAATTTAACAATAAATAAACTTGGAATCCAATGCATACAATCGCTGCTGCATGCCTTGCTGAGGACACAGTTGGCAAAGCACACTATTTTTCAACTCCATGGCTAAAGAATAGATGAAAAAGATGGAAAAGAAACCCCACGAAAGCCTTTACAATTAGTAATAAAAAGAAAGGGATTGCATGCTGCTATAAAAGCATTTCAAAATACATTGAACATAGAAGCATAAAAGCAAGTTTTATCAAAATGCCAATATTACGTTTTTGAGAAAATTTACTACACTTCCTCAGACTTACATTCAAAAATAGTGTAAACCTTCTAAAGTTGAAGCACATTCTGATGCCAATAATCTGAATGTTAAATATTAAAACAATATGTGAAACATACATTGGTACCAACGATGTTTCATCAGACGCTGCCTCTACCAAATCGAATAGGTTTGCCATTTTAAAATGATAAAACATGCAATAAACATGCTAACTCAAGTGGTAATCCTGTCAATAACTAGGGAAAAAAATCCCCCTCAGAGCTGCCTAAAACTTTATAGTGATTACACACAAAAATTACTAAAAAATCTGTAGCAAAAATTGTCTGACAAGCATCACTATTCATTTAAAGAACTGCTGTTAGTCAAGGCATATAAAGATACTACTCAATGCATATGCATTGTAAAACAAGTGCATGTGAGCTGCATTTTAGAGAGGTTACAATTATAGGCTGAAGCAAGTCTCGGACTGCACTTGAATTCATGAAAGTGTACCACATAAAAAAAAGGAACAAGTCATATCAGTGATATGTCTGTTGCATTGTACATATCTGAAACATTGTACGTCTCTGAAAAGAAATTGTTTGATTGCTGAATGGCATAGGTTGTAATGAGACCATGCATATATGTAGTCTGTTTTTTTCTGTGGTAACGCCCACAAAAATTCAGTTGGAAGTGCCGCCGGTCCTATCTTGTTGTTTCTCCCATTTGTGTGTATTTTAATTAGTGGATAAATTACATCTTTATTCCTTCCATTACTGCACAAAAATGGTTGTTTTTTATATGTCTCAGCAAGATCGTTTTTGCCAATTTGAAAAGTACTCCGATAGACATTGCAGCATACAAAATTTTGCCCAATAAAATGCTCTTTCTAAAAAATATATGTTGTAGAGCAACAAAAATATTTTTGAACGTATAAAAATGTGAAAAGTGTGTAATTTCTGGCAGCCAGCTCGTAAACAGTGAAATAAAAACACTATATATGCAAGAATATTCAAAACAAGGAAAATTCAGAATATTTATTTGGAATATAAATGACCCAGAAGCACCATAAAAATAACAAATGTTGTGCGAAATATCTCTGTTCACATAGACAAAAAAAAATCAGAACCAAGATGCTGCTTCACTGCTTGTGTCATGCGGTAAAGCATTGCTTGGTTTTTCGTGAAACACATGTGAACTCCTACACGTTTCTCAGCCAACGTTTGGTTTTTTGCGACAATAGCTTCCAGGTGTTCCAATACAGATGGATGCCCATGATGTGAATAATCCCTCTATAAATCAGATGCCCAACGAGCATCGCTATTTTATCTAGCGTCATCTCTTTCCATGGGTTTGCGTTGCTATATATGCACCCAAGCATATTTCATAGCAATTTGCACATCGTATTAAGAAAAACAACAATATCGCACACAGTTCTAAAATGTTTTACGCTGCCTTTGTAGTCGGGGCAAGATGTGCTCTGGTGGCTTTCTTTTCGTTAGGAGAAGCTCTGCAGCCGGCGCCAGTACACCGTGCCCCAGCAACGAGTGGACCTCGCACGTAACCAGAGTAGCTATAAGATTCTGCACAAAGGTCGGCAGCTACACACTTGTGGCGGACGAGACAACTTGAGCCCGTGAACAAAACAAACCCATGAACAGCTGCGCATGTCACAGGCTGACGCAAACATTGTCGACATAAAACTTGAAGCTGAGATGCTGTCATCCTCGAACTCTACGCTCGTCCTCACTCAATTCAGGTGGGGTTGCAAGTCAGTTTCGAGCAACGTAAGAGTTTTGCAACGCAGGTGCGCACCCATGCGCGCGGGATGATGAAGCCATAGGAGCGGCTAGTGACACTAAATGCGACCCTTTGTCTCGTATAGCAATACAAGAAACATCAAAGCTGCTGGGAACTGGCTCAGAAGACCACCTCGGCATTTTGAACATACGGCGGACCTTCGGAAACATTTTTTGTGGAATTAATTTTCCCTGACCCCTAGTAAAAGCTCTCTAATGAATATCTGGTATAAATTATTGGCAATCATTACTGCTCAACCCAGTCAAATTGCATAGCTGACACTTCAATTTGATATTTGGGGGCATGCACTTTTGTCAAGTTCTCTAGCCTAGTCCATTTTTTAACGACACAGGCACACTGGTTCGCACACAGGTTTGTCAAAAACCACTACGTTGCTAAAACAGGCAAATTCGAATTGATTTCGAAAGCTGAGTGACTGGAGTAACCACCAGAGAATGCTGGGTGCACGAGAAACAAATTCAATGAGCCAAAATTGACAATCCAAAGCATCGATCACAGGTCATCGATTTGAATAGGCATGGTAACGAAAGAGTTAAGCAAAAATGGTTTGTTGAAGAAAACTGAATAATAAGGGCAACAAAAATCTCTGTGTTGCAAGTGATTTGCTCGGTTTTTTTTTTTCTTTAAGTAAATGAATGAAATTGGACACTTCACAGACACGTTGAAGTGATGTTTTCAAGGCACTCATTAAAGTCACTTCAGTGCACAGCGAGTGGTAATCAGGGCCCTTGCGAAATCCAACTAGGTGCTCACGCCACATGTTATAGCGAAGTAAAAACTTTAAATAGATAGCTTTCTTCCATACTTAAACTTTATCACCAGTAAGAGTGGTGCCAATTTTGTCCATTTTTTTTTATTACTGTTACATAATTCCAAGCATGATTCTGTTCGGCTTGGTGCAAGCTGGATACAATGCGCGATAAGATTGGTACGGCCACTATGTTGGTTGCCTGCATGCTTGTCCACATGTCAATGATGTAATGCCTGTGCACTGGCTGTACAAAGCCAATAGCTATTTGTAACATTGTCTTGTGTCTCATGTTTTGTTCTTTGCGCTAAGACGTCACTGATGCATCAAATAAAGCACTAAGCCCCTGCTATCAAGTTCACCTGGTTTCCATCATTTTTTGTGAAGCTGAAACAATTGCAGTTGTTTGAAATGCGTTGAAAAATTGATACACATTTGTACCACTGTCCTAAAAGTGGTTAAAGATTTTTCCTTTCACCTGAACCAATCAGTCTCTGACAAACAGTTGCCTTCACTGAAAAAATGCTCGGCATTTGGGACCCCTGTTCAAAGATTGGGAAGACTGACAAGACCAGAAGACATCTAATGAGAGAGAGAGAGAGTGCACTCAGCAGCAGAGGCAGAGACAGAGAGCTTTGAAATAACGAAAAATTATAGATTCTCGGCTCCCCAACCCAATGTTAGATAATTCAAACAAACGTCTTGGATCATATCATCACCATGAAGTTATTGAAATGGAACCATTTTACAACAGAATGCTGTCAAGCAGCAGCACTTGCCTCGTGGAAGTGTAGTGGGGCTATGACGTCGACCCCTATGACAATCCAAAAGACACAAGAAGATGAGACAGCACGACACAATGACTTTAGTGAAAAAAAAAAATCTAGCAAAGAGAATAGACGACAGCAGCAGCACAAATATAAACAACGAAACAGGGACCGTGCAAAAGTAAAGAATCACCCTAAAAACCATGGGCATAAGAAAGAATGTCACTATCTGCAGTCACTCATGCTGATGAAATGAATAGTCGGACTCTATAGCAGAAATACTATCACAGCTTTGCTAGTAATTTATTCCCATATAAATACAGCAGTTCTAAAAAATTTTTTGGTAGATATTAGTTTTGAGAACATATGGTATGTAGCATAACATAATTATATTTGTGACCAAGCTATGAATACCTTCATTTTATAACTTGCTGTATCTGCCATAAAGGCTGCAATGCAAACAGTAAATGTATTGAGAGGCACTGCCACACTTCATCATGTCCAGAAGTGCAGCACATAAAACGGTATAATTACACAGAAGATGACAATGTGACAGCTATAAAGACAGGTTGGCACGCGGCTTATTCAATAAGGGCGGTCAGGAAATGACGTGACAACCCCCACACCACAATGCATGAATGGCCACGCTCTATTCGACATGGTGCAGAAAAAAAACACACAAAGCATGTTCTCAAGAAGCGCGTGTTCACTAAATGGGTGTGGCACAGCATGACAGTCATCACCTGTAGGCCAAAGAATGTTCACCGCAAGATCGTACATGTACCTGTGGCGATATCGCCTAGAAGTTGTGGCAACATTGTTACAGGCCTACAGGCGCCTTACTACGATGACAGAGCACCATGGAAAAGAGAGCTTGAGAGGAGAGGGAGCCTGAAGGCTATCACTTGGGCCAATCAGGACATGTTTTTATGACGGGTGCCATTCAGTTGATTCAATGCCAGGAGGAAGAAGCATGGTTCGTGCAAAAGAGTGGACTCAGCCTACAAGCAGTGCCCGCTTTGGAGCCACTGTTCGGTAGATCCAAACCGTTGAACTAGCTCAGGACTGGCACGACGCATGAACAGGAGGATTAGATGAAAAGGGGAAGCACCTCGATTCCCCAAATGCTCCCTCGAGTGATGTTTATTGTATTACTATAACCTCACACCTCTTTACAACATGCTGATATTAATTGGTGAATCTGTACAGTTCAGAAAAGTACAAAATGTCCTGCCACCTGGACAATCATGATCATCATGATCAGCCTGACTACACCCACTAGAGGACAAAGGCCTCTCCTATGTTCCACCAGTCAAATTGGTCCTGTGCTTGCTGCTACCACTTTATATTCGCTAACTTCCCAACTTCATCTGTCGACCTAACTTTTTGTCTCCCCCTCACCAACTTGCCTTCTTTTGGAATCCAGTCTGTGATTCTAAATGACCAGCGGTTATCTTACCTTCGCGATAGGTGCCCAGCCCATGGCCATTTCTTCTTTTTGATTTAGGCTTTGATGTCCTAAGCACCCGTTTGTTCTCTGGCACACTCTGCCCTCTTTTTGTCCCTAAGGAATACACCTATCATTTTTCTTTCCGTTGCTCGTTGCGTCGTCCTCAAGTTAAATAAACCGTCTTTGTAATCCTCCAGGTTTCTGCTCCGTGCAGCATTGCATTGCTGAGTAACTCAGGGGACGAATTGTGATTCGTGATAACTGAATCACACAAGAAGAGCAGAAGGTAGGTCTTAAAATTAATCTGCAGAAAACTAAAGTAATGCATAACAATCTGGAAAGAGAACAGCACTTCGAGATTGGTAGCAATTGTAAAGGAGTACATCTACTTAGGACAGGTAGTAACCACGGAGGCGAACCCTGGGATAGAATTAACTAGAAGAATAAAAATGGGGTGGAGCATATTCGGCAAGCATTCTCCAATCATGAGTGGTAGATTACCATTACACCTCAAGAGGAAGGCATATATACCTGCTGCATCTTACCGGTACTTACCTTGACAATACTTGTGAGTAAAATTTGAAATGACTTATGAAGAGACAGATTTATGGATACTCTTCAAGAGTTCATGACTGAAGTGCTCACCTCTGAGCGTGCTTTGGCATACTCCTCAGAGTCCTGGTCCATTCCCATGGTGGCCAACTTGTAGTCACATGCTATCCTGGACACCTACAAACATAACAAGCAGGAAAGAATGCCTTTGAGGACAACATGAAGAACCATACTCGAACAGTGGGGCATCTGTCAAGAAAGAACACATGAATGTGAAATGCAACACACTGGTGCAGATACAGGAGCCACAAACAGCTAAACAGGCATTATATCACCACAAAGCAAGATTGTGCAAATATTTAAAATTAGAACAGAGTCAAATGTGAATAAAATACTGAATTTTGTGCACACATGGAAGCACCGATTACTGATGGAAATGCCACTGTTACTATCAGCACTTTTGAAAACATACAGCATTCATTTGCTTGGTTTAAAAGGTGGAACAAAGTACATGGGTTTGGGAACAACCCTTGGAGCATGCAAAAGTGCCTTTTGTAGCATGCTTAGAGCAGCCAGAGAGGCATTTAAAGCAATCTTGAAGCACCCAGAAAGAGAACCTTCAAATAAGATGTACCCTCAGATCAAATCACAACGTTTCTGAAGTTGCACTTATCCAATGCCGCATTTTTCACACAAGGCTAAATTAAGGAATAGCCTTATTATTGTGTAGCAATTTATATGGACACTATCAATGGGTTTTTCCTATCATCGTCATGTTCTGTATAATGTCCAAATTTATAACTTATCACCGTACACTGTGCGTTTTATCTGTGGGTAAAAGTGCATGAGCGGGGGGTGACAAATGTGGCTGAAACGGGGATCAAACGAATCTGCCCATCTCTGTCACTGAGAGAGTGCATGCATGCGCTCGGGTGCATGCACTCTCTAGCATTCAGCAGAGAGAAAGCGCCACACCGACCTTGAACGAGCAAACAAGTGGGAAAAAAGGCAGGGGAGGGGGTAAAGGGGGGAGCGTTGCTCGAGCAGCAACTGTGAATTGTGTTCCTAAGAGTGTGGTAACAATCACTAGACCATGAGCTAGCTCATTAGCCATCAGGTGACAGTTCTCATACACTTCAACGTGCTGCGTTTTCATTATGAAGAACAGATTGTGCGAAAAATATTCTCCCCTTGACGTGCTCCTATTCTCTTACACCAGCTTTTTTTTAAGTTACGGGAGATCAGATCCGAAAAATTGAGGAGCTTTAGCTTCGCCTTAAAGAGTCTAATGCGATAGCGATATCCTGTACCTAGTGCATACTTAAAAACTATGCACCCACTACATGGCTTTAAGAGAAAAGGCGCAGTAACATGTGTGCTTTGCACGTTCTGATGCCCGATGGCAATGCACGCTTGCACCGCATGTTATTACTGCAATATCTCATGTTGTATTGTGAGGCATGTATACAGGATGAATGTGTTTGTAAAGTATGAAAGTTACTTTCACTGTATTCACAAGCAGAGGCGTGGCTGTGTGGTACAAAAAGGAGCACCGCTTGTCCTGCAAATGACCCGGGTTCGATCCCCACTCGGACCCAGACTTTTTTTACCATTTATTTTATTTGTATCTTTATCAATTTTTCAGTCCTTTACAAACTGTGCACTAGGAGCTGTTGCTTACCTATCACAGCAGTTTGACGGGGGCACCCCTAGCCAACTCACCGCAAGGAGCCTTCAAGTGCGTGCCGTCTCTTGAAGCAGCACGCACATGAAGGCTCCCTAACTCGCTGCCGGCAGCTGCGGAGGCTAGTGCGCACAAGGAATGCTTTGCTTCTAACTTCTGAAGTCACTTCATAGGACCAATGCAATGGAAACATGCTGAGAAGCATAGAGGATAAATTTTGTGAGTTTCACTTTTCAGAAAGGGAGGCGCAAGCTGCTGATCTGCCCATTTCTGTTGTTAGAAAAAGCATCCCCGTGGTCATAACAAAACATTTTTTTTCTGCAGCCCCGAAAAATGAGTAGGAGAGTAAATATTGCATTTCACGCGCATGAGCGATTGTGCCTCACTCAGATGGCTCGGCTTTATGATTACTAATCGGCAGAAAAAATTACGCATAACTTATTGTTTGGTAGAAAAATGGTTTTTAGGAAACATTTCTTTCAAATACACAAACATGTCATCCCGGCACCTGAAAATAATATATATTTTGTGCTTTTTTGTTGAAGGAATAATATTTCGTGCTTTCATGATGAAATAAATATTAAAAGCTTCAAAGTAATTGCATCATGGGGATGCCTACAGTTTTTTGGACTAAGCTCTAAGTCAGAATCACAGCAGCAGGACTAATAATATTAATCATAAATTATTAAAAATAAAAAGAACATCAGCTAAAAATAACATGAAATAGCAGGTACTGATAAAACCTGAATACAGGCACTAAAGTATATAAAAAAGAAGAAAGAGAAGATGAGTGCGCAGGTAAGCACATGAGAAGAACGTTAAGACGAAATAATGCACGTGGTAAGCAAAGAGGAAAAATAAACCGATGATGCACCTGTTTCTGTTGCTCAAGGAAGCATATACAACGCTATAACAAAATAAACAATTGTATCGGGCCAGCTGGTATGAATCCATCATGGAAGGAAGCGCAGCAACTATTACACAGAACGAATGCTTGTGTTGTGTGTTCTGTGTAATAGTTGCTGCGCTTCCTTCCAAGATGGCTATAACAAAGCCTTCTTTTTCTTTTCTTTTTTTTTGTTGCTCCAAAAAATGAAATGAATACCTGGAGCTATAGCTTTTATGAATGATACACTGCAGAAAATGTTTAAAAAGTTCACCCACTACTCACCCAATTCCTTGCATTAACTATGAATCCCAAAAAGAAAAACAATAACATGAGCCCCCGAACGAGTAAGTGGCTCAAAATAAAATTGACATTACCCGTCTAACTGTATAAACTGCGCAAAGGAATGCACTTGTTTATATATGCACCAGCATGTCGCCCGTACCATTTATTATCAACCAAAGAGTTATGATTTACTGTGTAAGATGCTGGCTATCTGTTATGGTGTGGTCGTGATGCCACTTTGCGAATTCCTAGCACATGTTTCTTCATGCCACCATGTCACCTGTATTCACTGTTGCACTCGTGGCATAACATGGTGATTATATTAATTGCTGGAGTTTAAAGCTCCAAACCGAAACTATGGTTAAATGAACTTCGTAGTGGACACTTCTAAAATTTCAACCACCAGGCGTTCATAAAGTGCACTGGCTGAGCACACAGGCCTCAAGCATTTTCAAATTCATCGAATGAGGTGTTAGAGCCTCAAAAAATTGAATTTCTGATAGCCTTGCATGTGTGTCTTCACTGCCAAGTGCATGAGTGCCAAGAAGGCCAGACTGTCCCCACACGGACATCTACTACTCTAAGCGCTTCCAACAAGCAGAAGTAATTAGCACGAGAAAATGACAAGGAACAGCTGCCACAGAATATGAAGTGTATCTGGCGAGTTGCCCTTTGAAGGGTTTGCTCGCGATGCCCTCATGCGAAGCATGCTGTTATGAATGCTATGCGAGCCACCTACAGTAACGTGCAGAATGCGTTACCAACTTGTGCAGTGCTCTCCCTTCTTTTCTGCTTGAAGCCAACCATGCAACTGTGTATGTTAATGAGTGCTGCAGTGTCGTCCTATCGTAGTGCAGTTTCGCGGATGACCTTGTTTTGTGGCTGACCACATTTCCAAGAGTCGACAGCAACGTGCCCTTCAGACTTCCGCAGGATATCCCTTTGGACAGTGGCGGCTGACCCTTGTCTATCGGGACTATGTTACCACGGCAGAGAAGCTGTTACGAAGGCTATGCAAGTCACCTACAGCAATGTGCAGAATGCGCTACGAATTGTGCAGTGTCCTCCCTTCCCTGCTGGCTTCTTTCAAAAAGACACTTTATGCATTCTTCACAGACACTGGAGGCGCTTGTCAGAGACGCTGGATGCGTCTCTCAGAGAGACTGCATGCGTTCCAACAGCGGAGCTGCACCCTCCTTCTTGAAAGTCTCCGTGCTTAAAAAAGCTGGCGCATGTGCCGCCAGCTGCTTCCACATCCACGTTTTGTACATACATTGTAAATTGAACATTTTCCTCTTCAGGCTGCCTTTTGCCTTGTCTGGGTGTAATCCTACCCAGTCTATTAGCTCTCACTTCACGCTACGCAAGAGATTGTGGGGCCTTGTAAAAGCAACGTCGTCACTGTATAGAAACAGCTCAATTGTCCTTGTGGCAGCTGCTCAGGCCATAAAAGGAGGGAGCGAAGTGGCTCAATCGGCTGCATAAATCCAGCTGGCTAAGCCAGCAGTGTCTTCCGTTGCTGACAGTCTCGACAAGTCCTCAGGTAGTGGGCGACGCCGGCAGTAAGGTGTGGCCAATATCACTTTTCTTGTATTTTTGCAAGCGTGCGGGAAACACCCAGGTGGCCAACTCTTGGGATGTCGTCGAAGGCGTGTACGACTCCTGGTCCCAATGCTGAAGGCAACACAAGAAGGTACTTGGTTCGAAGTAGTGAAAAGTTTTTTTAAATGCTGTTGCGTGAGAATGTACTTGCATGAATACCTTCAGAACAACAGTGGTATTGTGTTTGAAGTACTCTATAAGGCCAGTGAGCTCAGCGAAGTCGTTCAGCGTAGTTGTTGGGACCCATAGGTCTCAGGAAGCTGCCATTATCCTCATCGGTCAACAAAGTGAAAAACTGCGCGAAACACAAAACAGTGGCAAAGATGGATGAAGCGCTAACTTACAACCAAGGTTTTATTCCATACAGCGGGGTATATATAGCACAAGCAACAAGAAAGGAGGGAGAGGAGAACAGTGACGTGGAACTTCTCCGGCTTGCGGAAGCTGGTGTATCGGGCCGGGAGAGAGGCAGTCAGCATCAGAGTGTTTTCTGCCGGACTTGTAAACGACACTATAGTTGAATTCCTGAAGTTTCAAGCTCCATCATGCGAAATCACCTGAAGGGTCTTTCAAGTTAGCTAGCACACAAAAGGTGTGGTGGTCTCTCACAACTTCAAAGAGCCTGCTGCAAAAGTAGGTCAGACACTTTGGCATGGCCCAGATAATCGCAAGACACTCAGTTTCTGTTTTGAAATAGTTGGCTCCTGTCTTACATAGCAATTGGCTAGCATAACTGATAACTCTTTCCAGCCTATCAGTCATAAGGACAGTGTGTACTTCTGTTTTTCAGTATAGGTTGAAAGGAGCAAGTATCGGTGGTGTCTGCAGGTGTATTCATTGTTCGAGAGAAACAGTGCGAAAAACAACGAAATAGGAAGAGACAAACAGCGCTCGTCTTGTGTCTTCCTATTTCTCTGTCTTCATTTTTTATGCTGTTTACCTCGAACAATGAATGAATCGTTGCCAACTTGCCCAGTTTTCAATACTACTCCACAGATGTAGTTTAAGCTCCTGAAATGCTTCGTCTTAGGGCTTTTCCCACTGAAATTCCACGTTGCTTTCCGTGAGGTGCATTAGTGGCTCGGCAATCTGTGAAAACGTTTTGATGAAACTTCTGTGTTATGTGCACAATCTGAAAAGTCACTGTACTGCCTTCTTATCAGTTAGTGGCGGGAAGTCGGCAATGGCAGCTGTTTTCCGTGGGTGGGGACAAATTCCAGACTAGCTCATAATGTGTCCCAGGAACAACAGCTTTTGATGGGCGAAGCGACACTTTTCTGGCTTCAGGTTGGGTCTGGAGATTTTGATAGCTTGAAGCACAGCTTCAAAGCACCAGAAATTCTTGTTGAACCTCGAGGAAAACATTACGATGGCGTGAAAGTACACAAGACAAGTCTTGCACTTCAATTCAATCAGCATGGTGTCCATAACACGCTGGAACGCCACAGGCGCCGAACAAAGACCAAAGGGCATGACAGTGAAGTCAGAGAGGCCATCTCATGTTATGATGACAGTCTTTACTCGGTCTCTTTCATCTACTTTGACTTGCCAGTAGCGGGTCTTGAGATCCATCGAAGAAAAGTACTTCGCATTGTGTAGCCGATCCACGGCATAGTCTATATGGTTAAGTATAGGTACATGTACTTTTGTGACTTTGTTCAGGTGAGGATAATCAGCGCAAAAACGTAGAGCCTTATCCTACTTTCTAACTAGCACCACAGGAGATGCCCATGGGCTGTTCAACGGCTGGGTGATGTCGTCGCAAAGCATTTCATCAACTTACTTCTTTATGGCTTTGCTTTCTCATGTCGAAACTTAATTTGGGCTTTGACAGATCGGTCAGGCACTTTCTTGTCTTATAATGTGATAGTTAGCAACTGGAGTCTGTCAGACCTTTGACAATCTCGAGAAACAGTCTCTAAATTGCAGAAGCAGAGCTTTGAGATCGTCTGTCTTGTGCTTTAGAAGGCTCTGATTAACGCCCAAATCTAGCTGGGGAGCTCAATTCATCGAAGCAGGTTCAGTAGCATCAAAGAGGGAAAACGAATTACTAGCATCTATGTATCCCTCCATGTAGATGACTGTCATATCAATGTTGGGGTGCCTGCATTCATGGCTGAAATTTGTCACCTTTACGCTCGCTTTTTTATGAAGAAGCTTGGCTATACCTCTCCCAACCCAAATCTGACGGCTAAGGAGCAGGTTCCAGTCGCCCTTGTTAGATACGAACTGCGCACCATTTCAGTGTTCGGGTTTTCAGCGAATAACGGTGATATTTCCCCCCAAGGCTTGACACAGTGAGTCATCCTCTGAGTGACGCCTTCACATTGTAGCCGAGGTGGTTTATATTCCACGTTCAACGACCTGAGGGCGATAGCTTCGCCGAAGTGCAAGTGATGCAAGCTTTCAATGCTATCTCCAGCCCCCAGGCAACACCCTGGGTCTCCCATTGGTTAAAAGCGTCGCCATATGTTTGGGACTGCCGATTGGACGAACCTGACATCACTCCCCCCAGCTCGTGATTCGCTGAAGATGATGTGATTTGAAGCTATATAAGTCAAGCAGCCATCGTAGTGGTCGTCTTCCTCTGGCCGAGGTTCGCAGCGTACGAGTTACTGCCAACCGAAGTGATGTGTCTCAACGGCCAATTTATGTTATTATTTCACTCCGATTCTCTTCAGTAAAAAAACCAAAGTTTTTCTCCGTATGTCCACGTGATTCTCGACCAATTCCCGCACATCAGCGGCGAGATGCAATACCCTCGATGACACCTTCAAAGTCTGCGGTTTTTTCAGTGCCGACGAAAATGATGATGCTAAGAGAGGCGGGATGGTGACCCGCTCTTTTACTATATTCGAGGCATGATGACCAATTGTCTTATTTGATGAGATGGCATTATCCACAAAAAGCATTATCAATGGGGAGTGTAGGTCAATTACAGTGTCATGCTGATTTAGGAAATCCATGCCTAGAATGACGTCTCTTGAACAGCGTTGCAGGGCCACAAGGCTCACTGCATAATTCTGGTCTTTAATCGGGAATCCAAGTGGCCTCCAGCTCTCAAAATTTTAGGTCCTTCCCAAGCTCTCTTTACCTTTTTCAACTTGGCAGTGAAATGGCCATTGATGACGAAGTAATCTGCCTCATTGTCGACGCGGGCAGTAATGTTGTGGTCATCGGTGAGAACGCCGAGGTCGTTTGTATGTCGTCTTGCATTGCGGTTGGGTCACTCCGTCGGATCACGGCTACGCTGGTTTGTTTTGCTGCTTTCTCGTTGCGTTGTCAGGTCTTCCTCGGGCCCCGAAGTTTCGGCGTTAAGGCTCTGTTAGGCTTGCAACGTGCTTTTTTAGGCTTCATCACGGCAGCAGTGTCATCGGCGAAGGATCTTCGGTGTTTTGTCATACAGCAACCGCACATCTATCGGTCGCCGCTCTTAGTTTTCCAGATATATAGGCTAGGTGACCAGCACCAAGTTGGGCTGGTTTACTGCTGGCGGTGTGGCGAGCTGTAAAGGCCAGGTGATGGTGAGGGGGGAAGTTCTCAGGTGGTCCATCATATTGCGAGGTAGTCAGCGATATCTTGAGGCTGTTCAACCCACTGTGAACACGATGTCTTGATGTTAAAATTGCGTAGCCCCATCTGCCGGTACTGGCAGCAGCGGTAGGTGTGGCCAGCTTCCCCACACTTGTAGCAGAGCGGGCAGTTGTCTGGGGCACGCCAAGTGTCGGTTATTCTTAGGGAGTATTGGTGGCCGGCCGGCTAGCGGCGTAACATCGGTATAGGCAGTAGCATCTGGTGTCAGAACTGCGGTAGGTAGAGTGGTGGATTGAAGAGGGTGGGGAGAAGTAATAGAATGGCAGACAGCAGCGGGGTAGCTCATAGCGTGCAACTGCAGCTCTGCTTGATGAATTTCCGGGAATCGCTGGACCTTATGGCGCAGGACATCAGCACTAGAACCTTCTTGCCGCTGTGATGAAGGCAGGAATTTTAGTGCCTCTTGCTACACAATCACTCGAATCGTTTCATGCAGGTCGTAGTGCAGAGCCTTTGGATATCAATGAACTGTGGTTTGAACTGTGGACGATTGAACTGCCGCTATCGAGATGTCCAGGGTCATCACTATAGCGGTTGCTTGTAAGACAAATTCTTGTACACTATTCGGTGGATTCTGGGGAGCTATTCTCGCAGTGTCCAATTCGGTCTCCCCTGATTGGCTGGAGTGCGCCACCTGTTCCCGATCTTTCTCCTGCAAAGTCATTTTGACACTCAGCAGCTTTCACAACTCCCAACACAAATGAAAAAGACAATGCGTTTGACCACAACGAATGCTGGCCCCAAAAATTCGCACTTAGATGCACATCTCTGTGGACGTGCATGGACTCTAATCACGTCAACCTTTGCATTAAGTTTAATTCGGCCGCCCGCCTGACATCGCTGAAAGGTCTGTACACAATTATACGCATCAGGAGTCCTGTTACTCAACATTTCATCCAATTAATTACTTTTTACGCTGGGAATTTGCTGGCGGGTTCATTGTGCCGATGTGATCATGCACGCTATGACGTCACGACGCGCCGTTTTTTTTTTTTTTGCGAAACGAAATGTGCTCTGGTGAATTGACATGCCGAATTCCTTGCATGTCTTCCAGCATTTCGGAATCAGCGTCATTGCTTTCGTGATGAGCATGTCGCTTTCATTGGGCAGCTGGATGGAGGTTTCAAGTAGTGTTTCAATCTTCTCTTTGCAGACGACGCTCGTGAAAATAGCTAAGATGTGCCAGGTTGCGAGGATTGACTAGTGGATCTCGTACCTCATACTTGTGGCGTCTTGCATGGCAAAATAGGCATATGTAGCTTGTCGTCATTGCTCCAGGCATTGAAAATGTCCTGCGGTTGTACACTTTGAGCCAGCTTTTCGGGTCTCCAAACAATGATTCTTGGTAGGTTGGCTGCTCCTTGGGTTATAGCATGACTTCCGAGGGCGTAGGCGCAGAGGCTGTCATTATTACCGCAATAGTAATCACGGCCTTAATCTTCCTGGTCGCTTCAGGTAGACGACCGTATTCTGCCAGTAGACCTTGTTTTTGGCGGCTTACTCTCAGCTCGAGATCAGCGCCGATGTCTTCTTTCAGACTTGAACTGAATTCACGGCTTGATGGGGGTGTCCGGAACATGAATGAGGCAGCATCTCCACCAGATGTCATGTGGACGTGACTGGGAGGAAGGAAGCAGTAAGCTTCTTTGAGATAAGCTTTTTCAAGCCTGCTTAGTAAAAAACCTGTAGTTAGCCCTCTCGGTGAAATATCGGATCACAAGTTGATTACATTAACCCCCGAATGCAGAGATGTTACTTGGCTCGCGACTTCAACTTGACTTGAGCAAGCCGGCGTGAAGCAAGCAGCGGACTTCAAAACGCCCAAGTCAGCCTTCGCGTTTCATAGATGCTCAGGCTGTCTTGCTTGGTCAAGTCAAGAATGAGCTTCAAAGCAGGAACACGCTGCTCGCCTGCTAACGAGGGTAATAATGAGGTTGTTCACGTAAGGCATGTGTTACAGCAAAAAAAGACCATACGTTTTAAAATAACTATAAAAACGAAGGGCTACAAGCATATTTTTGCTATTTTACGGCTAACGAGCGGCACGTGGTGCCTGCCGCCACAGTGATGCGCAGTGTTGCTTCTGTAAAGCGTTCATTGCCCGCTGGTTTTAGTGGCCACCCAAATGCGGCGTGTTTCTCCACGGTTGCTTGTTTGGAGGTGAAACAAGCATCGCATTGGGTTCTTTCGTTTTTTTTTTTTTTCAATCGAATGCCACGGCGTGCATTTGTGCTGACCTGGCTCACGAGGTAACGCAATTTTCACGGTATTTCCCTTTCACAGTATTTGCCTGTGGACATGCTTTTAGTGGGCTAGGTCGCAGTTATATATGAAAAAAAAAAGTTCTGGGAAAAAATGTGATTCGTATCCTTTTGTTGAGCTTGCTAAACAAGAGAAAAAGCGGGGGTCAGGACATTGCCCTCAGCAGAGTTTTGTCTCGCGGGGTGCAGTAATGTCTCAATGCATGATGGTGAAGGGGATGAAAAACCCGTGTTAGGGGCACCTCTTTTTTAGGTGTGTGGAGTTTCACGTAGCCTTGTGCTACAAACGATGCCTTTCGGAGCAAGAAACAGCACCCTAGACGGGACGAAAGGATAGACGAGGCACACAGACACAGCGCCGAGTGAATTTTGTACCGAAAGAGACGGAAATTGTCGTCATGTTTTAGAAAAAAACAGAAATAGCCTTTGGGGTTACGAAACACTTCGGCGTCGTCACTACTGGGGCTATTAACACACACGTGTCTGTAGTCAACACAACCTGTAACGCCAGGGAACTCAGCAACTTCATAAAAGTCCCGCATAACTACAGGAAGTGCTGCCGGTTGCGGAAAGCGCACCAGCATTGCGTACAGGTGCTTTGCGACGATTAGCGTAACTTTTCCTACTGTCGACTTCGGAATGTGGACGAGATTCCCGGTGACTGTTCGGAATGTGCCCGTGCCGTAAACCCGGGAGCCATCAGTAGCTATAACACTGGAGACACCGGGCGTATTCGGTTGCCCCCACTTTCACGGAGCGGCAATATACCCAGCAGCTGCCGCACGACGTTCTTCGTGAATCTGTATCGAGCTTGGAATTGTTCCTCGTCGTACAACTCCATCGCATTTCCTCGGTCACGTAAAGCGGGTCCAAGAATCTTTGGCAGGCAGTGCGCCTCACAAAATGCTACGGTTATGACGAGGTAAGCAAACTCAAAAGCAGCCACCCTCTGCACGACACCCGTTCGAGAAATGGCCATGTTAGAATAACGCGTGAAGTCGCTTTCAAGCTAGCCCTGCAGCTGACTTGAAACTTGTCCTGACTTCGACCGAGCCAAGTTGCCTTCAAGTCGTTCACAAGTTCGAGAACGATTTATGGTGACTGGCAAGACTGCCTTGAGTCAAGAACGAGTCAAGTACGAGTCAAGTAACATCTCTGCATTCAGGGGCAAGACTCAATCTTAGCAATGTGCCTAAAAATAAGAGCGCAGTGTGCATTGTCCCGGTTTTTGCATGTACGAATAATGTGGGCATTTTGGATGTATAGGATGGCTTCTTCTCGAATTTTCTTTTTTTTTTGTATCAATCAAGTGATTGCAGTATCGATGAGTTATGGCTATTTTTCAAAAATCTCGTTCTTAAGTGTATCAAATATTTTGTACTTATCAAAACTCAATGTATAAAAAAATTTAGCAACCATGGCTTACTAAAGAAGTTGTTCGTCTTGAGTGCAAAGAGAAAAGAATTTTAAAAATGTGCCAGCAATGCTCCTCTCCTACGAATGCATCAAAACTGTGTGCGATACACTAGGCCTTAAAGACAGTACAGCTGGAGCAAGAAACTGCTACTTCAATGAGACACTGAAAAACTTTCTTTCCATGCCTCCGTAAAAACTCTGGAGGCATTTTTCCTCAAGACAAAATCGCAGTTAAATCTTTCTGTGAACGGCCGCAACGAATCAGATAAACTAGCATTTGCATAGACATTTAACAGCTCTTTCTGCTCCGTATTTTCTGCACAGATTCACCTAGCAACAGTCAAAGCACATCACAGTTCGACAGAGTCAAAAGCCACGCTTTTCACGCATCTTCGCATCATGATAGTACACTGCTACATTTGTATTCAACATGAGAAGTGCGTGTATGCACAAGTTGTAATATCTTTTATTTTTGGCATACGGCCGATGAAAGAGTACGGCAATGATTTGTTGCCACATACTCCAGGCATACTGCATGGAAATTATAGCGGTAAAGTGAATAGCTGGCATTGCTGTTGAATATATGCAGTAAGTCTAATCACTCATATACTATAACTGGGCTCATCAGTTCGTTGTTGATTGTGATTAATCACTGGCAGCAGAGCTCGACAGTTTTTGTTGTGGATGAAAATCTGTGCACTCTGAAAACAGCACACCGACGCGATTCCTCCGTAGTGTTGTGATCTTGACAGACAGTGCTGATACTATCTCCCTCTTGCACTGATTGCTTTAGCATCCAAAGACGACACAATGATTCCCAGACAACTTCTTGTAAGCAGGAGTGCCCCGAATAGGTGCTTTCTCGTATTTTTGAGTCCCGGAGATGCCGATTTTCCTGTCAACTTGGTGAAACAGATAGAAGCCTTGGCAGTTAAAAAAAAAAGTGGCCGTCTAGTTGCAAGAGTATGTGCTAGGAGTCCAGGTGCCTAGGTGCGAGATAGGCATGCTCTGGTCTATTCATCACGTATCGAATTTTCCAGCCTTATCACTGGTGGTTGCGCAAGCTCTGGAATAATCTTGAGTGTTCGTGCCCTGTGTGCAACCTTAACAAATTATCTACTACAAACGTAAAACTTTTTGAACAGTGAGACAACCTGCGCCGAGTATAGCTCACAGGCTTTGTGGGTTTAAACTGACCACACGAAAATAACACGTGTGGCAATATCAAGCCAACATTCTCGAGACTTTAGTTCACTTAAAATGAACTTACATTGAACTTCCCTGATGGGAGCGCAATTTCTCTGAGCTTTTCCATACTATCAGAAATTCCTGAGAATGCCCCGTTTTCCAAGTTTTCCCGGTCAGAAGACACTCTGCTTCAATAAACGTCCCCTATTCTTTCCTTGGCATCATTGCCTGTTAGTTGTCATTGATATTGTGAATTCGAAAAGTAGGAGTCCTACAAAAAAATGCACTAATGCACGACAAGAACAATGTGAACTGTGCCGAAAAAATCACATAAAATAAGACATTTGCACTCTGTTACTGAGCATAAAAACATCAAAAAACAGTCCTTATGAAGTGTGCCAATCATGTAGATTTCACAGCAGAGAGAATGCCCACTACATAACAACCCTGGACTGCTCCTACCAGAGTGAATTTTTAACACCATTTACTAGTTCTTTGCCGTCCTCAACTGCACTCTCTGTGTAGATGCATACTCTGCAACTGGCTATCCGGATGCATTATGCAGCCAGTTTACAGAAGTGCTGCAAGTACAAGCTATCATAAATTCCCACTAAGTCCTCACTCACAGTGGCTGCAGCCCGTCCAAAGCGTACAATGCCAATGTTGGAGACATCCCACTGGTTGTTGCGTAATGCCAGGTAGGTGGCACCACCGCTGCCAGCCAGGGCACCCAGCTGGAGGAATCGACGCAACATGGCCGGTTGCCGCTGCAAATGGCGACACCGAAAAGGCACCTGTGTCAAATCAATGATACTACAGGTTTTCAATAAATATCCTATGATCGATTTACTCATCACATTTCATTGCAAGAAAACTCCTCAGTGATGCGGAAGCGCTTTGTCACTGCTAAAGTTGCTTTGAAAAGACCAAGTAACGAAACACTCTACTGTGTTTTGTACTATCAGTTCTGTGGAGGTAGCTTGCATAAAAAAGTTGCAGGGTGTCGCTGCTTATGGCATGTGCATACCTTAGAAATTTGAAAATCCCTCATAGCTACAGATGTTCATCCTCGAATTCGAATGTACCGAGAGTGCAAGAAAAGAAAGTACACCGTTACATTAAAAAGAAAGGCTCCATGGCATTAAGTACTGAATTTTGAATGAGAGTGCACTATGGCAGTACTTTATTAAAAATATCAGCAAGTCCTCCCACTCGTATGAGCACACTCATTTACAACTGGGCGTAATTGCTTGTGGACGATCCAAAACACAGATGTCTTTTATATCGTGCACAAGCAAAATGCCACCACCACTTTCTACAGTGAAAGCCAATATGAGATCCCAACTTGGGTCTCGCGCAACGTCGTAGTTGTCCGCCAGCGCAGCCACCGCCGATGTCTGTAACCACATCGCAAAAAATTAGCCAAAAACCTAGTACCATTAACACAGTGGAACTCAAACCTGGGTCCACTGGGCGCCAGCCCAGTATTCTACCACTGAACCACGCCGGTGCTTGGGACTTGTTGGCAAACTTGCCTTAAGCAGGCTTGATGTCGGAAAAGCAATCACGTTAATACGACTTATAAAGCGTTTTAAAACAGCAAAAGAACAAGCAGTCGTCATACAATGCGAATAATGTAATGAGTGGGTCGTCCAATGCTCGAACCTATTAGAAAAGCTTGTTTTTGTTCAGCTATTAACTGTGGTACATACCCACTTTAGGCATAATTTCTCATCGTCAGTCACTGCATGAACAATTGAGACAAAATTCCTCACGATAGTTTAGCGGATAACACGCTTGTCAGAACAATGACGAAAAATGGCATTGCCAATGCTGGCCTGTTACCATAAAATATTTAATATTAATGCCGTAGTGGGCATCAAGCAAATGCGGTTGCAGCAGTTATCTAATGAGTGTTAAGAAAAGGCTCTGCAAGACAGCTGCACCTTCCGCGCAGGCCTGGCATTATTTTCTTTTCACTGCACAGTGCAAAACTTAGAGCTAGTCATTGTGGTGACTTTTCTTGCAGAGAATTCAACAAGTTAAAGAGTGCTTCGCATCTATTTCTACTTTCAGAAAGAATGGGATAAACAGCACCCATCCCACATAAAGAAATAAACAGTACGTTTAAGTGTATTACATTATGTTAGACAACTTCCCATTTTCCCATGAGACTGCACTAAAATGAGCCTTCATTCAAATTTCTGTTTGGTATAACAGTGTAGACCCTATTCCTGAGCTCTCGGTGCCTAAAGTTCAGATATTGACTGTATTTCAGCCTTGAGTTGGGTTGAGACTCTAACATGTGGTGAAAACTGACAAACACTAATGTGAAGCAAAGCAAAGGGGATGTTATTAGAAGTACTCGTAATGTAGTTATGAAGGAAGAAAAGCGGACGAAAAGATAACTTGACGTGGGTGGAGACCAAACCTGCAACCTTCGAATAATGCATCCGATGTTCCACCAAATGAGCTACCATGGTGACTACCTTCTTGTCCACTTTATAGTATATGTATGTGCATTTAAAAGTCAATCAGCCCCGCCAGTTGCCATTGCGGAGAGAGTGGGACACTCATTTTTCACCTGTTGGCATCAGGTAGCATGCGATCTCACCACAAGCTGGCAGCTGACCATTAGTATATTGCATATCACCTGAAGGAATTAGGGCAAGTGTGGAACGCTCTTTCTTTGAGAGATATAAATGCATTCAATCTTGCAAGTTGTTGGTGTGATCCACTCAGATGGTGCCTATCTGTCAGCTCCAAACAAATAAGCAGAGCATGATTACAGTAAAAGGACAGTCATCCACTTGGTTTCTTCACAAGAGAATGTCATTGAATTCTGCCCTTTGTTAGGATGCCACCACAATGTCTCAATGACACATGATCGAAGCCAGCGTTAAATTCGAGTAACTCGCAGTTTTCATCCAACACATTTAGGGGACACAGCACGTTCATCTTGGACAGGTTGCATCTTCAAAAGCAGAAGGACAGGTAAACACAAGATGAAAAAAAAACACAAAATGGGTTGATCTAATGTGTGGAAATTTCTCATGCCCCGTATGTCCTGCTCATTATTTTTTTCAATACATCACAAGAACTGTTCAAAGACCGACCTACAGCCAGTAGCATCACTGCATCATCACGACACTGTGGTCAAATGCTGTAGTGCCACAGTCACAAAAACAATAATAAAGTGTGTTGATCTGCCCTCACATACCTTGACCAAAATGGTCGCCTCCTCTGTTTATGACAGTCCCTCAGCGTCATCACTGCGATTGCACTTTTGAAAGCTGAATTTGCCATTTTCATTCCTATCTGCATTTGAATTACGCAAAACACTGAGCTTGTGTGTTGTGCACAGTGTTTGCTAATGATGACTGTCATCTATGCGGCGATCACTGGCTATGCGAAAAAACCAGAATCAAGCACAGAGGCGAATTCCAGAAGAGCAGAAATTCACGATCAGTAATAAAGATGATATCAACTGCTCCATCTGAACAATAAAATTTTTATGTGTTTTCTTCTAGCAGGGAAATTAAAAAAATTGTACAGAAATTTTATTATCTTTCAAAATAGCAGCTTCCACAGGAATTATTTTAAAGCACTGATGCACTCATAAAACCTTGGGTTCGAGTGCTTACTGTAGGCGTAAAGCGGTCAGCTGTGACGTCATGCTGATGCAGCAAGACAACGAAAAGCTGCACTGCTCTCTACTTGTAACAGGGTACAAAAACCCATGTACTGCGTGATGGCAGTGCACGTTGAAGAACCGCAGATGGTTGAAACTTCCCGTACCCTTCACTGCGGCGTCCCTTATAACTTCATCAAGGTTCCGGGACGTAAATCCCCAAATAATATTATTATCTGTGTTAGCAGCATTGTTTATAAATAACATACCAGCAGATTGGAGGAATCATCCCACAAATACTGGATTTACAGTAAACACTGGAGCATTACAATTAACAGATTTTTCTTTTTACATAAGTTAGCAGTATAGCTTTACACAATGCTTTTAATGAAACAAGCTTAATCTCCAAATGAAAACTTGGACATAAGCTGTTACCTAAAACATGACGTACTAATCACAAGTTGTGCTGCATCAGTATTGTAAATATCCAGCCTAGCCAGATATAAAGACTGGTGGAGCACAGCTCTCACTACTACTGCAAGAAGTTAGAGGAAACAGCTGTTGAGGATTATTAAAGAAACAACGATAAGCTAACCTTCTGTCAAAAAAAAAAAGAAACACCAGGCCTGCACGGAACAGGCAGCATTGTCACAGCGAAATTCAGAAGAGCAGCCTTTCATAACCTTTCTTTAACACTACTTGGGTAGCTTAAGCAAGAACACTTGCAGGGTACCCACTACGCCATAAATCATTGTTTAGTAGGCAGGCATAAACAATGTCATCCATTGTCATTCTTCAAAGAAGCTTGGTGCCTGCTGCACACTTGCAACGAGCTTTGTGCAGTTTTATTGTGCTCTGGCTGACTACGATGAAGAATTACGCCAGAAGATTTTGTAATCCATACAATCCCGTCGAGCGCGTATGCACCACAGTTAATAGGTGAGCAAGATCAAGCTTTTGTAAAGGATTGGAGCATTCGACGACCCACTCGTTATGCAACGCGCATTATGTGACACATGACACCTTTGCTGTTTTTAAACGCTTCATTGCTCATATTAACACGATTCCTTCGGCGACATAAAGCCTGCCTAAGGCCAGTTTGCAATGGAGTTCTAAGCACCGGTGTTATCACGCATACACGTGTGATAGTGATTGTCATATTAGCTAGACCTGTAACCAGAAGGCAATAAAGAAAAAAAAAACGGTGTGGCTCAGTGGTAGAATTCTGGGCTGGTACGCAGCTGACCCGGGTTCAAATCTCATTGTGTCCTTAAGGCTCTTCACAAAGTTTTTTTTTCTTATTTCATGCAATAGTTGTTAGGTATGGCGCTTTAGAAGCATGGAAATTATGGGTAGTACATAGATATCCTAGTCTTTGTACTTTACAATCCTTCTGGCTTTGCGTTGCTTGAAGCTGTTTTCTCATGAAAAAACAATTGGCAAAAGTTTGGCATTTACGCTTCACAACCTTCACCGTTGAGGATCACCATTTCAAATCGGGTCACAAAGTTTAAAAGGATTCGTTCTTTCCTTCGAAACAAAACCGAAACACAGCAATAAACGAAGCCACAAGTGCTATTCACGGCTCGCAGGTATGAAAGCTACGCAAATCTATGCCATACCCATAATTCCCATCGTCGCTAAACGATCGCAGCGCCAGAGTTCCCTCTAGCCAATATTAGGAGACTATGCCGGCGGTGGTGGCAGCGGACAACTACGGTGCGCACATGAACCATGTTGTGATCTCATAACAATTATTGCCGTAAAATATTTCAAACGTGACCTGAAATAAGCCACATCCAAGCCACATTTCACATTTGCTATAATGGGCTTGAAATGAGCTCATATGGTCCAGCTGTTACTTTCAAATGAAGGACTGAAATCTGCTGCCTGGATTGCATTGTGTTTCTTTTTTGTTTTAATGCAATAGCATCAAGGAAGCAGACTCATTTTAGACACTCTTTATTTATTTCTTCAGTGATCTTGATGAAACGGCACAGGTTTGTGCAGTTTATCTGGTGATTTCAAATATGCAATTACTTTTCCTGCACCTCATCTCATTCCCGAGATAATGCAAGTTGAAACCCTACTGTTTAAAGCCTCAGTCGGAAAAAAATTACTTTATTAAAAGCAACATTTAAGATATGGCAACAAAGACTAATGACTGAAGATTGAAATCATGGAAGTAGTTTATTTTGTTTGGCTTTTTTTAGTTATTTTATGGCAGACTGCACTTCACACTCTGAAAAAGCAGATGGCATGCCATTACAAATTTGATAAGTAATCAATTAAAAAGGCTTGTTTTCTAAATTCCATTTCATTACTTGGATTCTAAACACGTACAGGCTGCGATTTCAAAAAGAATTATTCCCATAGCTGCCGAGACATTAAGGCCTGAAGATTGAACAGAGTCATAAACTCATATTTTGAGAAAAATGACAAAAACAGATAACACACACTTTATACGAAAACAACAATAATAAGATGCATATTTCACAATGAAGATTCTAATAACCACCAGGAACATGGTCTGACTGGTGCTTAGCACTGTGGTGGCACTTCTTTAGAGCTTTTCACTTGAGACGCAATGTAGTTTGAGTCAGCCACTCGCCACCTGTCCCTCTCGGCCATCAGCCTCACGCTTGGGAGGCTGGGGTTGTGATTGAGTTCGTCGAGAATGCCTGCTGACGTTCTCAAGTTGCCGCCGTTGAATTTTATCACTGTCTCGGCAACTGCAACTTCAACCGCTAACAGTGAAGCAGGGCACTGCTTAGGTGCCAAAGCCCAGATCAAAGAATGAAGGCTTTCATTGTTATTCTGGGTGGAAAAGAGGTGTTCTACCAGAGCCTAGTTATTGCTTGACCCAGCTTTGGAAGTAAAACACTATATATAAATGTCATCTGGTGGAAAGAACCTCCTATCGTACGTAATATTGCACAAAAGAATCACAGAATCGCACCCAGCATCAAAACAAGTGAATTGCGCAAGGAGTGGATGGTTTTATGCTGGCCACTCATTATAGAGTGTGCATCTGCGTAAGTATATGCGGCTACCTTACTGACAAGTAGTGGGCACCTCACCAATTAGCAAAAGGAAGAGCTATGTGGCATAGCAGGCACTTAGCAACTGTACATCCAGTAGATATTCTAGGATATTTTGAAATGATCTATGTAACGAGCACTAACAATTCTTTTCTTGTAGCATATAGTTGGAGGCAATGAGCACGGGGCCCAATCACACTATCATATTCTGCTCTTCAAGACGAAGTTAAAACGTCCTACAAGCTTTTAGATAAGCAATGAGAGAAGAGAACTGTCGTCCAACAAGATTACACATGTGGAATAAACGAGGAATTATATTTATGCACTAATTTTGTGTACTGCGTGTACTGCCTTAATTGGTTTTTAAGACTTTCTTTTTCAATTTTCATTGAAGTGCCTCAAACCTATCTGCTTTATAGTACTAATAATAATGATTGTCGAGGTTTCACTGTTTATACACATATTATTATGAAAAACTACGCAGTAGAACAGTCTCGGAATTTCCACCAGTCTGAGATCATATAAAGGGCCGTGACATGGTCACCACAGAATCTGTGCGTTACAGCAAATGCTTGAAGTAGAGAATCTATTATGCCTATACAGATATGAAAAGTGGGCCATAAAAGAATATTTCAGGGCAAAACAGGCCCTAGAATTGGCTAGCTGTAAACTCGCCCACCGCCGGCAATCGCCATTTTGCCGTGGCGCGTGTGACGTCATGAGCAGGAAGGAGAAGAGACCTCTTTTACCAAAGTTTCAGCTGCCGCAAGTTGTCCAATTTGAGCACCAAGCTGGAGAAAACCAAGTTACCTCAATTTCACACCCAGCTGACCACGAAACAAAATCATTCGCAGGAATGCAGGCCCCTTGTATAGCCATCCGCTTATTACGTCACGACTTGCGAGTGCACCAGACTGCTCTCGGGTTTATAAAAATTTTAACTTATATAAGTTAAGCTCTCAACCAAATGCGCTAAATTTGTGCCAGCTTGTAGGTGAACACACAAGGATTAACCCACATAACACAAATTACGATCGAAAATTGGGTGTCATGACTCCTTTAGATGTGCTTTTAAATCTAAAAACACAAGCCTCTGGCATTTTGCCTCCACCTAAATGCAGTTGCCGCAGCCAGGATCCATCTCCACAACCTTCAAGTCAGCAGTGATACATAACAAATGTCTGCTTCAATTTCGCTTCAAGCTTGTTCTACACTTTCATGCCTGAATAGTGAAACCACCTTAGAAAAAAATTTTCATTTTCCAGCTTTAAGTAGCAACCTTAATTGATTCTGTAGTTAAATTATCTAAATAGAATGTTACTTTCAGGCATGTTGCAAATTCGGGATATGCCACAGAAGCGGGGATCTTGCAATAAGAAACATACTTAAGAACTACTCGACAAGTTGCTTGCCACCTCTTAAGCACATACACACCAAAAAAAAAATTATACAATATTGAACTTGCGTCACTCAGGAGAGAAACAACAAATAAGTCAGATCAGTTGCAGATGCTTTCCCTATCACATCTGGTTCGACCAAAGAATGCCTTACATGAGATGGCGCTAGATTTTCCATGCTGAAAGCTACATTTTGCATGAGTGATACCTAGCCGGCATTCAAGACGACATACATTTTGTGACTTGCCTGCTTGGAGTTTTTTGGCATGTCCCGAATTCCCGATACTCGGCAGTAAAGAGTTAATCATTATTATGACAAAATATGTGGTGTGGAGAAAAGTGTGATTTTTCATACACACTTGACACATAGTGTAAGAAATCGAGAATGTCATTGAAAAAAAGCTCAACTCTATGAGTGTTCTTGATACAGCAAAGTTTCACTACTACATGAAATGTAGCAAATGAATGCAGTAAGAAATTAATAAGCACAGTGTGGGTGCTGGAACCGAAGCTTAGACAAGTGGACTTGTTGGGCGAGCTTGTGAAGTTCTATGTTAATAATATAAAACAGCACTTTTACACACAGAACGAAGGAAAGAAGAGATGCACACACACTGTCATCGGTGCCTCTTCTCTCCTTCGTCCTGTATGCAAAAGCGCTGTTTTATATCTTATTTCCTCAGCACTTGTGTGTATATGCTTTATACCCTGTGCTCCGATACAAACGAGGGGAGAAAAGATGGCAACTACGATAGTGGGGAAGAGGATGCGAAACAATAAGAGGCTGCCATTGCAAACTGGGCGAGTCAGAAGGAAGGTAATCCGTCGAATGGGGGTGGAGTGTACACGTGCAGCTTAATTATGGTTGTCAGAAGAAAGCATCACTTAACAATGGTACATTTGAAGTTCCTGAAAGAAGGACTTGACACTTATTGGTTTCCGTTGAGTATCTACCAAATCGCATGAACTCAAGAGCCCCTTTTGAAATGGTATACCTGTTGGCTGAAGTACTGTATTAAACTTGTGAATAAGGTAAGACCGTATTTTCTGTCTCTTGGAGACTGGAAGCTTGGCTGGAGGATGTAAAGTCTGAGGTTATCAAAGTTGTGACCTGCTACATTAAAATTATGTGCTGCTGCTTTTGGTAATTTCATTGCCATTTCCATGTAATGCCCATTTCATCTTATGTTAACAGGCTGCTTTGTTTCCTCAATGTACCATTTGCGACAATAAGAACATTCGGTCAAGTAGACAACATTTGAAGTAGTGCAGGTAAAACTGAATTTTGTAAGCTGTACATAATCTGTTTTGTACTTTAAACTGTAATGTCGTCTTAAAACTGTTTGCAAGTCTTACATCTTCGATGGAAACAAGGCATTATGTGGGTATTAAAATAAGGATTTATTTCAGCATACAGAAACATGACCTAGAAATTCTTATTGCAGTGATAGAAAACCTTTGACACTTTCGGGAAATGCCTTTTTAAACCTCTTGTTGCTTTTTAATATTGGACAGTACTTGCGGAGGATGTTATTTATGTTTGTAAGTGTATTAGAGTATTTGGTTATATAAATGCTATAGGGAGGTGGGTATGTGCTACGGGGGCTTTTTAAGCTACCATTGATTTCCTGTTAAAGTTACGTGCTTCGTTGTACACCAAGTTTAGGACATCGTCTACGTAATTTTTTTCAAATAATGTTTCCTTTAGACTGTCTAAGTGGTGAACGTAATCATCATCATCACTGCAGATCCTTCTTATATGGCTTATCTGTTTTACAAATATACCTCGTTTGCAGTGTCATGGGTGGCGATTAGTGTAATGTAGGTAATGTCAGCCGTCTGTCGGTTTTCTGTAGAGTGTCGTCTTTAATTTTTCCTGTGTCTAGATCGTGTCTAGAAAGTGAATCTCACCAGAAGAAAGGTAAATAGTGAATTTAATACTATAGTGAAACTTGCTACCATGGTAAATGTGTGTGTTTAGTGCTTTTATGCCATGTTCTCATAGGATATATATGTTGTCAATGTAGTGCAAATAGGTGATGTAATGCAATTTTTGTGTTCTGTAAATGGTTTCACTTAATTCACGGCCTCGGACTGAGAAAGCAAATAGCTATTTTCCAACACTAAAAAAAATATGACTCTATCACACACGGAAAAGCGAAAGAATAAAACTACAAACAACTAGAAAAAATAGTTAACGTGAGCCTACGACAACACTACTGCGACCACCACAAAAAACTCACGACTCATAAAACTTCCGCTTAACGTAATGAAGAAAAAGAAAGTCATCTGTTGTTGTTTTGCTTGTAGTGCCTGGGGCATTGAGTTGCTGGCACAGGCACTCTTAGGGTGAACGAGAAAACAGGAAGGTTGAGACGTTGCTGACTGAAAGTCTAGGCATGACGCAGACCTCCTTGCCCATGTACGTCACACGGTGGCTGGCAACGGGCCCTTGGTCAAGCAGCAGCAGGAAGCATGAGTGTTTGGTTCCGAAGACCATCTAACGCTATTAGGCCCTTCATATTTGGCTCCAAAATTAGACAGCACGAACCCTGACACCAGTGTCGGGTCCATTTGGCTTCTTCGGGTCTCCCTGCCTAGTGTTACAGCCCGTCGTCAGTTCCAACAGATGATTCCAACAGTGTCCCATAAAAATGTTGTCACAAAAGAGGTTTCCATACTAGTGCCGAAAGTTTGTAGGTAGCGGGATGAATTTCTCTTGAAACTAACTTTATGTATAGATATAATTCTCAAGATTGTTCTGTATTTGGTGTATATATGCTTGGCGGTTGCAAAAAGTCATTGCTTACACCTTCTGTATTAGCTTTCTCAAAAAAAAAAAAATTACTTGAACAAAAGAGAATTCCTTAACCAGATCACCACAGCAGAGGTATCCAATTTTTTACCACACCACTTCCGTAGCTGCCGTCTCCTTCTCCTTTCTTTGGATCAGGTAAAGAGCATATACACTTGAGCCCTCAGAAAATCAGTAGCAAACTAGAAAAAGCAAGTTCACTTGTCAAAACATTGACATCCACCCAGTTTAACACGCTCCCATCTACCCCTTCTTGCCTTTCTTTTGAAATATATGCAGTAGTGACTTAAGCATAAGTTTTCTCGTAAAAAATATTTAGTACGGTCTGTAGGGTCAAAAGTAATCAGAGTGGTTCGGCATGTCCTCTCTTGTGCTCACATCTGAAAGGCGCGTGACCTACTCAAAGCCATTCGACGCTCACACTTCCTGTTTATTCATAATGAATAAGGCATCTCTCAGTTATGTAGCCTTGGAAATTGGAAAAAGCAATTCTTATATTTCACTTCTACAGCACATTGCTGGGAAATGTTCTCAACAGTTTGAGCAGTGCTACCTCACATCACCAAGTGAGTATATACAGGCATGAATAGACTGCAAACTCATGGGCATCAGTGTATCAAGGTCCAGCCCCCTAAGCCTCCAGCTTAAAGGGGTCATGACACCTAATTTTTAATCTGTGTTTGACACAAATTAAACACGACAAACATGACACCTAATTTTTAATCTGTGTTGTGTGGTGTAATCCTTGTGCATTCACAAATAAGCTGGTTAAATTTTAGCGCATTCGGTCGAGCAGTTAATTTATAGCAGAATATTTATATAGAGACGCGAGTGGCCTGAGAGTCGGGCAACACTGGCATACTCGCGAGTCATGATGTAACGAGCCACTGGCTGCGTGAGGGTCTACATTACAGTGAACGATATTGCTTTGTGATCAGCAGTGCATTAAATCGAGTTATTAAACACGAAGCAATTGTTTGCGTACAGCATGCACTTTCGGCGTTTGTCCATCCGTCTATCTAGCCCCTTACGTCTAGATGCTCTTGCGGTCACCCCCACAACTTGGCGCAAACCAAAATTAGAATGGGAGGGTAAAATCATATGACAAATTCGACGAGCTGGTCAACACCTGAATAATGCCACAATCCCATCGCGTACGTCGTCAACACTTACCACCAGACAGGGGCACATACCCTTTCACGAGTACCTGCCACTAAAACACAGGTATGTTCCACAGGTGATTGAAACTTGGTGTCTACCCGGAAACAATGAGAATGCACATTGGCAGTTTTAACACGCGAGTTCTAAAGGCCCCGTGAACAACCCAAAGGTCCAAATTCAGTTGTGGTGGGGAAATTGTGAATGGGTGTACGACAAACACGGAGCCAGAAAAATTTTTCGAAAAGGTGCAGTAATAGTGGAGTTAGACGCATTTCGTTATCAAAACCCTGACAACCACACCTTTCACTCTCACCTGCACTTCCCTCCCCTGGTATCCTCTCTCATGCTGCTTTGCCCTCTAGCTGAGCGCCCCTCCCAATTTCGCGTGGCATACGTCATCGCTGACACGCTGTTTCAAACACCATCTACTTCCGGTTGCCGCAACTCTGGCCGCCGACTCCATCAGTTGCGTGCTAGTTGGGGAACTGTGGCTGCCGTAATCGTGCTGGTATGGACCCTGCGTTGCGCGCACGTCTTCAAAGGGTCGTCAACGCAATGGACTGTACGGGGACACGCCTTGCCCCACACGTGTTGCACGTGCAACAAGCGGCGCGGACAGCTGCTTGCTGACTGACCGGAAGTCGTGGGCTCTTGCTCGACCAATCACAGCATATTGGCTTGGCGTGTCAAAGATGTGGCACGGCGCGTCGCTCGGATGTCTGGAAAGGAGGAGGGATTGATTTTTGGAATTTGTGGCGCGCCAGCGGCTCGCAGCACTGCCACGCATAGAATCATTTATCGCGACAGCATTCTGCACACGATGCGCGCGTTTGCCTGAAATGCTTGAAAAAGATCGGAGGTGTTTTACCGGCCCTTCAACAATAACCTCACATCAGCAGTGCTGACTTGATGAGGAGGAATAAACTTTATTATGAGAAACCAGCAGGTTTAGGTGGCCGGGCCTAGGCCTCACATGAGGGGACATCAAGGGCTTGCCTCAACGCACGCCCTTGACTTGATGAATGCAAAGAATTATTGTCAGGGTCCCAGAAGGAATTGAACCCAAGCAATCCGTGTGGCAATCAAACATTATACCACAGAGCCCCGCTTGGTCTCGGACGTACTTTTCAAATAGACCTTACTATTCGTCAAACGTCAGTTGTGGTTGCCGTGCTGGCTATCTGGTTTTATAAAGCTTGCATTTGTACTCTTTCGATACAGCCGTCACGCCGCATTAACGCCAATTGCAGATGGGCGCTGTGCACTGGAGTTGATTTACCTAGCAGTGTCCAGGACTGCCATTCTCGCGAGCACTAGCGCTTCATATCAGCTTATTATTTCTGGTATTGCTAACAGTCATGTTCCTGTTGGCATCATTGCACAAGTGCAAACAACAAGTTATACAAAAATCTATAATCTTTCAACATGTGTGTGTGCATGCAACATTTATACATATATTAAGCATCATTTCATCACCTATCGCTCAATAAAAAAAATTATAACAGGTTCCCTCCCCTCCGCATACTTCGCATAACATTGATTCTCAAGGTACGTGGAATCTGCTAAATTTATTTTTTAACTTTCCTCTGCTCCGCACATAAACTGACCGACTTCCAGCAGCTGAAACTGTGGTAGAAGACGACGGCACCACTTCTGGCTGCCCGTGACGTCACAGGTGCCATGGCAAAATGGCAGTCGCCAGCAGTGGGAGCGATTGAGCATCTTCTAGGGCCTGTTTTGTATTGAAATATTTTTTTGCAGCCCACTCTTGATACCTGTATACACATATTAGACCCTTTACAACCAGCTTTCACTGAAAACCATGTTGGGTGACCATGTCATAGCCCCTTTAATCGCATAGCGGAACAGTTACTGGAAGCGAAAGTGGGCTCTTTTTTTAAATCGCGTCACCAAATGCGCGCTTCTGAAATCAGCCCAGTTGTCTACGTCATGGGTGACAAAGCTGAAGACGTCACCGTAGCACTTGGTCTAACCACAAAGGCAAAGTGTGCCAAAGTCCTCGAAGCCTTCGACAGACACTTCCATTCCAACAAAAACATAATTTATCAAACACCACTCTTCAAATGTCACACAAAACCGAAGCAGTGACATACTTTATCACAGCTCTGTGCTTTCCAGCTAAATGGTGCAACTATGGAGACTTCAAAGGACAAAAATCAATCCACAAAAGTAGTGCCACTGGGGTGTATGACCTAAAGTTGTCAACGAAACTTCAACTTGAGCAAGACCTCGCATTGGAGAGTGCATTGAAAAAATCCGTAAACAGAGGTTGGTGCTGAGCCGACGTTTCAAGCCGTTGTCCCCTTCCTGGCGTTTCGAGTAATTTGTGCTAACCACTTGAAGGGAGTCATCAAGCAGCAATTAACTGCCTAGTCATGCTGGTGGTTCTCCAGAAACAGCAACAGCCATCTACAGTCAGCATACAACTCGTAAAACATGGCACACAGTAGACAAGAAATGCAGACTAGTGGGGTAATCAGTGACTCGGTATTCCTGCGACTGCTGTGGTAAATAAGCAATGCACCACAGAAGACTTTAGCATCGAAAGTGTACTGCAAGAAGCACAGCAAAAAGAGACATCTTGCCACTGCATGCCAGACTCCATGCATGCTTTAGCATCTAGAAAAAAGTATGTCTCTAAAGAGCACAAGCTAGCTTACTCCTGGGAGTGATCAGAAACAGTGCAACAACTCTGTGGAGAATGCAGTTGTGTGTAGATGGACATCAGGTGCAGTTCCAAAGGGACACTGGTGGACATATACGAGCTCTAGAGGGGGACATCTATATCAGTCTTAATTCATCCACGCCGCTGTGAGTGTATGATGAATTTTTCATCGGGCCCCCCTAATTATTAGTCGGTTGTGTTGGCAATGTTGGTGTCTACTGCGTTGTCCCCAGATGCTTTATGCCTGGGGCAGGAGCAGCAACATGAGATACTACTTACTTGTTCTCAAATATGCCCCTGATTGTCTGTCCTCAAATGGAATACGCTTGTCTCTTCGAGACTCTGATCAGGTAATATTACCACACATGTTGCGATCCGGGAGATGAATCAGACCACAACCAAAAGTTTTGAAGAAATCCGATGTTTCAAAACCGACTTGGTTCTTTTCTCAGGGGTGACTGCGGAGCTACGTAGCAGCGGCGTCTCGCTTTATAACTACAACCATTCAGCTAGTGTAACTCAAATGAAGTGATCTCTAAATCCCATTTCACTAGCTATCTGTGAGATACCACTTATTCTCAAATATGCCCTGTATGTTTGTCCTTATATAGAATATGCTTTTATCTTCTAGACTCTGATCAGGTGATATTATCACGTGTTACATGTTGTAATACGTTCAGAATTATGCACCTCGTTTCATTTTATAACTACAATCGTTCAGCTAGTGTGACTCAAATGAAGGCATCTTCAAATTTATTTCCACTAGCTATCTGTCGAAAGCACACTTCCATTTGCCCACTTCATAATTTTTTTATCAAATAATTCTATGCTTTGTTCCCTATTAATCTAACCTGCTTCCTTCATTTTTCTTTGTCGTAACCAGCAATAAAAAGTTGCATTCCCCTTTTGCAACACACTAAAATATGCCCTATCATATCTCCTAAGAACCTGTAATAAATTGAATTTCCAGCCAGCATTATTTACAATTAAGCATCACTGACTCCGTTCCATATAAGAATACCTCTAAAACAGCAATTACTTTAATTAGCCCTTTTGTGTTTTGTTCAACAATTAATTATTTCGCTTAATTCCTTTATCGTTTAATAAAAATAAAATTAATCTCTTTTTTTTATGGTGCAAGTGTTTGCAGTATTCACCTTTGAACCTGAATTTACTACATCCATTACAGCATTTACGTCCCCCCCCCCATTTTTTTTTCTTATCGTTGGATATTGCACTACTTCTTCTGAAATTTACTATGCATACCGATGGTAAAATAAAAATAAATAAATAAAGGTAAAGAAGGTTATTTCTAAATTCTGATTTTCACTGTTCTGAAACACGCTGCAGCTAGGCTCCTGGGATGCTAGGCCGGTCGGCAGTGGTGCGACAACCTTCAAATCGTGCTCGCCAGCACAGTAACGAGGCAGAAGGGGGAAAATGTAAAGTCGGGTGGCATCACAATGCTTTGGTGTGTTCACAGATGATGCACGGTACATGGGACGTCTAGAGGTCAATCAACCATTTTTATAATGCAACTCTACTGCGCATAACTATCTCTTGATCCCACGAAACAACGCGGTATCTACGCTAACGAGTATCACACGTTCGTTCTTCTCTCCCCAGGACGATCAAACGCCGCAGGGCGCACGCCATACACAAAACGCTTGTCGACAACCATTCAAGCGCTACGTTAGGTGCATTAAAGTAGACTCACAGCAAAAAGACGAGTCCTTGTCCTCCCGTGACACCCCAGAGAGAGTTCATCAACTAAGAACACGGCTTGGGCGACACAGAACCACAGTGCTTCTTCGTATCCTCGTGAATGCAAAAACTCATCCCTCCTCTTCGAGTTTCGGTTGACTGATCTACGAACCGAAATTGCGAAAGTTGGGCACGTGCGCCGCAAACATACCGCGATCTAAGCGCAGAAGTTTTATTGCGCCAGGAGTTTACAACACGAACAACTCGACCGCCTGCTCTTGCGACACGCGAAGCACGTCAAAAGTGAGCCGAGGTCGCTATTGAGATCATTCATTACGGTTTCGGTTTTTGTATCATCCGACATTGCTTTTGAATGCCAAAGTAAACGAGAATATAACCTGTAACTATTTTTCAAGTAGTGGGATTCGAAAATATTAAAGAGCTTTGTAAACAAGTCAGTTTATTTGTGGGTGTAGTCGGTACTTTTTTTAGGCGATCAATGGTGTAGTGGCATTGAGTTTCCTAAAATTTAGGAAGTGTCGCTGCGACGCGGCAACCTTGTGCGCGCCTTTAATAAACTTTTGAAAAGGCGCTGTTGCGCTGTTACTAGATTCGTCGCTAGAATATTAGCGCTGTCGTCAGTGAGCACTTCGCTAGCACGCGGTGTTTTGCGGCGCAGTTTGTCTGTGGTCTTCCGAATTTGTGTTGGAGGATTTTCCAGCGACGCACGAACCGACGCAGCTGTATGAAGGGTGAGTAGAGTGGTTCGCAGTTATTCTCGTTAATATTTCCGCAGTGCAAAACAAATAAAGAGCATCCATTCATTCATTTACTTTATTTCGCTTTTTTCATCTCGGCTTCTTTCCCCCGTCAATGGCAGGCAAATGTTCTGTGCTTTTTTTTTTTCTTTGCTTCTCGCTGACAAGAGGTGCACTAGTGATCGGTGAGCTATGTTCACGCCACCCTGGAATTTCTTCCGGTTTTCAGTGCGCCAGAAATTTGTCATGGCGCACTGAAGCTGGCATAAATGTTATGGGAGAGTCACACGAATGATGCTGCCGTGGCGTAAAGGAAGGCCATGGTGAAGAGCGCGCTTAGAAAATGTTCGGGCAGGACGCGCAGGTGGACACTGCTGGTCATGCAGGCAAGGCCATCTCCCACAATGCGTGCACCCCCTTTCAGTGACTATAATCGTTGGTCCGTGCTCATTCGCTCAATTACAAAGCGAAGCTTAAAGGATGCCTCAGCTTCACCTTTAGTTATAGCGTTATCGAGCTTCGTTCGCATCATTTTCTCGCTTGTTTGCCGCGCTTCGTTTCTAACTGCAGGCTCCTCACCCATGGTATTAGAAAAAAGACCGCTGGGTTTGTCACATATAATTGGCCTGGTCATTGTAAATAAGGGATTGCGATTTGCAAAGTACCCACTTTGCTGCAATTCAAAGTTGAGCACAATGGTGACGCTACATATTTCCAAGACAATATATGAGCACATATATGTGCTCATACATAAATACGTGCGCAGTTTGTTAATGCTGATGCTAGTGATTATTAATTTGGCTCGGCTATTTTCTATAGGAAGGAAAGCACACAATCGTTCTATAATTTACCTACATAATGTGACCATTTCTGGGATTTTACGCATTGAATCGATTCAATGCACACCCTGCATTGAATCGTTTTCTAAAGCAGTCGTCAAGCACAGGTATGGCTATGTGATAGCTACTAACTGTCATGCAGGACACCTGTGTTCAGTTTCAGCTCAAACCTTGACTTCAAGGCAAAAACTCCAGGTGCATCATCAAATGCAGGAAGAGGCCATCAGTACTAATGGTGTTGGCACAAGTGATGCAAAACGTCGCCACTCCATGATATCATGATGGCCATAGAGTTTCTCAAAAAAAAAAAAAACGCCTAGAGGGAAACCGGGCTCGACCATCTATGCTAATTTCTTAAAGGGGTACTCACTCAAAATTTTTCACTCATCGTTTTTTTTTTTCATCAAATGATAGGTCAAGCCGCCGAAAGTGTAGTAACTGTACCGGTAAGTGTGAGTGCACCCTGAAAAATCATTTACAGCACGCTTTTAAAAGCTAGTCTCGGTTTCTAATGTATCCTCATGTTACAACATGGTACGAGCAGTGCTCATATCACGTCACAGCCCATGGTGGCACTGCTCATATCATGTGCATGCACAAGTCTTCGTGAGTATGAGCACGCGCAAGTTTCCATGATGTATCTTCATCTGCACGTCGCTCCTTTGGACGATTCCTTTGCCCTCTGATAAGCATATATCTTGTAATCCCATGCACGTCCACTATTCCAGACTCCACTTGCTTCACATGTATGCCGGATGACAGTGACAGCATGGCGCGAAACGATCGAGAAAACGAGGTGCAAGCTGCGATTTTTTTGCGTTTTGGTGCTTGATGCATCAAAACTAGCCAGGCTGCTGCGTGAAGTCGCCAGGATTAGTAGTGTAGATGTCAGTAGGTGTGCCACAAGAAAATTAACCTAAATATTAAAATCAAATATATTATCAGCATTTGCTGAGCATCACTCTCTCTCAGAGCTTTCTCTGTATACAGGAGATGTGTATGGAGGGCAAAGTAAGCTTGCCTCCGAAAAAAGGTGTCAGTACCGGTTTAAGGGGTGCCGTTGGAATGCTGGGAATGATTGTTCTATATGCATTCGCAAGGATTTTGTGGACTGGTATTAAGTGGAACTTCGTCTAGTAAGCGGATACAACTGTGCAAATGAAGCTTCTCTAAAACAAAACTTCTAAAAGTGGATCTCTTTCACACATAATATATTCTGAAATGAAAGACCACTCACCTTGTGGGCATAACCAACTGCAAAAGAAACAGACGACAAACAACAGCTGAGGAAATGCTAGCTTTGCCATCTGCCTGCCAGGTTTAGTAGCCATTTCCTACTATTTACGCTTCACAAAATTGTACATCAATACAGAAGTTTCCACTGTTAAATGAACATTCTTTTTGTGCAATGATAAAGAATGAATGGCTTACTATGTGCTCCTTCTGCGAGAAATCAACCATTTTGACGCAAGGAATTCGTTATTGAAGCCGTGTGAGCTCCCCTCAGCTGGCCACCTTGAGAGAAGGCACAAGTGCCACGTGGTAGCCATTAATAAACAGTCCCTTGCCTGCTGCCTCCTGTGTAGTTGTGTCCTTATTTGAAGTGAATTATTCAAAGTGCAATTTAGAAAAAGTACCTCTAGAACTGGCCCACCTTTGCATCATGTTTGGTCATGAGATGAGATGCAATGAACAAGTCATGATGATGTTACAAATTGTGACAACTAGTGATGTGATTATAGTTTTCTACACACCTAGAGAAAAAAATGGCGCTGCGAGCTGTTGGATAGGAATGTCGGAATATGCGAGCTTCGAACTTGACTCAGATTTGTATCGTTCATATAAAGCTTGGACACCTCGAAGACTCATGTGCCTGGTTGCCCACCTGGTAGATCCTCTTTTTTTTTTAGGTGATGTATTTGCCAAGGTGTGGTGACACTCTGCGTGGCCTAGTGGATCTCCCAAGACTCAAGTCGGCTGCTGCATGTTCTTAGCAAGTGACCTTATGCTTGGCCTGGACCATGCCAGGGTCCCCTGATGGGTGACTTGCAATGGGTGGTGCATGTGCAGCTGACTGGTTCAATACAGCATCCGTTGCACACTCCTGTAGTACAAAGTCTCACACTCTTGGTGATGCGGGTGCTGCTGTTCAGCCGGGCGCTGCTTCTCGCATGGGATGTGGTGCCTGCAGTATAGGCAACTAGACTATCAACACAAAGTCTTCGTCATCTAGTGGGTCTAAGTGTTTGGAAGTCCTTTTTAGGTGCCAGTGATATCTTTGCTAATGCTGTCCTTCATCAGAGCAGACAACGTAAGATCTAGGAACAAGTCTCTTCACCCGGGCTTTCAGAAACCACCCCTTGTCTTTTCTTATTCTGATGGTGTCCCCTTTGGAAATAGGTGTGCCTTAGCTGAGATCCTGTGAATGTTTCTAGAATAAAAACGTTGAATCTGCTGAAAGGTCTAAAAGTTGTCCCCTGAGCAATCGTCCCTTAGAAGCAGACTCGGGGTGCTTTCGTTCAGAAGAGGCGAAATTCGGTAATTGAGCAGCACCACCCCAAACTCCTTTAAGAGCACTTTTTAAAAGGTGCTTCGAGACCTGAATCCCTTTCTCAGCTTGATCGTTGGCCCTGTGGAACTGTGGATTCGAGATGGTGCGAGTAAAGTCGCATTTAGCTGCAGACTGTCTGAATTCGCGACACATCAATGGAGGTCCTCGTGGTGCAGACTTCAATGGGTATCCCGTGGCAAGAAAGTGTAGCTAGTGTGTACACTACGACCTGGCTGGTCGACTGAGGCAAGTGTTCCACTTCTAGGTAGTTGCGGTAGGCAAAGTAGGTAACCAGGTAACACTTTCACCCATGGTCAAACAGGTTCAACACCGATTCGCTGGCACAGTCTCATTGGAACCTGCCTCGGTGAAAATGGTTCTAAAGGTTGTCTGTAGATGAAGTAATGACATGTGGTACACTTGCTAATAAGCAACTTGATGTCTGCATTCATTCCGGGCCAGTATGTTAGAAGCCATGCTCTGGCTTTGCACTTGTTCAATCTCAAATGGCCCCCGTTAAGATGTTGCGGCATAGACCGCTGAAGACTCATTGGGATGACCACCCTGCCCCCCACAAGAAGTTTTGACAAAGTTTGCCCGAGACTGGTTATCCTTCCTGTGGTGCCTCACCACTTGCTTAAGGGTCCTCTCGGGTTGCAGAGGACAACTGTCTTTCTGTTCTCACTCACTATAATGGCTGGCACGCTGGTCGCATGGATACACACATGTTGTTCATTTTTTACGCCACTTGGTTTGGTTCCCGGAATTCTTGACTGTGTGCCTGCCACAAGCAAATGCTTCCCAGGAACGTATTGCAATTTGATATCAAAGGCTTTAGTCCCTAAAAATACCGCTGCAATTGTGGCAGCATCTTACTCAACTCATTCTGCGAAATAGCAAGCAAATGTCCATAGGCTGTTTCAAGCCTAGAAGAAACCTCCTGAAACTTTTGCAAGCAAATGACACAACAAACACTTTCTTTTCAGTTTTGCCATAGTTTGTTTCAGCCTTTAAAAAACCCTTGAAGCATAATTATCTGGTTGCCAATCTAGGTCATGGAGCTGCGACAGTGTAGTGCCTACAGCAAGGCTTGATGTATCTGCTGTGATTTTCTTTGGCTTCAATGGGTCAAAAATGATGATCACAGGAGCCGATGTCAAGGCGCCAATAACATTCTTCCATTCCTAGTCTTGATGAGCTTCTCATAGAAACTGATTGATTTGTGGGGTTTAACGTCCCAAAACCACTTCTGATTATGCGAGACGCCGTAGTGGAGGGCTCCGGAAATTTTGACCACCTGGGGTTCTTTAACGTGCACCCAAATCTGAGTACACGGGCCTACAACATTTCCGCCTCCATCGGAAATGCAGCCGCCGCAGCCGGGAATCGAACCCGCGACCTGCGGGTCAGCAGCCGAGTACCTTAGCCACTAGACCACCGCGGCGGGGCTTCTCATAGAAACTAAACGTCATTCTTTATCCGGGACCTAAGGGTCTTGGTTCTTCTTTAGAGATAGGTATAAATTTGGCAAAATAATTCATAATGGCCTAAAACTTTTAAATTTTCTCTCTACTTTATGGCTGTTGCATGTTGGCAACAGATTGAATAAAACTGGCATCCAGTTTTATTCATTTTTTGCTGATACAGTGCAAAAAAAAAAAAAATTTAATCTTCGGTCTTGGGGGACAGACACTTTGGCTGTCTGAAGGTGGGCAATCAATGGGAGGTCACCCATCTTTGTTAAGGGGTTGGCCGCTTGATACAGTACTTTAAAAGGCCACTAAAGAGAAACTATGATTTAAGTAGACAAACTACACTCTGAGAAATGGCATATATTTCGCTATCATAAGTTAAATATTAGCAAAGAAAATCAAAATTGAAGTTTTATTTTTAAGCGTGGAAACTGTGGCAATTTGGTAGGACATAACTGAATGTACGAACAGCGCAACTTAGAAGTAGTTTTGCAACTACGGAAGCGAAAAAGCAAGGTTGAAAGTCGGCGCTCTTTTCTATCCTTGTTTTTTTTTTTTTCGCTTCCGTAGTTGCACTATAACTACTTCTAGGTTGCACTGTTGGTACATTTAGTCATTCATTTTAAAATTTTGTGCCAAAATTTCTGTGCGTTGCTTTGAAAGTTTCAAGATGTATTTTTCATATTTTTGTTACCTTGAGTAGACAAAATGTACTGATACTTCGTATGCTAGGTCTTTGGCACTTGCAGATGACAATGTACTTCATATTTATCTATTAGTAGCTATGTAAGACTCGGTAGAGGCTTTCGAAATTTGTGACGTCACTGTAATTGGTGTGGGAATTCCAAGTTGGCATCTCCACTTGCATTTTCTTTTAGTGAATTTCCTCGCTTACGAAATATCCTATTGTGGTATAAGTGTTGTTTTCAAGATTGTGAAATTGCAATTTACCAATATGTGAAAAATCATTTTGCTCTTCTGTGTCCGTTTAAAACTACACAAGGTGCAGAGATTCCAGTGCCTTCGATACCAGAGGCGATGCACTTACGTTCTTGTGTCTAATTGCCCCCAAAACATCTGTTTTCTTTGTGGCTTGAAGATCGCTTGTTGGCCAAGAATTCAAAACCAGTTGTTTAGGCTTTAGAAAAATAAGATTTCAAGGACAGAGCAGATGTCACTCACTCGTATTGCTCTATAGCCCATAGCGATGTGATAAAATATGTTCAATTGTGTGTTGTTCAGGCGAACAATAGAAACTTAGTTTAGGAACGTGGTGTGTCAGCTGATTTCTGTAAGTCTGCATCTTTAGGAGTGGAAAGAAGTTGTTTCTTCAGCGTAACAATGTTTCAGTAGCGCTTCTTCTTAACTGTACCTTTACAAGTTTTGTGGACAGGGCTGCAAGGGAAAACTTGATTTACATATATGTGGACGACTTCTTGGTTATATATGTCAAGCGAAAGTTTTACACAGATCAATGTTGTACTGCTAGTACTCCTAGAGTGCGATAAGGGGCTGAAATTGATGGTTGAGTTGCCGAATAATGAAACACAATTTTCTTCACTTGCAATTTGGCCACAAACCATGTTTATTGGACAGGAAAGCCCAGGCCAGATCCTCGTGTAGATTTTTCGGATCTGGTAAAAGATTGCTGTGGTCTTCTCATAATTGTGTTGTGCTCCTACATGTGATTTTATTGAAACAGTGTTGGAAAGTTTCTGGGACCAAGTCAGCAACTTAAAAGTGGTAAATTATCCTGCTTCTGTTCTCCAGATCACTAAAACTTCTGAAATGAGTAAATACAAAAAGTTGACAAGAGTAAGGAATTGTTTGCTGTCAACTATATGTGCATAAAGTGGGCATAAGTGGCAATGCACTTTGGTGTCATGGTAGCTTTTTTAAAGTCTGCCCAGAACAAGAAATGAGATGACTCCACTGATGGAAAGAGTATCTGTAGCATTGACTCAAACGAACCCTGTTGTTTTCTTGAGACATGTATTTTATTTCTTCATTGAAATTCACAAAAATGACTTGTGTCAACAAACCTATGTATCTGGCCACATGACCATTAATTGCTGTATGTAGTTGACAGTTTTTGTTAGTTTTGAAATATTATTCGTTTCTTTGTATTAACACTTATTATGCCATAAAATTCTGAAAATATGCCAGCGTTAGTAGTATGCATGAAAGTGGCTCTGCCTACACTTGGTGTAATGATTCCATGCTCATCAGTGCGCCTTGAGCAACTTTTCAGCGTGTTCATGTAGCCGTGCACGCAGTTTTCAGGTTGCTAAGGTTTTAGAGCGACACAGTTCTGCTACCTACTATTTGTCTCATAAATGATCTGCACTTCTACTGAACACAGCCGTGCATATGCATAGTGATGTTTTCGGTCACTTGGCTTGGCTTGTGTATCAAGAAAGCAACGACGCCCGGACAAGCCGTCCATTACACAGGCATAGATAACCTTGGGCACCGGCGCACACACGCGATATAAATACAAGAAAGGTGTATAAAGCCACATCACCTCACTGAAACGGCTTTATTTTCAAAAATAGTTGAAAAGCTCTAAATAAAAGTGGTTAAGCATATTTAAAGGAACTCCTGTGGAAGGAGAATGACAACAGCTTTGACAAATTGAGAGAAAGGCTGGCGGCATGACTATTTTCAGAGTTGCTGGAGGAAAGGTACGTCTGTGTTTCAGATAGAAAAAAAGTGCTTGTAAAATAACTACTTGTTTTGGGGATTAACTACTGCAGTTACAAACACAACGGTGAGCTTTCTGTCGTGCTATAAAAAAATAAGTCGAGAAAAATTAGTTCTTAGTTCCTTTCACATCAGCAAGATTCGTTCGAATACACTGAATCCTTTAGAAACTAAGGTTGTGGATAGGCAAGAGTGATGTGGTGTTAGTCATAAAAACATTGATTGTTCTGGCACCAACATTATTTACCATATTTCCTTGCCACATAGTGTCACATACATTAATAAGCGGGCCAATGTATCAACACTATTCTCGGAGAGCACCAAACAGCATTGAGAGAAATTCGGCAGATTCATTGTACCTTGGGAATCAATGTTATGCGAAGCTTGCAGGAGGAAGGTGACTCTGTTGCAATATTGTATTGAGCGAAATGTTATGGAAATTATGCTAAAGATATGTACAGGCATGAGCAAAAGTGTACTGACTATGGGATCATGTGCCCCGATTCATCGATGCACCATTTAGCTATGAGACGCCTGCTTCGCTGGTGCGGTGGGCAGGCGCATCTAGTCGTATCAGTTGGGCCTTGATGTCGCTTTCTCTGACTTGGTTACGGCACTCGTAGCGGGGACGACAACTGGGCGTCGCTTGCTTTGCTTCATTAAATTTGTGCTGTTCCTTTTTTTTTTTTATGTAATGGCTCTGACGGGGTGGATTCCAACAAGTAAACAACGTTAGATTTTCTCAACTCTCCTTGCCTTTGTCAGGTTAGACCAAGTTCAACTTAAATGAGTCTTGTTAAGTCATTGTTAGTGTAGGCGAATATAATCAAGTCTAGTTGAGTGCAGTATCACGTAAAGTCAGACATAAGTAAAATTATTTAGGCCCAGACCAGCTTGCTGTTTTTATGGTAAGAGTAGTAAGGCTTCTGTGCACCCAGGTGCGTGTAGAAATGTACATGTACAGCCAATTCTAATTAGGCATAGTTGATCATTTTGTCATTTCATTTAGCAGAGTAAAATTAGCCCAAATAAGGAAAACCTTACTGTGGCCATTTATTTTAAGTCTACTTCGCTATGAGCACAGAGAAGCCAAACCCAGAAAGATTCTAATTACCCCTTACTGACTATAAGTCCCATTTATGTCTATTTAGCGTTAAGTCATATACTAAGTATGGCTGATTTATTAGCCTGGTATCTCATCAAATACCCGCGATTCTGGAGTTTCATGACATCATTAGAATACTTATGCATAAATAAGCTAATCGGCAGGGCCACAGTAAGCATAGATAAATCTGACTGAGCGTGGTTGATCATCGCATCATCAAAATAATCTGATTTTAATTACCTGTAATCAAGCAACTTCTCAATAAACACAAAGAGTAACTGATGTTGAATTTTCATTGGCTCAGAAAATCTAAGCTGAGGAAGATACTAATTACTCTGGACCGAGTATAGTCTCGCTGAGCTAAATAAATCTAATTAGCCTTTGTAATCATTATAAAAGTTACTTAATTTGCATAACATCAAAGCCCACCCTGAGGTACACGAGATTGATGTCGCTGAATCATGCAAATGTTCCTAATTAAGAAATCTGTAGCTATATAGTATGCTTTGGGGAGTAGATATGTTTAATGCACAGTAACTATTCACACAAAATTATGCAGGGCAGGCGTCCAGTAAAATTCTAGTTTTCTTTTGTCCAAAATGTACATCAAAATATCTAGATTATGATATTGGGAAATGTGGCAAAATATGTGCCATCAAGAAACTGCACTGAGGACGCGCTTTTACCTTTGCTAACTGCCATGCAACTTGCATCTACAAAGGCAAGCTGAGATGACAAAACTGAATTTTCTGTGCTTAAATTCATCAGGTTTTGCAATGCCAGCTTCGCTTAGTTATGCTAATTAACTGGGATAAATAATGATGTCAGCCCGGCACTGAAACACGTTCCATCGCAGCCACTACGTAAAAAATATATATATAATGGCACAAGTTTGATGGAGCAAGGAAAGCGACACCCAGTTTTCATTTTGGCTATGAGCTCCGTAACCTCATCAGAAAGAAACATGAGGGGCCAACTGATACAACGGGGATGCATGCAGCAGGCGTCTTTTCGCTAAATAGCACAATAATGTCTTCGGCTATGCAATCCCGTAGTCTGCACACTTTTGATCACGCCTGTACAAATGTTGTACACACGGGTTTATGTTGAACATAATGTAACTGCACGAAAAATCGACGGAAACACTAAAGGAGAGATTTTTATACTGCTTTTATATTGCCTCGTTCTTGCAATAAAGCTTCAGTTGATAGCCAGCGCTTGCCTGACCTTTTCTTTCCATTAGTGTTTTCATCTGTTTTTTGCGCAGTTACATTATAAATCATTACCAATTTAGAAGTTCATTTTAGAAGCTTACCATGCTTCTGAAATCTTGAACGATCACACATATTTTTATAGCCAGTTATTTACAGTTACGTAACGATGCCAACTGTAACATAAGTATTAGCAACATCAGAAACGATAGGCTGATATGTAGCGCTTGTTCTCACAAGGATGGTAGCCTTTGACACTGCTGCATTGAACAACCTCACTGGATGGCGCTTAACTACAATTGCCATTAACCTGACATGACGGCTGTATAATAGGAATACATATATAATGTTTATAAAATTTGGTAACCAGCACTGCAACTACAAACGATATTTTACAAATATAAGCATCTATTTGATCAGCATTTATGAAACCTGACGCTGCTCTGTGGTAGAATAACCTGATTGTCACCCAGAAGTCCAGATTTGATTCCGATTTCGACCCACAGATTTATTATTTGCATTCATCAAGTGAACACCGCCGATTTCAACTTTTCCTAACACTCTCTCATTATAATTACCGTGTCTATTCTTGCTGTTCCTGGGTAGATATAAACAGTCAATCACCTGTGGTCCATACCCACCCGTGGTATATATGGGTATGTGACACGTGTTTTGCTGAAAGGGTTTGAGAATGTAGAGGACAGGATTGTCACGTTATTAATGTCGTGACCAGCAGGTTGTATTTGTCAAAGCATCTTACCCTCCCATACTAATTTTGGTTTACCCCACGTTATGGGGGTGGCCACGAGAACACCCATGCGTAGGCGGCTAGACAGACACTAAAAGTGCCTGCATTACCAAAGAAATGCTTCACATTTAATAAAATAGGCATACTCATATGGATGTGCACTGCAGGAAGTGTAAATGCTATCCCGTGCTAACTCGTATGAATATGACAAATAAACATAAAGACAGCTCAGTGTGTGATATTAATGAAGCACGCCACATCAATAAAGAAGGCAGTAAATGTATCAGGCAAACAACCAGTCACAAGTTTTCATATGACTATCAGGCATGACTTGGTATGAGTATTGAGGTTTTGCTTTCGATGCACCTTGTTTTACATGGCTTCTCTGCATCAATGTATGTGTGCCTAGCATATTCATACAGATAAAGGCGGAAGAAGCTAAGGCACACAGCTGCGAGGCACAGCACTGTTTTTGCAGATGCAAATTGGGATCAACGAAGTCAGTGGCATTGTGTCCCATCGTTAGTGTGTCATACCTTTTTTTTCTCATCTTTTTTGTGCTTTGACAAAATAAGCCAATGCCAACTAGCTCAGTTTTCAGCACCAACAAGTGTATAGAGTCTTGCATGCTATGAATTGTCATGTGCATACACTACCATTCTTTCCCCCCTTGCATCTTATCTAAATTTTATCGAATTTTACAAGCATAGGTTCCAATTTCATCAGTGATGAAGATGAAGACTTCAACCCGGGTGACTTGGAAGTGAGGAAAAGGGCGTCCCCTGTGCGGCTATGCAAGTATAAATACAAGTGAGTACTTCTGCATTCTGCATTTTCGTGTCACTTGAGTTTGTATCAGGTTATCCTCCTGAGATATAGCAAAAGTTTTAGCTCACGTCTAGTGTGCACTGTATAGACCAAGTTACCTTTGCCTTCTACCTGCTTGCACAGAGTCCATTGACACTTGGGGCATAGCCAGGGGGGAGGTGGATGTTAGGAAGGGTTCGAATTCCTCCCCACCCTCAAATTTTTCAACTTTTCTAGCGCCCCTCTTCCCCTTCTTTTTTTTTTTTTTGGAAATCTGAAGTTAGCGTTAACAAGGTGCATCAGGTCTTTGAAAACCTTAAAAAACACTGAATTTGAAAAGTGGATTTGCAAGGCCCTTGAAAGTCCAAGAATTTTTTTTTTCCATCCTTTAAAATCCTTGAATTTCGTGAGCACTCCCAATCCACATTGCGGCCTCTTTTATGAGGTAGATCAGCATACCTGCCAAGTCTCCCAGAATTTGACCAGTTTTCACGTTTGTCCGGTTGTTTAAGCACAGAGAGATGAGTGCCGAAGGAGGTTGGCTTTATGAGACTGGCTAAATGACGTTATGTTAAACCCAGCAGTATAATTAGTTAAGAAAAATAACCTTTTATGTCCTAGGAGTCGTGCAAAAGAAATGCAATTGTGACTGTGTGTATCTATAGTGTTGTACGTCACAGGTTTGTGTACTATATATACTGATAAGCCCCGCTGCGGTGGTCTAGTGGCTAAAGTACTCGGCTGCTGACCTGCAGGTCGCGGGTTCGAATCCCGGCTGCGGCGGCTGCATTTTCGATGGAGGCGGAAATGTTGTAGGCCCGTGTGCTCAGATTTGGGTGCACGTTAAAGAACCCCAGGTGGTTGAAATTTCCGGAGCCCTCCACTACGGCGTCTCTCATAATCAAATGGTGGTTTTGGGACGTTAAACCCCACATATCAATCAATTATATATACTGATAACTACTTAAGTGTATAGAATGTTATTTCATGAAGTACAATTTTATTCAACCAGTATTCTGTTTATTTGCTACGAAAATAATCATTGAACAAGTTTTTTCAGAATGACCAACAACATGATGCCATTATTTTTGCATCATGAACTGAAATAGTGAGTGCTCCTAAGATGACTGGCTTCATGAGATTTGAAATGAGTGGAAACATTTCTAGTTCTCAACACAAGACAAGATCCCCATAATAATTTTTCGTGCCCTTGAATGTAAATGCAACTTGCTTCTCCTCCAGGATGTAAAGTTAGCTGCTCCAGATTGCTCCAAAATAACTTTCGCTGGTCCAAAGTGCTCCAAATTTTTTGCGGCTCCAAGAATTTCTCCAAATCGGAAGACTTCAGTGGCATCACTGAAGTTCTTCAATGAAACACTGAGAAACTTCCTTAAACGCTTTCCCTCCAAATTCTGGCATTTTTTGGGAGCAGTTAAATCATAAGTAAACCAGATAAGTATAGGAGATACTCCTGTAATAGATACACAACAGATAGCCGATGGTTCCAACGAGTTTTTCTATTAACTCTTTAATAGAGATGCACAACGCTCGGTCGCAGACGAGATAAACTATTCCTGTCCATACTCTATGAAGCCTCTTTCGCTTCATCAGGAGGGCGTGTTTGAACAACTGTTGAACTTAGATACAGCCCGGCGCGGTGGTCTAGTGGCTAGGGTACTCGGCTGCTGACCCGCAGGTCGCAGGATCGAATCCCGGCTGTGGTGGCTGCATTTCTGATGGAGACGGAAATGTTGTAGGCCCGTGTGCTCAGATTTGGGTGCACGTTAAAGAACCCCAGGTGGTTGAAATTTCCGGAGCCCTCCACTACGGCGTCTCTCATGATCATATGGTAGTTTTGGGGCGTTAAACCCCACAAATCAATCAATGAACTTAGATACATAGAAAGCCTTCTTCCCCGACAGAATACCAACGGCAGTTTTAAAGCGATACGCCGACTAGGTGTCTTTCTATGTGATAAATATTTTTGAACAGTCATTACGTAACCAATTCGTTCCACAAGATCGGTGTTGTGCTGCTATTATACCCGTGTTTAAAAGTGGAAATCGCATGCATCCAAACAACTATTGCCCTGTATACTTAACTTATGTATGCTGCAAGATCATGGAAAACGCAATCGCTAAACACATCATTCATTTTCTGGAAACAAATAAGCTGCTTTGCACCAATCAGCATGGTTTCACAAGGGGCCTATCTACAGTTACACAATTTATCGAAACAGTTCACAACTTTTTGTGGGTTTTGGTTGAACACCAACAAACTGATGTACATTTCATCGATGTTAAAGAGACGTTTGACAAAGTTTCACATGGTAGGCTGCTTTATTAGCTGCATCAGATTGGTATCAGTAGTTAAGTTTTAAAATAGATTGAAGCTTATATAACATGGCGGAGGCAAATGGTGCAGAATAATAATTCTGTTTCAAGCTTGTTTCAAGCTTTTTGGGTGTTCTTTTCTGGGTACCACAGGGGTCAGTGCTAGGCCCTTCATTGTTTTTGTTTTATATCAATCATGTAGCCATAGTTGTTCAGCCGCCAGCGGTCTTGACTGTTTACAGATGACTGCTTAATTTATGCTCCAGTTATCTGTGAAATAGATCAGGAAAAAATTAACTAGCATCTTCAAGCTCTCCATACATAGTGCAAAAAATCGGGCATGGAAATTAAGTACAGCAAAACCACTTTTGCGCAAACTACCCGAAAGAAAAAGTTGTCGATTTCCAGTATCGTAGGGGCAGTGCAATTTCGACAAAATGTTTCTTAGCTTAGACATCTAGGCATTGTGATATTACATGACCTAAACTGGGGCAGGGACATTTAAAATGTTTGTTCTTCGTCGTATAAAAAGCTGCATCTTTTTTTAATGAAACAACGAAACTCAACCAATGACGTTAGACTGATGGCTCATAACTTTTATTAAGACTGTTCTGAAGTATGCTGCCGTAGTTTGGAGTCCCCACTAAAGGGCTAATAAATGAGCTGGAAAGAATCCAAAGACTTGCAGCCAGGTACACATAGTTATGATGAAAGATGTTTATTTGAAGATGGGCTGATGGGAAGAGGCTGAATGGCGTCGCCCTGCACCGATCCACTCGCAAGACAAGTGTTGTTCGTTCTCCTCTTCTCTTCGTCCTCTCTGTCGTGTTAGCGTCCCACTCCTCCCCCCACAGACGAAGCCCGCCAGGCGAGTAACGGCTATGTGAACGTGGAGTCGCGCTTTAGGCGCGCGACGTGTGCAAGTTGCATGTGCCAAGAACGGTAGCCATGATTTGAGGAGATGAGCTATCGAGTACGTCAGGTCACTGAGCTGGTCGACGATGACGAAGGGGCCTGTATAACGAGCCAGAAATTTTTGACACAGGCCACGTTTGCGAACTGGCATCCAGAGCCAAACTATGTCGCCTTTGTCATAAGACATGTCCTTGTGCCATGAATTGTAGTTGATCATGGAGTGGTCCTGGGATGCCAATGTACGAAGTCGAGCTACAGGCCGTTCTTCCTCTGCGCGGCAGATTGTCTGAGCAATAGCAAGGTCTGCATAAGTATGGAATGGCACAATGGTGTCAAGGTAGAATCGGGGCTGTCGAACGTAAAGGAGGTAGAAGGGACTGTAGCCAGTGACTTCATGTCTCGCCCAGTTGCAGGGGTTTATATTCAAGGGGAGGATGTCATCCCAATTCTTGTGTCTTGAATTGACGTACATAGAAATCATATTGGTAGGCATTCTGTTCGTGCGCTCCATGAGACCATACGTCTGTGAATGATAAGGGGTCGCGTGGAGAAATTGACAATCACAGAGATGCAAGAGCTCTTCCACCACATCGGCAATGAGCTGGTGTCCACGATCACTCACAATAATGCGAGGGGGTTCATGGCGAAGTATGACTGTCGACGGAAGGAAGCTCAAAACAGCCATTGCCATGGCTGTTGGCATAGCAGCGGTCTCTGCACAATACGTCAGGTGATCAACACAAACGATGACCTAACAGTTGCTGTTTAATGAGCGCGGGAAAGGGACGACAAGGTCCACTCCCACCGTTTCGAAAGGTGTTGAGGGTGGTATCGAAGGGCAAAGAAGTCCGATCGAAGCAGTGTTCGGGCGCTTGAATTGTTGGCATTTGTCACAAGTGGCCACACATTTTTCTATATTCTTTCTCATTCTAGGCCGGTAGATTTTACCTTGAGTGTGGTGATATGTTTTGGCAAAACCCATGTGTCTGGAGGTCCCGTCATCGTGCATAGCATGGAGCACGTCTTGTCGCAACTTTGTAGGGACCACTAATAGTAAGTGTGCGCCATCAGTCGCGTAATTCTTTATATAGAGCAGGTCATCTTGCATAACAAAGCCATTGTTGTTTGTCGGCTGAGCAGCTGAGTCCAAAAGGGCGTCTAGGGTGCGGTCGTTTCGCTGTTCTTTCCTGAAGGTAGCGAGATCGGGGAAACGTTTATTGCCAATGGAGGCTAGGAATTCATCAAAATTGACAGCGTAACTTGTAGTTGTGGGTAGCCGGAGTTGCGTAAGACAGTTGGTGTCGCCATGCTGGCGGCCACTCTAGTAACAGACCGCAAAGTCAAACTCCTGCAAGCGTGGTGCCCACCCGAGCAAGGCGACCAGATAAGTCAGGGAGACCAAGTAACCAACATAGGGAATGATGGTCGGTCACAAGCGTGAAGTGATGGCCATAGAGGTATGGGTGGAACTTCTGCACTGCAGAAACTACAGCGAGACACTCTTGCTCCGTTACAATGTAATTCTGTTCGGCCTTGCTCAACGAATGGCTGGCGTACGCAATGGCATGCTTGGCATCGCCAGAACTCTGAATGAGGAGGGCACCGAGGCCAATTCCACTTGCATCAGTGTGCTTTTTCGTTGTGGCAGAAGGGTCAAAATTGTAGACCATAAGTCCAGAAGGTAGTATGAACTTTAGCTGCCAAAACGAAGATTCACAATCCGTTGTCCAGGTGAAAGGTGTGTCCTTGCGTAGCAACGAGGTCAGAGGGTATGCAGTGTCGGCAAAATCGGCTACAAAATGTTGAAGACCTGAGAATCTTCTTAACTCGCGTTACGACTGTGATTGCCTAAATTTTCTCACTGCTGCAACCTTCTGTGAGTCTGGCCGTACGCCGTGCTTGTCCACTAGATGCCCAAGTACTAGCGCCTTTCGTTGGCCAAACTGGCATTTCTTTGAGTTCAGGGTAAGGGCAGCCTGTTTCAGCGACGTGAAAACATTGTCAACTCGCTGATTGTGTTTTGCAAAAGTGCGACTGAAAATTATGTCATTAAGATAGCATAAGCAAATCTCCCATTTTAGGCCGCGCAGAACTGTGTTCAAGAATCTTTCAAGCGTCGCGGGCACACTGGGCAAACTAAATGGCATAACGTTGAATTCAGACAAGCTGTCTGGTGTCACAAAAGCTGTTTTCTCTTTCTCGGTGAAATGCATTGGTATCCGCCAGTAGCCCGATCGGAAGTCCACAGATGAAAAGTCGGGACGCCAAGTCGAGACAGTCAGTGACGTCATCCGTATGGGGAAACAGATACACATCTTCTTTCGTCACGGAATAGAGGTGCCGGTAGTTGACGCGAAACCTCCAGGATTCGTCTTTCTTTCTCACAAAGATGACCGGCGCAGCCCAAGGGCTAGAAGAATCTTGAACGACGCCCTTGGCCAGCATGCCATCCACCTGGTCAGCGATAACCTTAGGCTTTAACGCGGGCGTGCGGAAGGCCTCTGCCTTATTCAAGGGTTGTATGAGGGTTGTATGATGGCCCTTCAAGGGTCCAAGAGCTTGCACAACTTGAGCACTTCTTTATTGTATGTTGCGCAGGTTTCCCTAGGAACCTGAGCGCGCTGCATCAGCGTTCGCTCGGCGCGCTTCTTTTTGGCCGCTGAATCTCCAAAGCACTTCCTAATCTTGTCGACGAACTCCTGGCACGTTGTCAAACTCTTCTCGTGGTTTTCATACCACACAGACGCGGACCCCTTAAGGAAGAGGCCGACATTGGTGAGCTGACCGGTGGTGTTCCAATCATTGAACATACTTGACCGTTGGTAGAAGCTCAGCCATGTGAACACATCCTCACCAGCTTTTCCTGCGGAGGTTCGTGGCTGTATGTAGGGTTGCCATGGGTGACTGGAGGCGGCCGGTCTCGGTAGACTGGAAGCAGATGCCTAATGCTCGTTGTCCATGTCGGAATCCATCTCCGGCGGCAGACCAGCAATTCGTCTACTTCGGCGAATCGCCATGTATTGCGTCTCAGCGGTCGGTGTGTCGTCATTCGTAGGGAGCGCCGTTATCGTACCCCGTACCTCTCACCAAACTGTTATGATGAAAGATGTTTATTTGAAGATGGGCTGATGGAAAGAGGCTGAATGGCTGCCGCCCTGCAGCGATCCACTCGCAAGACAAGCGCTGTTCGTCCTCTTCTTCTCTTTGTTCTCCTTGTTGCGTTAGCGTAGCAATATGTTCAAGATAAATAAAAAGACTCAATTACCGAGTTGCTAAACACATGTAAATTGGAACTGCTTGAAATTAGGTAGAAGAGGAACCGAATAAATTTATTTTTTCAGTTTCTCCAGGGTCAATTAAGTGTTGATAAAAGTATGTACATATGAGAATCTGATAGAATTAGCACAGAATAAACCACAGTGCAGCCATTAGTACATACGTCACCCGCACAAACGTCTTTTGGTATTCGTTTTTCGCCGATGTTATTGAGAACTGGAATGCACTACCTGCACATATTGCCGAGTGCACGAATGCAAAAGCTTTTGAACATTCGCTTGACAACTGTTCTACTTAACAATCGATGGATGGTGGGTTGCTGTTTTGCTTTTTTTGTCATGCCAGTGTTGATGATTTTTTTTTTCGTTCTTTTTGACTGTTGAAATTACTTGAGCTTTTTTATACACCAATTGTTAATTATATGTACTTCGTCCCTGTAATGACCAACAGATGTTGGTTAAGAGTATGCTCTAATAAATAAATAATTATATGAGGCAGTTCACAAGAGGTTCAGTTATTTTAATCTCATGAATGTTGGTATTGTCGTCATGGTCGGACATTGGAGAAAAAAAAGCTTTATAATTCAATAATATACAAAGTACAGGTTGCTTGTGCAAAAACAGCCTACAAGCACGATCATATATTTTCGCACACTAGCCACATACACGAAGCGCCAACACATCAGGGCACAATTAAGTTAGTTATAACCAACATGAATAATGAATGTTCTCACGTGGAATATGGATTGGGGTGCCAGATTGCCTATAACCTTTTAATTTGTTACTACCATCTGCTGATGTGAAGTGTACCATTTAGATTGCATTTGTTTGGGGCCCACCTGGTCGATTTCATGGTGGTCGCTATGTCGATGAGCGGGACTGGACCATGCGCTTTGTGAGATATGAAGGAAGTTTAAAAATGCTTAGGATGGCGTAAACCCTCGGCAATGGCTTGCCACATTTCAGGGACACAGATTTGACGATGTTGTTGAAATCATACTCAGTGATAGTGTCCGAGGTTTGAAATGGTTCGCTCACTCATGTGTATACTTCGAGTGAAAGTTGATATGGCTTGCTTCCATTACTTTTGGTGCTGCTAGTCTAATGGTAAAGTGAATGACATCCTTTTGATTCCCTTGTAGATGAAACGGCACCCCAGCCCACAACACGTGTTAGGCATCCTGAGGCAATGTTTCTGCTAACTTGAACACACCATATTCAGCAGCTTGTCTCGCACTGCGCAAGCATTTTAATTGACAGATGGCGCGAACTATCGCCTCTGTGGCCGAGCGGCACTGTGTTCCAGCATTTTCAAGCAGCCTATGAGCTCACCCTTTGAGTGACAGCGTAGTTTCTCGACCATAAGAAGCATTGAACCACTCTAGCGCTATAAAAGGGATACTGGACGAAATTCTTGCCGCCTAGATTTTCAACCATTGGGTCGTTGAACCGATAGGGACAACCATCATTGCAAGCAGCAACTACAGGAAAATAATGAATTTAATGTGTTTTTCACAATCCACCTCGTCTAGCGGCCACTCCGTGAACTAGAGGAATAGGCAAGCCAACACGCCTAGTGAATAGGCAAGCCAACAAGCCTAGTGAAATAGGCAAGCCAACAGTACTAGCTGTCGCCTCCATCGCTCGACCCGTTCAACTCCTCTGTAGGTGCCAGCAGCAAACAATGCTCCCTGCTGGGGTAAAAAATAAGCGGTTTTGTGGAAGGGGGAGAAAAGGAGAGGTCGAGAAAGGCAAGAGAAACACATGCACTTTGCATTCACCTCGGAGTTTGTGACGTCTTGACCTGCGCTCGCACGCAACCGCCCCATGCTGACAATGCATAAAAAATACAGTAACTGCAGTGTTCAAAAATGTGGGAAATAATTCTGTTTATCGAAACAGTCGCCTTTTCCAAATAGAATTTAGAAGTTATGTCAGCTTTCCCAATTTTTGTTCAGTATCCCTTTAAAGGCCATTACTATGTTCAATCTAGCATGTACTGATCAAAGCACGACAAATGCAGATACCAGCAACATACCATGGCAAAATGTTGTAGCCTTTGGTGCACTTAAGACCGTTCAAATGTTTTTTTTTTTTTTTAGTGTTACTTGGGTATTCTTTTTAAAACACTTAATGTCCTGACTTTATGATAGATGAAATATTGCAACACTTCAGTAATAGTAGGGTTATATTGAGTTAAAACTACTTGCATTTGTGTTCTCTACAGTCCAAGATTTAGTGAATGGTATAATCGCATGTACCTGCAACTTGACTTGAAAACATGTTTACAGACTGGCCATTGTTCTGCCTATTGGTATTCACTTGTGACATTCTTTCCCAACGAAGCCTGTATGTGACTCGGGCATACTATTCATACGTAGATCTCTAGTCTTCTCAAGGGAACATCAAAGAAGAAATGGGTAATAACGCAATTTGAAGCATTTAAGTGAAAGTCTTGGTACCCTTTCTCAAGTTGTAGAAAAAACCAGCAGCAAAGTAAAAAAAGTATGTTACCGGTGCTAGGCTTTGAACCAGGGCCCACATACTCTAAAGGCTACATCTCCCTCCATTTTTTTTTCTTTATTGCATACTTTGACAAGTCTTGGTTTACTTAGTATAGAACATGTCAATCTTGCTTTGGCTGACACAGGATTAAAATTTTGGCAGGGGCACCAAACTATCAACTACAGAAATCCACTCTGGTGTATCAGTGAGTGCCTGGTACTCTTCTTTTAGCAGCACAGTACTTTAGATACGTGTTCCAGAAATAAGTCGGAGATTGCAAACGAATATGTTATTACAACTGATGTCATAATGATAAGATATGTAGTTGCAGAATGTGTCACTAACTTGTTATGTCATCAGCTAGACACCACAGAAGGTTTCCAAAAGGAAATCTTTTCTTTTCACTTTTACTTTATTTTCTTAAAGGTCCAACGTAAGCCAATACATAAGGGAAATTCATACCATGAGGATGCAGGACATTTGACCATTCAGGTTGAGAAATAAGTTTTTATAACTTTAATAAAAGATCGGGGGTTGGTGATGGCAACGATGATGTACGAAAGGCTGTTCCAGATGGCAGTAGTGTTTTGAAAAAAAGACCAGGAGGTGAGAGCGCAGGTTTCTAGCCAAAACTGAACGATAAGGAAAAAACATGTTTCAAATGCCACATTACTGTACAGGAAATTGTGGATGCTCTCAGTGTCTTGACCCTAAGAAAACTGCCCCGATCCAGTGGCTGAGGGGGGCTCTTGGTCACCTAGGGGGGAGGGGGGCAAATCTGCCTCTAACTGTGACTTGGTAGGGGAGATGCTGCAATATGGACCTTTGCCCCCTCCCTCCTTCTGATGGAGAACCCTATGCTTAGGAGCATCCCTATGCCTAGGAGCATGCATTTACCAAGTGTTTGAAGGGATGATCATTTCCACTAACCCTTGTAAAATGCGAATACTTTTACTGACCCTTGCAAAATGTGAATATGTCTGAACCATATGAATGCCTAGAATTTTCTACCATCACGTTTATGACACTTGAAGAACAACGGGCCTGCGACGAAAGACAGAAGGTAATGGTTACGAGAAACAAATTATATTTAATGTATCCTAGGGCCATCATATTTTCATATAGGATAGCTTGTATCACCCCTGAAACAGTGGCTCCTTAGCAGTGAGAAAGTAAGGCTTATCTTAAAGAGATGGACATAAATTTGGTTTTTGCAAGCCAGCTTTCTCACATTCATGTATTGTGGTGAAGTGAACTTCTATCCAAGATGGCGGTGCCATCTTAGGTGTGTTACGGTCTACTGTGCACAGTGGTTTGAATGTTGCAAAGTACATTCTCATCCTGGCCTTCCATCCCTAACTGGCCAGGGCTATGTCTTCTCTGTGAAATGTTGTCATGGATTTGGATGGTTGCAGGTGATAGACTTGGACAAGACTCTGCTCATGGCACAACACATTTATCAAACGCATGGCACTCAAAAATGAAACAGGAAGTACAGATAATCTTGAAACAGCAAACATGAAAGAGTACAGATTCCTTACATGCATTAACTAAGCAGTAGTTTTATTGAGTTATGGTGGTCTTTGCCGGCCACAGCACCTGAGTCTGGGATCACACATGCCGCATCCCTGTTGGTGGTCTTGACGCTTTTCATGAATGCCTCCTTCCTTGCCGCTGCCAAGTAGTCACACGTGGCCACATGACGTCGTTGCTGATGTGGCGGAGGCCTCTGAGATCAGGCCTAGTGAGGGTTGGTGGTATCCAGCACTCGGAGTCAATTCGGCTCACCAAGAACTGTATTTGGCATCTTAAGTGCTTCAAAGGGGGATTGTTGTGCAGAGTCGCTGCATTGCCTTGTAGCCTCACTTGAACAGGGCTGAGGTCGCTGGCTTCCCTCATAATTCCTGTGTCACAGGCAGCCCTATTAAACTTCTGCCACTCGCGTCGCCAGAGCGTGTGCTTGTGGTGCAGCCTTACAGTGCCCAGCCCACGTACACAATGCTCGCTCATCCTTCTCCTCATCTTGCTTCATAGCTCGGTTCATGTACCTACTCGAGCATTATTTCTGCGCGGTCTTCTTTGCTTTTAAAGGGCTGTTACTCATGATAGCCGTGCTGAACAGCTTCACTGGTTATCCACCTTCGCAGAGTGGATTAGTTTCTCCATCTTTTTTTTTTCTTTCTTAGTCCAAGTCTCTTGCAGGGTGTCTACCAACCTGGAAAACTTGGAAAAGTCAGGGAATTCGGACCCTTCTGGAAAAGTCATGAAAAAGTTGGGGAATTTCTGAAAGACCTGGCCAGGTCATGGAAACTGACAGCAGTTTCCATGACCATTTTCCATGTTTTTTGGCTCTGCTTGAAGGCCATGTGGTTTGGTCTAAGCTAGAACTGCCCTGCATTTTATTATTATTATTATTATTATTATTATTATTATTATTATTATTATTATTATTATTATTATTATTATTATTATTATTGGTGATGCAACAGCAAACGTGTGTGGCCGACACAAAAATAAGCACTAACATTGATCAAAGCTCAAAGAATTTTTTTTAACTGCAACTACAGTGAGCTGCTAAAAAAAGCTGTGAAAAAAAAAACAGTTCATAAACGTTGCTTCTTAGTGTAAACGCGTAAGAATACACTGACCCTTGAAACACGAAGTTTACTGATGTTTTGGCACCCTATATTGGAGAAAGCCTTGTTCACAATAAATGCCATCAGAAAGGCACAGCGTACTCCGCCTAAATATGTGACGTAAGCAGTGAGAGTGAAATGTCAGAAGCGTCCCATCACTGCTATTCAGTGTATGCACACTCGTCTGTATCTGGGCTTCAGGTGCAGACATGATCCAAGCTTCTTTTATATGCGGACTATTTTATAGTCGCACCTACTCACAAATCCGTTGTTGACGATGGTGCCTACAACCCTACTCACATGCTTGGGTCTCGCGTCTCGTGCCGTATGCTCGTGCCTCAAGCCAACTGTTGCTCCCCCTTCTCTCTCCTCGCAAGGCAGTGTCTGCTAGTGGAAACTGAATGCTCGCGCTGCACATGCGTTCACTAGCGACCCCGTATTATGTAGGCACTGGATTAAGCGTTCGTAATTCAGTCAAGGGTGTCTTTACTCTGCTTTCGCTTGACTTGACGCTTTTCTGAACTCGAGTAGATGCAATGGAAGCAACAGTACCTTCAACCAGTAGTGGGGCACAATCCAACATCATTGTCTCACCATTGTTGAAGGCAACGCTTTTCTGTCAATCAATAAATATTAATGATAAAGACGAAACAACAATTAAGCATTCCCAAACCATACTCAATTACGCAACATTCACAAGATACCCCCACCACTCTGCGACACGTTTAGAGTCCCCTCAAGAAGATGCGCGTTTCTCTTTGCCCAGAACACACGGGTTGGACCAGTCTATTTGGTGGTCTGTAGATTCTGCATGTTCAGTGAGGGCAGACGAGGTCATGCGTTTTCGTGGTGCCATATTTGTGTTGCTTAACCTTTTTCTTGAAATCACCAGTTTCACTGGTGTACTGGTTGTCACAATTGTGGCAGCCAACTTGACATTCACATTGACGAAAGCATTCCTCAGCTTCCTTCTTGGTACATGCACTATTTTAATGCATGTCGCTTCTACATGTCACATGGTATATCTGACTTTCAAACCAAAACATTACTCACATCTGTAAATTTATGCATGTTCATCTGTGCCACGATTTTGGCTCTGCTTGAAGGCCATGTGGTTTGGTCTAAGCTAGAACTGCCCTGCATTTTATTATTATTATTATTATTATTATTATTATTATTATTATTATTATTATTATTATTATTATTGGTGATGCAACAGCAAACGTCCTCAGCTATGCAATTATTGCTGGTGGCTCATGCTTCAAGGGTACCACTTGTGTAACTGCAGCTAAATTTCTTATTTCAGTTTGGTGAGATTGTGTAAATAATTCTGCAAATATTCTTTAGCGTGACTTCCACAGAAGGGTATGTAAATCAAGGTAACGTGCTGACATCTGTGCTTCATCTGTGGAATCGAGGTAGGTGTTGCACCGTGACAGAATCCTTCTTGCAACCACATATTCAAACGTCGGCGCTTTAAACGCTGTCCTCAGCTTTCACTGCCGCCATCCGAGGTCTGTTGCATTTCAAGCGTCAGAGCCCAGAGACACAAAATACAAACATTCGTGTGCTCATTGGGAAAAAAAAAATAATTTTGAAGTACGTTTCTGTGCTTGCAACGTTGTCGTTACTCGCTGTCAAGGCAATGTACACAGAATACTCGAGTAGTAGTTATTCATTTTTTTTGCTGAAAAGTATATTTTAGAGGTGCGCAAATTACGCGGGGGCACAAATCGGTAGTAAATGTAGCAATCCAGATCGAATCAGATCTAATCCAATCCACATTCTAAATAGTTGAGTCAATGAATGCTGCAGTTCAGGTCAATGTAATTCAATTCAATCCAATCCAAATCCTAAGCAGTGTGCGCTATAGTCATTATAGTGTCGCGGAGTTGTTACGTGGACAAATGAAGGAGGCTGCGGGTCAAATAATAAACTGTTTATTTGGGCGAACCTGTGTCGGTAAACGGGAAGTTTTGCACTGATAGCGGCGAACAGAGCGTCGTCCGACGATCAACTGACAAGCGTCGAAGCGCATAGGCATTTATACACTTGCCATCGATCGTTCTAGCGTTATCGCTAGCGGTGACGTAGGTTCCACAATAATATGAAACGTTCACGAAGTGGGCGTAATCTCAACAAAAGGATCAACTCCCTCAAAGCTTTTTGAACATCGTAGACGCGGCTTGCACTGATTGTAGTGTAACAGTGTGATAACAAAACTTTAGGAAAGGAACGTGGCAATAGTAAACTACATTACACTCCTGTTTACTCTGTTTTGTAAGCCTAGATGACTATAGCTGTACGAACTATGACCTCTCAATTAAAGACCACTCCCATTGCAGGTGCTCCCTGTGTCCAAAGGTATTTGGCACAGCCCGAGACATGGGCATCCATGTGCGCCGACACGAGGGTGTCAAGCCATACACCTGTAAGGACTGCAACAAGGCCTTCTGCACTCCTTTCGAGCTGGACCAACATGTCCGCACACACACAGGCGAGCGTCCTTTCAAGTGTCCAACATGTGCATGTGCGTTCGCCACATTGTCCACATTGCTCCGACATAGCAACACACACCGCCGGTCCAACTCTGTGATGTACCGTTGCAGCGTATGCCCCTCGCTTTTCCGGTATGCTGTCACTTGTGCTGCACACGAACGAACTCATCGAGCTGACTGCACACACCGTTGCAAAACGTGCAACAGAGTCTTCCCGCGGGCATTTAATCTGAAGCGCCACATGAGGCTGCACGACAGCGATGAGCCTCACGTCTGTAAGATGTGCGAACGCTCCTTCTACAAAAAGGAACATTTCAGCATGCACTTGCAGAGCTGTGGTAAGTTTCGTAAATGTGAAACCTGCGGGAAGGGATTTCTAGAAGAGGCTCAGTTGAAAGCGCACATTGCCAGCCAGCATGACTTGGCTACTGAGCCATTGGAAGAAGCCCGACTGGGTGACTTATTGTATGAGCAGGCACCTGCTGATGACGAGTCAAGTAGTGAGGATGGTAGTTGTTCGAATGACCTGCTCAGCGCTGACCAAATGACAACAAACTCAGGATGGAGTGTTCGCCTGAGAGTGCGGGGCAAAACAAATGCCCCTAAGGCTCCTGCGAGACGTCATCAACATGACCTCAGGTATGGCATAGTGCCTTCCCAAAACCTGCAGTGTAGCAGCACAAGGTCACTACCACAAAAGCATGTCACTGGGGAATGTGGGACAGATGAGGCAAGCAAGAGCCCTGGCAAAGCTGCAGATGGCACACAAGATACAAGCATTCCTATCTATGAGTGCCCGAGCTGTAACGATCGGTTTAAAGAGTGGGCCACCTTGAAAGCTCATGCAGCCGTTCGACACGAGCTCGTTCTCTCGTCGTCATCGTTCCAGTTTGCGTGCCACATCTGTGATAAAACCTTCAGGCAGAACAGCAACTTGAAAACCCATTTGAAATCGCATGATCGGGTGGTCCAGTTTGAGTGCGATATCTGTGGCATGGGCTTCACTTTGAAGCACCACTACAGACGGCACAGAAGTAACATACACTACAAAGACTGAGTGCAACAACAGCCCATTTAAAATGCAAGGTTATTCTTAGCAATATCAATTTTTATGAAGACTTGTCTACCAAAATTAAAATTTGAGCTTTTTGTGTCACTGCTAGACTGTGATGCAGGTTCTTCTTACTGCTTTGTCTTTCCTGATGTGAGCCTCAAAGAGTCTTATTAATAAGGACAAAGCCGTCCGCTTCACAAACAACACACAAACATTTAATCAAGAATGAAAGGCGAAAAACCAACACAAACTACAAGAAAATCAATACTTGGCTAAGAGTTAGTTTTAGAAGGAAAAAAAATATCTAACGTCCCCAAAATTTAGGCACAAAGGCAAAGCTGCATGATACAGACTGTCTCTGACGCAGAGATTCGGCAGAGCAAGAAAGATCGCAAGCTCTGTCTCGCCAAAATGTTGCGGCTTCTGTGGTGGTGTTAACAGATGCTTCCTGGTAGGGATGATGGAACAGGGTTTGCTCGGGATGCATTTGGCGATCCAGATTCGTCCGATGAGGTGGCCGGTGCAAGGCTCAGGCCCGTGGCCCAACTGCCATTGCTACACCTGCACCAGAATCTGCAGACTTTGGTCTCAAACACCGTGGCAGCTCGCACTCCCTCGAAGGCTCTTTCCGGAAGCCCAAGCCAGGTGAAGTCCAGAAGACTCGGGTTCATCACCTGACTGCCCATCTTCAGCTCCCAGCCACGGCCTTCTTCTCGCCTTGTTCACCTCGAACTGTCAGCTCTCTTGCCCTTCAGGTTTTGCTTACCCTGAGACACACTTGTCTCATCCCGATTAGCTTTTTAGAACTGCGTGGTGACGAGCTTCTGGCTCTTGTTTTTTTCATGATTTTAATGCTTGTGCTCCGCGCTCTCACACCCACTAGTCCTCGACGTCGTCGTTGCTGTTTAGGCGACGCGGTGCTGACAGGCTTTTTTTAGTTTCGGGCACTTTTGAAACATTCATGTAACACCCATAACTCTCATCACACAGGCCAATCAGTAACTATATTTTATATAAGAACATGCAGTGTTTGGATGTCTTTTAGTTCTTGGTTGACTTGGAATAAGTCACAGTGTATATATATATATATATATATATATATATATATATATATATATATATATATATATATATATATATATATATATATTCTGAAAGCAAGATGTTTTCTCTGCATAGAGTTGCATGGTAAATGAATATATCGCAATAATTATGCATGAGAAGTGCATGCTATAAACAATGGGTGTTCTGAACTCATTTGAACAAAAACGTGGAAGTTGCTCGAGTTGAACACGATAGCCTAACCGGGCCTCCCGCACGTATCACCATCGCAAGTGCTAGCCTGGCATCGGTTCTCGATGCATGCCTCAACCGTGCCATAAAGAAACAAATGCCTTTGTGTGTGACATTGGTCATTTTACATTATCCTAGAATGTCCACTGCAGGCACAGCTCCTAAGTGCCCACTATGCCATAAATAATCCTTTTGTGAATCAGCAAGGGTCTCGCTGCACGCTCATAAAACAACACGCGAACCTGCTCAGCTGTTTACTTTGTTCATGGTTCTGCTGATGAAGATGATTAAAAATTCGGCACAGAAGCAAGAATGAAGACAAAGATAGAAAAAAGTGATATGGACAAGTGCACTTCGTCATTCGTCTTCTTCCTTCTGTGCCTACGAATTGCATCTCAGCTATGCACCAACTAAGCCGACTGCAGACGTTATTGATGATTGAGTGTCTGAGTGCATTGTAGTGGGTGTGCCTGTAAAACACCCACTTGTTGCACAGTTGACATGTTTTGATGCTTGGTGCGCTCCTGCCATGCAATATTGCATGCATTAAGGAGACTCGTTCCGCTGCATGACATTCATACTATAGCGTTTCTTTTTCAAAGCAGCTTTAAGCAAGCATGGCTCTGTGGTAGAACATCTGCTTGCCACACAGACAGGCTGGCATCAATTCACACTCGAACGGGAGATTTTTATTAAGTATTGTTATTTGCATCTTGACTTTTCTATTGCATCAAGATGACGTTTCACTGACAACTGCGACGCTGACACCGCAATTTCTGCAAAATAAGCTCTTTAATGCTGCTGTGTTAAGATTTTGTATATAGAACATTCATGAGTGAGACATGTCAAGCTGGAATTTCAGTTGTAAATGTTCAAAGTACTACTCTTTTTGTGTCAACTTTTTCAAATGAGTTTAGAGCATCCATCGTTGCTTTAGTTATTGCCGTGTATTTCTTGGCAAATCAAAGGCATTTTGACCATTTCCGTCTATGTATTCGTCCATCCACTCACATCTTGGTTCCCTCCTGGTCACTTAGCATAGGAGGATTCACGTGATTGACTAGTGAGGATGAGAATGATATGACATGCCTGTCTGCATGCATTATGAAACGTTTCTTTTTTTGTTTATATTGGCTGTTCTGTTCACATCTACGTGTGATCTAATCTGTATCAACTAAGAAACAACAAAATTAGATGCTGAAAATTTTTAAAAAATTTTGCATGGGTTACAGAAAGATGTTTTTCTTTGTTATAGTTGGCAATTTTGTTGTGGTGGACATTGCTTAAAAGTATGCTGCAATGACTGTTGACCAGCTAACGCGTGGTACAGATGGTGAGTCAATGTATTACACTAATGGTACCCGTGGTTGTCTATCTTCAGTTGTGGTGGTGGTGGTGCTTGTGTTTAATTTGTGGTAGCAATAGTGGCTAACTGCTTTATAAGTTCTATAAAGTTTAATTATAAGTTTAAGTATAAGTTTAATTACGTAGTAGTGTCCTTATTGTAACATGAATGGCATTGCCTTCTACATATCATTTAGGTGCCAGCGCAATTGATTTGCTTGATATGTGCACAATATGGGAACAACTATGCAATTTTATGCAATAACTATGCAATTTATTTTCATTTTGTCTGCATCTCAGTTTTCTGCTATTGAATTTGTGATGCCAAGTGATAACATGGGACCAGGCTTTGTCAAGCTGCTAGGAAGCAGCTTTCTCCCACTACTCCTTTTCTCTTCTTGAAATGAATAAATTTTTTATTGTTTTATTGAACATCCAGAAAATCGAAATAAAGTGTGGTGGTTCAGAAAAAGCATTCAAACATGGGTGCTTATTCTTTGCTTTGTTTCAAGTATAGAGAACTATCAGTGGAACCATACATAGTACCTAATCAAAGGTGCTTTATGTAACAGACGTAGCAGATTTTAAGGTGCAAGCCTCCACTGCCAAATGAGACACTGGCTTTGAAAAATGCAGCATGTGGTGCAGAGGCTCATGGGACCTTAATAGAAATTGCATAATACAGATTGAGGGTTCAAGCCAGAACCTATAACGAAGCTGTTCTACATGGCAGTAAAGCGTCATGCTTCAGATCCATGCAAGTGCGTGAAACTGCTTGGGAAAAACTTGGACCATCTTCCCGAAAGGAACCCTGATGGGATGCAAAGCAGCAGCATTGCACACGGATGGCATCATGAGTTGAATGGCGCTAACACAAGGGCGCTGGAAGACCTATGAACGCTGGAAGATCCGTTTGAACTGATGGCTTGCATAGGTCTTGTAGGTGACGTGTACAGACATGTTTAAATGCATACGTTAGACGTGCGTCAGGTTTATTGCCTGTGAACAAGTGAGTCGGCAGTGTAGCGAGCGGCGGTCGCTGCAGGAGTTGCAGGAGAATGAATGAGGCGGCAGCTGCGGGCGCCGTGGCGAGCCAACACCCTGGGCGAGCGCGTGGCAGGCAATGGAAACAGTAATGTCGGTGCACACTGCAAGGCCAGCGTGACATCAACGGGCAGCAGCAATGTGACCTACTTAGAACCGCGCGAACAGCTGCGGCACTCAGTACAACTCAGGCAGTCAGAACAGCATTAAACAGGCTAGTCAAAGAACTTCTTCGCATCTAAAAAACCTTATCCAGTTATAATGTTGGGCAAAAAGCCATGTTTACAAATTTAACAGTGTGTAGGGGAAGGGCAGAATTGCATAGAGTATTGCACCGTGTAAATTGCTTGAGAGACAGGTATTTGTAAAGAGAAGGGCTTAAGTACTGGTCATCCTTAGATCTTGCATCAACAAAGCTGCTGACTTTAAAAAGCAGCTTCTGGTACTGAAACTCGAGTGACCTCTCAAGCTGTGATGTCTATGATGGCTTTTTCCTTCGAGTCTCTTTGGGCGAATGTACAAGGGAACCTGTAAGTTTTCACTTGCAAGAAAAAAAAGCCGAACGGCAGAAAGGCAACTCTACACACAAAGTCCTCTGATGTGAAGGGAGTACTGACCATGGTGAGCAGGAGCACTTAGCCAACAATTAATTATGAAAGGCAATAAGTAGTCTTTTTTGGAACACTTCGACGCAAAAATTTTGGTCTGTTCATCTGTCTGTCGACTTGTCCATTTGTCACCTAGAATGTTTTTTCTCTTTACCTTCTATTCTGTTTGCCTTTAATTTCGAAATCCAATAACATTTGCAGTGCCCACCAATATTGCTCTGGCTTCTGTGTTTATAATTGTGCGTAGTATCGATCAAAAAGTGAATGCGGCACATATTTGAGACAGGACATCAACACTTCAATATACTGTGGTGTGTTTTTTATACTATAATCGTCATACATAAGTAATTTTAAGGAACATAGCGCTTATTACACTAAGCTGACAATGCAACGCTATGTGCGAAAAGGTAGGTGTTTCCTGCATTTTGCTAAGACGGTGGCACCTACCCTCTGCGCGCATAGGGGCGGTTTAACGCAGCGCCTCTAGAATCTTATTCACTCTCTTCATAAGAAAGACTATCATAATTCGATGACATTTGCAGTAAAACATGCAGATATGGGGCCAATATTTGCACAAATGATTATTGAAAACGTATTTCTTATGGAAGTGTCCTAAAGCCTCTGGATCGGCGCGTCTGCCATGGAGACGCATGGCGCCAGGCAAAATTCGGCAAACACTCATTCTAAGCATGATGAGAATTAAAGGGTCTGTAGCCCCTTTTGCATTTCACAAAACTTTTGAGAGCATTCTTCCAGTGGTAAGCCCAGTGATGCATGAAGATGCATTCTAATGGACTGGTAATTATGAAAAATAACAGACATTTATGCCAAAGAAAGTATTGGCCGCGAGATCGAGCAGAGTCTCCGCGAGTGTAACCGCTTCTACGTATGCCTGAAATGACGTACAAAAACACTTGGTCATGCTCAGCTGCTAATGCATTTTAATAAGATCGGCGAGTGCAACTTTTTAGAGTGCTGTTTATTGTCGTCGTACCCTTCATTCACCAAAATAATATCAGAGTGGGTGCCGCTCTGTTTCAAGCACATCGCAAAATGCTCTTGGCATGTTCCTAAATACGAGGACTAATGATCGGTAGACAAATGCAACTACACTTGCACACTGTTGGTAAGTGTACAACTACAGCATTGTAGTTTATCGATCGTGCGAGGAGCCTTAGTTGTGTTTATCTGACCATGGTACTGCTACATCAAAATATTACTATCACATACACTGTGACACATCGGTACTTAAACTGTACTTATAACGGAGTAACGCACAACGAAGTGCTTAGATTTAAGAACACTTTAAAGAGCCCAGATGTTGAAAAAATTCAGACAGCATGCTTTATATAAAAGGTCGTGTAACTTCACTGAGAATTTCATCTTTTTTACATTTTCAGCGCTTGTGTGGCATTGATAGTGACCGATTGAAGGCAGTGGTCATTTTTTCTTAGAAAGAAAAAGACATGTTTGGCTCATTAACCAGACCTCTGTTGTAACACTGTCATGCACATAATCCATCGATGAAAGCTTTCTTCTGAACTCTTACATAAGGTCTTGATATTTTTACTGGTGCAAGACCATCAGTGTACATGCGGTACACGCAATGTGGTGCAAAGCCCCATCAGCCACTAAGCTTTCCTGACTAGACTTATCAACTGTCCGACATTTCATGGTGAACAGAATGAGAGAAAAAAAAGGTTATGCGTTTAAAGTGCGGACGGTGGTACTGAACTAATCGCACAGATATGTGGGCTTTCTTTGATCTTTCTTTCTTTCTTTTTTTGTAGTATGCAGATGACAAAGATGTAAATAAATAGTTTAGTCACGCTACAGCAGTGCGTTGCAGGCAGAACACAAGCTGACCATGAACAAACAACACAGCAAAGACATGATTTAATGCGAAAGCGCACAACAGTCAGCCCGGGTGAGCATTCCTTTGAAAGGCACAATGCGCTTTACTCGCTCGTGATGGTAACGTCGCATAGTCATTGTGCACCGAATCATTAGAGAAGAGTGTAGATATTAACAGAAAACTGTAGTTAACGCATGTTATCCGCTGACAATCGGCTTGGACCGCACGCAACGAAGCGCCGCTGCCTGTATTTGTATATGCACCGCCTATTCACACTTGCGCGGGGACGGTGTTGCCACCAATAGCCTGATTTCGCCGTGAATAAAAGATATAAGTAATTGTTCACATTCACAATACAATTAGTTATATCTCCTATGCTTTCTTTGGCATAATTCAATAGGTGTGCTTCAACTCTACTTACTCGAAAGACTTTCTTGAAACACTTGATAGATACTATCTACTGCTGGGATTCATCAACGATTCCACTCCTTAAGAACAATGCAGGTGAACTCACTGTGGCAAATTAGGCAGTGATATAAAAACAAAGACTGCTTAAAATCTTACTGTATTGCAGTTAGTAAAGTGAAAAAGAAATATTTTGCCACTGGTCTGTCTACACTTTTGCACAATGACCCCAGAAAGTGCTGGCGTACCATTTCGCCCGATTGTGGCAGTGACTTGGTTGCATTATATAACGCTGATAATGTTTCTGTGTCTACATCTGAATGTGCTTCAACCTTCTATTCATTTTTTTTTGCTCCATCTTTACAAATCAAGACTTTTCATTGGTTCCCTGCATCTCTTATCTTCAGCACTGCTTCCTGCTTCCTATCAGTGTTAATGTCCAAGGCATATCTAAACTTACAAGTGGGTCTAAAGTTGTCTACATTGTGTGGTGTCGACAATACTGATTCTAAGGTACTTAAAAACACATCCACTTCAGTCAAATTTTTTTTCACATTTTCAAACAGCCTTTATTCACTGGTCAACTTCCCATCAAATGGAAGACTGCAAAGGTCATTCCGATATTTAAAGACGGCAACAAACACTCCCCCAGTAACTGTCCCCCATCTCAACAACATGCATCTCTTGCCAGCTACTTGAACACATCATCGCCTCCCATATTTACAGTCATCTCGAGTCTAATAACTTCTTCTTTGTAAATCAACATTTTGGAAAACATTATCGTGTGCTACCAAATTGTTCGAATTTACGTTGGATTTATATGACTGTACGAATAATAATAAACATATTGCTTGCATCTTTCTATACTTTGACAGAGTTTCCCACGGTCGTCAGAAACATTCGACAGAGTTGTTCACTGTCACCTAATAGCTAAGCTATCGACACTTAGACTTATCAGCATTATCTTGGCTCCACAATTTTTCATCTAATTGACAGCAGTTCACATTTGTCAATAAATCCAGCTCATCTACTTCATTTGTCTAATCAGGTATGCCCCAGGGTAGAGTATTAGGCCCTCTTCTTTTTCAGATTTATTTTAATGACTTGCCTCATCACAGCTCTCCTTTAATTAGTCATTTTGCGAATGATTGCTTAGTGTATAGGGCTATTAACTCTAAAGAATGCCTTGTAAGTTTACAAGTGAACCTCGACCTAGTTATTCAGTGGTATGATTGCTGGCAAATGACTTGACACATTGAAGTGCTGCGTACTTTCTTTCACCTGTAAAAAATTGGTTTTTTTCTTTTCTTTACACTATCTGTTTCGCTGAAATTCCCGTTCACAAATATCTCAGCATTTATCTTTGTTCCAATCTTGCGTAAAGCAGTCACAACGTAAAGGTACGTGCGAAAGCTAACAGAACTCTGGGATTTTGGCCTTGAATTTGGCATCATTCCCCATCTTACATTCGGCATCAAGCCTATCAAACCTTTGTGCACCCTCAATTGAAATATGCTCCATCGATCTGGTCTCCTCACGAATAAAACCTAGTAGATGAAATGGAATTCATTCAAGATTGCACGGCCCGCTTCATAACCTCAAAGTACAATTGGTGTTCCAGCATCACCCAAATCAAACATGATATTGCCCTTCCTAACTTGAATTCCCACTGCTCTCACCCTTTTATGCCTCTTCCATAAGCACCATTACTTTTCGTGGAACAGTCATCTCCCGATTTCAATTCCTTAGCGTACATGTCGCTGTCTTCATAATCATCTCAGTTTCAGACTCTTTTTCGGCCATGTGCAGTCATTCAGTTATTCTGCTTTGCTGTGCACCATCACACTTTGGAATAGTCTTCCTGGTGAAATTGTTTCATTAAGGCACCGTGTGAAACTTCCTGAGCATTTGCAAGTTTATTTCGTCCCTTGTTTTTTTGTATACAGATGTGTTTTTCATTTTATATTTTACTGCATTGTGTTATAGCGTTTGTTCTTTTCCCCTCCATTGCATTATTTTCTTCGTTTTTCACTTGATGTAGTTTTTTTATGCTATAGTTGTTGAGATTTCTCTATAAACCCCCCCCCCCCCCACTCAATGTTTTTTGTGGCCTGTAGAGTGCCATGAACAAAAAAAAAAAGCAAACTTCTAGTGGGATACCCGTTATCAGAAAGCATTAATCAGGAGCAAGAAGTTCTGCCCAGTGAGGGGCGGGAAGGGTCAGAATTGCGGTGTATCAAAGTGGGTGGGGAGGAGGAGCTATTCTCATAGCAACTGCAATGGAGAGGGCAAGGCAGTGGGTGGCTCTTGAGTGGAGAGTTGCTGAGAAGACCTGCCATGGGTGCGAGTCCTGTCAGAGGTTGTCAAGAGAAAATCAAAAGCTGCTTCAGCTTTCATTGTGGCAGTGTTTAGCATATCTGCAGCAGACAGCATCAAGGCAGTTGGCATACCGGAGCTTACCCACAGCAACAGTGAAAAATTAGGGAACCTTTAAGGTTTGCTTTTAAGAGCTCAATACGACAACGACATCAACAGGCACACATACACAGTGACCACACACACACACAGTCATTATCACAAACCCAATCACCAGCCTGCTTTTGCTTGTCAGCAGAGACCTAAGCAGCCAAGCCAAAATGCAAACGCCCTCTGGCTGCCATGTTTACTTATTTATTTATTTATTTCACGATACTGCTGGCCAAGTTGGCCCAGGCAGGAGTGGGTTTACAAAATCAAGGAGAACAGAAGAAAAATAATTGATAACAAGACAGTGTCAATACAATGCAATACTCTCACAATGAATTATATAGCAGTCTCAGTGATTCAATATTCAACATAACAGGTGTTGCTCAAGGGCTTCATCAAAATAGTCTGTCTCGAAAATAAACTCGGGCAGATCTTTCCAATCCGAAACACTGCAGGAGAAAAAACTCTGTTTAAATGTCTCTGTTTTGGCAAAAATGTGTTTAAGGGTGTGTTTATGAGAATTGAGCATTGTTCTGGCTGTAATGGCCGTCAAATATGAGGGTGAAGACGTATCAAGCTTACCGCTTAAAATATTACGCAAGAACCTAAGTCGAGTTATTTTTCTGCAGATAGCTAGGGGGGAGTATTGTAAGCTTTCATGAGTTGGAGTTGGGGAATCTATCCTTTTGTATTTAATAAATGTAAATCTAATTGCTTTCTTTTGTAGTGCTTCTAAGCTTTGTATATCCTTTTTTGTGTAAAGATCCTACACCACAGATGCATACTCCTAATTAGGTTTGATAATAGCAATATTCTCTTGAATTTTAACATTCACAGTAGCTTTTGCAAGCTTCCTTTTTAAAGAACACAGTTTCCGAAATGCAGTAGTACAGATTGATGAATTGTGTGCCCGCCACATCATGTCATGTGAAATGGTGACACCCAAATACCTATACTATAATATAATACTATAAACATTGACAAAACTGTATTTATGTTCATTACCAACAAGATGTCTAAGTTTGATTTTCAATATCATTTTAATAATGTGCCGCTACGAAGAGTTAACCAGTACAAATACCTTGGTATCACAATTTCGTCTGATCTTAGCTGGACAGAGCACGTGCGTCAAGTGTCCAAAAAAGTGATGAGCAAATTATTTTTTTACTAAACGGGTCCTGTCATTCGCCACACATGAAACGAAGCTTGTTGCTTATGTCACATTTGTCCGCCCGGTCTTAGAATATGCAAATATTGTGTGGTCCCCTCACACTGTGAGTAATATCGCTTTACTGGAAAGGGTTCAGCGGAAAGCAGTGCGCTTTATCTTCAACAGATACGGGCGCAACGACTCACCTACTGCTCTATTACACCGTGCTGGTCTAGCCACCCTTGACAGTCGTGCAAAGGTTTTGCGGCTTAAATTTGTTCATCTACTTTTACACAGGTCATTCCGCATAAACCCAGATCTTTACTTGAACTTTCGAGACACCAGACCTACGAGGCGAAGGCATGCATGGGAACTCGAAGAATACTCATTTAGTAATAATACTTTTGAAGAGGGGTTTATTGGCACAAGTAGTACTTGCACAGCAGGTCTATTGATGCGGAAAGCGGGCGGCAGCAACGGACTCGGGAATCACAGCACTCGGGGCAAACGCTCGCGCTTGGTTCTTCTCGCAAAAGGCGTGACCCACCGCGGCACAAAATCTTCTTCCTCTCTACACTTTTTCCTATTCGTTCTTCCCGCGCGTAATTCGAGAATGGAACGCACTGAATCCAGTCATTACACAGCAGCCAACATAACAGAACTTTATTAAACTAATTGAAGGTACTGATCTGTTCTAACCTAGTTTGCATTTACAGTGATCACCTGTTTTTCTTCACGCAGTCCTTCCTGTTTCCAATTGTCATACCAAAGCACTTGTCTGCATATATTTATTGTTTATTACGGTTCCTTGATAACAACACCCGATATGTGTTTTCTTCTTTCTGTGCCTCGTTTCTTCTCGACTCCTGTTTCTTTGTTGGTGTACCATTGGTGTACTTTGTACTTGGTTATCGTTCAAATAACTATGTATGATTGTTCTATGCCGTTCTGCTGTGTTCCGTGATTATGTGTTATTTATTTTTTCAGATTTTTCTTGTTTCAAAGGTTGAAAGTTGTGACGGTGATGCTCACCCCTGTAATAATCTTCATGGGGGATTGACAGTATTCTGTAAATAAAGTAAATAACTATTGGGTCGCTGATTCAACGGGAAGACCATGGATATCGTAGGTGAATACACTGGAATTTGTTTTTCACGATACATTCATGAGCAGTGTTTTATCAACATTTAATTCCATGTCTCACATTGTCTACAAACATTTGATGTCGTGAAAAGTTTGCTTTAAAAGGTTGTAATCTTCAGAGCAAGTTATTTCCCTAAATACAACACAGTCATCCGCAAAGAGTTTAATAGACACTGAGTCAGGAATTTTTTGCACTTGATCATTTACATATATAAGAAATAATAGTAGCCCCAACACACTTCCTTGCGGCACACCAGAAGTAACATTGAGCATCCTTGATGCACTGGATTTAAATTCAACCAACTGCTTTCTATCAGTCAAATAAGCTTCAACCCATTTAATAATATAAAGCGGCAACCCTATATTATGTAACTTCAGAAGTAATTTACTATGCGGAACCTTACCAAACGCCTTGAAAAAATCAAGTAGTAGTATATCAGTCTGCCCCGATCGATCCAGTGCTGCGCTAAGTTATTGGATAGTTGTTACCAACTGCGTTGTTGTTGCCTGCTATGTCGTTGCATGCTGCAGCTTAGTGCACTCCCCAAGTAATCTGTGATTGATTACTCATGGTCAAAATCATTGATGCATGGTCAAAATCTTTGATGCTCACTTCATTTGTAAGCGAATGGACCACAGGACATTGCTCAGGCCAAGAAAAAACAATAAGTTATGGTCAGACACTCCATGTTCAATATTAACAACACCACTTGAAAAGATATCGCTTACAAAAATTAAGTTCAATACAGCACTGTTTCATGAAAGTCCGCAGGTAATTTGTTCAAGGTTCGAAGCAAACATTGCATCTAAGATAATATCGCTCAATTTAGATTGGCTGTCAGCTAAACTGCTTCATTTAATAGCTGGAAGGTTGAAGTCCCCTGTAATGATGTGTCATGTGCGGTTCAAAATAAGATGGTCATGCAGTTCTTCAAGAAAAGAATCTGGTACTTCTGGGGCTTCATAAACAACACAAAGCATAAAGGTAGAATTGTTTACAGTGACATTTAAGAACAGGCTTCGTTGTCTGCAATCTAATTTATCAAACATACATCGATACCGAGCTCAGAAACAACAGCAACTCCCCCCCACATGTGCCTCAACTACGCCTGTGCATCTGATAGCCAGGGGGGGAATAATTTCGTCATCACGTACGCCATCATGTAATCAAGTCTCAGTGACAACAACCACACGAGAGGCGCAAGTGGAAAGCATTTGTTCTAATTTGTCTACATTATTCACGATGCTTCTGGCATTGAAAGTGAACACACATATGTCTTTAGGGGCAGACTGAAATCTCCGCTGTTTGTGTAGGATCTTTCCCCAATCCAACAAGAACACGTGTGTTTGAAACATCCTCCCATGCATGGAACTGTGAATCAACATGCAGCTTATCTTTTACCTGCACAACCTTCTTCCCTTCCTCTTTTTCGGTTTTCTCGCTTTGCCATAGCAATTTTCGTTTCCTTAGTGTTTCAGCAGAGAAGTCAATTTGCACGAACATTTGGGTCCCCTTCAGCTTTTTGCAGTTTTGTAGTACTTGTTTTTTCATATAATTTGAAAAAACAAGATTATAGGTCACTTCCCAGGATGTATTTTAGCAAGAGACAGAAATTTTATGCCCGGCTTATCCTCAAACACCTCCTTGATTACTGTCTGCCGTAGAACATCTTTTGTTTCAATCAGTCGTTCATCTATGCCAAACACTACCAGATTCGATATCTGACTACTGTCTTCCAGCTCTGCATTTTTTTTCTGCTGAAGGACTGTTTCTTTGATTTTTTTTTTCGACAGAATTATCAAGAGTTTCAAAATTATCTACTTTCCGTTCAATTTTTTTCATTCGTTCCAATTTGGCCATTGTGGTCAAGACACAGTGAACACATTTCTGGGCTGCCTCCAACCGCTTTCTAAGTTCTGCTAAATTATCCCTGATAGCCTGCTGGCCTTGTATCAGCACCTGGAAGATTTCAGTATTTGTAGGACCAGGGTTCAGTTCCACATCACCACAAAGTAACAGTGTGCACACACTGTAACACTCACATCCTAAAGCAAGCCAAGTTCGTCGGCACGGCACAACACCTCTCGCATTACTACGGTATGAGCATACACAACTAACCTGAAACAAGAATACGGGACCCATAGTGAGTGCTCCGCTTCTTGCGTTTTTGCCGTGCCTACTGAAGAATACAACTTGCAGTTGCTCTTTTATATGCGTTGAGCTGGTCGATGTCGTGCATGTGCTGCCGATGTCTTGTCGAAGACATGAGGTCCAGTTAATTTAAAAATTGGTGAAGCTGTCTTTTGTTCCCCAAGCACACTAAGCACCGGTACAATTCGGCGGTGTCCAAGAGGCAATGACAATCAGTAGTAGGGCCATTTGAAACAAGAAGACGGGACACATAGCTAGGGTTCCACTTCTTGCATTTTCGTCATGCCCACTCTCCACTTCTTGCATATTCACCGTGCATCTACTCATGACTTCTGCTCGCAATCAAAGACACCGATACCAGAATTTCCGCAAAACAGGCTTTTTAACTTTTTCATGTTAATAAGGGCAGCATTGTTGCACTTGGAAAATGTGGTAAAAAAGTCAATCGGGACCAGCACAGCAGCATGCAGTTGCCTAAAACGTCACTACTTTACCACTTGGGTACTTAGTGTACAGCACTAGACAAGGACTCAGTGGCAACCGATGAAGCATGTGTTACTCATCCGTTGTCACTCGACCATTCTCTTTTGTGAGCCTTCTATACTATGTAAACATTATCGCAAAATTACGTGAATTCACCTCACTGTATGTCTCGATGCACTGGCAGCAGGATAAACAAAGCTGCAAGGTGATCACACAACAGTCCAAGCCCCGAGTTTCAAGTTCCCAGTTCCATTCATAGTCGTAGTTGCTGGACTCGGCTGTGCCATCGATGGCACATCATATGATGCCTCGGCTTGCAGAAGTTGGCATGCTTGTGTTGATAGTAAGCAGACTCGGAACTGCGGATGGCATCAAGGAGGTCCTTGCCACAAGTGTCAGTGGTCTTGCTCTCCCAAAGGCTGTGAACGAAAATCCCTGCACATAACGGAGTTCGGAACACATACGTACATATACTTGAATACGCTCTGGTACATTCTAGCACACTGTAGGCATGCAGTCTGCAGAAAATCTCGCTCCATTGTGCATGGATCTTATTGGCACTGGTAGCACTAGCATCAGCTTGTCTAAGCCAACTATGAGTGAAACGGCAGTGACACGCACTCGACATCATGGAACAAAACGTCGAGGTCTGTCTCTGCTTGTGGGATGTTCACCTGCAAGCGAATAAGCACGTAGAAAATTCAGTAAGATGTGTGCTATCAAGTTGCCTGCACTGGCATGGCAACTTGAAATCAAATTCATGCTGAACTGCACAGCAATAAGAGATGTATTCATCAATGTAGCCAAGACCATAGGAGATCGTATTCAGGGCATGATACATAGGCTGATTAAAAAGAAAAAAAAAATTGTTGCTGCCTTGTTTTAATGGTGTCTAGCCTGAAGGTTGAGCAGAACTACCTAAATGGCCTTCTTCATTTTTTTCTATTTCTTTCTTCACTTCTCTTTCTTTTCTTTTTTTTTCTCCCTCTAGGTTTATTTTTTCTCTTTGTAATTGCATTACTATGCAAGTTTGCAAACACTTGCACTCTTACCAGCTTTTTGCCATGCACCTGTTTAACGAGGCATAATTACGCTAATATTGCTTGTATTTTTATTTGATTAAAGTCCCAGGCACCTAATATAACTGTACACTGCCTAAACAAAGAGGCAAATTCAAAATATTTATCCTAAAGCATTAGCGCTCATCAGTTCTCCAAACGTAGTACAATTCATAGATGCACGTGCGAGCTGAACCTGTCGCGTGGACTTATCGTTGTGTGCGAGAGTGGATGCCAAGAGTCGTCAGAGTCTAGCAAGTCAAGCTGACACTTTTTGGTGAGTGATGCGAACACGGCATTGCTTTTGTACCGTCTTTTTTGTATTTCTCCGCTTTCTAGAACTAGAAATAATTCTCTCCTTATCTTCTCATTCACTATTTATGTTATTAAGCTAACCGTCGATGCAATCACTAATATGTATAGCTGACTACCTGACTGAGGGACTGTCTACTCTTATATTTATTTACTAGAGTTTTAATTACCACAAATTTCAACAAAATAGGATACTTCCTTAAAGGTAGCGTCTGTCTATTCTTTAGCAGTTCGAAACTTCTCACGGTTAATTTTCATGCACTTCAACCACCCGCAACGCATACGCTCAACATAAGAATCACATAAAAGTATTGTTCGCTTAACAGGTGTGCGTAACTCGTCATTTGACAGGAAACGTCAAGGTAGGAGTGCGAGCTCACGAAATCAGCAAAACTCTGACATTGCCAACACTCTGAAGCCAACAATGTCAAAATCGAGAGAGATACGAAGAAGTTACAAGAGATCAAACGCAGGAAAAGAAGGGTCATTCAAGGCACTAATCCGGCCTAAGCTTGCAAGGTCAGAAGTTAGAAATCGTGCAGGGTGGTTTTTCTTTTTTTTTTCAGGAAAAATAGATTTTGAAATAGTTAATTGAAGTTCGAAGTTGGTAGGCGGTCATGTGGTAATCTACATTGCTAAGAAAGTGCAACCTGACGCTGAATCTCTTAACCTAACAATAAACAACACTCCTATTCAACAAGTTCCTTGTTTTAAATATTTAGGCGTCACTTTTGATGAACACTTACACTGGCATGAGCAAGTACAAAGTGTGTGCGCAAAGCTAGCCTATGGCTGCTATTCTCTAATAAAAGCTCGCCAATATTTTCCACAAGCTATACTCCGCACACTCTACTTTTCATTGTGTCATTGTCACATAGGTTACTGTCTGGAATCGTGGGGTGTGACGTACAACAGTTATCTAAAAACTCTTGAACGACTTCAAAAACGTACACTGAAAATCATAAGCCAAGGTGAATCAGTAAGTAATATTTTCCAATCACAACGCATTCTCTCGGTTCCGATGTTGCGTGACTACAAAATTGCTGTTTCAGTAAATAACATAATTAATAGAAATTCACCTTTGCCTGCTGATCTTTTTTCAATTCCTAAACGCAATACGCGACATGCTTCGAATGGTAATTTCAATCTGCCCAAATGTTTTAATGTTTACGGAGAAAGACTGATACAGTTTAGTGGAACAAAAATATGGAACACGGTCCCCCTAGAGATTAAAACGGCACGTAATTTCAGCATGGCATGTAAATCATTTTTTCTGTGGAGTCAAGACATGTAAGCATGTGTGTGTGATTCGATTTTCATTGTATTTTTTTAATAAGTGCCTATGTATAGAAACTAGCTGCAAGCTAATAAGTATGCATATCTGCAAGAAAAAATGTATTACTGTGTTATCTGTATCACATGATTGTTTTTTTTATGTTGTTACCTCAGAGCTGACCTGTACACTTTTTTATGTTGCACATTGTATTGGACCGTCCACTAGCCACTTTAGGCTATCGGTCCAAATAATCCCTGTAATTGCATATATCTATTTATGAAAATAAAGCTTCATTGATTGAAAAAAAAAAAAAAAACCAAGCCCCCTACTTGGAGATAGCTCAGCAGCCTATCATGCTATGACGAAATTCCGTTCGAACGGAGATGTCGGATCATTCCCAATTGTATATTTACTTGTATGCGTGAGGAACCAATATTAAAAAAAAAAGGTCTGGGGTGCGGCCTCACTGGCAACCAGCTGCCGGTAATGCACTCCTTTACCAGAGCAGAATTGGCCCCCCTAGTGCATACCTGGCCACAACGTCCCATGAACACAACTATTAGCGCTTGGCCCTCAGTCCTCAGTTGCTGCAAAGCAACTGGCCAAGGCAGCAGTCAGACCTGCAACGCAGCGGAGGGTGCTAAGAATCCCTGGGTACGGACAGGCTGCCATTAGAATCTGAAGTTGGCTCCCTTCAATGCTAGAATGCTATCTAGTGAGGCTAGTCTAGCTGTGCTATTCGAGGAATTATAGGGTGTTAAATAAGATGTAATAGGGCTCAGCGAAGTTAGGAGGACACGTGAGGCTTATAAAGTGCAGTAGAACAAAATATCCTATGCTACCGTGGATTAATCGACAGAAAAGAAGTAAGGGTGGGGTTTCTTATACACAAGATTATCTCTGGCAACATAGAGGAATACTGTAGTATCAGTGAGAGGATGGCAGGTATCGTAACTAAGTTTAACAAAAGGTACAAGATGAAGGCGGTACTGGCCTATGCACCGACATTGAACCATGATAATCATTTGGTTGAACACTTCTATGAAGACATAGAATTAACCATTAATAAAGTAAATACACAGTATACTATTCTTTTGGGCAACTTTAATGCCAAAGTAGTCAAGAAACAGTTTGGAAACCATGCAGACGGGGAATATGGCATCAGCACTAGAAATGCCAGAGGAGAGTTACTAGAAGACTTCACAGAACACAATAATTTGCGAATTTTGAATACAAGCAAAGACAAAAACTGATACGCAAAAAGTCAAATAATGAACTGGCAGTGAGAGAAAAATACAGGAATTCAGAGTTTCGCTTCAGAATCGATTCGAGACACTAAATGAGATTACTGACGTTAGCATTGACACAGTGAACAATAATCTTAGTAGTATCATCATGGAATGAGCAATTGAAGTTGGAGATACCGTCACTTGATAGGAAATCGGCAAACTATCTCGGGAGATGAAAGATCTTATTTAAACACGACAAATTATGAAAGCCTCAAATGCAACTGAGGAAATAGAGCTAGTGGAGCTTTTGAAGTTAATCAATAGGCGTAAGGTAGTCAACATCAGGAGCTATATAATCGAATCTCGATAATTCGAGCTCAAAGGGGCCCAAAAATTTGTTCGAAATTAAAAAGTTTGAAGTAATGAAAGCTAAATAAACGGAGGGCTCTCCATGCAGTGGCGCATGTGCATTGAACTAACACACGAGAGGGAAGTTTAGAAAAACTTACATTTATTCACAAATTACGGGACATCTGTTATTAATTGAAGTAATCGGGGTTTGCCATGCAGAGAGTCAATCAATTTCGCACGCAGATTGCAAAGCATTTCTTTTTCGGCTTCAGCATTCTCCTGGCAAAGGAAGTTGCGCGCGGAAATTCCAGCGCCAACACTTTCTAAAGAAGACGACAACAACGACTGCTGCGTAGCGCAGCCTCCTCTCCGCTACCCAGCCGCAGCATGGCCAGCACATGACGAGAAAGAAGGAGCGTCTCCACGCGGAGAGAAGCAGATCGGTATTTGAGTGAAAAACCAACACTCCACAGCAGCTTTCTTTTTTTTTTTTTCCTCCCTTCGCGTGCGTCGTTGAAAGAAGAAAGGTTACGTAGCAGGGAAGGGGAAAATGGAAGCGTGGCACCGGCGCATGAGAGACCCCCCCCCCCCCCCTCTCAAGGCACAGAGCCGTGCTTCCGCAAGGGGCAAAAGCTGCAGAAGATAGTGCCTTTTTCTTTTCCTTGAACCACACATTCATTCAATCCAACCCCGGCTTTCTTTTTCTTTTCTATCTCCCTTCGTGCGTAGCGTTGGAAATAGGAGGGTCTTTACATGGCAGGGACGGAAAAGAAGTGTGACACGGGCGCGTGGCAGATTGGCATTTGAGGGAGAGCAAACATTCCACCGCAGCTTTTTCTTTCCTTTTCATTTCCCTCGCGGGCAGCGTTGAGGTGTCGCAGGTGCCACCGCGGGATTGGGCGGGGTGCTGAGAGCGTTTTCGGAGTGTGGTATGTTCAAATTGATCGTCGGAAGAAATTGGGCGTTCAAATTACCGGGCGTTTTCGCCCTTTGGAATACACATAGTTTTGACGGGACCTCATCGCGAGTTCGAATTAGCCGGAAGTTCGAATTAAGTGTGTTCGAAATATTGAGACTCGACTGTAACATAGAAAGAATTGAGCATGCTGTAAAAAGCGGCATAAGTCGAAAAGCTGCGAAGGAAGAATTGTGCATAGGCAGAAATCGGGCTTATGCATTGAAGTACAAGGAAGGCAGTGTGATAACCAATATGAATAAGATAGTCGAGATAGCTGAGGAGTTCTACAGAGAGCTGTACAGAAGCCAAAACAACCAGGATGATATTGTGAAAAACAATAATGAACCAGGGGAATTCAACATCCTACCAGTAACGACAGGGGAAGTACGGAAAGCCCCAGAAAGAATGCAAAGAGGCAAAGCCGCTAGTGAGGATAAGGTAACGACAGACCTCCTGAAAGACGTCGGAGAAATTTCTTTAGAGAAACTGGCCACGCTATGTGCGAATTGTCTTTTGATGGGAAGGGTACCAGAATCTTTGAAGAATGCCAACATCATCTTAATTCATAAGAAAGGAGAGTTCAAGGACTTGTAAAATTACAGGCAAATCAGCTTGCTGTCCGTTCTCTATAAACTCTTTACAAATATAGTACCTAATCGAATTAGGGCAACATTAGAGTTCAACCAACCAAAGGACCAAGCAGGATTTCACACAAGCTACTGCACAATAGACCATATTCATACTATCAATCAGCTAGGTAATAGAGAAATGTACGGAAAACAACAAACCCCTATACATAGCTTTTGTAGATTACGAGAAGGCATTTGATTCAGTCGAGACATCAGCAGTAATGCAGGCACTACGGAATCAGGGCATCAAAAAAGCCTACATAAACATACTGGGAGAAATCTACAGAGGATCCACAGCCGTCATAGTTCTCTATGAAAAAAGCGAGAGAATCCTAATAAAGAAGGCTGTAAGGCAGGGAGTCACGATCTTTCCAATGCTATTCGCCGCATGTTTACAGGAGGTATTCAGGACCGTAGACGGGAAAGAGTTAGAGAAAAGAGTTAATACAGAGTACCATAGTAACCTGCGATTCGCTGATGCCATTGCTTTGACGAGTAACTCAGAAGACAAATTACAAGTCATGATTACTGAACTGGACATGGAAAGCAGAAAAGTAGGTCTGAAAATAATATGCACAAAACTAAAGTAATGTGCAACAGTCTCGGCAGAAAACAGCACTTTGCGATATGTGGAGAGACACTGGAAGTTTTAAAGAAATATCTCTACTTAGGACAGGTATTAACCGCAGAGCCTAGCCATGAGAGTGAAATAACTAGGAGAATAAGAATGGGGTTGATCACATTCGGCATCATTCTCAAATCAAGAATGGTAATCTGCCACTAACCCTTAAGAGGAAGATATATAACAGCTGCATCTTGCCAGTACTTCCCTACAGAGTGGAAACCTGGAGGCTTACAAAAAGGGATCAGCTTAAACTGAGGACGATGGAGCGAGCGATGGAAAGGAAAAGGATAGTTGTAACCTTAAGAGACAAGAAGAGAGCAGAGTGGGTCAGGGAACAATCTGCGGTTAAAAATATCATAGTTGAAATCAAGAAGAGCAAATGGACATGGGCCAGTGTCACAGAACGAGCGCTCAAAAAGGGCGCGCCGCCAAATTCTCGCGACGAACCGCCGGAGTGACGCCGCGAGGTTGACGATAAAAAAAGAAACAAACATCTAAAGACTCCCCCCCCCCCCGGGCGCGCGACTCTCCCCTCGGAAGCGTGGCTTCGCCAATGAACCTCCTCACCCCACAACGGTGGCCGAGCAAGCACTGGAATGTTCTAGATGGAAAGGGGCGGGGTCATGCCGGGTTGAGTCATCCGTCGGGGACGGCATGCGAACCGTCTCGGCCTCTCCCCAGCCTTCGCTGCGCATCGCGCCGACGAAATGATGAGAACTTTCTGGAATCTCGCGCAGAAGGTATTTAACCGAGCAGCGGAGACGAGAGATCAGGAGAAGACGGAAGTTAGCGCCAGAGCGCGTAGGGATTCCGCCGTGTAGTCGGCGAAGGTTTTGTCCGTAGAGACAAAGCAGGAGAAGAAGATGATTTCCACCTGAGGGGTGACGACTCGACTCGAGCTACAGGCAAGAGTGTGTGTTTACCGCTATCGAGCGAAGACGCGTGGCAACAGCTGCGTGTGTGAAGCCGACGTGTTTCCGGCGAAGAAGTTTGAAGCTTGGAGAGTGGCCAATTGAAGACGCGAGGTTTCCTGGAAGAGAAACTTCGGCGAGGTTTCCTGGAAGAGAAACTTCGGGAGCAGCGATACGACAACAACGCTGGACTTTGAGTGAGTGATTCTCGGAAGAGTATCATCCAGACTTTTGTTCCAAGAACTTTGGACTGAATAGGTTTTCTATGTCTTTAGTCTTTGAGTGTCTTGGTTGTTCAATGCATGCGACTGCATTGTAGTATATATTATTGTCTGTGTCCGTTGTTTCGAGTGTGGCTGATTGTACTGTGTAGTATGTTGTTTGATTGGTGACATATTGTACTCAGCTATTGTGGAGTGTGCATACTTGTGTATTGTTTTCGATCTGCCATTATTGAGAATATTATTTTGTTTGTTTATCAACTCTCGGCTCTGACTTGTTCTTTGGGCCACAGCCGGCGTCCGCTGGCGCGCCAGAAATTACCACTTCTAAATTGTCCACGCTTTCGTGGTGCGGTTCGGGGGGCCGACACTTCGGCCCTTGGAATTAGCCCGGCGATCGCCTCCCTAAGTAACGGGACCTGTGACAATTAATCTGGCGTCCGCGACAGGACCTTTTGGTGCACAGTGTGCCCAAAGTAGTGAGAAAGAGCCTCGAGTTGTTGATAGTGCTATCGGAACGATTTTGTGTGTTGCTCAGTGTTCTCGTTAACGTGTGCAAGAGAGTGTTCCGATATACTGATTTAGGCAGATATTTTTTGCACGCGGCAAGGTTTTAGTTGCGAGACACAATGGATCTCGAAAAGTTAGTCGATCTTGGTGAGAAGATGAGTCTTTCTGGCGCCGAACTACGGAAGTGGGTCACCCAGAAGGAAAAAGAAAAAAAAAGAGAGAGCCAAGGAAGAAAGAGCAGCTGAGTCGGAGAGAGAGAAGTTGGCAGCCGAAAGGGCGAGAGAAGAAAGAAAGGCAAAGGAGCGACAGCTGAGAGAAGAAAGAGGGCAGCAATTGAAGTTGGAGCTGGAGAGAGAAAGACTGGCAGCTGAGAAGGCGAAAGAAGAAAGAGAGGAAAGGGAACGGCAGCGACAGCACGAGATAGAACTCGAGCGGCTCCGTTTGCAACAGCGAAGTGAAACTCCCGTCCAAGCTAGAGTTGAAAGCAGCGAACGGGAAGATCATGGCTTCCGCTTGAACCCAAGCAAGCTGCTCGTAGCGTTTGATGAAAGGAAGGACGACCTTGACGCGTACCTTCACCGATTTGAGACGATTACAAGGAGCCAGAATTGGCCGGAACATCAATGGACAACGGCTTTGAGTACTTGCTTGAGTAGTGAAGCGCTCACTGTGTACCGTAGGCTGACGCCGACCGATGCAGCCAACTATGCAAAGGTGAAAGCTGCTTTGCTGAAGCGATTTAGATTTACTGTGGAAGGATTCCGGGACAGATTTCGGGCAGGAAAGCCAGCTGATGGTGAGACGGCTACGCAGTATGCCGCCCGACTGTGCCATTATTTCGACAGATGGATTGAACTTTCAGGGACAGCGCAGGAGTACGATGAGCTTAGAGAGCTCCTAATTAGAGAACAATTTCTTACTAGTTGCCACCCAAGCCTGTCGCTGTACTTGAAAGAGAGGAGAGCTAAGTCACTTGAAGACATGCTTGAATTGGCTGATCAATTCTTGGAAGCGCAAGGTGGAACTAATTTGGCCAAGGTCAAGAAGGAGTGTCCCGAAGATTCGAAAAATTCGGCACCCGAACAAAAGAAGCGTGCACCGGAGAGTGTTCCGCGATGTTTTCTGTGTAACCGAGTGGGTCATTGCGCGAGCAACTGTCGTACCAACTTTACGAGCCCTACGGTAGTAAAATGTTTTAAGTGTGGTCAGGCTGGGCACAAAGCAGACGCATGTCGAAACGGAGCGAGTCAAACTCACCAGGTATCCTGTGTGCTAGCAGCACCGAAATCCGATGATAATGCCGTCACCGATGGATTCGTAGAGTTGAAAAATGGGGAGAAAATTCCTATTGTGGGTGCTGTAATGACAAAACAGCCAACCGGTGTTACGAAGGGAATGCCAACGCTGACTGGAAAAGTTGCGGGCAAAAAGATTACGGTGTTAAGAGATACCGGTAGCTTCGCGGTTATCGTGCGGAGAAATTTGGTACGAAAAAGTGAGTTAACAGGCAAAACGAAACCAGTTTGCCTAGTTGACCGTACGGTTCGGATGCTTCCCGAAGCAGAAATTGAGGTTGAAACCCCGTACTTCCGCGGGAAGGTTACGGCTCTATGCATGACGACCCCCCTGTACGACCTCGTCATCGGAAACATCGACGGGGCGCGAGGGCCGAATGATCCAGAATATTTGGGAGAAGACCCTAAGATAGAGCCCTCGCCAATCCAGCGACCGCGAGATACAGTGGAGGTGCATCCCGTGACTGATCTCACTCGAGCCCAAGGTAAAGCCGCGGTACAAGAGACAGTGAATGAGAAGATGATCGTGTTGAATGAGTTCACGTGCTGGGCAGCTGGACTTACGTCGGCACGACCTCAACCGACCGACAGTGTAAAGATGACGGATTCGGCCAGCCAGGCCCAATGTCGTGACATGAACAAGCGGGTAAATAAACAGACAGGACCCGTTGAACGTTATGACCCGTTAACGGTGTCGGAAGTGACAACGATGGCTGAGACGCCGCCTCAAATACCGTCGTTGGAAAGGGCTCGCCGAAAAAGAACGTGGAAACACAAGAAGAGATCGAGCGAGCACCGCAAGAAAGGGCGCAAGCGCCGCTCAAAGTACACAGGATAAGTGCTGAGGTCGAATCAGAATGTGTTTGCAGTGCTGAGTGCCATATGTTGTGTTAATGTTGTGTTATCCTGTGTCACAAGTGTCGAAGTGTTTGTGCTGTGATGTGATGTATAGTATTGTACAATTGTTGTAATGAGAGAACTTTGTACATTTGTATTGTTGGGAATGTGTGGTGGAGTGTTGTACTCATGTGCCTGTGGTTATATTTCATGTGTTGTGTAATTGAATTACAATGTACAATTGTATTGAGTGATCTATTGTGAATGTGACGTGTCATGAGCAACGGACTATGTTCCAGTCTTTAAGTGTGTGGGGACTGTTCACGCTCGGTTGTGTGGTTTTGAATATTATGAGATAATATTCTTAAAGTGGGGGCAGTGTCACAGAACGAGCGCTTAAAAAGGGCGCGCCGCCAAATTCTCGCGACGAACCGCCGGAGTGACGCCGCGAGGTCGACGATAACAAAAAAGAAACAAACATCTAAAGACTCCCCCCCCCCGGGCGCGCGACTTTCCCCTCGGAAGCGTGGCTTCGCCTTTGAACCTCCTCACCCCACAACGGCGGCCGAGCAAGCACTGGAATGTTCTAGATGGAAAGGGGTGGGGTCATGCCGGGTTGAGTCATCCGTCGCGGACGGCATGCGAACCGTCTCGGCCTCTCCCCAGCCTTCGCTGCGCATCGCGCCGACGAAATGATGAGAACTTTCTGGAATCTCGCGCAGAAGGTATTTAACCGAGCAGCGGAGACGAGAGATCAGGAGAAGACGGAAGTGAGCGCCAGAGCGCGTAGGGATTCCGCCGTGTAGTCGGCGAAGGTTTTGTCCGTAGAGACAAAGCAGGAGAAGAAGATGATTTCCACCTGAGAGGTGACGACTCGAGCTACAGGCAAGAGTGTGTGTTTACCGCTATCGAGCGAAGACGCGTGGCAACAGCTGCGTGTGTGAAGCCGACGTGTTTCCGGCGAAGAAGTTTGAAGCTTGGAGAGTGGCCAATTGAAGACGCGAGGTTTCCTGGAAGAGAAACTTCGGTGGCAGCGATACGACAACAACGCTGGACTTTGAGTGATTGATTCTCGGAAGAGTATCATCCAGACTTTTGTTCGAAGAACTTTGGACTGAATAGGTTTTCTATCTCTTTAGTCTTTAAGTGTCTTGGTTGTTCAATGCATGCGACTGCATTGTAGTGTCTATTGTTGTCTGTGTCCGTTTTTTCGAGTGTGGCTGATTGTACTGTGTAGTACGTTGTTTGATTGGTGACATATTGTACTCAACTATTGTGGAGTGTGCATACTTGTGTATTGTTTTCGATCTGCCATTATTGAGAATATAATTTTGTTTGTTTATCAACTCTCGGCTCTGACTTGTTCTTTGGGCCACAGCCGGCGTCCGCTGGCGCGCCAGAAAGGACCACTTCTAAATTGTCCACGCTTTTGTGGTGCGGTTCGGGGGGCCGACACTTCGGCCCGGCGATCGTTTCCCTAATTAACGGGACCTGTGACAGCCAGGCACATAGCGCATAGGCAGGATAACCACTGGTCATTAAGGGCAACTGACTGGATTCTCAGAGATGGCAAATGCACGAAGGGGAGACAGAAAGTTAGGTGGGCCGACAAGATTAAAAAGTTTGCGAGTATAACGTGGCAACGGAAAGCACAAGACCGGGTTGATTGGCAGATCATGGGAGTGGAGGTTGTCGAGCTTATGATGATGATAATAATTGTTCTGTTTTCTTTCTATGTTTATCTGTCTTGATTCTCTTTACATATATCTCTTTATCTCTTTCTCCTTCCTTTCGTGACCTCTACTTTGCCGAGCAGAATTTTCGTTTTTTTACTTGGTAGTGGGGCTTGCCCAGTTTCTGTCACAAATAACCACCTGTAGTTCTCTGCGCACTCGAAAGTTCTTACGGCCAGCTTAAACAGCTGCATTTTTACACAGCAAAAGAAAGTAATAATCTAGCAGTGGTGCAGGTAATACGGCCAAAAGTCTTTGGGGTCAGGCATGACTATTGACCTTCAGGGCCTATCCGTAAAAGTTAATGTTGGTAAAGGAGGAAGGTGTAAAAGGATCACACTGAAAAGTGCCTTCACAGCGGCAGCAGGGGCTGCGATGACAGGGGCAACGAGTCTTGGTTGTGGCACTGTCGATTGGCGGAACCAAGGAAAGGGCCAGAGTACACTTCAAGCCACAAAATCACACCTCCGTAGCTTGCTACAGCACAGTTTTATCTTAAAGCATGGGTGTCGGCAAGGGGGTGCAAAATGGGCATTAGCCCGCCTCAAGTCATTGTTTCCTGCAGTTAACTAGAGGAAACTCTGGTGCTGTAATCATTCAGCCACCACGGGAATGATGGGTAGTTCACAAATTTGCTTAATCTTCAAGCTTGCAGCTTCAAATGCATTTGTGGCTTTGTTTATTGCTGAAGGCAAGAATAAATTTAAGGGCTCGTCTTCCTTGTTAGACACAGTATTAATGAGATCTAACAGACAAGAATGCCAGGGAAAGTATAGATGTTATTAGAAGTAATTGCAACGTGAATGAGAAGAAAGAAAAATGGACGAAAAGATAACATGTTACCGGCTGGAACCAAATGTGCAACCTTCAAATAACGTCTCCGATGCTCTATCACTGAGCTACAATAGCGGTCATGCCGCGTCCACTTTACAGGTCATATATATTCATTTAAATGTGGAAGCATCAGTCAGCATCTTGTAGTACATGTAGGACAGTCAGTCAGTACATGATCTTATTATATGATGGCAGCTTACCAATAATTTCTCGCATACCACCTCAAGGCATCCAGTCTGCCATTACCTTATAGGATCCCGTACTACATGACGCCAAACAGGCAAAAAAGGAGTGTTTCACACTTGCCGTAACGGCAACAGGTAGCGCTGACTGGACACTCCCATGTTTAAATGCACGTATATGCCCTATAAAGTGGATGGGAGAAGACTGCCCTCAGTGGCAGAGCTTTGAACAGGTTACTCTAAGGCCGCAGGTTCGGTACCTGCTAAGAACTCGTTATTTCATCCACTTTTCTTCTTCACATTCACACAACAATTACTTCTAATAAAATAATATAATAACCCTCATAATTCTACTAACCTTTATACACTAACTGGCATTATTGTCTGTTTATTGTTGTGTTTGGTTCTGTTTTGAATAAAAAAATAGACCGTTGTGAACAATTGTGTGCAGATTTTACTTCAATAGTCTACAAAAGTCCAGTTGGTGAAGCGTAACTGCTCAACCTTTGCTGAACTTCATATTGCAGCAAAGCGCATTCAGGCCACACGTAGCCAAATGAAGCCAAAAGAACGAAAACTAGGCAAATTTTTGTACCACCCATCATTCCCATGCTGGCTGAAGCGGCGTCCATTGCAACTTCCATAGACGCTAGTGCCATAGTTGCCCCTAGTGTATTTATAGGAAACTGTATGCCTCAAGTTGCATGAGTACTCCTCCCCCACAGTAAAGCCACACTTGTGCCCCTCTCTTCATTATGATGCAACAGGTGTTTGCACGTCCAGTGACAAGATATTTCCGATGCCATGATTTACAAAAAAGCAAAAGACTGCATCATTACAGAACACCATAAAATTAATTTTTTCAGCCACATTTTGACCTCTCACCAGTTCTTTGGCATTGCTTTCACCGTAGCAGAGAATGAAAGACCAGCGAAAGACTCATACGGTTGTTCTCGTTTTTATAACTCAAGTAAAAACATCAATGTAATAACGTTATCAGTCAGCCCCGCAGGAATAGAATGCCTTTATTCAGCGCCGATGTGCATATATATATACAGACATGTGACGTCACATCAACTGCATACTGAGTGTTATCCAGATATACACGTGGTGCAACATGCTGCGCTATCACAACTTCTTCTCACTCAATTCAACAACAAACTTTTAGGCCACAGATAGTAACCGTAAGTAACACATAACACATAATTATCAAACAAGCAATCACTTAAAGTTATGTTGAAACCAATCTGGTGGCTTGCACGCAGGAACACTTCGACGTAGCAGTAGGGGTTCCGGCGATTCGGAAGCCTCCGCTGGCACGGAAGACTCGGCCAAGTTCTTCAGTTCTGTCTTCTGTGCATGTTTTGAGGGTTGTAATTCGTTGTGCTCCAGCGCATCGTTGATTTTTAGTTCCGCCGGAGTCTCCGGCAAACAGGGGCCATCCTGGTTGGTCTGCTGCTGCAATTCTGTCGAAGTGGGGTCCGGCGGCACCTCTAGTGTTGTGGGTTGCTTTGCGTGCACTTCAAATGGTGGTAGCGTTAGAGCAGGGCCCGCATGTCGAAGGTACAGATGATCGGCGTGTGTGAAGCGTTGAACATCGTGCACTTTCACCATGTATGTCACCGCACTGACAACCTGGATCACCGCACCTTCTTCCCAGGAGACGCTTTCACTGCGCACAGTTTTCACCAAAACACGGTCTCCTACAACAAACCTGCACTCCTGCCCCTGACACAAATCGCGTTGTTATTTCAATTTCTTTTGTTTGCATTGCATGCTTTTTGTGAAATCTGGTTTGAGCAGTGAAAGTTTCATGCGTGGCTGGTGTTTCAAAAAAAGTTCAGCGAGCAATTCGCCTGTCACACTGCTAGGCGTGTTCTGGTAGGCCATGAGAAAGCTATCAATACTTTCTTGCAGCGTCGGCTGCTTACCCGAGGCCTTATATTCAAGCACCCATTTCAGCAAGGCCTTTTTTTACGGTTTGTGCCGTTCGTTCAGCACCATCATTGGATGCAGCGTGACGAGGTGGAATACGAACGTGTTTCACGCCATTGGTACTTAGAAAATCAGCAACCTCAGCTGAGGTGAACTGTGGCCTGTTGTCACTTACGAGGAGTTCTGGCAAGCCGTATGTGACAAAGGCGACCCTAAGTTCTTCCAGGGTTTTTCGGGCCGACGTTGACGACATAAGCCACAGTTCAATCCATTTTGAGAATGAGTCGACCAATATCAGAAACACGTTCACGTCTTTCTGAGCAAAATCTACATGCACGCGTGACCAACACTGCGCAGGGTATTGGCACGGCTGAAGCGGAACAGACCGGGCAGCTGGCTGCACTGCTTGACAAATCTTGCACTTCTGCAAGTACTGTTCAATGGCCAAATCTATTCATGGCCATCATACGAAACTTCTAGCCAGAATTTTCATGCGGCTTTTGCCAGGGTTCCTCATGTAGCATGTTTAGCACGCACTCTCTCAGCTGTTCCAGGATTACGACTCTTGCGCCCCACATCACACACTCCTGTTCCAGTGATAGCTCCTCGCGGTGAACATAGTATGATTTCAACTCATTTGCATGCTGTCTAGGCCACCCGTTTAGCGTGAATTGGGCCAAATGGCTGAGTGTTAAACTTCGCCTTGAGAACCTTGCAATCTTGTCCGCGGTCAGCGAGAGACACTGAAAGATTGATAAGCACTCCGATGCCTCATCTTTAGCACGTACTGGTTGGGGTAACCTAGATAAGGCGTCTGCTACTTCTAGATTTTTACCCTTTCTAAATTTCAGGCGGTACCTGTAAGCTGCCAGCGTTAGGGCCCAGCGTTGCATGCGTGCGGCAGCTACAATTGGCATACGCTTATCGTGTCCTAGTACACCTAGTAGTGTCTGATGATCTGTATGATAAATTCTCGGCCATACAGGTACCAGTAAAATTTCTTTAGGCCATAGATTATAGCCAAAGCTTCACGTTCGCACTGCACGTACTATTTTTCTGCTTGTGTTAGTGTACGCGACGCGAAGGCGATTGGCTTTGCATCACCCTCGGCTGTCTCGTGAAAAGTCACAGTGCCTAAGTCGTAGGACGACTCATCGCAAAGCATTGCGAGCGGTTTCTTGATGTCATAGAATATCAGCACCTTACTGCTTGTCAGCAAGTGTTTCGTAGCTTTAAACGCGTCCCTACATTCTTTTTCCCACGTTCATTTTTTTCGTTTTCAAAAGCTGATAGTGTGGTTCCGCAACCGTCGAGGCGTTCTTAAGAAACCCGGTATAAAAATTCCACATGCCTAAATATGCCTTAAGCTCCTTGACTGTAGTAGGCTCAGGTGCTTCTAAGATTGCCCTCTCTTTGGCGTCTGTGGGGTAAATTCTCTGTTTAGTGACCGTGTGACCCCAATATGTAACCGATTTTATAAGGAACGAACATTTAGCAGTGTTGAGCGTTATGCTGTATTCGCTCAATCTCTGCAAGACACGTTCTAGTGTTTGTTGGCAATTGTCAGTGTCATATCCTGTCATGATCACGTCATCGATATAACATCCAACGTGTGGGATGTCGTGAAGCACCTCATCTATCATAGCCTGAAAGGTTGCTGGTGCATTAGCCACCCCGTAAGGAAGATGCTGAAACTAAAACAGCACCAGACTGGTTTGGACTGTCAACAATGGTCGCGACTCCAGAGTAAGTAAGAGTTGTTGATACGTTGACGACAGGTCTAGCACACTAAACACCCTTCCGCCTGCTAATGCCGTGTACAAGTCCTCTGGTCTCGGAAGTGGATAATGATCCACCTTCAGAGAAGGGCTTACTGTTGTTTTGTAGTCCCCACATAACCTGACACTTCCGTCTTCCTTTAGAGCAGTGACTAGGGGCGTAGCCCAGTCACTGCGCATTACCGGGCGCAGCATGCCTGTGTCCACATGTTACCGCAGCTGCTGCTCAACTTTTTCTTGCAGTGCAAATTGGACTGCCCTAGCGCGGCAAAACACCGGCGTGGTTCCCAGTTTTAACACTATTTGTGCTTGAAACTTTTGTGTTGTTCCCAATTTTGTTGCGCACACGGCAGGGTACTTTTGTTTTAGACGCACAACTCTGTCTTCGACAGCAATCTGGCCAATTTTCAGCCAGTCAAGTTTTAGACGTTCTAGCCAATTCCTCCCGATCACAGCCGTTGTTCTTAACAACAATCATGGGTAACATCATGCTTTGGTCTTTGTACTTCACAGTCACTTCACACTGCCCTTTCAGCCGTATTTGCTCCCCAGTATGCGTGTGAAGTAACATTTTGCACGGTTCACATTTCACATGTGAAAACTGAGAGCGGTAAACTTGCTCCGGAATAATAGTGATTGACGCTCCCATGTCAATCTGCATATTCAGTGTGCGCCCTTCAACCTGTGCACTGACTTCATAAGAGGATTGGGTTGCACTAACTAGGTGGTGCAGTTCATGCTCAGAGTCCTCGTCAGACCATTTGAACACATGCTTTCACTTTCACTTTATTTCCTTAAATGCCCCGAGTGGGGGCATTACATAAGGGGTGGATGTACAGTAAGAATACACGATACATGACCATTCAGGATGAGAGGTGCACTTTTACAGTATCAATGAAAGCATCTGGGTTGGTGGTGGCAACGACGGCGTAGGGAAGGCCGTTCCAGTCTACAATGGTGCGTGGGAAAAAACAATATGAGAAGGTGAGAGTACGGGTTTGAGGACGAGCAACACTTAAGCAATGGCCTGTACGAAGGGATATGCGAGCAGGCGGTAAGATGTAAGGTGGCCGATTGAGTGAACTGTAATACATTTTGTGAAACAGGGATAGGCTGGCAGTGCGACGGCAACAAGAAAGCACATGCGTGCTGTTAGGTCTTTCTCTAGGATTTGGCACATATTTGTCAAATGTCCTACTTTTGAACATTTCCGACACACAGTTTTTGTACCAACACACTTTAGACGAAAGTCCCCTGCCGCACCGCTCAGAATTTTCGCTCTTGAAGACTTTGCTTCCCTTGGACTTAGCTGGTCTCTGGTCTTGGCACGGTCGGCCCTTGACAAAGTGCACTGAAGCTTCTCGTTCTCTGGACCGCATTTGCTCAGTGTCTCGTGCGCTAGTTCCCTGTCCAGTGCAATTTCACAATCGCCATCAAATGTCAGCTCTCGTTCAGCAAACAGAGCACACTGGGTTTCTTCGTTCCGTATACCAGCAACCAATCTATCTCGGAGGGCGTCTTGCAAGAAGTCACCGTAGTTGCACTTTCTCACTAAGTGTTTGAGTTCCACGATGAACCCTGCGACACTTTCCTCCCTCTGCTGTACGCGCCGGTTGAGCCTGCACCGTTCCGCTATTACTGAACTTCTGGGGGCGCTTTACTCCTTTGTATGACTTCTGCCCCGGGGCCTCCGGCACAACAAGACTTCTTAGCACTTCATAAGCCTCTGGGTCTATTACCGTCAAAAAGACGGGAAGGCGCTTGGCCTCGGCTATATCTTTAGCCGTTACGAAATGCGCAAAACGCTCTAAGTACAACTCAAAGTTTTGTGTCTTTAGGTCGAACTCCGCTATTTTCCTCAGTTGCGGCATTTCGAGAAAATTAGAGACGCTATACTCATCGGTTCCGCGTTTCCTTGCTTTCACTGGCTGCTCTCGACGTTTCGTAGCGGTTGCTCAGACGAGTACCTTTGCAGGGCGTTGGCTAGGCGGTGCCGTATGCTCCGGGAGCACGTACTTGGTTGTTTACTGGACGAATGCGCGGATCGCTTGCTTCCGTTCTGTCCGAATGGCCGCCTGACTGCCGCCTACGTGGGTATGTAGGACCCTCGTCGCTATTTGTAGTAACGTTGTCAGTCAGCCTGGCAGGAATAGAATGCCTTTACTCAGGACCGATGTGCATACATATATAAACATGTGACATCACATCAATTGTATACTGATTGTCATCCAGATATACACGTGGTGCGACATGCTGCGCTATCACAATCACAAAATAAAAAGATAGCGTCTCCTGTGCTACAGTGGTATTCTAAGCACAGTACACTGTACCTGCGTCGTGTGGTGAGCGAAAGAATCCCACACGGAACCCACTTTTGCATCGCACAGAAGTTACGTCACACTCATAAGGGTGACCATTCTAATATAATAGATTACATTATAATGGACTAAACAACCTACAAGTATGTTAAATGAAAAGTGTTTGATCTGTCAGTTAGCATACAGTGGTGAATTATCATTTATTTATTCACGATACCCTACAGGCCCCGAAGAGCATTGAGTATGGGTGGGGTGTTACAATAAAATCCCAATAAACAAAGCATAGAAAGAAACTACATTGCAAAAGAAATGAAGAAAGTTATGCATGGAAGGGAAAAAAAACACTATAACACAATGCAGTAAAGTACAAAATGAAAAACACATCTTTATACAAAACCAAAGGAACATATAAACTTGCAAATGCTCACGAAATTGCACAGAGTCACTTAACAAAAAAAATTCACCAGGAAGATTATTCCAAAGTGCAATGGCATGCAGCAAAGCAGAATTATTGAATGATTGTGTGTGACCAAATATGCATCTGAAAGTAAGGTGATTATGATGATGTTGTGATGTACACGAAGGAATTTCAGTTGAGAGACTAAGCACATATCGTAAGCACCCTAAATCCAGGGGGCACTGCGAAAGGTAACTGTGAAAGGTAACTTCGGGGCTTTGTATACTTCTTGGGCTTAGGAGCACAAGCCAGAGAGAAAAACCAATAAATGGTGCAGTACGTAGATAATGACATTGATGAACTAGGAGAAGAGTGCGAGGTAATTATATTAGGAGAATAAAAATGCATGCATAAAATATATGGGTGGATATACTGTCCCATGTGATGGATATGTGGAAAAGGTGTAATTTAATCGCTCCCAACAGTACTAAGAAGTGCGAAGGGCAGGTAACATGGGAGGGGGGAAGGCTGCAGTCAACGATAGATTACACACTGATGACGCTTGTATGATAGGCTAAGGGTAATAAAGATGGATGATTATGGTTCCAGAAGTGTAGGTAGTGATCCCGATCGTATCACGCTGAGTTATGGAACAGGAATGATAGTGGGAAAAAGGCATTATGCGCAACCACGTGGCAACATTCATTCAAAAAGGCAAATAGAAATAGCAACTAAAGAGATTGAGATAATTTAATCACCAAGGATACTAAAACAGGGTGGACATACACAAATCTAAGTAGACTGTTTCAGCTAGAGCTTGCTAACGTACGTAACAAGTCACCCCTGCAAAGGAGACACAAACCCAAGCATTGATGGGATGAAGCGTTGAGGGCCACTGTAAAACGTCGGAAAGCCTCTAGGCAACACAGATAAGCTGAGCAGAGAGGTGAACTGGAAGATGACGTCGAAAGAAAATGGGACAACTTTTTGAGCTGTATGAGGGAAGCATCTTGTCTGATCAATGAAAAGATATAAAGAAAAAGGGCCCAAAGGATCGCAGATGTAAACAAAAAGTATAGAAAGGCAGCTGGGAAGTTTTAGAACCATCTAAACTCTTCTATTGATAACACAAGCCTCAAGGTAGAGTCTATGATTACAGTTGATGAAGTGTTAGGCCAGAAGGAGATGAAGCAAAGGAATATACTACAAGGACAGTGATGACAGAAAATTTTAAAAACAAGAAAGGGCTGCATTTGCCCAAAGGGACAAAGATAGATCAATTAGTGTTGTGGCTCTACTGAGATAACTGGAGTGAGAAAGGGTAGAGAAGATGATTTCTAATTGCACATTGACAGGCCCCGACGGCTTCTCAATTCTGCTAATGATGACATTACGGCTAAAGCCTAAGCAAACATGAAGAGAGCCCATAAGCGAAGCAATAATATATAGTGAAGCCATAAAAACGAAGCAGGTTCTGTAAACAAATTAGGTTTGAGGACAATCTGTTCTCACTCATTCAGTGTATCGAAATAGCAGAAAAAGAACATGGGCCTTTGTGGCTGGCATATCTGGATATCAAGGGAGCTTACGATAGAGTGATTCAAGACGACTTGTGCTGAATGCTACTGGACACACTAGTAGATGTGGAAGATGGAGAACTTAATCTCCTAATGCACATCTATAATACTAATAAAGTTGCTATAAAACGGGAAAACGGGAAGAAAAATGGTAGGTGTAACCTTAAGAGACAAGAAGAGAGCAGAGTGGATTAGGGAACAAACGGGGGTTAAGGATATCATAGCTGAAATCAAGATGAAGAAATGGACATGGGCAGGGCATGTAGCGCGTAGACAGGATAACCGCTGGTCATTAAGGGTAACTGACTGGATTCCCAGAGAAGGGAAGCGGGTTAGGGGGAGACAGAAGGTTAGGTGGGCAGATGAGATTAAGAAGTTTGCGGGTATAAATTGGCAGCAGCAAGCACAGGACCGGGTTAACTGGCGGAACATGGGAGAGGCCTTTGTCCTGCAGTGGACGTAGTCAGGCTGATGATGATGATGATGATGATGATGAAAACGGGAAAAAGAGTTATTCGATATACAATGCTTAGACATGGGTGTCTCTTGTCCCGTATTGATTAGAAGTGAAATTAAAAGGGAGTCTTTCTTTTTTAAGCAAGAAAAACAAGAAGTCGTTACCACCATTGGTGTACGCAGATGATTTAGGTAGTATTAATTACCGTCAACAGGGAAGATCTGCAGGCATTGATAGACATCTGTCATAATATGGGGGATAGGTTAGATTTGAAGTTCAGCAAACAAGAATTTGCCAACTAGATTTTTAATGATAACGATTGAAGGCAGTCAGCGTAATATATAGGAGGTCCTGCTGGAGATAGTGGATAAGTACAGATATCGTGGCGTACGGATACACAACCATGCAGAGTGTTTAAGGGAACACAAAAAATATATAATGACTAAATGCAAGTGGAATGCAGCTGTAATGAAAACATTGGCTCCGTATTTGCATGTTACGCTGCAAATATCGTTGAAAGACTATAGTCTTGCCTCTGGAGACAGTGATCAAAGCGTTTATTTGATGTTCTGAGCAAGAAAATCGGTGAATGGTATTCTGGAGGCGGTGTGTTAGAGTGCCTCGAGCGTGCAGTGGAGGCGAACGAGCACATCAAGTCACGTCACACGTGAGACATGAGCGCTATCTGGCAGTTATCCTAGAAAACGGGGCGCGCCCGTCTCTGACGTGATAAGGTGTAGAGCGCAAGGCGACGGGTAAGTGCCACCACCATGTCGTGTTAGCAAAGCGTTAGAAACACTGGCCTTTTCATGCAAGCATTGCATGGTCAGCGAAGCTTGATGACCTCTACAGTCCTCATAATTGCTTATGTAGGTCTTTTCCGGTAAAAAATACAAATAAATAATATTGACGTGTTGTTATGGTGCATCTGATATGCGCAATACTTGCTTTTTAATTGACAGTCGCAGAAGTATGAACGCCGAACCTTGAGAAATATTGGTGGGCGCTGCGAATGGGGTCGGCCGTTTGGAGTATCGTTTGGCCACTTTGGTGCCGTTCAGGGCACTGTTAAGTGCATACAAACAGACAAATGTATAGACATACCAAAATTTTTGGGTCAAAGGTCCCAAGAAAGATTATCGTCTTTAAAATGGGCACTGTGGAGCTTCAATAGGTATGACGTTGTGATAGGGATTTGGAAAGGTGTCATGGTCCCGGGTTTGACCTGCGGCAATGCAGTCTTGTGCACGAGTTCAGAGGTTCAAGCAAGATTGGAATTTAAGCAACGTGGAATAGGTAGGCTTGCTTGAGGAGCTCACGGGAATACACCAAATCAGGGAGTACAAGATGATATGGGATGGACATCATTTGAGGGCAGGGAAGCTAGCAGCATGATAGACTTTGAGGAGCGATTAAGAGAAATATGAGAGGAGAGTTGGGCTAGGAAAGTTTTCATCTACTCGTACATGAAGAATGTTGATACGAAATAGGAGAAGTGAACCAAAAAGTGGTCAAACAAGTATTTAGACAACAGCAGGAGACCAAGCCAAAAAGAAACATCAATTAAGAAGGTGAATTAGATGGAAAGAATGTGGAGATGCTCACGAAATCATCACTGGAGACCTACAGAACTCTAAAACAGGAAATTGCAAAAGAAAAGATCTGTGATAATTCTCGGGGTAGTTCTCTGCTGTTCGAGGCCAGAACATGTATACTGCGCACTGAAACACTGAGCCAAAAACAAAGGCGTAGGCACAATACGTAGTGCATGTGGAGGAGGTGTAAATGGCTTAATATCTGATAATCTAAAGAGTGCAGCCTTATAGTAATAAACTCTAACCTCAATATAACGAAATAATGGTTATAACGAAGTAAATGAACAATAGTCTTGTAACAGATACAGTGTTATGAATAAGCCTTTATAACAAATTTTTGGATATAACAAACTTATTTTCATATAATATGCAACTTTGTTATATGAGGTTTGAGTGTACACCCGTTCGTTTATTCATCGTGGTCAAGGTAGTAGCTGCATGAAAATACATGTGCGGCATCAAGTTTCGGACTTGCGGTTGGACGTGTTGCATTTTCTAGATTGCAATGCTGAAACATGGGGCTGCTGAAGGTGAGAGATTTCCTGTTTACAAGTACCTCATTTTGCTTGTTTCAAAAGATAAAGCTGACAATGAAATAAACAAGAGTTGCGTTGCGGCCTTGCTGGTGAGGTTGTTTCAGGATCGTTCAATGTAAAGAATGACGTGTCTTTGAACAAAGTAAAACCAAAGACTATTCATTGTGCAAGAACATGAAAATGTTAGGAACTCTCAAAAGTATTCAACTTAGTATGGAAGTATTTCTTAGCACAAAACTTGCGAGGCGCATACAAGGAATATTTAATAAGAAGGGGCCATTCAAGCTGTGACATGCGACTTTTTTTCCTTTCCACCAAACCACGTGTGCAGTGTGTTTTCATGTACTTGTGGCATGGTTGAATAAACTCAACGCAACCCGACCCTTGATGTAGCGAACTCAGATATAACAAACTCTGTGTTATGATAAAGTAAACAAAAATAGCCTTGCAATAGACATAGTGTTAAAAATATACCACTATCATGAATTTTCGGATATAACAAACTTATTTTTGTATGAGATGCGACTTCGTTATAGTGAGGTATGAGTGTATTCTTTTCCGAGTGATGGTGTCAAAAACAGGTGCCTGGCAAAAGGAACTTGCTACATTTCTCTTGGGCAGGCTCAATACTCTTGAGGCTTGGGATCTGATTTTAGTAAAAAAGTTTAGACAGTATTTTAGACTTTATGGAAGCACACGAAAATGAAGGGCTAAAAGCCTTTTTTATTATTGTCACTCACTTATTCAGCTTCCTTTACAATTCACAATTGCTAAAATGCGTTGAAAATTACATTGATTACTTTGGTGTGGCAAGTCTTCTACTGTGTTGGATGAATTTTTGGATAGTTTTATTACTTTGTTGCAGTTTTATCTGACTTCAACATTCATCAAATAATGATACTTGTTTACAAAAAAAGGGGTATCTGCATCAGCTCGTGTTTAGCTCCTGTATTAAGCAGTATTTTTCTAGCTGTACTTGGCAGAAAGGTGGCAAATAGTCTTGAGGGGACAAATGTAAAAAAAACTTCGCTATGTTAATGATTTTATTGTTTTTACTGACGAAATATGGGAAACTTTTGAGAGTGACAGTGCCAATATGTTGAGTGTTTTTCACGATGATCTTGTTATCTTAAAACTGACAGTTGAATGGCCCAGCGAGGGGCAAATTAGGTTTTTAGGCTGAAAACTTGTTTCTTTTCACAACCAACTATGCTGGAGCTATGAACCATGTATTCAAAAAGCATTGCTCCCATTTCATTCGTATTATTGAAAACTAACTAAAAGAGGAATCGCAGCAATGTGTTTTTGCATGCAACGCATTTAAAAGGTCTGGTGCCCGCCTAACAAAGGCGAAGTTTCAGAACTAGATTTCGCCTTTAAAAGAAAGTGGCTCTCCAGACCATATGTTGGTGTTTATGACAAAGAAGCAGTTAAAAAGAGTTCAAGAAAGTTCAAGCCAGAGTAACGCTCTTTACCACGTAGCGGCATAAAGGAGACGTACCACTGTGATTCCGTATGTGCACCAGCTATTGCACAAGCTCAAGATGGTGGCACTTCACAACCCCTTCAGTCACGACGTACACAATTGTGTACGTGAACTTCGAAGGTGCATCACACACCACATGTTTCTTCAAATGGCCTGAAACTCTGTGTGCACATTTCTGCAGGCTTGCCAAGTGGATAAATATCAATAATTTCTTCTTATTTTGCTGCATATTGCTGCAGATGATGACTTCACTGGAGACACTATCATGTTTGACATTTGTTCAACGTGCCGCATTCTAGGACCAACATGAAAAGTTTTTTTTTCTGCGCCCGCAATGAATACAACCAAAAAAGAAACTTTACATGCATTTTTGCTCAATTAGTAGTTGACTCTTTTTATGCAATTACTGAACCTGACTGGTGGCAGAGTAGTAATATAATTAGTGGCACACTAATTAACTTTAAATACTGAAACTCATAAAAACAACACATTTTTTCATTTTATTTTTTGGAATGTAATGCTGAGTGCCTTGGAATTATGCGACAGGAATTCCACACGTTTTTGACTGTCCATCTTAACTCGTGACTGGAGGGTTTTTAAGCTACTTTTTTCTGTTCCTGATAAACTCGGGAAACTGTATGCCTTTACAAATCTGGCCTGAGCTAAAAAAGTTGGCTGCCCAAAAAAAGCATGCTAACAGATTTTTCGACTGCAAGAGTTCTGTGATTTATCGCATTCCGTTGTTATGTGGACAACAATATGTCGGTCAAACTTGCAGGTGCATAAATGACCAATTGAGAGAGCATAATTAATAAGTTAGATAAACTGGCACCTTAAGGGTTTCTTGCACTCCAGGTTCATGTGTGTGGTTGTCGTGCTTTGTTTCACAGTAGGTCGAGATAAACAAGAGCAGTTAGCAAGCAGTCTTTATCAGTCTCACCTAAGGAGTTGGAGCTCTTGTGAAAATGCTAACTTACACAATTAACTCTTGTGAATTTGCTGAATGCGAGTGGTTTTTTCAAGCATGTTCTTAGCAACCCCATGCGTCCAACGAAACACCTGTGTCACCGTAATGTCCCCTATTGCTAGCGCGCCACAGCTGTCTGGCAATGATAGCATATAAGCGGTCTCATTTTTTAAAATAAACTTTTTGCTAGTAGCTCTGTGTTGCATCTATTTGCGCCTTCTTGTGTCTGTGTTTCACTTCGCTCTAAATAAAATCTTTTCAGATGAAATGTTTTGCTTAGTTTGTGTAACTGCTCGGGCGCACACGCACGGCCGCTCGATCTCACCCTCTGGTGCGGCCCGCCAAATGCTCCTCTTCGCCTGGAGAGCGCTAGTTTCCTTTCCACCTACCGCATCGGCTGTGGCGCGCTAGCTATCGGGGACATTACGGTGACACAGGTGTTTCTCCCAAAGCACCTTCAGCTACAATGGACTATCTGTGCCGGTAGTTTCACATGTTTCTTATCAGTGCTTCGCCATGCTCACATGAACAGGTCACATTAATTTAGCTGGATTAGTGGCCGATGACATAGTGACACAAATTTTCGCAAGCGGTACGACGAACACAGAAAATAAGACTCTCGCAGCTACGCGGACAAAGCCTATATACTATGCGATGTCACTGCACGTTAAAGAAGTACTGCTGACTGGGCAAGTTGGTGCATGATAAAATGATATTGCTTTTGCACAGCTAAGTTTGAGCATGAAAAAAAGATACTATGCAGTCAAGAACGAGAAAAAACAGATGACAGTGTGAGCGCTAACTTCCAACTGTTGTTTATTGCGTACCCTTACAACACATTATATAGCTCATTGCTCGTGACACCACACACGACAAAACCGTACATGTGTGGCACAGCACACGCTACCAAAGAAACCTAGTTAACTGTGATCTAATCTCAAATTAACAATCCTATGTCAACGCTTCACAGCACATGCTCCAGAAAATTGAACTCTTTTTGAGATATGGCCACAGACGGCGTACCCACACACAGCTTCGCACATGTTTCGATAGCGTTCGCTTCAATAATTTTCCGTGTCAACTGGCTATGACTGCTACCCAAGATGACACCCTGGTCAAAGATTGGTGTGCATCCACACATATTACAATGCATAGCCACCAGAAAACATCTTGTTTTATACATTAGAAGAGTGCTTGCACAAGCGGTCATTAACGCACCTACCAGTCTGTCATATGTAAACCGCACCACATGACAACAGGAACATGTAGACAACAGCTAGGGCACATCTAACAAACTTAGTTACATGCTTATTTTTACAGGTGTGTTGCACCTCCTTCTTTGGGTTCGTAAGCATCTCCTTCTTGGGGTTCGTAAGCTTACATAGACGACTTAGTTTGTCTAGAGCTGAGAACACTACCCGGACATTTACTCTCAGGGCTATCTTTTTCAAATGGTGTGAAATTTGATGTACATACAGTATGACACTGGTATTCCCAGCATCGAGCTCATCATTGGTCTGCGGCCGTCCCTGCATACTCGGACCATGCAGCATTCAGCTTACCGATGCCTGCACCAGCACTGGATAGCCTGCCAAGGATAATCACTTGCTTTGTCTTGCAAAACTAGCGGCCATAGTGTGATGGCATAACTTCAACAGGGCATTTTTAAAACATAACCTGGCAATCTCTCGTGCCGAATTGTACTGCAAGAGAGGCTTTTCCGACCACGGTTGATGCAGCACCAGCAAATGTGTTCAAACGAACAAGAGATACGAAGGTCAAGAAAGTGGCTTATGCCTTCTTGCAGTATTTCGTACGTCACTTCAAGTGGTACAAGACACAAGAACAAGAAGGTTTCTTGTTGCATATTCGGCATGGTAAAATAGAGAAAAAGAAACAATGACTGCTAGTTGCTATAAAGATTGTGACAGATAACTTGTCCACCATTACTTGTTATGGTTTTAATCTGCCAGTTGTGACTTCACTCCGAACACTGACGCAATGCGCCAGCCGAAGTAAAATTCAACGCTACAGTGACACTGGCTGAAATCACAGATTCTCCCAGCGATAGTCAAAGCATGTTCGACTGTTCCAAAAGCCACGCTTTTCGTGATAGCTCATAAATACGAGTCGTTCGTGAAATCTATGCGACCAGCTACTCTGTTCATAGACCACGTCTGCTGCAGTGCGCTTTCCTGTCATTAGAACCTTGATAAACCGTGCAAAGGAACAGTGATGGAGTAGCTGGAAAAACTGACTCAGCCAGCTACATCTGAATTTTGCGTGTGCTTGGGCGTCTCGCCTACGAAGTGCATTAATTTTCAAAGCAGCATATTATAATAAATATAGCCAATTATGTGAGGCCTGGCCATCAAACATTTATCATCAAGGAGCTTGTAGACAGGACCACACAAATACTTCTAAAACCGGGGACAGGACCAACGTTACTAGAAGCAGGGGTGCTTTTATGGACATTCTCGAATTCTGCCATGTTGTCAGATTCTGCCATTGATCAATGCTAATTGGTCAAGTGAGCTGCTACGACCTCTCTCATTGGCTTATAATGTCGTCATTGTGAAATTCGACAATATGGAAGAATTCGACAGTGTCCAGAATAGCACCCCAGGTCAGTTTCGCAGCTTCCCGCACTGTGCGCGCTCTCTGAAGTGGCCGCGCGAGAACTATTGGCGCTGCTGTGCTATTTTGCTTCGAGCCGCATGCGTTGTCTGCTGCAGCGCGAATGATCTGCATTGTCGTCGCAGCTCTAGCCAGTCGTGAGAGCCAAGATTTGGCACTGAAACTTGCGAAGTAAACTCAACTGCTTCAAAAACCAAAATTTATAAAACATTTGCTCCATAATCACCACTAAAATTGTGGAACATTTTTTTATCAGGTAACCTATTTTTATTTATTTTTTGCTTATTTATTTTTTTACAGTTCCGGGAACGCTGTTATCGGGTGGAATCGGCTGGGCTCGAGAAGCTAGTGTTAGGTGCTACTTAGTAAGACATGATTAGAAAAAGAAACTGCGCTTAAGACGAGACACAAGAATAGAGGTACACAGGACGAGTTGTTAGTCCGCAGTTGTCTCTCTGTTCTGGTGACTCGTCTTAAGCGCAGTTTATTTTACCAATCAGCTGGACATCTTTCATGTTCTTTCCGTTGTTCATCGGGGTGAAAGATTTCCCAACTAAATGGCTGCTGTGCTATCATGCAAACACTTTATAAATCCAGTTCGCTCGTATTCGCATTTTTTAACGCATAGATTATATTAGCCATCTTTTTCATGAGAGAATTTTCTCGTGAGTGCAGTTAGAGAGTGCAGTTATCTGTCATCTCTCATGAGAGAGATATTTTGATTGGTTATTAACAAGCACTCATTACTTCTGCGATGTCATAAATGACAGCCTTAGCAAAGGAGGTAGCTCAGCCAGGGCACCTTTGATTCCCTCATTCGAAACTGTGGAAAGCTGTCGCTCAAGAGGCAAGATCTCCTCATTTTGTTCCTTTTTGGGGCAGCCACATAGGCAAACCTCTTTGAGAGGTTGCGAACCTTTGTATTCTTGTTTTCACCACCTTTGCATGTTCGCAGTGGTCTCCGTAGGCCCAGGCAGAGAAAGCAAGTGAGCACATTGTAAACCACTCGATGAACAGTACCAGTTGTTGGCACATTCTCGGCTGGTGGTATGCCCCTACAGATGTTCAGGCTGTCTACCTAAACTTCTCAAATAGGCGACAGTGTAGAGTGCGCAACGGCTGCTTGTGCACTTTGTTGTAGCAGTTAATAGTGCAGCTGCCACCTCATTAAAAAATAACGATTTTTGTACTAGCAGCTGTTCCGGCACAACAGTTCTGCAGTATAAAACACCGCACGTTGTCCCTGACACAACATCATCGATTAATTCTTGGCGCCGAGACACGGAAAGCCATGAGACATTTTTCACTTCACTGAACGCAAACGGTGTAGCTGACGTGACATGTGAAATGCCCGGTGATCACTCAACTGACTCAGAATCACTCAACTGACTCAGAAGAATCACTCAACTGACTCAGAATCACTCAACTGACTCAGAAGAATCACTCAACTGACTCCATGACACCCCTGTTTCATTTTCTGGCATGAAGTCATCGCCACACGTGTTCTTTTTTTGTAACCTGCTTGTCCTTGTCATCACTTGTGGCTTGAAGATGTGCTCTGGCAGACCGGAAGAAAGGCAAGGCAATGCCCCTGGCACCCCTTTTCCTTAAGGTAGAAATATTTCATTTCCATTTACAATGTGCTTATAATATTTTATAATATCGTCCACCTCAAAATGTTCCTCACATATCTTGGACTTGTGAGTGAGCCGCCTATTCTTGCGGCTCAGCATCTGTTCCCACTCTTAATGCGTCAGGGTTAAAGAGCTCATTTCGCAGAAATTTTGGCGTGAGCCTACTTGGTTGTGAGTAAAAAATTATCATCTTGGACCTGACCTAAAATTGAGAAATATTGAAATGAAATAAAAGTTCAACACTGTGGGTCACAGTGGGGATCCAACCCGGGGCATTTGTGTAGAAAGCGGGTGTTCTATTACACAGCCACGTGCCTGCATTTTATAACGTTTTATTTCAAAATTAAGAAATTTATCTTCATAAAAACCACATTGGTTCACTCCACCGTTGTTATCGTCTAAAAATACTTCATTTTCACCATTTCATCAAACACCTCCATACAATCTGGAGGTTCATTCAACGTTACACATTCAGGAAAGTTCCCATGCCGATTGTGTTTTAGGATCCATGAGCCTCATAGTCATGTGTGTTATCTAGAGACTGTAAAGGCCCAGTAATCATATCGTATGGAACACCACCCTCCATTTGTATTTATAGATAACGTATTCTATGAGATGTTATCAGAAAATCTTTTTTTAAGGTTTCTTGTAATACAACGTAAAAAATATTGGATCCCAGAAATCAATGACGGCGTGTTCAATCGTCTCCGGTTTGTTACACAGAGTGCAGTTTGCGCCCATGCAGGGGCATACCCAGGGTTCCTTGCTCCACCCTCTTCCCAAATTTTTTTCACCGTGGCATAGAGAGCAAGGAATGACCATTTCAAGTGGGTGCCCTCCCCGAAATGAAAGAGCTTCATGCGCTCATGGTACAAATACGCCTTTGTATTTCAGCCACGTTTTCACAGGCAATTTGCTCATGTGTAACTTGAAGAAAAACGATTCTATCGATCCCCTGTCAGTCTCTTCACTCGCTTTCGCACGTCTTGCCCAGGGGCGTTATTCTTTAGTTATTTCTGTACTGCTGTGGGCACCATTACCGCAATCAGGTCTTTGTACAGTCTTAGTACAAGGCACGCGTCTGCTTGTGAATGCACTGAAAATAATCTCTTCTGCTTAGAAATGCAGTGAAAGTTAATTTTCATGCTTTACAAATACACGCGGCCTGTATAGGTGCTTCACATTACAACATGAATTGTTGCAGTAATAATTCATGGTGCAAGTATACACTGCCATCGTGTACCAGATCTTGCGATTATCATAATGGCTTGATGGTTTAAAGCCGGTCACCCACTATAAGAGGCACACACGTTACTGCGCCCATTTCCTTAAGGCCATATATTGGGTGCATAGAAAGTACAAAAATATTTCATGCACTAAAATTTCAAAGTACACCCTTGGTATAGAACATCGCTATCACGTTCAACCTTTAAAGGTGAATCTTAAGGGTCCCCCAATTTATTTAAACTCATCGGGATTTCGGTTGGTTCAAAGAAAGTGTGTTCGGTGTCATTTCTGTCGACTGCTTTTGCAGCCCTGCGCAAAACAAGAAAGCACTGTTTATTGGCGTCCGTCGTCACATGTTCGAACTCTATCGTAAGAGACACGGAGGAAAGAAAGGTAAGAGACGACAGTTCACGAAATAATGGCGCGAAGAAGCAAGAGAGTGCCGAAAACGTGATGTCGTGCCTGAGCAGCAACACACGCGTCGTGACGCGCGACGTAGCATGTGAAGCAAAACTACCGAGCAAAACTAGAGTTGCTGTATATGCTACTTTTATGCTACCTAAAGGTAGCATATACAGTAACTCTAAGCAAAACGAAAGAGCAGCGCCATTAGTTCACGCGTCAGCCGCTTGTGCCGTCGCACGCGCGGAGCCGCGAAACTTACCTTGTTTTAGTAACGTTTCCACCAGCAGTGTAGCTGGACTGACTGACGGGAGGCCGACGAGGAGGCACCAAGCTGACCTTGGAGGCACTCTGAAAGTCGCGTGCATCGTGATAGCGCATCGTGCCGATTCGGCGGAGTCAAGCCATATTCAAATAACGCGCCCAACTAAAAAATGATGACGTCACTTTTGTATGAAGCAGTAGCGGTTTCTTTCACTGTTTCGGAAGGTTAGAAAGAGCTCTCCACCAATTCCCACAGTTTTATTTTTAAACAAATTCAATGATAGATACTGACAAATGAACTAATTTTGCGCATGCGCAAATTGCGTTCTGAGCTCCACGTGAGTCGCCGGCGCCTTTGAGTACATTAATAATGGAGCATTGCGGTGAAGCGTAGCTCGTAGTGCACAAGGCCCCTTTCAAAGCTCGCCACTTGGTGCTCAACGATGGCGTTCAAAACTCTGCGTCGGGCCCTGAGCCAGCTGTTGCTGGTGACGATCGGCACATGCCTGGGCCTCTGGATGTGCCTGAAGATCGGCGTGCAGCTTCTGTTCAAAGGGAAATCTATACTGACGCCCAAACAGCGTCCTGAAGAGCCGATCTGTCTACGCGATCCTGCCTTGGGATCACACGAATTCGTCTCGTTGGAGGAGGTGGGTAATGTCATTTTCTATCGCACCACTGCCTCGGTGGCCGTGATCAGTTCGTACGTGAATGAACTAAGCGCGTTTTTCACCATCGTTGCAGACTATGCACGTAGGTGAGTGTGTTTCGGGCTAGACAAGTTGAGCTAGACTAAACATTTGGTTGTTTCACATCAGTCGAATGTGAAACTACTCTCACTGAAAATTGTACTTATGTCAATCGCTTGTCAGTGGATAACTTCAAGCTTTGTTTATCTCTCTGTTCGCGACGGTGAGCGTGCAATCAATCGTAATCAAAACCGGCGCTCGTGGCGCTTTTTACGGGGCTCCGCTGGCTTCAAGTCCCGACGTTTGCCATTACGTGACGTCTAGAGAGAACGCGTCGCCCTTCGCACTTATTCCCTTCCTCAAAAACTGCTCTGTCGGACCCAAAGGGTTCTAATCTCTGAGCGAAGCGGTTGTTTTTAACGTCGCACGTACGCGCGGTTATCAAGTAACCCCTCTATCGCCTGCTGATTGGTAATGCCCTTATCGCAACTCTCGCATCCGAGATGCGAGCCGATGCTCCCGTAACTCGACCGCTTTACAGCTGTCACCGCTCTGACGAGCCATGTCCGATGAAGTTATTGATGCGCTGCCGGTTCCGAGCCAGCGGGGGGTTCTTTTCATCACCTGTCACAATTTCATTTGTTGATTCTTTCGATCACGCGCGTGTTCAGTTGCTCGAGTGGGTGACGAGCGGCACACGCAAACTGAGCAAGAAATAAAAACTGCGACCGCAAACTGGATTTTCGCTGGGCTGTGATGTTTTCGTTTCTTCCGCTATGCCGCCCTTGGGTTGTTTATACATGCGGTGTGCCCGCCTTGGAGGAGTCAACGTAGGCGTGTGTGAATGCGCTGTCACGACCTGTCAAGTCGTTCTCTGCTCGTTCGTTCGCGGCATCGACGCTGCCGTAGCGTCTTGTTTTTGTTATGTGTATTTATTTCTCTCTGCTTGCCGTAACCGTCACGGTCGGAGAGCCGTGTGGTGCGCGCGGGAAACTTGAGTACGCTGCTAGAACGGCATTCGCGTGGAGCGAAGAATAACGAACGTGTGACGAGTGGGCGAAACACTGGAAATCGATCTTGCCATTAATCACCCGTGACATTGCCCACTCGCGCATGTAAATGAATGGCAACCCGTGTGCATAGTATACACGATGTGTTTGCCGCTGAGCCTCTTCCCGCGTTCTCAACGTCCAGGACAGCAGCTTATTGTCGGCGTTGCCGTTTTGCCGCTGCTTCCCGAACGCTCGTGTCCGGGTGAGCTTGTCGGCGTTGCCTTTCACGGGCGAGAGCATGTCTAGTTGAAAATGTTGAAGTGGTTCAATTGGAAAAATACAAATTGGCACCCATTGGCTTTCAACCAATTGGAATTTCGCTACCAATTGGGAACATACAAATTACACCCAATGGGTAAAGCAGTTCATATCCAATTGATTATAGCCATTTGGACTGAGGTAGTGGTTAAATAGTTGGTCAGTTGATGCCGTATGGGATGTAACTGGTCATTCACCTGAAGCTAAAATAGCTGATCAGTTGAAGAAAGCTGGTGTCTGACTGCCAGTCGAAAGTATGTGGTGTTCAATTAGTTAACTAATTAAATAGATCTGGTCATCCAAGTAAAAGTAACTGGTGCTCAACTGTTCAACCACTTAAAATAAACTGGTTCCCAGCTGGTCAACTGGCTAAACACAAATGGTCATCCAATTAAAACTAACTGGCGCTCAACACAAAGAGCCTTTACAGCAGAACATTAGTTTGGCGAAAACACCTCTTACAGATATAGCTTCGTAGCACAGCTCTCTATTTTCATGACCAGGTGTATTTATAGTCAAACTGTTGCTCATTCTACTGTGGCTTTTGGAAACGAGGTCACTGATATATTCTTGTTTCTCAGTGTTCTTTTTTCATTGTCCCGCATTGCATCAGCAATCATGCAGGCAGGCTGCATGAAAGAAAAATATGACAAGACAGAGAAAAATGAGGGACATCGCTGTAGTAAAAAGGTTAACATACCTGTCCGAAACGCTGTAACGGCACGGAGCAGTCTGCTCAACAATCGACCACATTCATACTATCAACCAGGGAATAGATAAATGGTCAGAATACTAGCAACCCCTGTACATAGCCTTCATTGATTACGAGAAGGCGTTTGATTCAGTAGAAACAGGGTTCTCCTCAGAAAATTTTGAAAGGTGGGGAGGGGAGCGACGGGGGGGGGGGGGTTGTCATGTGAGCATTAACAAAATGATGAAATGAAAACACAAAATGCGGTTCAAGTGGGAACGTAAGAAGGGGGTACCATATGAGCATGAACCGAATAATGACAATGAAACACAATACGAATAAGGAAGTCCAGTGACTTTTCTTTGAGGTGGTTTTTTAGCTGCATCTGAATTAGCTTCAGAGCTGAAAAGTCTCACTCACAGTCTACAGTGTTTCGTGGGAGTACAAGGTAGGAACCTGCTAAATAAGCCATCACAGGAAGCAGCTCTTTCTCATCATGTGCCACAAAAAGCAAGAAGTCTGTAGCTGTGAGCTTTTGCAAACGCTCACATTCAAGCACAAAGTTGGCGGAAGCAATCCACTCTGTAAGCATGTTCTCAGCATATTGCTTGCCAATAGTTGGGCACAGCCTTTCAGTGCATTGGCGATTTCATTGCCACCAACCATTTGTTTGTAGCTGCTGTGGGCAAACATGGTAGAATGGCTGGCCTGACCTGTCCTGTATATTTTCCATTAGCTTCATGACAAATGCCCTTTTCGTGCTATGGAGCCACTGTTGAGATTCCTCTGGGAAGGCTACGTGTATGTTGTGGTTGACACGAAAATCTTTACCTCCTTGTATTAGGTCTGGCTGCAGAGATGATGTTTGAAGAGTTCTGAAAAGCCTGTTGATTGCTGGAAGAAGCTCAGACATCAACAGTAGGGCCCCAACAAACTCTGCATTTGTTGCGAACTTGAGCATTCCTGCGGCCCCTGATGCCATTGTGTTCTTCTGCCTTCGTATAGATGCTGATGATGATGGCTGAGAGATTATTGCAGACAGCTGTGCATGACCCACCAACGATCGGCCACCGTGTGGCAGATCGCTCGATGAGTTTCCCTCCGCATCACTCAGACTCCAAAATTTTCTGCACAGCACTCAGCCCAGCTGTTCGAACTGAGCTGGATGCAACGAAGCTGTACAGTTGCTGCAAAATTTATTTAAACTTACTTGCGTATGGAACTGATTTGGCTGTCTGGCATGCTGCTAGGTTGAGCTTGTGTGTCATACAGTGAACCCCTACAGCCTAAAAGCTCTGTGGAGCTCTTAGAGCTTTTTCCTTGTTAATCAGTAACTTCACAGCTGTCCCTTTCGTCTCCGTCATAACAGGTGTGCCGTCACTTCCAATTTCGCGAAGAGTACTAAAGAGTAGACCCTTCTTGGTAATAAAATCTTCAACTGCACAAGCAGTGTTGGTGGAATTGATGGCTATTGCTCCTTCGTCACCTTGGTGTAGTTCGTAGTTGTCTAGTACATCATTCATGGTCAAAAATTTGATTCCTAATTCCCCACAAAAATGTACCGGCAGTGTATCACCAGCTGATCCACAGTTGCACAGTCGGTCTTTTCATCAAGCATAAGAGCATAGTGCTCACTCTGGCGAAGTTCGCATAGGATTCTATCTTTATTAACATCCGACAGGCAAGTAACCATCTCTTGAATTGATTTCTGGCTTTACATTCTCTGGTACGTAGCGTTCTTACCTGCTGTTATTTGAGCTCTCACATCAAAGCTAAGCAGACAGCAGACCGAGAAGCGGCTCGAAGTTCATTGTGTGCGGTATCTTGTGTTTCCACAAGTAATACATTGATGCAAATGCTTGCGCTTGCCTCATGGTGTTGCGGGAGACTGGGCACTGCACTTCTTCAAGTGACGACACGGAAACCTTGCTGTTTGCCTCAAGCATCACGGCATCATGGTGCGAGTGGCATGCATCATGTTTACCAACACTGTTCGGCCCTATCCTTTTGCATGGTTCTTCATTCCACACAGACTTCTCTAAAGGCCTCTTGTTGTATTTTATGCAAAGCTTACAAAATATACCACCTTTGCTGTTGCAAAAGAGCCAGGGATGGTCACATTTCCACGATTCATTGAAGACTGCTGTCTGCTTGCGGACTTCGCAAGCAGCTCAGCACACATTGCCCAATGCTTGAGGTCGAACTGCCGCCACTGGATTTAAGTGACCTTGCAATTCAGGCAATGTCAGGGGCTCAACACAGTCCACATCGCGTACTTCCAGCTGCGCAGTTTATTGTTGCGAATCACTACTGGGCACTTCTTTGGTAGTTTTTGAAAAAAAAAAAAAAAAAAGGCAGGAGACACGGCTGTGTTGCCTTTCTTCTCGCAGCCATTTACTGGGAGCGCACTGAATGAACCAGTTGAACAGACTGAACGACTACGAATTCTATGAAACTTTAGCAGGCTTTTGTTAGCGCGCTCAGAGAACACTACTTCTTCGTTCTCTTGGATTGGATTGGATTTGCAAAGCGGAAAATTGGGACATTCAATGGCGCCACACCACGAATGCTCAAAAATGTACATACGATGGGCATCTAGGCTCTGTACTAGTGATAATGTTGCGCAAATAAGAAAATACAGCTTTTTAAGAAAAGGATAAATAAAGTTGAGGAAAAAAATCATACAGTGACAACGTTGCGATTAGAGGCTCTCAACAACGACAAGAGAAGAGTTCGCGCGAGCAGTACGATCGGCATCGGCACACTGATTGCTGTTTTTCTGTGGCTATGCAATCAAGCCAACGCCAAGCAAGCCAATCATAGACAGGAAAAGGAGGGAGAGTGTTCTTCTTCACCGTATATAGGTGTTCTCTGACCGCATTACTACTATCATCATGCGCTCTCCATGCAATAAGCACATTCTTTGACCATCACTTTTCAATCTAGTCGCTGACGGGCTCGTTCTTTCAACGTTTCCTTCCCGGCCTGCGTTTTCGGTTCGTGGCTTGCGAAAGCCAACGTCTCGCGCTTGTTGCTTTCAGTTTTTCCGGAGTACAGCTAGCTTTAAAAACGAGAGATGGGCGGTGGTGGACGGCCAGCTAAAAAAGTGGATGGGCGGCCGGAAAGGTGAACAGCAAAACCACCGCTGACAACTGGGGGGAAAACCCTGAGTAGAAATATCAGCAGTCATGCAGACATTGAGGAATCAGGGTGTCTGTGAAGCATATGTAAACATCCTGGAAGAAATCTACGGAGGATCAACTGCCACCATAGTGCTTCATAAAAGAAGTGACTGAATTCCAAAGGGAACGGTGTAAAACATGGGGATTCAATCTACACAATGCTATTTATCACATGCTAACAGGAGGTTTTCAGAGGCCTAGAGTGGGAAGAGTTGGGAATAAGAGTTAATGGAAAGTACCTTGGTAACATTGATGACATTGCATTGCTGAGTAACTCAGGGGACGAATTGCAACTTATTATTACGAAGTTAGACAAGGAGACCAGAATGGCAGGTCTTAATATTAATCTGCAAAAAATGAAGGTAATGTACAAACACCACGGAAGAGAACAGCACTTCCAGAGAAGTAATAGTGCACTTGAAGTTGTAAAAGACTACGTCTACTTCGAACAGGTAATAACCACGAAGCCGAACCACGAGATTGAAGTAATTAAAAGAATAAGAATGGGAGTGTATCACACTTGGCAAGCACTCTCGGCTCATGACTACTAGATTGCCACTATCCCTCAAGAGGAAGGTATATAACAGCTGGATCTTGTTGGTACTTGCCTACGGAGCAGAAACATGAAAACTTACAAAGAGGGTTCAGCCTAAAGTTTGGACGACGCAGTCAGCAATGAAAAGAAAAATGGTAGGTGTAACCTTAAGAGACAAGAAAACAGCAGAGTGGATTGGGGAACAAATGGGGGTTAAGGATATAATAGTTGAAATCAAGAAGAGGAAATTAACATGGGCCGGGCATGTAGCGCGTAGACAGAATAACTGCTGGTCATTAAGGGTAACTGACTGGATTCCCAGAGAAGGCAAGCAGGTTGGGAGGAGACAGAAAGTTAGGTGGGCTGATGAGATTAAGATATTTGTGGGTATAACGTGGCTGCAGCAAGTACAAGATTGAGTTGACGCCTGGCGGAACATAAGAGAGGTCTTTGTCCTGCAGTGGATGTAGTCAGGCTGATGATGATAATGTAATACAAACAAAATGAAATAGTGCTAACGAAAAGGAAAAATTTTAAACATTAAAAGTAACGTATCAACTGCTGTATGGTAGCCAAAAGGTCATATTTAATGACCTTTCATTTAAGTTGGTGCTATAATTTTGTTTGTATTTCAACAATTACAGTGGTTCCAAGGTAAAACTCTTCCTTTCATTGAAAAGAAATAGGGCTAAATCCACGAATAATGCCAACATGATCACTGCAATGACACCGAATATAAATAATTCCGGTAAAGCTAGTAAACCACACTACATTCGCGTATTTCAAAATCTGTCTTATGAAAGTATTGTAAGATAAGCGCTTCGTATCAGTGGTAGTGCGACTAACGTCCCATCTAAAAAAAAAAACAACTTGTTCATTGCCTTCTTGGTCCCCTGTTGGACATGTGTAGTCCATTATGTGTAAGATGATATTAAAAGCTCTAAATATTTATACTGAGTAGCTGCGAGGAGGGTGACACACCATATATATATATATATATATATATATATATATATATATATATATATATATATATATATATATATATATATATATAAGCATGAAATTAGATGCGCTTTCACATAACAACTGTTTATTCAGCTGACGTTTGGACGGGAGCCCCGGGAAGTTATTCTTCTGCATGTGTATATATATATATATATATATATATATATATATATATATATATAAGGCTTATATGCAGAAGAATAACTTCGGTTGCCGCAAGGTTATATATATGAAAGTAGATGTGCTTTCACATAACAATTGTTTATTCTGCCGACGTTTCGACGGAAACCCCGTCTTTTTCAAGGCATAATAATATTTACACATGTTCCTTGTCTTCTTATAGCCTGTCGAAACAGAAGGGAAGGGGGTCAAACGAAAAGTAAAAAAAAAGAAAATAAAGAAACAGCGAGACAGGAGGAGAAATGGTAAATAATTACAGAAAATCTAGGAGAAGAAGCAAGACCGACACAGCGTAATTAGAAAAGGGCAGCACATCAACAGAGTAGGGCAGAGGTAGATGAGCAATGCCATCATTGTCAACAATACCTTCCCCGCACCTACTCTTCCCTAAGTGGGCAGTGTGCCGCCGTTCTTGTATTTCACGTTTCCGTGTAATCCGCTGGCGGCTCGTTCCCCTTTGAGGTTTAAGACAAGTTAATGGGGAGAGCTTAAGCGCTTCGAGTGCGTGCTGGTGGCGTCACGAGGAATGAAACAGCTTGCTGATTGAGGTGCCGCCATCGATATTCATTATATGCAATGGCTCCTTGTCAGTGAAGGAACAGAATGTGCATTAAACATGGAAGAAGAAAAAAAAAGAAAAGGGGGGGGGGCTGTAGGACATTCGGGACAGTGACCACACAGTTGCGGCTCGCTGGGAAGACATGCGCGCATGTATGATAAAGTTAACGAAACCACCTAGCTGTCAGCTCCTTGTCAGTGAAAGAACAGAAAGCGCGTTAAAACTTAAAGAAGGAAAAAAAACAAAAAAAGAAAAGAAAAAGGGGGGGGGGGCAGAAAGCGCGTTAAAACTTAAAGAAGAAAAAAAAACAAAAAAGAAAAGAAAAGGGGGAGGGCTGTATGACATCCTGGACCACTTATCTGTGCGTTCCGGCTGTGCTTGATGAGGCAAAACATTTCTATGTTGTCAGATGCATAGGCTGAAAGCTTTGTTAGCGGGTAATAGTATTGTCGTTATGAGACCGGACTGATTAGAGAGAAGCGTTTGCATCTTTTAGCGGTCGTAACGCTGACAGAGTGCCTGGGTGTTCATTTATTCCGTATTTTATCGTGTTAAATTTGTAGATAAAATAAGATTTCCGTTGTTCCTGTTCTCTGATTGTTCGAAAGTTGTTTTCTAATAGTGTAACCCTGATGTCGTCAAAGCTGTGGTCTTTTATTGTGCTGTGTTTTGAAAGTGGAGGGCCTGGCAGGGATCGTACATGTGCCCGATGGTTGTTGAATCTAATTCTAAACGGAGTGTCTGTCTGGCCCACGTATTGCTTGTTACATACCCCACATTCCAGGAGGTATATGACGTTGTCTGAGTCACAGTCTAGTGCACCTCTTATCCTGTGCTTAAAATCCGAGTGGGTGCTTTTCGCCACTGTCGTTGTCTGCATGTGTTTGCATACCTTGCATCTGCTTTTTCCGCAAGGGTGACACCCAATTTGAGATTTCACGCCTATCTTTGAATTTATTAAATGGTCCTTTATATTTTTCGGCCGTCTTTATATTTTTCGGCCGTCTAGGAGACGCTATATTTTACATCTGTTTTTCTAGATATAGGTAGCATTTAACAAAGTTCTGATGAAGAGCATACGGTATGCGACATTAGCCCATCAATGTGAACGTAAAAGAGTGACAGAAAAACAGGACAATTCCTTGCTGTATGTCACTCCCTAGATCTTGGGGTGCAGGCCCGTGACATGTAGTTTTGCGAATCTTAACAGCTACGATCCGAAGTGCCCAGTGCACCATTACGCTTGTCAGCTCGAAATGCCCAAACCCAGTGAGGGGCTCTTTAAGGTGTCCACTGATGGGGGTGAAATTGGTCCTACGCGATTAGACCTAGTATCCCTCTTTTCTGGGATATGAGTGGTCTAATTATTTGCTCCTACGCTATCCTTCCTAGCCACAACGAAACAAAAGAGACCCAGTAGAGTGTTCATTGAATGGTGGACACTTGACGCACAATGCTAATCAATAAAACGAAAGACCACATACTGCAAATCTCGCGGGAAATACATGCCGATGTTCAATCGTTAGTACCTCTCTGCTATCTTAAAACAGCATTATTTTTTGCTTCTTGCCGTAGATACAAGTCACCGACGTCGTTGTTTTAGGATATTTCTATTTTCGTAGAAATTTATTATGCCTATGATTATGATTTGGAGGACCTAAAATGGCATTTTACCTGCCTGTCTTTGGCACCTAAAACACACTTTATTAGTGCTTAAACATCCGGCTTCTAATCATACGACTCTGTGACAACTGTGCACGCGCCGGCTGTCGACAATGCTTTTGGTGGGCCACACTGGCTGTTTAGCAGTGGTCCGACTCAGCCATGCTTAAACTTCACCTGGAAATTTGTCCAAGTTTTCTTTGGCGGTCGGCACTGGCTATTTATTTATTTTATCAATGCTGCAACCCTCAATGAGGGTTTCAGCAGAGTGGGTATACATATTGTTACGGTTAGATTGCGTTTAACTGTGTTTATTTACAGGAGAGATCAGGCGACGATCGGCGATGATGGCGAACATAGGCCGAACCAAGTAACTTCCTCTTCCTCTACCTTTGTCCCCAAAACATGTCCTGGCTCATACCATATCATTCTCCTGTTCACAGATGAAGCCCGCTGGGTGAGCCGAATCATTGGCGTAGTGTGGGATGGAACTGCTTGAGACGAGCTACATGCGCCAACTGTGTTTGGCTTGACTGACGACCAGCTGACGTCAAGCGTGCCACCACGTAGGTCAAGTCACTCAGGCGATTTACGATAATGAATGGACCGACATAGTGCGCTAAAGATTTCTGGCATAAGTGACGTTTCAATTTTCTAATGAAATTCGCCCGGCTGCCGAACACGACCGCAACCTCATCGTGTGAAGCCGCCCGCCAGTCCCCCACGTATGACAACGTCACGCGCATTGTCGTCGGTGGCGTTGCAACAGTCGTCGGTGGCGTTAATACAAGCTGCGGTGAGGCAGAAGTTTGGGAACCTTAGCCTTCCATCAGCATGTTCCTTGACTCGCCCTCAAGTCCAGTCTTACTCCCCAAGACACGTTCGCCATTTACCTCCAACAATGCTCTTTTGTAACCCTTCGGAGTGGCGAACACCCGACGACCAGCCTATTTGTTTTTCCTGCCATCAGCTTGGGCACGTTTCTCGCTATTGTCGCTGCCGTTGGTCAGATTGTCTCTACCTCTGCGGACATATACCCGATGACCCCTCGACGTTCAGCCGTCACACCGTTTAATTTCTATTCATCGTCATCTTCCGAGCCCTCCATTGATGCCCCTTTACCCGGTCGCCGCTACGTCGCCGAACCCGCTCTCCGCCGCCTCGGTGCTTTTCCTCGCTGAGCTTCTCTGGATGATCGCAGCAGGAGAATTAGATATTGCAGCTTAAAGAGGTGAAGCTGCAATACCAATGACGGCCAAAAATCCTCTACTGACACTTCTCACGCATCATAGCCTGCTTGAAGTACAATTTCACCATGTTCCCGTGAACGCCCTCATTGACACAGGCGCGCACCTGTCTAATATGAGCACTTCCCTACGCCGCCGCTTGCAAAAGATTATGACACCGTCTACGACGCAGGCAATACGTGATGCGGATGGCGGTACTGTACCAGTAATCGGAATGTGCAGTGCTCGTGTCAGCATTGCCGGTTGTCACGCCGTGGTCCTTTTTGCCGTGCTAGCCTGTTGCCCTCATGATCTCATACTTGGCCGTGATTTTCTTTCGACACACTCGGCCTTAATTGGCTGTTCGTCTGGTACCCTCAGCCTCGATCTTCCAATTTTTGCCGACTACTTTGCAAAGCCCACCAGCCGCTTGAGCCCAACCACTTTCGTTCGCCTGCCACCTCGTGCCGTCATGTACGCGTCTTCGTTATCAGCCCCGTCCGTTCCTGGCGGTGATTATATCGTTACGCGGATTACTGACGTTCGGCTGACACGCAGTGTTACTGTGCCCCATATCATCGCGACCATAGCGGATAACTGTGTGTTCCTTCCTCTCTTTAACTTTCTCAAGTGTTGTCCTGCCAGATGTCTCTAGCCCAGTTAACTGTCATAACAGAGAACGATGTCAGTATTGTCGCTGTATCTGCATCTGATCGAAGTGCAGTCTCACAATCACCCAGTTCAGACGATGCTAGTTTTTGAAACATGATTGGATTGGAGCTTTCGCCTCACCAGGCCTACGCTCTCTGCCAGGTTTTGACCTGATACAGTGACATTTTCCACACCGACGATCGTCCCTTGGGCCAGACTGAAATTGTCACTCACCGAATCAACACTGGTGACTCTGTGCCCATTCACCGTCGGCTGTACCGCGTGTCAGCGTCCGAGCGAGAAGTGATTCAAAAAGAAGTGGCCAAAATACTTACGAAAAACGTAATCGAACCATCATCGAGCCCTTGGGCATCTCCCGTGGTGTTAGTAAAGAAGAACGACGGCTCATGGCGTTTCTGCGTAGATTATCGCCACCTCAACAAAATTACCAAAAAAGATGAGTACCCTCTGCCAGGCATTGATGATGCCCTCGATTGCCTCCATGGCGCCACCTTCTTTTCATCTCTCGACCTCTGATCTGGCTACTGGCAAATTGCTGTAGATGACATGGACCGAGAAAAGACAGCCTTCGTTACCCCTGACTGTCTTGACCAATTCAAGGTCATGACCTTCGGTCTCTGCAACGATCCAGCGACCTTCGAGATAATGATGGACACGCTCCTACAAGGATTTAAATGGTCGACATGTTTCTGTTATCTGGATGACCTGATAATTTTCTCACCTACCTTCGCAACCCACCTTGAACGCCTTTCGACCATCCTATCCATATTTCGACAGGCCAGCCTGCAGCTCAATTCCTCCAAGTGCCACTTCAGTCTTCGTCAGATTACCGAGTTGGATCACCTTGTTGACGCTGCCGGCGTACGACCAGACCCAGTGAAAGTACGGGCTGTAGCAAACTTCCCAGTCCCACACTGTGCCCATGATGTTCGCAGTTTCGTGGGCCTCTGCTCCTACTTTCGCCGGTTCGTGAAAAGTTTGCGGCACTCGCACAGCCACTCACTGACTTTTTCAAACAAGACGTCCCATTTTTTTGGGGCCCTCTTCAAGCTGACACCTTCTCTCAGCTAATCACCGCTCTAACGGCACCTCCTATTTTTGCACATTTCGACCCCGATGCTCCTACAGAAGTGCGAACAGACGCGAGTAGTCACGGAATTGGTACAGTTTTGGAGCAAATTCAGCGGGGCAACGACCGTGTAATATGTATGCAAGCCGTCTGCTTTTAAAGTCTGAACGCAATTACTTTATAACAGAACAGGAATGTCTCGCCCTTGTCTGGACTGTTTCGAAATTCCATCCTTACTTGTATGGCCGTCCTTTCCTTGTCACCACAGATCATCACGCGCTGTGTTGGCTTTCTTCCCTGAAGGACCCTACTGGACGACTTGGTCGTTGGGCACTACGCCTACAGGAGTATTCCTTCTCGGTTGCTTATAAGTCTGGACGTCTCCATCTGGACGCCGATTGCTTATCCTGCTACCCTGTTGATCAGACATCGAGCCTAGCCTCAGCATCATGTCCATGTCCCAGTTTCTTCAGATTGGTGATGAACAACGTCGTGATGCTTCCCTGCGACAACTTATTGACCGTCTCGAATCTGCTCGGAACGACGCGTCGCTTCGCATGTACGTCCTCTTGAATGGCACGCTGTACCGTCGTAGCCTCCAGCCAGATGGCCCTGAGCTCCTTGTTGTGCCGAAACATTTGCGTTCAACCGTGCTGCACGAGCTTCACGATGAACCAACTCCTGGTCATCTGGGTGTATCTCGGACGTACGACCGTGTGCGTTGCCGCTTCTTTTGGCGCGGTCTCGCCAGGTCCGTTCACCGTTATGTGTCCTCCTGTGATAAATGCCAACGTAGGAAGCGACGTACTGCACCCCTGGCTGGACTTCTTCTACCGGTCTTCATCTCAACCGAACCTTTCTGCTGTGTTGGTATAGATCTTCTCGGTCCTTTCCCTGAGTTGAAATCAAGCAACAAGTGGGTCGCCGTTGCTATAGACTATGCGACTAGGTATGCCATCACTTGAGCGCTCCCCACCAGCACGGCTACTGACGTTGCGGACTTTTTGTTCCACGATGTCATCCTACACCACAGCACTCCTCGCCAATTACTCAAGGATCGCGGCCACACATTTTTGTCCCGAGTAATCGACGATCTTCTGCGCTCTTCCTCGACGCAACACAAGTTGACCACTTTCCACCATCGCCAAACAAATGGCCTTACCGAACACCTAAATCGCACCCTTGATTGATGATGATTTGGGGGGTTTAACGTCCTAAAACCACCATATGATTATGAGAGACGCCGTAGGGGAGGGCTCCGAAAATTTCGACCACCTGGGGTTTAACGTGCACCCAAATCTGAACACACGGGCCTACAACATTTCCGCCTCCATCGGAAATGCAGCCGCTGCAGCCGGGATTTGAACCCACGACCTGCGGGTCAGCAGCCGAGTATCTTAGCCACTAGACCACCGCGACCAGGCTAAATCGCACCCTCACAAACATGCTCGCGATGTATGTGTCCTCCGACCACCATGACTGGGACCTGGCGCTACCTCACGTGACCTTTGCGTACAATTCTTCACGCCACGACACCACGGGTTATTCACCCTTTTATTTGCTCTATGGCCATGTTTCGACTTTACCACTCGACATCCTAGTTCCAACCACTACAACGCCGTCAACCGAATATGCACGAGACGCTATTGCTCCTGTCGATCACGCATGTCAGATCGCCCGCTCTAGATTTTCGGCTTCGCAAGCCACTCAGAAAGCCATCTACGACAGCCGGCATGTGGACGTTCGTTTGTCACCCGGTTTTCTTGTTCTCCTGTGGTGCCCAGTTTGTCGAGTTGGGTTATCACAGAAGTTGTTGTCTCGCTACATGGGTCCTTACCGTATCATCCGCCAGGTGACTGACGTCACCTATGAAATCATTCCTGCATCTGAGACCACAAGCCTGCCTGCAACCACACCCAGTGATGTGCACGTCAGCAGGCTAAAACCTTACCACCTGCCTACTGAAGACCGTAATTAATATGCACCGAGAGGGTGCTTTTACCGCCAGGGGGAGGGGGGTAATGCTACGTAGCTGACATATCAGCGCTCGGAAGACGACAACGAGGAAGTGGTCTGTCGGTTGTGTGTGCTGTCCTCTATCTTAGTCGATGCTATACGCATCAGTGTGAATATAGATACTGAATGGCCACACCTCGTGTCATTCTTACGTAACAATATATAAAGAGTTTTGTTGCCAATAAGAATACAGAACTTTACATGTGATTTTATTACTTTTTTTTCTTGTTGGCATTCATTTTCAACTTTGCTCAAAAGTCTTGCACCCTAAACATTCATATACATTTCTACTCGTTTATCTATCTGCAGTATGATTATCAGTAGAAAAAATATATGGGAAGGAGCAAATGTATGGATGGGACACCTAAAACGGCTTGGCTCATGTGACAGCAAATGAAATAGAAATAAACAACATACAACTTCTAGCGAACTTACATTGAACTTGACCAGTGGCCCCGCCGGGTTGGTCTAGTGGCTACGGTACTTGGCTGCATTTTCAATAGAGGCGAAAGTGCTGTAGGCCCGTGTGCTCAGATTTCGGTGCACGTTAAAGAACCCCAGGTGAAATTTCTGGAGCCCTTCATTACAATGTTTCCTAGAAGGTTTTTTAAAAAATGCTGGAGTGGATATTCTTGCCCACAAGTGAAGCCGTGCCAACTGTAAGATGGCGGCTGCGGCAGCCATCTTACTAGGGGCATGATGGTGATTGAGAAGGAGCATTTTTCTCGCATGCCCAACAAGTTTAACGTGGCAACCGTTAAGGGTCAGATAGTGCTAAAAGTGCGTCTTTGTGTTACTAGTTTTCTTTGGAGATTAACTCACCGATACTAGTCTCTGCGGATTATTTCTTCAGAAACGACTATCCTTTAATTTATAATCAACGCAGCCTTTAGACTAACAAATCAAAGCCACTTGATATCTAAATGGGCACCATCAGAAAATAGCATGTTTTCAAGATCTTTGGAGGGCAAAAGCTGGCCTCACTATTGCAGGCAAAGCACTTCCACTTCAATTTTTTAAAGACGATCGTCTTATTTGGGAACCTTCGACGGAAAAATTTTTTGTCTCTCTGTCTGTACATTTGTCAGTTTGTCCGCCCTCACGATACATCAAACGGCCAACCCCATTCGCAGCGCCCCCGATATTGCTCAAGGTTTAGCGTTCATAGTTGTGCGATTGTCAATCAAAAAGCAATTATTGCGCATATCTGAGGTGCCATAACAACACTTCGAAGTTTTGTATGTCTGCCTTTATACTAGAAGAGGCACACACAAGTAACTCTAAGGAATGTAGCGTTTATCGCGCTGTGCCGACAGTGCAACTCGATGCTCAAAAAGATGTCGCCAATGCTTTGCTACGTTGTCACGGTGGTGGCACCTGCCTCTCGCTTTGTGTTATACACCTTATCACCTCCGAGACTGGTGCGCATCTTTTTCCGCGGGCAGCACGCCTTCGTTTAGCTCGTTCACCTCTGCTACACACTCGAGGCACTCTTAACGCAGCACCTCCAGAATACCATTTACCGATTTTCTTGCGCAGAACATCAAATAAACGTTTTGTTCACTCTCTCCAGATGCAAGACTATCGTCTTTCGACTACATTTGCAGTGTAACATGCGGATTTGGAACAAATTTTTTTTTAAAACCTCCTTGGGCATTTTTCATTACACGGCGTTTCCCTCCATCATCATGGTAGAGGGAAAGGCCGTATGATGAGATCAAGGATGTCATGGTCCATGACATCCCTGATGGCTTTGGGGCATCAAATTCTAACAACTATTATTGCTATATTAGACCAAAATGAAGCTGTCAATTAGGGCTTCTATGGTAAGGAGCATGGGGAAAGACAGAGTGGTGCCCGTGGGAACAAATTTGGAAGGTGGGGCTTGTGTATCTTTGCCCCACCCTTCCCGTAGCTTGCAGCTCTGCAGCCATCTACTTATTTTATCTCTAGGCAGTAGGCATGAATGGCCCCAGGTAGTGCTCATTAGTGAAAATCATAATTTCTCTTTTTTGTACTGAAGTGGTTATCTGACGAGGAACGCTTTTATCAAATTGACTGTTCCATACTACATCATCCATGTTGTTCGCTCGCTAGTCCCACGTCATAACCATGGAAAGTCTTAGTGTTTTATTTGTTAGCACTGGGTCTTAGTGACTTATTGACAGTAGTTGAGCTTCGTGAAAGCTTACGCAAATGTTTTTTTACCTAGCTATGCCCGAGTTCTCACATTTTAATGATGTCAGGAATAAATAAATTGTGCAGATAGTTGTGCTTATCCTAGCAAAAAGTGCTATTTTGCAATTCCTTTTTTTCTTTTGCACGACTCAGGTAAACTTCAAGGGGTATTATTATTTATTTAGCCCCCTCCCCCTACATTTCTTTTTTTGTTATGCCGAACAAAAAATATGCATAGAGGCCTTGGTAGGCATTGCCTGTCGGCAGATGTGCACTGGTAAGCAGTGGATTGTATGTCGGCACACAATGAAGGCTGGAGGGAGAACATGATTGTTATTGCGTGCCTGTGAGCGGGAGTGTTATGCGACACTGTGAGCGGGAGTGCACTGAGCGCACTACTAGGGATTTGGGGCGCTGTAAGCTATAGTGGGGCTGTAGTGCTATGAATGTTATTCATTATACACACTTTGCAACTTTGTTTTTATTTTTTTGTGTGTATGTTTTATGAAGAAAATATTTTTCTCATACTGTCAAGAATATGTCAATGAGCTTCTTATTAAAGGGGCTTCATCTGCAGACATGGGATGTCGTAGTTGTATAACAGTGCCTTAATGTTGAAGCTTATGCCTAGGCGTGTGCGAAAAACCACTTGAATACTGGAGCGGCGCCAAAATCACCCAGCATTCTTGTTGAAAGCATAATTTACTTTAAGAGCTCAGTTGTTTTTTACAATGTCAGAGTAATAAAACTAAGTAATCAATAATAATATCAGCACTGAGGCATCCATTGAATATGTAGTTTGTATAGATATCAATGCGTGCATTATGTTAAGGCAGGTAAAAACACTTCCAGCCATATTATAAAATCTGAAAGCTTGGGGAAGTTTTCAGTGATTGATGTGTGCATTTGTTCCAGTATGCCAATTGATGTTCTAGCTGTTACTGTACTTGATATTAAGGGAAAGTAACAGACCTGGGCAGTTTCGTTAACCATTCAACATTTAGAGCAATAGAGTGTTGTTTCACCTACAGAAAAATTTAGTGGTGGTTGCAAATGGTGATGGGGTATTATGAAATTAACAAGTTCGAAAGTGTGAAATGTAATTGGCTGGAGAGCAGACGAGGCTGCAATGCTACTTACTGGAATGTAATGCGACTTTTTTTTTTTTCCTAGATTTCTGTTATCCAAAGTTGACCTTCGCTTTATACTCAAATACCGAAATGCCTTTTCTTTCTTGTTCCTGGATGCAATGAAAAGTAACTGCTGGCATTAGAATTGCGATTACCTTAAATAAGAGCATGCAACGTTGGCAAAGTCCTGAAAGTTTAATTAGAAATCTGTAACATATATATGTAACAGATGAAATTTTCATAAGCACATGTGATAAAAGCACACCACGAAAAACATAACATAAAAATTAAAATATATTGCTGCCCCACCTTGCCCAAACCCACTTTGCCTTGCGAAAATTTCTTAACACCTACGGTATCTGCCACTGTCAATAGCTCTGTTGAATAAAGAGCTTGCGATTTGGGCAGTAGCAGATGCCGTAGCCATCAAGGACTTCTGCAAGGCAAAGCAGGTTTGGGTAAAATAGGGCAGTTATATTTTCTTACCATTTTTATGTTTTTTTTGTGGTTTGCTTTCATTGTATTTGCTTAACAAACTTTTATCTGTGGGTATATATATGCCACAGCTTTCCGATTAAACTTTCAGTTAGTAGTAAGCGCTTGTCCTTGTCATACTTGGTCCTTGTCTATGTTATGCTCTCATATTTCGAGTAATCATGAATGGCCAACTTAAATCATTGTTAGTTTCGACAGGTTGAAATTGTTGCATTACGATAGAGTAAATACAATAGATTAATAAAAGAAGCCTTCACATTGCCGGGGACTGATGTAAACGATGGTGGTTATCTATCACCTTATCATGCTGCTCGACATTGACACTCTATAAAGGAATGAAAATGTGCTTCGTTAAATGTGAGAACTGCCATGATAATGTTGCACAAAGTTGCAGGATCATTTACAAGCCACTGCGGCTGCATTTCGATGGGGGCAAGACACTTGTGCATGTAAAAACAAAGCCGATTGCTCAAAATCAATCTTTTTCAGCATGCCTCATAGTTGGAACATTGTTTTAGAATGTTTAACTGCAGAAAGCCTCTTATTCACTGTGCAACACACCTTAAAAAGTGTACACTTCCTTTGCGGTGCAGGATGTAACATTGCACTACGTGTCAGCTGGCAGCCGTGAGAGCCCGCTAATGGTGTTCCTGCATGGCTTTCCAGACACGTGGTACACCTGGGAGAAGCAGATACGGCACTTCCAGAAGGATTACTGGTGAGGAGCAGCGTATTTTGGGCTAACAACTCTCGAGCATGGTAGATGCAATAGCAATGCCTGTGTCCGTTCAGTCTCACATAATCAGAATTCACCTTATTTCCAACAGATTAGTTGGGAGTCCCCCAGGTAAAAAGCTGTGCAAACAGCTTGATGGGACCTGGGGGCTTATAGAGGGCAACACATGCAATGCATTCTACATAATGATTAAGTTGGTCTTTTTATAAGTTAGAGTGTGATTGAGCATTCCATTTAATGACACTCTGTATTAACTTTGTCTTCTGTCACTCAATTTCACAGCCTCACAGCTAATTTTAAATTTTCCCGCTGTCCTGAGAAAGTCCTCCTCTCCCCCACCCCCCATTTTCAAATTTCACACCTAATCATCCACCATGACCATGCAACACACTGGTTTCCATGAATGCTATTCAACCAAGAGGTGCAGTAAAGCATTGATCAACAAAAAAATTGGAGCGCACTCAGACTCACTCAAGGAGTATATTTTGCTTTGAGCAGTTACTCAGACTCTCTCACTATACATTTTCTTGGCCTGATTCACTCGAACTCAAAATCGCTAACATATTACTCAGCTTGACTCACTCAGAGTTAGACTCGCAGCCTCGCCTGAGTATGACTGAGCCTGGGTGAATCAACTCACGGGTCTGTTAACGTAAAAATAGCTTTTTCATTTGTGTCAATGTCTCACATAATCACCTTTATATCTTGTACCTTCATATATGAGTATGTAAGTAGTTTAAATCTAGTGGGGACATTTCTTGAAGCAGGCTACTCGCCCAAGATACCTTTATCAAGAAATTCACCTGAAAGAGTGTGCAGTGCAAGGTCATTACGGTTGATTAGGCGAGTTGGTGAGACATGATTGTTTTGAAATGAGAGCACACTACTTAGACGCGGACAGAAAGACAGGGACAAGCACTTGTCTTTGTCCCTGTCTTTCTGTCCGCGTCCAAGTAGTGCTCTCTCGTTTCAAAACAAGCAAGGTCATGGCGCCACCCCTCCTCTCAAGCTCGTGCCTCGGATAACAAATATGAGATAGTGCATTGTTGAGATAAACTGTGCCGAAATAACACTGATAATTATGCTGAATACGGGTAGAGGGCCACAAGTTGGTAATTAATGGTGAAGCTTTCTCGGACTCACTCGCGAAATATATTTTGCACTTGGGCCTACTCGAACTCAAGCTCGCCAATATTTACCTCAACCAGACTCACTTAGATTCAGACACGCGGCCCTATCTGAGTTCGAGTGAGTGCTTTGACTCATGAGTAAGTTTGCCAATCTATGCATTAAAGTGATTTTTTTATTCTGCAGATGATTTTATGCTCTTCATACATGTGTGCCTGGTGAACACTTTTTTAAGGTATCGAAGAGAGTGACAGCTAAGCCAAGGATGATCTTGCCAAAATAGACTAAATGAATAAACTATCGATTCCACCACTCAGAATATATTGGTGGCTTATTGTGATTGCAAGAATGAAAGTGAATCCGTGAATGGTATGGGTGTCAGACAGTCACGTCACAGAGATATCAAGGAAGAAAAAAGTGCTAAAGGTTTACAACTGTCCCCTTTGCAATGAAAATCTGGTCTTAGCCTCAGCAAGCCTGTTATTTTATTAGTTAGAAATGCTCGAATTCTGTGCCTTGGTACTTTGTATACAAAGACAAGATGCTTGCAGATTGGTTGAAAAATAAATAAATAAAGGCAGCCCATGAAAAGCTAGAGGTTTTGTTGTCTCATGCATTTGAAGTGAGGTGAGAGCTAGTGCCACAAAGCTAGTTCTTTCCACCTTTCTGCTTCCTCAGTAGAAAGATCCTGAGAGTCGAACTGTTCAGGGGAAGATAGAGCCCTGGAGTGAAGAAAAGCTGTTGAACAGTTAAATTCACAAGTTTCAGCCTAGTGCCTACTCTGTGGTGGAATAGTATATTCTTCAAATTGGGAGCAAGCGTCTCTTCATCGATCTTATGGCTAATTTCAAATATCTATGCTGATGTGTGAATGTGGCCCATCTCCCCACCCACTGTTCGTGTACTGCATCCATGAAACACTGGCCCCTGCTATAATTCCACCCAATCCGGCTTAGCAGCCCGATCTTAAAGTGCTGGCACCTGAAATGACTTGTCAAAATTTTATTTTCATGTCTGCACACTGATCGTATGTCACACATGGTACGAGAAAAAAAAAAAAACACTTGTAATTCACACACACAGACTAGGGATCAACGCATGAGGATTTTTTTATTTGTCTTTAAAGATATTGTTCAAAGATTGTATTCAAAGATTTGTCTTCAAAGGTGGAACCTATGTCTACATAGCCAGCTAAGGTAAGGCTTTTGAGATGTGTGATTTTTGCTGAGAGATACTGCATTTGATTATCATCACGAGTTCGTTAATTTTAAGGTTATCGTGGTGTAATCAAGTTGCCATTAGTTTTCTTATTTTTGGGAATCGTAATTCACTATGCCACGAATGAGAGCAGGAAGATTTCTGAGGAATATATTGATTTTTCGCTGTGGCATATGGGTGCTGCCATGTTTGATCGCGTAAATGTAACTGGCCTTCTCCCAACCAGTTGCCCCAGCCGAAACATTGGGCCAGTGAAGCAGTCATGGCCGCAGATGAGGTTTAGCCACTGTGCTTGCAAAACTCTACTTTTCGAATGTCCGAGTTATCTTAGACTATGCCTGTGTGGCTGGGACCCACAAACAAAAACTTTGTCAAATACGCTCGAGATCGTACAAAACCATGCAGCTCGTTTTTTGAGTTGCAACTGCGTCATTTCATGCTAAATTATCCAGCGTATTTACGACCATCGCGAATATGACTGAAAAAATTTCCACGTTTCTCTAAGTTCGAAACTCGCCCTGCTAATTTATTTCCATTTTCAAAAATTTTTTTGCATACTTGCGGGAGTCTGTAGTTTCGCGCCGACGTAGCTGGAGGGCATTGAATAACAATTTCTTTCTCAAAAGAAGTTTTTTTTAATGCATTCGATAAAATGGTATTTGCGGCAAGTTAAAGGAGCACTGACATCAAATTTCAAAATCGAGATATGCCCTTCATTCGATTGCTCAGTGTGCGATTGCTTGGCCAAATTTGAATCACATTCGTCACGCCAAAGTTATTTAATTTCGACGGCAAACAACGTACAGAGCAGTGATTTTCCTCCTCCTCGACTAGCTTTTACACTAGCTAAGGGGGGAACATGTTAGAGGTTCCAAATGGGTCTCCTCGTTGACTTGAATGCACGGTGGCAGCGCGAAGGAAGAGCGCCATAGTCCGGTGAAGAGACGCTTTATTGCAGCCTCAGGCGTCTGCCCGAGTCCAAGCCTGAACCTCCGCTCTCCCATTTAAGATTCAAACATCCTCTTTTCAACCCTCGGTTGAACAAAGGGTCTTCACACAAACCAATCACACATTTCGAATCGCATCATCACAACCAATCGCAGAAACACTTTCATAACAGGCACTACAGTGGTAAAAATCACGTTATGAAATATAACACAAGAGGGGATAGGTTCTCAGCCTGTCACACTCTCTCCCATGTCAGGCCGTGCTGCCTCCGTCAACAGCCGTTCTCACGCTCGAGCCCCGTCAGCTCTCTCATTAAATGTTGCTTTGTAGAAGCCTCATCAAGAGGAGTGAGTACACCGTTGGGCTCTGTGCGCTTACCAAGTATGCATGCGACAGCAAGGCGCCTTGACATCCTAACAACACTCTGTCATGACGTACACCAGGGGAGGATATGCTCGTCTCCATGCATCCACTATATCTGGGTCATCCCAGTGGTCGCTTCCCCGCATCATTCTCAATGGCACGCGTGCATGCCAACAATGGCTCAAACTCAGACGGCGGCGCCTGGCCTGCTCCTTGCCAGACGCTCTTCCGAGTAAGCCTTCCCCCTCTAGTCTCAAACGGGGGCGACCTTGACGGCGCCGCTCGTGAACCGTGTGAACGAAGGAGTCTCCTTTATTTCCCGTGCGCAGGTCCCCTGCGTTCGCCTTAGCAGAACCGATCAGCTTTGTTAGTTGACGGGTCGGGAACTGGCTTCGCGCTCTGCATCAGTCGCATTAATTGAACTACACACACCACGTTGCTAATGATTATCTCATACTAACTAGCACTTAATTAAAAAATTTAGGGCCCCTGCAATATCGACACTAGTGCTACCTGTTCAGTGTGATACATTTCACACATACCATCCTGAGTGACGATGCGCTAGTAGCGGTCTTGTCTACTATTCGAGTGTTTTTATCCTGGCGCCAACTGGCTTCGAAGCCTGGAAATGCACTCACCCGTCATGTCTCACCTTCGTCGCACCGCTTTGACTCATTTTGTGAAATCACCAAGATGTAAACAGCCCATAAAAGACTGATGAAAGAAAGCATAATTCAATGTGTGCTCATCAGTCAGGGCGTTGGGGAACCGTCGTGATTGCAGTCGTCTTGTTTGAAGAGCGGGAAAAGCACAATGAGTGGGTCTTTTCATTACGCGTATGTTACACCCCAACATGACCACAAGCTATCAAAGTGGAGTAGCGTGGAGGCAGATATCATCACTAACAAGTGACATGCAGGTTTTGTTAATAGTGAATTTCGGTTCATCTGTAGACTTCTTTGCGTCCACATAATGCCAGGTTACTGCCGCCGCCCCCGTGAGAGGCCGGATAGGGGGGCCATCTGAAGGCGCAAAGAAGAATTTGGCAGCAGGAAATGTATTCAATTTCTCTGCTGGTGCACTTCGCCTAAACCGTTATTTCATTGACCCCTTTGCGTGCACCTGAATGCTGTGCACGCCACACACACCTATACAGCTAATTGAGACATGTGAGCGAGCGTGGCCGAACCATGTATTCTCGGGCACCCCCTCATTGCTGGTTGGAACCGCGTCCATTTTAGAATCTCTGTTCTGAAAAAAGATGATCGAAGCGAAAATGATTTGTAACGACGCAAATGGTGGCGATTTGAAGCTCCAGGCTCTCGTAATCGACCATAGTCAACACTTTGTACGAAGACTACGGCAATGCAGGTGAGAAGGCATGACTGAATGTGTGCGCCTATAGAAGACAAAATGTTCGCCAAGCAGCGTGGCCTGACCTCACTCTTTCCTGTGGAGAAGTGGTCCGCAGTGGCGCGATATAGAGGTGATCACAAGGTAGCGCCACTTGGAGAGCTCCCAGTGTTTAAAATGGCGGGATTGTTGGCCGTTTTGAATTGTTCTAGAGACCTGCTATACAAACCAATAAAAGTCATAATTATTCGTTCCTTAGTTGCGTTACAGTTCGTGAATCGCTATCAGGGGGTCAATTGCTGCTCGCTGACACGAAAATCTTGACATGAGTAAATTTGATGTCAGTACTCCTTTAATGAAGTGGCCTAACAGTAAAAGTAATGACTCATGTATACAAATTCTTCGAGCGCTTTTCTCATGAGTAATATTGAATAAAGTTGCCAAATTTGTGATTTTTTTCTGTGAATATGGCAAGCTCAATGGACACAAATAAAATATGTGCTGGGTGATATATGTGGTGGAAAATATGGGGGAAATAAAAAGGTGCTGGTGGAAAGAGTTAACCCTTCCCTGCTTGAGAAAAATATAAATGTGTATATGGGGGGGGGGGGGGGGGGGTAGTGATCTCACTCTTGTGCCATCTGTGCCAAAATGCACCAAATCAGATTTACTGGGCCATCCTCATAATATCGGCGGAAATTGTGCGAAACTGCACCAAAGTTGGATTTGGGAGCTTCTATCTCCAGTAATAGCCATGCCGGCACGTCAATACATGTGCACCCTGTTCTCAGGGCCATGGAAGTCACAATCACGTACCTATTTTATTACGCTGAATAAATAGCAATAGACCCTCTTCATAAAAAGACGTCCTAAGCACCCATTACGCGACCTACTCCTTGCCGCCATGTATAGGGCGCCGGAGCAGATGACACCATCAGCGTTTCATGTGGATGAAGACACCACTCAGCGTTTGAGGTACACGTAAGAAGGCGGGACGTTTTCCGCGCTAAGAAACGTGAAGTCACATCGAGTAAATTAAAAGCAATACAAATATCTTACTGGTGTTAGCTGCGTTCTGTCTCAAATAGCTCCACAAAGAAAATAGCGGAGGAATTTTTGTCTTTTACATTGAAAATACTGGCGCTATTGTGAAACTACTTTCACTAGCAGTAGTATGCATGTACGAAGTGTGCACACACACCACTTGCCCTATGCATGGCGGCTTGTATCCCAGAATCCTTTGCAAAATCGAAACTGACGAAAAGCTTACTGCCAGGCGTGTGTACTCACGAAAATGGCCTATCGTCCTAAAATTCAAGATGCTATGTTTGGTGGCAACGCAACTCTGTTGTGCAAGTCTGCTTAACAGCGAAACGCGCTCTTCGCAGGGGACCATGACGTCTAGTTCAATCGGTAGCATGAAACTGTAGTGGTGATTCATAGGTGGACGTTGTCTGTTTTAGGAACGCTGCTGATAGCTTGTTTGAAGAGTTCTGTGGCATGTAATAAAGCAATAGTTGCCCCGTGGCACCAGAATGTCTGTCACGTCTATTTCTGGACATCAGGATTTGATTTTACATGTTTCGCATCCGTGAAAGAACCATGAAAGTCAGAATGAGGAAACATATATAGATGACTGAACTGTTGTTTCTAAATTTCCATTTCTTAAGATTTGTTCGGTTGGCTGCTACGGTCCACTAGCCTTGAGTCTCCAGATGCCGAGGCAGGTCGCTGTTAGAGCTCGAGAGGCAGCGTACCAACCGAATACGTCGGTGATCTCAGAGCAGCGGGCCAATAGCGCGCCATGAAGCCAGCGCAGGAAGCTGCCATGTAAACACTCCTGCGCTCAGACATTCCTGGACAAAGCGACAGCCTTCTGAACTCAGAACATGAATATGGTAGTCATCGTAGTCTGAGCTACTATCTTCAAGGCAAGTCACATGGGTGTGTGCGAGCTGCTGTAACTACAGCAGTGACGTTTTCTCCGCCTCCGCCAGCCACCTCTATTTTGACTAGGTGCATTCATCGCGTCGTAGATGTAAACTTGCCACACGCACTCTAAAGCACCACTATCAACGCACGTGCACGAAGTATTACGCACCCGGCGATGTCCTCCTCCGAAATGCTCAGGCTGTTGGTGCTGTTCACCTGCCGGTAGGCACGTGATTTGCCGGCTTGTGTCACGTGCATTTCACATTCAGTGCCCTCAAAATTGTTAAACCGAATACGCCATACTTGTATGTTTTTTTTCTTTCTTTTTTTTAGAGAGGTTGACTTAGTCGTATCGATCTCTTATAACCACAGAAAATGTGATTTAGCTAGCAATTACCTAAATCCTCAAAGTGGTGTGTTGATTGATTGAAAACCTTAGTAAATTCATGAGAGTGCTTTACACACTCTTCACTGAGGCACTTGACCAGGCTGGATGATTAATGTGTCAAGGATAACACATGATTTTGTTAGCCGTGATTACTATGTAAGCTATGTAAAAGCTTCTTGAAAGAACGCCTGTTTGATTGGAGAGCAAAGAAATTCAGCATTCATCAGCTGATGCAATGATTGTACATATAAAAGAAGTAAGGCAGACAGTTAGTTCTTTTGCTATTCTCTGTCAGCTTATTCAGAAATACTTGTACTGAGTATTTGTGGTTCATTGTGTGGTGTTTAGTGATGCAGTGTGTTTGTCTTCCGATCTACATTGCAGGGTGGTTGCTGTGGACATGCGAGGCTTTGGGCTGTCCAGCAGGCCCCAGCATGTCGAGAACTACCTTTTGTCTCGATTTGTTGACGATGTCAAGAAGCTCATTTTGTCATTGGGTGAGCATCTCCACAACCTCTGCAGCACAGATGGCATGTTGGCTGATTAGTTTAAAGTGAAATGCCATGGGTTATATTGTTATGAGAAATAATGGGATATACCAATAATCACTTCTTGTGCACCAAGTGTGTACATACAGCAATTTTTAGACTGAATAGGAAATACATATTAAATGCAAAGCATGCTTTAGTGAACTTTAGCGACTTAAAGCTGCCTACACTTGTAACTCTCCTGGCCCTTTTGATAGTGGTATCAATGCCATATTTGGTGTGGCATAACATGACTGTATGAGGAGTCTAGTCATAACTTGAAAATCATGACATGTATGTCATGAATGTGATGATTTATATTTCGTGGTGTTGCTGCTCTTGCGATGATTTCGTTCACATGACAATTTACAAAACTGGTATGGTATGACATGACTGCATAGCAAACATAAGTGACAGACCCTAACGTGGAAATCATGACATGCACGTCATGATTTTCATGTTATGACTTTTCAGGACTACACGCCACAGTCATAGTGCACTCGTGGTTGTTTTCCTATTTTCACATTTACCAAATTTGGTATTATGAGACGTGAATGGATAACGAAGGTACATGACTGATGCAAGCATGATAATCATGAGATGCGTGTCATGTAAGAACAACATTTTATGCTACGCTCATGATTCGCTTGCGGCCATTTCGCTAGCTTCACATCCAAGTTTGGTATTACGTAACGTCAATAGACGACAAAAGTAAATTACACGTCCAAACATGATATTCATGACACGCGTGTAATGTAAAACGTGACTACATGCTAAGGTGATAGCGTGCTTGCAGTCACTTCGCAAGCTTCACATATATCAAACTTGATATTACTTGACGTAAATTGACGACGAAGGTAAATTACACGTCCGAACATGATAATCATGATATGCAGGGCCTGTAAAACATAACTGCATGCTATGCTCATTGCGCGCTTGCGGCCGTTTCACTAGCCTCACATATACCAAATTTGGTATGACGTGATGTGATTGGTCGTTGAAGGTAAATGACACGTCCAAACATGATATTCATGACATGGATGTCAGTTACAACATAATTTATGACCACCTGGTAACGTTGTGCTGATATTAAAGTGACATATCGACATTTCTTGTTCATGCTTCACATATCATTAATTCCCGCTGTACGTTAGATCTGCCAATTTTTTCAAGTTGTTTTCAGAAAGAGTAGCTTTTATCTGTTATTGAAAAACACTCTTTACTTCATGGTATGTTGACAGTGTTATCCGCATTTTGCCATTACAATGCATGCTGTGAGGTGTTATTTTTATCAGAATCACAAATGATGCTTGGAGGCTAACAAGCGGATTGTCGACACGCTCTTGACTCATTGGCGAGTACACATAAAGGTAGGTTGGCTAGCCAGGAAATTTTAGTTCCCTGAGAATCTAAAATATAGTGTACACCAGAACCTTGTTTATATGACTTTCAGAAGACCACTTGAAACAGCAGTATAATCCGAGCGTCGTATAATCAGTGGTGGAAGTGCTGTGCCAATTGCGTCATTCTGCGCCAATCTAACCTGCTGCACCAAGCTGCTCCTAACGGCAATTTGAGCGTGTGACGTCAAGTTTAGCAAAGTCTTATCATCGACCAAGCAACTCCAGTTAGATAACTTAACACCATGTATAAATCTTGAGCCAGGTGAACAAAACATGAATCTTGTTAAAGTGGCGTTTGTGTGCAGACCTCATTATGCGACATATTTATCAGCGAAGCTGTTAGTCAAACCATGAAGACGGCAGTGGTGGCAGAAAACCAGCAGCACTGTTGCCGTGCAATGGCCGAGTAGAGCACACACTCTTCGATGGAGACCGCCGAGCCACATAAACAAAAAAAACTAAATAAAAATAGAAGCTTCACCGTTAATGCAATAGGAAGAAATTGTAATGTTGTTGTATTAATTTGCTGCATGCACTTGCTTCTTTCTATTTTTATTACCGCATCATTGTACGTGTTATGCTGCCTTGCGCAAACTGCGCTCGAATGGCTGGAAACCATCTAGATAATCTTAAAACCCGCCGGTGACATTACGTGCACAGATCATACATCAGAACTTGTTCTGTAGCTGGAATTGTTCTGTAGGTGGAAGTGATAATGCTGGAATCTTTGATCACATGTCGACAGGCTTCACTTATTGGCAGATTTTGACGCCCGACGCTATATGCTCGCTGCTTCCAGTGTACAAGCATGCATTTCACGCAATATGTTCACGTTGAAAGCGCACTACGTAAAAGAGTGTATGAGGCCTGTGTTAATGCTTGCCCAGATAGTGTGAGCACCAGTGATCGCGACCTTAAAATCAAATTTCCCATCTTGTGCTCACTGCTGAGCATTCGACAGCAGGCACAACACGTGGCGGTATGCTATCGGGTGCGCCCCCAAGCGATGGAGATCCGCCGCCTCGTTTAATCTCCGCTTCAGCAGCGCTCGTCGATTTACCCGCCGGTAGAACATACGGTGTGCGGGGGATGTTACCAACTTGAAGTTAATGCGGAACATGGTGTTGACAGCAAAAACCCATCAAGTGCCCATATAATTTCTATTGAAATGGAATACTTTCCGTGCTATCACTTAGCAATGGCGCAGCGAGCGCATCTAATTTTCCTCGCAGTTCTCATGTCAACTCTGGTGCTTCAATAACCCGAACCTAAGTTTTTCAAATTCATTTTTAGTCTTATTGGTCTAAAATGAGGATAACTGTGATTAACTCATCTCTAGTTTTGAGTTGCTGTTCATGTGGTATGCACTGCTTTAGTTATGTTTTTACTATTATAACATTTTAACATCACCATTCTTTATTTGTCTGACGTCTAATAGCTATCTAAGCATCACTTATGTTGTTTCTTTGAGTTGCTGTGCTTTCAGCTTTGTTGTTTAAGGGAGGGCGTTGTTTCTTAGTTCTCTCTTCTTACATTACAATATATATATATATATCGATTAGAGATCCAGTCAGTTATCCTTAATGACCAGCGGTTATGCTGCCTTTGTGCTACATGCCCAGCCCATATCAATTTCTTCTTCTTGATACTGTCTTTAACCCCGGTTTGTTCCGTCATACACTCTGCTCTCTTGTTGTCTCTTAAGGTTACACCTATCATTTTCCTTTCCATCGCTTGCTGCGTTATCCTCAATTTAAGCTGGACCCTCTGAGTAAGTCTCCAGGTTTCTGCTCCGTAGTTAAGTACCGGCAAGATGCAGCTGTTATATACCTTTCTTTTGAGGGATAGTGGTAATCTAGTAGTTATGGTGTGAGATTGCTTGCCGAATGTGCTCCACCCTATTCTTATGCTTCTAGTTACTTCAATCTCGTGGTCTGGCTCTGCGGTTATTACCTGTCCTAAGTAGACGTAGTCTTTTACAACTTTAAGTGCAGTACTACCTATCTTGAAGCGCTGTTTTCTTCCAATGTCGTACATTATTTTAGTTTTCTGCAAATTAATTTTAAGACCTACCTTTCTGCTCTCCTTGTCTAACTCCGTAATCATGAGTTGCAATTCTTCCCCTGAGTTACTCAGCAATGCAATGTCATCGACAAAGTGCAGGTTACTAAGGTACTCTCTATTGACTTTCATACCTAGCTCTTCCCATTCTAGGCCTCTGAAAACCTGCTGTAAGCACGCGGTAAATAGCATTGGGTAGATTGTATTCTCTTGTCTTACACCCTTTTTCATTAGTATTCTGTCGCTTTCTTTATAGAGCACTATGGTGGCAGTTGATCCTCTATAGATTTCTTCCAAGATGTTTATATTGCCACCATTGATGAACGAGCCACTGTGGCTCATACGCGTTTTTGGGCGCGAAGAAGAAGAGAACATCTTCGTTGCTCTGGTTCAAGTGAACTCCTGGCTGCAGGTCTTGTTTTGTTCGTGACATTACTGGTGGAGGTGCTGGGTATGTGTACTTCGGCTGTGTCGGCCATCGTGGAGACAGCTGCATCTCCCAGAGCAAGAATCAGCCGCCGCCTGCGTGGGTTACCTCCTGAATTTGGTCCCTTGGCATCGACACCCAGAAAGATGGCAACTGCGATGACAAGCCAGGCGGTCCAAACCAGCGATGGCCATGATTCGCTTCTCGCCCATGTTTTTCACGTGCCACAGACACCAAAGCCGTTCCATGGAGACATCTTCGAGGATGTTGATGACTGGCTAGACCACTTTGAACGGGTTGCCAGTATCAACGAATGGGACGATGTTCGCAAGCTGCGCCGAGTTTATTTCTACTTGGAGGATTCTGCGAAGACGTGGTACGAGAACCACGAGGGCTCCTTTGCAACATGGCAAGAGTTTAGCCGACAGCTCCGTGACGCCTATCGCAACACCGAAAGGAAGGAGAGGGCCGAACAAGCCATATCCAGCAGAAACCAACAGCCAAACGAACGTGTATCCATGTTTGTCGAGGACATGCTTCGACTCTTCAAGCGCGCGGACCCTGCCATGCCCGAGGAAAAGAAGGTGCGCCATTTGATGCGCGGAGTAAAAGAACAGCTTTTCGCTGGGCTCGTGCGCAATCCACCGACGACAGTCGCCCAGTTCATCAGTGAGGCAGCTACGATGGAACGTACGCTGCAGCAGCGGTCGTCACAATACGAACGCCAGATCCCGGCCACCACATGCTCTATCGGCTCTGACAGCGAGAGACAGACCCTCGCAGACTTCATTCGAAGTATCGTTCGGGACGAATTGCGACAGCTGCAGGCAGTGGGATCCCATCCACCCGTGTCAGCCCTCGCGGATGTAATCAGACAAGAAGTCCGGCAGGCCGTCGCACCCCTAGCCCCAATCGCACCGCCGATTCCCGAGGCCCCAGTCCTGACATACGCAGCGGCATTGCGATCCCCTGCGCCACCGGCTACAGATACTGCTATGCGGCCAAGGTACCAGGCTATGCAGCCATTTCACGACACTGCTTCAAGCCCACCTTTCGGCTCAAGGTTTTCGAGCCCACCCACCTATCCGCCGTCCATCTGAAGACAAAGTGGTCGCAAGGCAAGCACGTGGCGCACCTCGGATAACCATCCGCTCTGCTATCACTGTGGCGAAGCGGGTCACGTATACCGGAACTGTCAATACCGGCAACTAGGTCTCCGCGGCTTCCACCCTAATGCTCGATGCCCGCGCTACGGTGAGAGCCCCCGCGAAATTGAAGCCTATCTCACGGGTCAACGTACTCCTTCGACTATTCGGCACCACCAGTCGAGATCACCATCGCCTCGGCGGTCTACGTCACCCAGTTTGCCCTCATCGTCTTCCGCTCCTTTCAGGAGCCGGTCACCAAGTCCCCGCAGGGGAAACTAGGAACGGCGACTTCTGGGGGTGAAGTCACGGCCCGGCGAACTGTAAAAGACTCTCCTTCGACGCAACGACCAGACGAGGGCGATTCCGGTTTTGCAGTGTTCTCCGACAGCAAAAAGATTGTTTCTGCCGAAATTGCCGTCTTCGTCGACAATCATGCTGTTAACGCCCTCGTCGACACCGGTGCCGACTATTCCGTAATGAGCGCAACACTGGCATCTGAACTGAGGAAGGTTACGACGCCTTGGCAAGGACCTCAGTTGCGCACGGCAGGTGGCCATCTGGTGACGCCTACTGGTATGTGCACGGCACGCATTCGAATACGTACGTCAACATTTGTGGGCTCTTTCCTCGTATTGCGCGTGTGCTCTCGGCCAGTCATTCTAGGAATGGACTTCCTTCGTGAATACGGCGCCGTCATCGACCTCCGTGAATTACTTGTGTCGTTCGAGGATCCTTTTTGCGCTGCAACTGACAGTATGCAATTCCGGAAAAGAGCACTCCGTGTTACCGACGATTCTCTGACTCTCCCACCTCGAAGCAGCCTCTTTGTCAAAGTAGAATTGGGACAGGACTTGTCTGACGCGGTGATTGCAGAGGCCAATTTGTCTCTCCTTATTTCACAACAAATCTGTGTTGCCCGAGGAATCATTCAGCCTAGCAATAGGCATGCTCACCTGCTGGTCACGAACTTCAGCAACGAATATCGCCACCTAACGAGACACACTGCCATTGCATATTGTGAAGAACTTGCCGATGCCGATGGTCCATCTACGTTAGCTTCATTTTCATCGAATGGCCACCCTGACGAGGCATTCGTGAGCACTCTCGACGTAAACGAGAGACTACCTTCGGCTCAACGAGAAAGCCTTTTGCGTATACTCGGCTCATTTCAAGACTGCTTTGCCACTACGTCAAAGGTTAAACAGACACCACTTGCTCAACATCGTATCATCACGGAACCTACTGAGAGACTCATCCGACAACATGCCTATAGGGTGTCGCAAAAAGAGCAAGATGCTATACGTGACCAAGTCCAGCAGATGCTTCAGGACGACGTCATTCAGCCATCGACCAGTCCCTGGGCTTCGCCAGTTGTGCTAGTAAAGAAGAAGGATGGTACGTTGCGTTTTTGCGTTGATTACCGTAAACTGAACAAGGTCACCAAAAAGGACGTTTATCCTCCACCCCGGATAGATGACTCGTTGGACCGTATACGCAACGCTAAATATTTTTCCTCCATGGATTTGCGTAGCGGCTACTGGCAAATCGCAGTGGACGAGCGCGACCGCGAAAAGACGGCATTTATTACTCCCGACGGTCTGTACGAGTTTAAAGTGTTGCCTTTCGGTCTATGCTCAGCGCCAGCTACTTTTCAAAGAATGATGGATATGGTTCTCACGGGGCTCAAATGGCAATCATGCCTTGTTTACCTTGATGACGTCGTGGTCTTTGCAGACACGTTTGAACAACACGTCCAACGCCTTTATGCAGTTCTTCAGGCAATTAGAACAGCGGGGTTGTCTCTCAAACCCGACAAATGTCATTTTGGATATGAAGAACTGAAGTTCCTTGGTCACGTTGTGAGCCATGCTGGCATCCGCCCAGATTCCGAGAAAATCCGCGCCGTTGCCACCTTTTCCGTGCCCACAAATAAGCGCGACCTACGCCGATTTCTGGGGCTCTGTGTGTATTACAGGCGCTTTGTCAAAAACTTCTCGAAGATTGCTGAACCCCTCAACAAGCTTACAAAAGACGGTGTCTCCTTTGTTTGGGGTCCCGATCAGTGCCATGCGTTCGACACCCTCTGAAACCTCCTCCAGGCTCCGCCTCTACTAGGTCATTTTGACGAAAGCGCTGACACGGAATTACACACTGACACCAGCAACGTTGGACTAGGAGCGGTATTAGTTCAGTGGCAAAATGGCATAGAGCGCGTGATCGCTTATGCGAGCAGAACGTTATCCCCAGCGGAGAAAAACTATTCTGCAACCGAAAAGGAATGCCTCGCTGTTGTCTGGGCCATAACAAAGTTCCGCCCATACTTGTATGGCCGCCCATTCAGGGTAGTTAGCGACCACCATTCCCTTTGTTGGCTCGCGAATCTCAAAGATCCCTCAGGTCGTCTAGCACGATGGAGCCTTAGGCTACAAGATTTCGATGTCACCATCGTCCACAAATCTGGGCGGAAACACACCGACGCCGACTGTTTCTCACGTGCACCAGTCGAAAATGCCAACACTGACCTTGAAGACGACGACACTTTTCTTTCTGCCGTATCAGCGACCAGCTTAGCGGAGCAACAGCGTCATGACTCGGAGCTCATCCCGCTCATTGACTACCTGGAAGGGCGCAATTCCCACCTTCCTCGAAGCTTTGCGGGCTCACTATCTTCCTTTTGTTTTCGTGATAGAGTGCTTTATAAAAAGAACTTTCATCCTACACAAGCTATGTATCTGCTTGTTGTGCCAACTACGCTTCGTGGTGACATTTTACGTGCGTGTCACGATGAGCCATCATCCGGACACCTCGGCTATACGCGCACGCTGCAACGGATTCAACGCTCCTACTACTGGCCACGTCTCGCGAAGACTGTGAAGCACTACGTTCGCACATGTCGCGACTGTCAGCGACGTAAGATTCCACCTTTACGACCAGCGGGACTCCTGCACCCAATTGGCCCACCAAAGGCGCCCTTTCATCAGATTGGCATGGACTTGCTGGGGTCATTCCCCACGTCTTCGTCTGAAAACCGGTGGATTGTCGTCGCTACAGACTACTTAACACGCTACTGTGAAACCAAGGCACTTCCAAAAGCCACCGCAGCAGATGTCGCCCAATTTTTTGTTAACAGCATCGTCTTACGTCACAGTGCTCCAGCTGTCGTCATAACTGATCGTGGGACAGCTTTCACCGCAGAGATGCTGCAGGAAGTCTTGCGATTAAGTGGCACGGAACATCGTAAAACAACGGCTTACCACCCGCAAACAAATGGGCTGACTGAACGACTCAATAAGACAATTGCAGACATGCTGTCAATGTATGTGGACATCGATCACAAGAACTGGGACACCATACTTCCCTACGTAACTTTTGCGTATAACACTGCTATTCAAGAAAGTACCGGTTTCACGCCTTTTCGCTTAGTCCACGGTCGTGACGTCACGACGATGCTCGACGCCATGCTCCTGCCCGACAACTCAGGAATATACCACACGGATGCCGCCAAATTCGCGCAGTGCGCAGAAGAGGCCCGTCAACTTGCTCGTCACGGCATTCAACGTCACCAAACCGCAGACGCGCGCCGCTACAATCTTCGCCACCGTGAAGTTATTTTTAAGCCAGGTGATGAAGTCTGGGTGTGGACCCCTATCCGACAGCGTGGACGTTCCGAAAAGCTTCTTCGCCGCTACTTCGGCCCTTACAAGGTTGTGCGATGTCTCAGTGACGTCACTTACGAGGTTCTCCCACAAGGCAATTACAGACGTTCCCGTTTCACCCCGCAAACTGAAGTCATTCACGTTTCACGTCTCAAACCATACTTTTCGCGCTGTGAATCGCCAGGGAGTGACTGACTTTATTAGTAACTTCGCGTCTTTCTTTTTGTTTCGTCTTTTGCTTACATTTTTCCTATTTTTCTTATTTCTCTAACTTTTGTCCCCACAACCAACTACGTTATTCCGCCTCACGCCATTCATTTTGCTCGCATGCTAATTTTCATCTAATTTTCTTTTCTTTTTTTGCCTTCATGTACAGCATCGAGACGATGCTTCTTGGGAGAGGGGGTAATGCCACCATTGATGAACGAGCCACTGTGGCTCATACGCGTTTTTGGGCGCAAAGAAGAAGAGAACATCTTCGTTGCTCTGGTTCAAGTGAACTCCTGGCTGCAGGTCTTGTTTTGTTCGTGACAATATATGCTTTGTTGATGCCCCGATTTCGAAGTGTCTGCATAACTGCTGATATTTCTACTGAATCAAATGCCTTCTTGTAATCTATGAAGGCTATGTATAGTGGTTGGCTGTATTTTGAGCATTTCTATAATACCTGATTAATAGTATGAATATGGTCGATTGTTGAGTAGCCTGTTCAAAATCCTGAATATGGTCGATTGTTGAGTAGCCTGTTCAAAATCCTGCTTGTTCCTTTGGTTGATTGAATTCAAATGTTGTCTTAATTCTGTTAGCAATTACATTTGTAAATAGCTTGTATACACTTGTATACGTCAGAGAGCGAGCTGAACGGCCTGCAATTCTTCAAGTCCTTGTCATCTCCTTTTTTAACGATTCAGGTGATGTTAGTATTCGTCCAAGGCTCTGGTACCCTCCCCATCAGGAGACACTACGTAAGCAGGATGGCTAGTTTTTCTAACACAATCTGTCCTTCGTTTTTCAGTAGATTCAATGTTGCCCGACCCTCACCAGCAGCTTTGCCTCTCTGCATTCCCTTGAAGACTTTTCTGGCTTCTTCCATCATTACTGGTGGGATGTCATCTGGATTACTGCTAGTTCTTACAATATGGTCGTAGTTGTGATGGCTACTGTGCAGATCTCTGTAAAACTCCTCTACTGTGTTAACTATTCTATTCTTATTGGTAGTCACTTCGCCTTCCTTGTCTCTTATTACATACATCTGGTTTTTGCCTATCTCAAACTTCCTCTTCACCGCTTCGACGCTTCATCCGTTCTTTAGAGCAAGTTCAATTCTCTCCATGTTATAGCTTTTTACATCGGATACCTTGCACCTTTTAATCAACTTTCAAAGCTCTGCCAGTTCTATTTTGTCTGTTGTGTTTGAGGCTTTCATGCTTTGATGTGTCTTAATGAGATACTTCGTCTACTGAGACAGCTTGCCAGTGTCCTGTCTAACTACCGTACCTACAACTTCCACTGCACACTCCGTAATGATACTCGTCAGATTATCATTCATAGAACGTATTCAAAATCCGTAAAATATTGCGTTCTGCGAATTCCACTAATAACTCCCCTCTGGCATTTCTAGTACCAATGCCATAATCTCCTACTGCCTGGTCTTCAGCCTGCTTCTACCCTCGCCCATCAGTATAGTATACTGTGTTTTTACCTTACTCACAGACTATTCTATGTCCTCATAGAAGCTTTCAACTAGCGCGTCATCATGGCTGGATGGAGGCACATAAGCCTGTACCACCTTCATTTTGTAGCTCTTATTGACTTTAATTACAATACCTACTGCCCTTTTAATAATGCTATAGTATTTCTCTATGTTACTGAGCTACATTTTTGTGGATAAGCAACCCCATGCCCAGTTCGCCTCTGTCAGCCAGCCCACGATAGCAAAAGACGTGCCCAATCTGTAGCACAGTATAGGCCTCATCTGTTCTCCTAACCACACTGAGCCCTATTGCATCCTATTTAACACCCCCAAGCTCTTCGAATATTACAGCTAGACTTGCCTTTCTACATAAGGTTTTAGGGTCAAACGTTGCGAAGTTCAGGTTCCAATGGCGGCCTGTCTGGACCCAGAGATTCTTAGCACCCTCTGCTGCGTTGCAGATCTGACCGCCGCCGTGGTCAGCTGCTTTGCAGCCGCTGAGGACTAAGGACTGTGTGTTGATTGACGTAGGCATGTGGGAGGTAGTGGCTAGATACTGCACCTAAGTGACCAATCCTTCTCTGGTGAGGGAGTGCGTTACTGGCAGTTGTCACCGATAAGGTTGCACCCTGGGCCTTTTAATGCAATTCCATCATCACGCTTATATATATTTTTAAAATCCGGTTCGGAACTGCGCGGCACCGGGATTCAATCCACGGTTTTCTTGCACATGAGGCTGCTACTTTAACCACTATGCTATTGCGTTAGTTTTCGAGAAAGCAAAAATTTCAGTGAACGGTGGTGTGTGACCCCAGCCAGCAATCTGCTTCAAACACACCTGTTCGTCTTCCAGAATTCCTTTAAATTGCTCCAAAGCTTCTCCAAAACCACATTATTTCTGCTTCCTGAGTTGCTCCAAAAGACTGAAGGTGGTTTTCGCCCCTGTATAATCGAAAAACTAAGAATACAGGCAGTGGCACACATGCTTGCACAAAAAATGGGTACAGACCGCCTGAGTAAGCCCACGATACGACCTTGTGCTTCTCCAAGGAGGGTAGATTAAATTATTTTTGCTAATTGAAGCATTACTTATCTGAGACGAAGGCACAATAATTTTTATTCTCAATTTCAAAAAATTGAATTCAGTGCGCAGATTTTTCCCGATAAATTGAGTCCGAAAATTGCCTGCGCCTGAAATCGAAACTGAAACCTTGTTGCCAACTGCTTCCAGTCAGAAGAGTTACACATAGTGTCACCATCATCACATGTAATGGCGGCAGACCACGAGTTCTTGAGTTTGTGTAGAATGCGTTCATGCTCAACTGAGCTATTCTAATTTGTTGCCTTATAATGCGCAAATAGTGATGTTCTGCTGTTATAATGATTGTTGATGTCAAGTGAAAGTTATTTTGCATGGTGAAAATAGCTGGATCAGGCCCTTTTGCGTGTTCAAACTCATGATTGCGAGTGCCACAAACCAATGCGGGAGATCAGCTGTTTGCTGACCAGGAAATGTTTCAACAGACCGAAAACATGAAAATATCAAGATCTCAGAAGTGAGCTCTTTGGCCAGCTGAAGCTGCTGTAGACGGAGCTTCTCTAGACGGAGCTTCTCTAGGTAAAGACCCCGCGTATGCATGCGATCGAGGCGTATGCAGAAGTGCATAAACTGCCAGGAAAATAAATTCAGTAAGACATCCTGTTTCAACCTTTGCTTTTCTAATAATCAATGAAGGGGAACGCATGTTCATATTTTGCACTCGTGAGTATTTGGTCAACATTTAGTGAGACCAAAGGTGTTTTTTTATTTTTTACTTCGGACAGAATCGGAAGGTCGCCGCAAAATTCAAATTCAGCGTAAAACTGTGTCGTATAACCTAGGTTTTCATTACATAATCCCTATGAGTATTTCGCTGGGACTAGACCGATCCGCCATAAAAAGCGGTTCATCGCATTACTGGGAGACTTATAATGGAAGTTTTACTGTACTCTGCTTTGTAACATGCCTTCATAGAAGCCTTCAAAGGCATGGTGGCTCTACATCAGCCATAACGTTGTTATGGAACTAGAGTATGCTACTGAATGCTACTAGAAAGCAGCTGCAATCAAGTATGGCAAAGCATTGCCTTTTATTATGACAGTAGGATATCTGCTGGCACATCTGGCATGAAGCAGCATGACTGTGCTGACCGTGTTGGAAGCGGGCTGGTCATGGCATCTCATATGTAATATGGGTGCATGCAATGTGGAGCGTGAAATGTTTTCAGGTGTCAGTTGCTCTCTCAAAAAGTGCTGCTTTTTCACACTCGGGAAGATCAGCCCAGACACTGTTACTTGTATAGTTGAAACCCTTTATAAGAGAGAGAGAACTTTACAGAAAAGGAGATACCTTTATCAGAAACAGTTATAAGAGACATGTGGCTCTAAGAGATACCAGTATGCCTGAATAAAAATATGGCAGAAAATAACATGGTACCTTGCTTATAGGAGACATATCATGTAATGTATAAGAAGGAATCCCCAGTGCTTGCCTATTAAAAAGGGGTCCAACTTCACTGTGTTGGCGGGCTATCATTCTTGAAAGATGATTGCTTATAATGGCTAACTCTAGCCGCGTCATGTGGTGCAGGCCGGAAGAAGGCGATCGTGGTGGGCCACGACCTGGGCGGCATGGTGGCCTGGGTGCTGGCCACTAAGCACGAGGACATGGTTGACCGCCTGGTGGTCATCAACGGCCCTCATCCACTGGCCTTCCGCTACCAGCTGGAGAACAGCTTCGCACAGATGCTCAAGTCGTGGTCAGTAACAGTGTCGCCCTAGCTTGAAGTCAGCATTCCAGGAAGTTTTCGTGATAATCAGTGGCAGTGGCCTAATCTCAGCATATACTGAAAAGCTTCTTGAACATGCGTCTGAGAGTTTAGTGGTTTATTTCCACTGTGTGGTAGAGATTCGAGCTATAAGGATAAAAGACACACACTCTCCTCAGACCCTTGTTAGTGTAATTCGGGGGGGGGGGGGGGGGGACGAAAAGAGGGATTTTTTATTCACCTCAGTGAATCCCAATTTACATCAAAATTTTGTACGCTATACTCAAAATGACAACAATTAATGTTTTGCATGCTTTCCATGGCCTAATGTCGTTCATGTTGTTTAAAACACAAACCCCTTGAAAAACAAAAGCTCCTTTTTTTTCAGTGATTAGCCTAGCAATTTCATTTTGCATGTTTACCATATCCAGTGTTTCACTAAAGTGTGACCAGAAGGTGCACCCTTAAAGTTCATAACAACCCCCCCCCCCCTCACGTTCCTAGCTCGATACTTCCCGTCTCTTGGGCACTGGTGGCGCATTCCTCTCTGCTGCAGTAACAATCAATGGGAGGCCTAGCACGCGGGGTGATGTTATCACATCCGTCCTCAAGCAAAGGAGATAGGTTGGCTCTTCTTATTTCTGCTTTAGCTGTGTTTGTCGCCCCCGCTCACACGCTTTTACCTGCTTTACCCACCTGTAAAACACGATGTGCCAGGGGATGTTATTGATTGGGGCATTACACAAAACATGATGGCCAGTGGCGTAGCCAGGGGATGGGACATCGGGAACGTGCCCCCCCCCCCCCCACGAGATATAGGTGCAACCCCCCCTCAATTTTTTTTAAATTTCTGGCTACACCCCATGCAACGGCAAAAACCGGTCATGAATGTCCATGTTATTGCTATCCCATTAAAAACAAAATGGATCTTGCCTTTGAGTTGTCTTGTCTTAGGCGTATGCATAAAGTACCCTGTGAGTTTTTTTTTTTATGCGCTGCTTTTTAGAGGAGCCAGTAGGGGGTTTATAAAGTACAGACAATGCCATAGCCACGAAATATTGCTGCAAAAGGAGAATGAAGTTTGTTAAATTGTGTATTCAGCACAAAGATGAGGGCCGGAGGAGGTTGGCTTTTGAAGACTAGCTGAACGATGTCATATTACGCCCAGCAGTCTAATCAATCAAGGAGAAAAAGGACCTTTTTTTATTCTTCAAGTCATGTTAGGAAAATGCACTTGGGACTGTATGAGTTCCTAGCCTAGCACGTCACACATTCGTCTACCATATCTCCTGATAACCATATTTATAGTGTTATTTCATTAAGTACAAAATTTTAATTCAGCAAGTATTCTGTTTATTTGATACAGAAATAATCACTGAACAAGTTTTTCCAGAATGCTCAACAGCATGATGCCATTATTCTTGCATCATCAACTGAAATAGGGAGTGCTTCTAAGATGATTGGCTACAGAAAGTTTGCAGATTGCCTACATGAAATTTGCAATGAATTTAAATATTTCTAGCTCTTCACGAGAGCCTCGAAATAATTTTTCATGTCCTTCAATGTAAATGCAACATGCTTTTTCTTCAGCATTTGAAGTTAGCTGCTCCAGATTGCTCCAAAATACAAAATTTTGCAGCTCCATAGTGCTCCAAAGTATAAAATTTTGCTGCTCCAAAGTGCTCCAAGATGAGAACTTTGCTGCTCCAATAATTGCTCTAAATCATAAGACATCATTAGCATCACTGATTGCTCGAAAACACACCTACTGATGCTCTGAACCTGCTCCAAAACTCCTATTTTACTCGCTAAAGCTGATCCAAAACATCATGAGTCCTGTTTCCTGAGTTGCTCTAAAACACTTTCATCCCTGAATGTGTCTTGTAGCAAAATTCATTTGGCTGGAAAACTTGACAGAAGTCAGTGCCCCTCATGGTTATGTTACAGTACCCTTAAGGTTCTGTAATTAAAAGAACTCTTGCAGGTCAAATGTCAAATTAAGGTGTCAACTTGGCAATTTGACAGTGTTGAGTAGTAATAAATGCCAGAAATTTATGGCAGCTATTCAATAAAGAGGTGTTGCTAAGAGTCAGGGAAAATTTATTCTACAAGAAATAATTTCCGAAGGTCCTCTGCATCTATAAAGTATAGAGGTGGCTTACTCAACCAGTTTCCAGGAGCCTTGGTTTCGCTTGTATCGTTCTATCAGGTGCAGGGTCACATGTAGTGTCACTAGTCACTTCTATGGCGTCGGATCACCACGCGCGTATGGGTGCGCACCTGTGCTGCAAAATGCTCGCGCTACTCGAAACTGACTTGCAACCTCACCTGAATTGAGTGAGGACGAGCGTAGAGCTCAAGGATGACAGCATTTCAGCTTCAAGTTTTAAATCGACAATGTTTCGTGTCAGCCTGTGACATGCGCAGCTGTCCATAAGTTTGTTTATGGCCTAAAGTTGTCTCTTTCACCACAAATCTGTAGCTGCTGACTTTTGTTCACAATGTTATAGCTACTCTGGTTACGTGGGAGGTCCAAACGTGGTGTGCTGCGATGACTGCAGTGGTGTGCTGGCGACGACTGCAGTTTCTCTTCACGAAAAAAAAGGCCGCTGGAGCACATCTTGGCACTCACTATGGAGCAGCTCGAAATGTTTTAGAACTGAAACGATCTTGTTATTTTTTAATACGATGTGCAAGAACTCAAAAAAATATGCTTGGATGCATATATTGCAACACCAACCTATGTGCAGTAAGCTGGCTCACGGAGAGAGGTGATGCTAGATGAAATAGCGAAGCTCATTGGACATCCGACTTATCGAGAGATTTTTCTCATAATGGGCATCTATTTATGTGGGAATACATGGGGGCTCTTAAAGCAAAAAAAAAAATATATACTGAGAAAAATGTACTAGTTCACTAGTGTCACATGAAGAACCAAGCAATGCTTCACTGCATGGCATGAGCAACGAAGCAGCACCTCTGTTCCATTTTTTTTTGTCTCTGTGAATAAAAACATCTACAAAATTTAATATTTTTTATACTATTTCAAGGTCATTTATCCTCAAAATTCATGTTTTAAATTTTTCTGTTCTAAATATTTCTGCAAGTATAGTCAAGCCCACATATAATGGCCTCCACTTGAAATGAACTTTCGCTTAAAACGAATGATACCTGTGTAACTGTGAATACATTGTTTCGATGGCACAAAATGGCGCTTACAACGAAACGTCCCTGAGCGCCGTCGATCGATTACAGCAGACGGAGTCGCCACTCTGGCGCCTTCCCAAAAAATCACTTTTGACGGAGATGCTCACAAATTCTTATTGTTAAACGCCGACCCTGCCTCTGTACTCCATTTTTTTGTCGTTTTCCCCGACTGTCTTTTGTCACGCACACCTCCGTCCTTTGTCTCCCCCCCCCCCCGCTACTCTGAGCACCCTGCATTGTCAGACAAAGCCCGTGTTTTCACACTGCCACCAATTTGTCAGTGACTGGTCGGCTAATTAGTCTCCCGTCAGTTTTTGTTCGCTGGTTTTGTTATTGGCGTCGCCGGTCTGTAGTGACAAGATAATTTTCCAGCATCGTCAGTCACCGACTATATCCGATTGTCTGCTTCTAGTCTGGATGGGTGTCATATCATTCCAGTGTACACGCGTATGCTGACCCACCGACCCTGGTAATTCGGGATTCGTTCCGTGTTTAGCACCTGTTCACCCTCACTTCGCACTCGGCACAGCATGCCCTCCGCACGCTTGTGGAAGCGTAAAAAACGGCTGTTGCGCGGAACAAATTGCGAATTATCGAAGTTTGCGAGGCCACACAAACCCGTCGTTGCCACAAAATGATTCTTTGACCTCTGCGCGAGCAGGCACTCTTTCAAGTTTTTATACCCTTGAGTTGTGCGTTTTGCGGACCTTTCAAGCAAGCAACCCGACCTGCCTTCTTCCTGCGTGTTTTGGTTTTCAAGGTCACCTTCCCTCTATACCCTCCCTCTCGTCACTCTATTGAAACTCCTTGCCCTTTTCTCACAAGTCTGCTCTCCCCTGTATCACAACTCCTTTGCCGGTCTCCTCTGCTCTATGATGTCAGCCACACTAGCTCGAATTAAGAAGTTTTGTTTACTGACTAGAAACGAGCCACGAGCTGTTCTTTGCATTGTTGTGTTCAGAGTGCATGTCTTGCTCGTTGTTGGTATGCGTGTGTGCCCGAGATGGCGGATGGGAGGCCTCCGCGTTTTTTCTGCCACTCAATTGATGAAAATGTGACCGCTTGGCTTGGGAGTAATCCACGCGTTGGGGGTCACGTTGCAGAGTGCTTGCTCATAGCTGTTGACCACCTGGCAGCCAACTTGCCGCTTTGGGCATCCCGGTATTCAGCTGTGGAGACGGTGAAGGCTTCGCGGGCAACGGTGACGGCTACATGCATGCGAAACTGTTTTCGCCAGGCCAACTTCGTCGTCGAGCCCGATGGTGAGCCTGAAGCTTCCGAACAGATGCACTCCGGCATACATTGAAGCAGCGCGACATGGACTCTGAGATGGGAGGGCATGCGGGACATTAGTTGCGATGATTTCATTACAGCCAATGTGATGCCAACACCGCCGAACTGTGTGTGGATGGGGGCATTGTAAATGAAGTATGCAGCAAAAGCGATTTCGAGGAATCTGATGGTGAAGACGAAACTTTGGAGCCCGTGCCCACAGACGTGCTTGTAGCAATTGGTTACATTAATAGCTTCAGGCAGCTTGTATATGCTTCGGAGAAGAGTACTTCACCACTTTAAGTAAACTCGAAGCCATTCTTTTCGCATCTGCCCATCAAAATACGTCTATCACTTACTCTTTTAGAAAAAGATGTGTTTTCACTGGCAGAGAGAAAAAAAACATTTATTGAAGGAAGCTTGTGAGTGAAGGTGGAAGGGTCCCTTATTCCATGAACCCTCTGGCTTGGACAGCCCGCCGAGCTCGAGCGACGAGTTGACGCTGCTCGACCAGGTCCGGCTGGGAGATCGGAGCCTCCCACGCTTCACTGAGGAGGTCTTGGTCCGCATCTGGTGCTGCTGCTCGTAGTCTTAGGACGCTTACTTTGCACTGCAGTAGGAGGTGCGCCAGAGTGTCTGCCGCATTGCACTGCAGTAGGAGGTGCGCCAGAGTGTCTGCCGCATTGCAGTGAGGGCAGATATAGCTGTGCAACGTTGGCCTCATATGGTGCAATAGTACGCTGTGGGTGAACGTGTTGCTTTGAAGACGCCTATAATCAGTCCCTTTGTCTCTTGTGAGTTTTGGATGTGGCGGAGGGTATGACCTGCGTTCGAGCCAATAATGTTGCAGTAATGCATGATACGTCAGTGGTACGGCTTCTCTCGCCTCTGATTCTGTTGTTGAGTGGGAGGTGCCTCGGATCTCGTATGGGAATGCCAGGTTGATGCATTTGCGAGCTGTGGTGTGTGCTGCTTCATTTCCCTCGAGACCTTCATGACCCGGAATCCACACGATGCATGTGTAGGGAGGAGGATCGCTTTAGTACCGTATATACTCGTGTAAGGGCCGCACTTTTTTTTCGAAAATTTTGCTAGGTGCGGCCCTTACACGAATCAGGCCGATTTAGTACAGGCAGTACAGGCCAAAGGTCTGTACTGTTTATGCAACAGTAGCAGAGTGCAAGAGTCACAAATGACATGCCAGAAATGTTTTTATTCGGATTCCATTTCGCTGTCCTCGTTCTCGGAGGAGCTCGCCTCGGCGTCCGCGTCTTCCCAGAGACGGTCATCTTCGGTGCCGTTCATGGAGTTCGAAATTCCCGTTACCTTGAAGCTTTTAGCAACTACTTCTACTGACATGGCACGCCACGCATTCAAAATCCATTCACACACCTGTTGGAGCGACGCCCGCTTCAGCCGTCCTGTAGGGGTCTTCTCGTGGACGCCTCCAGCCATCCATTCAGAGTAACATCGGCGAAATTCCACTTTGAATGGTCTGTTGACGCATACGTCGAGCGGCTGCAGCACACTCGTCAGGCCACCGGGAATGACGGCCAAGTCCGTACGAGTTGCGGCAACTCGGTTCTTGACGCGGTCGGTCAAGTGGCCCCTAAAGCTGTCCAAAACAAGGAGGGCTTTCCGTTGTAACAGCCCTCCAGGTCTGTTTGCCCAGACGGTCTTAATCCAGTCAACGACCAGTTCCTCGGACATCCAGCCCTTCTCTTGCGCACGTACGACGATTCCCTGAGGGAACTTCTCTTTTGGGAGAGTCTTCCTTTTAAATACGACGTACGGCGGAAGCCTCCTGCCGTCTGCCGTGATGCACAACATCACAGTGCACCTTTGGCGTTCTGCACCAGTCGTGCGCACAGACACACTTTTCGCACCTTTTAAATCCACTGTGGTGCTTTCCGGTGCATCGAACCACACAGGTGTCTGGTCCGCATTCCCAATTTGGGACAGGTCGTATTCATGCTCCCTCCTGAGAGCATTCACGAAGCGATGAAACTTAATGACGTGGTCTTCGTACTCGCGCGGCAGTTTTTTGGCAAATCGTCGTTCGGCGCCGAATAGAAAGCTGGTTACGGTTCATAAACCGCGTAGCCCAGCCCCGACTTGCCTTGAATTGTGCCGGGGGTATTTCCATGTGGCGAGCGATGCTGAGGGCTTTGACGCGTATCATGTCAGTCGATACGGCGTAGCCGTCCCTTCGTGTGTCGACGACGTAGTTGACGAGCTCGCTTTCGAGTTGCGGGTACTTGCACTTTTTCCCGCGAAACGCCTTTCGGCTCCTGTTAGTAGCGGCGAGGGCATCTTTCTGATTCATCCAGTAACGCACGCGCTTCTCATCGACGTCGTACTTTCGTCCAGCTTCCCGCTTCCCGTGCTCCTCGGCATAGTCAATCACTTGCAGCTTAAATGCTGCAGTGAATGATCTCAGATGCCGGCCCATCGTCCGTCACGTGCGCTGGCTTCTGCAGGGTTCACTACAACCAACAAAGTGACACCGACGACACCGATCTGAAGTCGCGCTGCCAACGTATCGACACGATGCTAGGAACGATGCCAACAAAGAGGCCGCACAAGGCAAATATGGCGGCGCGCTGTCAACAGCGTGGTCGGCGCGTCGGCGGAAGTAGAATAAAAGCGGAAAAGCGTGCAGCGCCATCTGGCTGTAAATGAACTAACTACACTTTTCTGGCGGGACATTTTGAACTTTTGTTTTTTTTTTTTTCGAAATATCCGCTTTCAAAGTTGGGGTGCGGCCCTTACACGAGGGCGGCCCTTACACGAGTATATACGGTAGCCTAATCGCCACTGTGGACACCCTGTCTTTCAGGTAGTTCCGTGCCGCTGTTTGTGAGTTGGTAAAGACCACGATGGGATCCTCACTCCTCTGGGTGGCAAGTGCTATAGCAGCCTCTTCAGCTATTTCCGCACGTTTGGCGAGGATAGTCGCCAATGCCAGTATCACGCCCTTGTAATCTGCGACGGTAATCGCGAAGGCATTATGTCCCGGATATTTGGCTGCGTCCACGTATCGCGCCTGCGGGTCATTGCCATGCTTTTTCCGGATCGTGTTAACCCTGGCGGGCCGCCTTTCTCAGTGATATTGAGGATGCATGTTTCGAGGGATCTGCTGAATTTCAAGACTTTCTCACAGCTGTGATGGTATTTTGCCTTTGCGTTCTTCGTTGGGTTCTAGGGTGGTCTGGTATCCTGTGCGTCGAAGGACGGCTTGCCCTGTGAGTGACAGCTTGAGTCTCTCGACCTGGTTGATGAGGTGTGCTTCGGTGAATTCTTTCCACGTATTGTGAACTCCCATGGGAAGCAGTCGGTCAGTGGAGGTGGCTGGCGGCAGTCCTAGGGCAAGCTTTGTAGTCTTTCGTATCAGCCGATTAAGTTTTTGTTTCTCCACTGTCTTCAGGTTGAGGTAGGGAGTTCCGTACGTTATGCGGCTATAAAGGAGAGGTTGTACCATTTTTAGGGTGTCGTGCTCTTTGAAGCCACCGCGGCAGTTAGCCACCCTTCGGATTAGGTGGGTGAGCTGTGTCACAGTGTTCTGCAGACGGGGTAGGGCAGCGGAGCCAGACCCATCTTTATGTATATGTAGTCCAAGGACTCTAAGCGTGTCAACTTGTGGTGTTTGGACTCCCTGTAGAAAGACTTGTGGGTCAGGAGTGTCGTAGCTTGGTGGTCTACCCTAGGTGCGTGCTACAAGTACTAACAGTTCCGACTTTTCCGGAGCACATTGGAGGCCGCAGGTCTTGAGATATCCTTCAGTGATGTTAACCGCCTCTTGAAGTCGGTCCTCCTGTTCACCCGTACTTGAACCTCTTGTCCACATAGTGATATCATCGGCGCATAACGGGTGATGTATCCCAGGGACAGCGTTCAAGAAACGTGGGAGCTTAAGGAGGGCCAAGTTGAAAAGCAGTGGTGATATCCCTGAGCCTTGCGGCGTGCCTTTGTTAGGGAGTTGAAAAAGCTCGCTCCTGATATTGGCAATCCCTGCAGTGGCAGTGCGGTTGGTGAGGAAAGCCAGCATATAGGCGTATGTCTTGGCACCGCAGCCGACATCTTCCAGGCTACGCAGAATGGCTTCGTGGCTCACATTATCAAATGCGGCCTTTACGTCCAGAGCTAGAACAGATGACTTACTGTGCTTGCTCAAGCGGAGAAGAATATCTTCCTTTATCCGCAACAGGACGTCTTGTGTGCTGAGCATTTGGCGGAAGCCGAACATGGTGTTCGGGTAGTGACCATTGTCTTCGAGATGTGTGGTGAGCCGCTCGTTTACCATGTGCTCAAAGAGTTTCCCAGCACAAGATGTAAGGGAAATGGGACGAAGATTCGCAATCGGGATTGGCTTGTTTGGCTTGGGTACCATGGTCACCTCTGAGTGTTTCGAAGTTTGTGGTAGCTCGCCCTTCCTCCAGCAGTCGTTATCGTGCCGAAGGAGCGCCGTCAACGCCGGGGGCGGTAGCTGTCGCAGGTGCTTATTGGTCACTCTGTCTTTTCCTGGGCTCGTGTTGCGCGTAAGCATAGCGAGGGCCGCGTGTAGCTCTGCCTGCGTGAAAGGCTGGTCTATTGCTTCGTTCAGTGCTCCTCGGTACTTTCTGGGTGCCGAATTGTTGATGGAAGTAGCTTGCTGGTTAACCGAGCCACGCAGTTTTGCTTGAAGTTCTTGGAGTAATGGGTGCTCTGTGCCCTTATAGTTGTGCATGAGCCGCTGAATTGTATTTTTTTGATTAGTTTTGGTGTGGATGTCGTCGATCAGGGCTCGAAGAATGCGCCAAGTCTTCTTTGTTCTAAATGTCCCTGGAAGTTTGTCGCAGAAGGACCGCCAGTTCTAGCTCGCAAGGTTTTCGGCGTACTCCTGTGCCTGTCTGGCGAGTACGGTGATGCGGTGCTTCAGCTTTTGCCGTTGCCATCGTTTAATAAGCAATCTTTGAGCTTCCCATAGGTGAAGGAGATGATTATCGACTGCCGGATTGTCCTCGTTTAAGTGTATCGTTTTGGTATGTCCGTCAGGAACACTTACAATACTGTTTAACGAGGCTTCAATGTCTTGATAGTCGAGTCATCATCAAGGTCATTCCTGTAGGCGGTCCAGTTCGTGAACCGAGCTTTCCCTGTCTTGAACGAGTGGTAAGCCTGTTTGACCTCTATTTAAATTATGTGATGGTCACTCCCTAGAGTGTCTGGTAGCCTTGTTCACGTTGCGTTGTGCACGTCTCTAGTGAACGTGAGATCAGGATTAGTATCCCTGGACACGCTGTTGCCCACTCGGGTTGGATGGAGCAAGTCATTGCACAGCGTCAGACCGTGTTGCTGTGCAGCGTCGTAAACACGCGCCCCCTTCTTGGTGGTGCTGTGATAGCCCCAGGCCGTGTGTGGAACATTAAGTCCCCAACTATGATGAGTCAGCTGCCGTTAACCATTTGACGGAGCTCGTGGACGAAGTGGTCGTATTGGTGTAACTGCTCCCGTGGAGGGCTGTAAAGGTTGGCCAGGTATAAGCTTTGTTGAGTCTTCCGAGTGGGGATTATCTCCACGATGGTGTGTTCGATGCCAATGTCTTCAATTTCATGAGCCTGTGCGGTTAGAGTCTTCTTGACTAGAATTGCGGTGTGGTGTGAGCATGTGAGAGTGCTGTAGCCAGGGAGTGTGATTTTTTCTGTGTGGGTATTCTGCAACGCGATCATATCTAGATTATTTGTTTTAACATATTCTTGCAAGTTTGCAGAACGAGGTCTGTAGGATCTGCAATTCCAGTGCCAAATTCGAAGAGTGTGGAGTGGCTCAGACTGTCTATGTGTGGGAGCTGCCATTCTGGTAGTTGATTCCCGCCTGGTGCCTGGTGGTTTGGTGCTGTCGATCGAATTTCCGCTGCAGTTTCATCCCCTAAAGTCTTTCGCTCTTTTCGCTTGGTTCCTGATTGCTCCACCCTGATTGCTTGGTTCCTGCTTGCTCATGGGTAACGAAATTTTTGTATGCATATGTTATGAAGTTATGCTGTTGTGCCATGAAGCCATCAAGCTTGACGTCGAGCGGGCTTACAGTACAGGTCAGTGGGTCTACCTTTTTCATAATTTTAGTAACCACTTTCTCTATGGTTATGTCTAAGAATGCGAGAAGTTTCGCAGTGAGGGCTTTCTCAAAAGCTTCAAGGCGTTGTTCGACGAGTTCGAGGATTTTCGCTTCATGTGCTTGCAGCCTTTCTTCTACCTGCTTCATTATTCTGGCTTCCGTCTGTTCTAGTATGCTGTCGTCATGTTCTAGCGTGCTACACTCGGCTGGTGGGCGTTGTTGTACCCTCGGTTGTAGATCTTGGACTTTATTTTCTAGAGCCCGGATGGTCGCTGTCTGAGCAGGCGAGATGGTCGAGGCACTTGTAGTACCTAGAGAACTGGGCCCGTCACTACCGGTCACCGCGGTGGCGTTACTGATTTCCCTAACGGAGCGAGACGGTCATGGCGTGCGGGATCCAGAGCGACCTTTTTTCTTAGAGCGATAGCGACTTCGGTCAGATTTTGGGGGAAACGAAGGGGCCCGAAAAATTTCTGGTGTGATAACTGATCCGGGTAAATCATTGGTGCGAGCACTCCAGCGATTCTCACGGGCGCGGCCATTATTGAGCTGCTGGCGTCTTACTTGATAAGGAGGGGGGTTGCTGCGGAGTTTCTTCTTGCATCCCTTTCCAGCAGTCTCATGGTCTTCTCCGCAGATCTTGCACATCAGTTAGCAGTCATGTGGTTCTGTGTCCTTGTCGTGGCGGCATTTGTAGCAGAAGTTCGCTTTCGGCTGAGGGCAGATGTCTTGTCCATGACCTATGGAGCCACATGTTCGGCAATATTGGATGGACTTCCGGTATGGCTTGCATCGGTAGTCTCCACTGAGGTACGTTACGTAAAAAGGAACGTGCTGCCCGTCGAAAGTGATAACTGCAGCTGTGGAAGATCTGAGCATGCGCGCGCCAAGGACGTGGTATCTTGGGTCTACGCGAAGTGCTGCAACAATCTCTGTGGGGCTTGTTCCTGGTTCGAGGCCGTAGATCACTCTGCGGCACACATCATCGGTGTGTCCAATATGCAGATTTACTTGATATATTACTCCACCGAGCTGTATAGCATTTATACTTTGCAGTTTGGAAGCTCGTTCAGTACTTGCTGTGCTTGCGATGATCACATTCTCTACTTTCTGCACCTGCACTCGCACATGGTCATAGAAGTCCTGCTGGGCCAAGCTACTGGATCTTTCGATGGCATGTGTAACCTCGATGAGTGTTCGTTTTGAAAGATCTAGTCCTGGTTGTGGACAGAATACAATTTTGAAGTCATCAGTAGGGAATGGCCGCATCCTAGTGCTGCGTTGACGTTACGTTTGAGATTCGGCGTCTCGCTTCACAGGTTGTGTAACTCGTTCTTCGGCTGACTTGTCCTCTTTGGCTGACCTGCCTTTACGGCCAGTTTGAAGCCACTCAACGTGGGCTTTGCCTGTCGTTTTGCCATCATTTTCATCAAACGTCCATTGTGATGCCGTTCTCGAGTTGGAGAGTGATACCCTCCGTGTTGTCCACTTGCATCGTATTTGGGCCCTCTTGACGTTAGTTATACGTCTGCGTTTGCATAAGAGCTCTTTACCTTAGACGCTGTGTCTCTGTGTTGCGCGAGCAGCGTGCTTGTGCACCTACGAGCAGCTGGCGTCCAGCTCGTTTCGCAGGCCCATCCTCGTGCCACAGCGACGTGCACGTGCAGCGCAGCCTCTGAATTCTTTGGCGATTTTGCGTCCTAGCGAACAGGCAAAATATGTCTAGAGTTCAATATCTAGTAAAAAAGCACACTCACTGCAATTAGTCTGGTGTCAAACGATGCCCTGCAACGTGAGGAATCCCAGGTCACCAAACGCGAGCAGTTTCCAGGCAAGATTGCACACAAAATAGCAATAAAAGCAGGAGCCTATGTGAGGTGCGACTACACACCTCAGCCCCCTGGCGGCTTTTTCCTTCACTGGCAACTTTTTTTTATATACTACCAACTTCAGGCTACAGTGAACGTGTGCCGGATCACGCTTAGATTTGTTATAAGGAGGCTCGACTGTATAGTGTTTCTTATCGCACTGTTTACTAGCTGGCAACAAAAAATTACTAACATTTGTTACATTTTGATTCTTTTGAAAATATTTTTTTTCGTCTATGACATACATTTTCTGGAAAGAGCATTTCATAGTACAAAATTTGGTATGATGAAATGCGTGTCCGAATACTTTTCAAACTGGCAAAAGCTGTCTTCCCGAGACATGAAAAATAACCATTTTTGCAAGGTAACGAAACAGTTGATGCCCACAAATATGCCCGTGATTTTCCTGGGACGTTGTCAGAATTTGCTGTCGCCATGGTTGTAGCGAAAAGCCATTCGTTGCTGCCACGTCACAGGTTCCTGGAAAATCAGAAAAAATCGCTTGCTACCTAGAAAAGATTGTGGCGATTTCCGCAAAATATAATAGCACCCCGATTCTTGCTTCAATTGAAATTTGCTCTTCATGCGTGTTATCTATGCGTAGTTTAAGAAACCCAAGATATAGGCTACCTTTTCTACAGTAACGTCTCATGTGATTAGCGAGATGGCAGCTGTATTTTGTTGTTAATCTCGTTATCAATGATTTGTTTTAGATGCTTCAGTGGTAGCATGGTGCAGTGTAAATGGCGCCATCACGGTAATCGTGCGAGGTTGCCTTAAAGTTAGCAAAGTGCACTGTGGGGTCTTTATGCACACTTCTGGACACCCCTGGTACTCGCAGCAGATGCCACAGGCGGTGCAGCGACAGCTTGCAGAAGATAGTGCCGTCAATCACTGAAGATGAGTGAAGTACGACAAAGAAGCAGTTTCCAAACATCGTACGCATATGTAAATTGTGAAAGGCTAAGTGACCTAACTTTTTTTTTTCATTACTGCATTTTTCGCTCATCTCGAAAAAGTTTTCATAAAATTTGCCCCAGCATGATAAATGCACCCTCTATTTTGCAACGATTTTTTTTAGAAAAAAGTGTGTTCGTTACACAAGTGAGTATAGTAGCATTTTTGCCTTTTGCGTGTAAAGTGTTGTTGGCAACACTTTGGTTACAATAAATCATGCATATAAAATCAATTTGGCCTTTTTAGTGCCTAGAAAAAAAAAAAGCACTTTCTTGTTGCTATTTCATAAGAAAATTGCCACGCGTGTTCATTTTTCAATTTTACTGTATCTGGTTTACGCCCACAAAGTTTCTGAAATTCTCAATGCAGACCGCACCTCTGTGTTCGAGAATCTTCACGATTGTAGTAGATTGTTTCGTTAGTATTATGCGAGATGCACACACTCGAGCTTATTCCAGAGATTGTGCGATGACCAGTGATAAAGCTTAAAAGCTCCACGCATGATGTATAAAAGATGGTACTTCCCATCAACAGTCAGTTTTCCAACGACTCACTCTTCCTGTGCTGATATCAGTGTACAGCGTGCATTGCTTGCTGCGATTGGAGTTTCTGTTTCGTGGCCAGAAGTTTGGCCAAATAAAAAGCTACATCTTACGAAGTCGCCGGCTGATGCTTCGTCCACGTCATGATCATGTGACAAAATGTTTAGAAGTATTGTACGACTTTTCTGCAATTTTGCTTCCAAGTGGTATTAGATAAATATGGTAAAAACAGTCGAGAATTATTTGAAAAATATTCAATATGATTCACACTCTCTCTTTAATATTTGAATTCGCTTGGCAGGTGATATTTTGATATTCACACAGTTCTCGTTCTCAGAGTAAAATTTATCAATACAGTTTGGTGTTTCAATTTAGTAGTCCTTTTAAAAGCTAACTCCGGCAATTTTGTGATCGTGTAAATAATGGTGCTTTTATGTTTCGGAGACACTCCTGTCATGAGCCTGATAACAGAGATACTCGGCAAAGTTGAGGATAATTTTAAGTAAGCAGGAAAGCACAACACTGGAATCGAAACCTAACTGGTGTCTTTTTGTGACGTAGACGTTGGCAAATACTACGCAAAAGCGGAAACCACCAACACATGCTGATCTCGCCAGTGTCGAATATGAAAGCTGGGAAAGTGGTGAAGAGCAGATGTCACAGTACACTGTACTAAGGGAAAAGTGACCCCATCGCAACAGCTGCACCATGTCTGTTACTGACCGTGCTATGCGCACAAGCTCCTCAGAGCTGTCGGAGAATGACAGCTGAGATTTGGACGCATGTGGAGGCCAAGTAAAATCGCCGAAAAGAAATTGCGGTTGCTGGTTTTGCATTTCACTGTCAGGTGGCGCCAACTTTCTAGGCTGCTCAAGTTTGTGGGGCTCTGATCATTAAAATGCTACTGCTGAAAAGTTGGTTTACTAACTGAAGCTTTTTAATTTAACTATAGGAAGAGTGCATATGTTTGGCAATAGCGGAGTTTAACATTGCTCTGGCAGGGCTGGAGGAATTTAGTTTAAAGGTGTCGTGAAACTAAAATTTAAACTTCCTGATTGCAATTTTCTCTGATTTAACAAGGATTAGACATACCAAGCAACAGTTTTTGCACTTTGAGTTGCATGCTGCATAATTACAATGAGTGATCTGCCGAGCAAGCATCGAACTTGTTGAAAGCAGCCCCGCAGCAACCGCACCGGTCTAGCGGCTAGCGGCTACAGCCAATGGTAGCAGGGGAGTGTGACAAGGTGCGCCACTGGTGGGTGCTCTCGCAAGTTTTTTCCTCGTTGCTCTGATATCCTGGTCACCCTGGTATTTGTAGATATCGTCATTGCCGGCAGTATGGAAAACATTGGATAAACTTTTTCTGACGGGAAATAACTCATGATTGAATACAGTGATGCTTGAAGTGTGCCATTTTTGCAATGCAACGTCCGTCTCCGAACCACCAATGAGATATCGAACCTTGATGGAAGGCTATTTCGCAGGTATGCAACCAGTGGCGTCGGCCATCTTGACGAACTGGCCGGCTTCGTTTCCACCTTTGCTGTTTAGATCGAGGTCGTCGACAAAACTAGTTGCACGTGCAAAGCATCCTATAAGTGTACAAGTTTTTATCGTGTTAGCAAATATAAGTGCTCGACAATGAGCTCACGTTGGAAAGCAAGCCCGGCTAGTGAGAATGTCGGTCTTGCTATGCCTATACGCTCGGAGTCGATAATGAGTGTGGGCTGTGGCGATGTTTGTCGTTCACGGAGGCCCAGCTTTGTTGGCAATGTTATTAGACAATGAACCATAACTGTGTGAGGATGTTTACTTTGTGCTTGATAAAGAGGATACGATGTCTTCCGAGGGTGCAAGCTGAGGTACCGTAAGTGGGCAGAGCCTGAGCGCTGATGGCTCGTTCACCCCATGTGTCGTGAATCGTTGTATGCCATGCACAGCGTCGGATTAGATGCTGAGTCGCATGATGTGTTCAGCGCTTAGTCCTCGCTACGTCAACGGTGTGCATTGTTAGACAGTGCCGCACGCACAACTTATCAAAGTGCAAACAACGTTCGCTCTTACAAGCTGCCCAGGCAGCTACAGCGTGGAGCAGTATTCGAGCTGTCAACTGTGATGGCCCCTGATGGTATCGGCAAACAGAGTGGAGGGTCATGGTCGGGGCTTCCGCAGGCAGGGGTTCTGTTGCAAAGTCTTGATACGAGTGCTTCCAGGGCGCAGGCTTCTTCGCCGTAGTTGCCGCCATCACTGCCTTGCTCTGACGATGGCCGATCTCGAACTCGCATAGGTGCGTCGGCGTATGGCTCAAAGCCCACAAGCCGACACCACTCAAGCAGACGACGCTGTAGTTCAGGAAAGTCAGATAGTGGTGACAGCACCAAACAGTATGGTGCTACGAACCACGGTCAACTAAGGCTCAAAAACATCAGTGCTTCGCCATGTTTTGTCGACAACAGAAAGACTTTATTGGCTTTCTTAAAGTGGTGTCGGCTGCACAGTTGACGGGAACGTGAGCTGGGAAACCGAAATTGTGCTCTTTTATGTGTTCGTTGAGCAGACAATCAAACGAGTTGAGATATAGTATTGAATGAACTGTCAGGATTCTGAAGACATATGTAGTTTTACGACCCCTTTAAGCCAAGTACGTGCCACTTTTCACACGATGTACTACGTCCGGTCACAGTGCGCCCTGCATATGTTACAAAAAGTGTTTTTATACAATGATGTGCTCACTTTGTACACTACTATAATGTTTAGACTTCGAACCTCTTCAACTGGTACAGTCACAGTTTCTATGAAATGAGCCAATACTACTAGCCAAAACACTAATATATAAAAACAAAGGGTAAATGTAACCTCTGAGCATTATGTGAATGTTTAGGTTATATCATGGGGAATAGTGTGCAACCACAATGCGACACCTCTTGCCATCCCTCGCGGACAGGCGCTCAACAAACTGAAATTCGTGCGCCGAGCCATCAAAACGTTGACAAAACAACACTCACGGTTGTTATCTTATAAACAGTAGACGATGTAGTGGCACGTTGGTTTCGTGACTTTGATGTAAATGTTGGCACACACACACAATATTACCAATAATTGTGGGAAGCCAGTAGAGAGAGAGTCAGTGCAAGCTACGAAATTCATTTGCAAAGAATATGCGTATTTCTCCAGCCTCTGATTGGGGACAAATGATGGAAGCGCGCAAAGGTATGTACCGATAGAATTCTATTGAGAAACACTGAGCTCGAAAAATTGCCGGAGTTGGCCACGAAAGCATCTGCTAGTTTGCTCCACATTGCTGGGGCCTAAGCCATGGTGTAGGAACAGACGCACCTAGACACAAGAGACCACCCAACACTGCAGCACCTGTAACGTCTCATATACAAATGCCGGTTTATTCTTAGAGAACTTAGAAAGGGACTGAGCCGGACTACTGTGTCATGCCTGTAAAGTTGCCGGACAAGTAGGCAATGCCTGTTGCACCTCCAGAATTTTCTTGGTGAAGATATTAGTCAACACTGCATGTCGAATATCTGATAGAACTGGTTTGCTGCCATTTCTGCAAATTCTGTTGCTTTAATGGCACTTTCCACTGATAGCGAGTCTTCTCTGAGTTGGTGCTCTCAAAGCTGTTCATCAGCCATTCTGAACAGAATTTGATCTCGTTTCACAAATTCACGTATAGTTCTGGACTTGTAACTTTGCTTTCAACTGCATGCTTTTTAAGAAGCTTTGAAAAGGTTCACCATCCGCCTAGATGCATTATCAAAACAAGTACCATTCAAAAGTCTCATTCGTGCGAGGCTGGCAGTGGGCTTCATACTTCTGAAGAAACATGTCATATCTCATCCTTTCTGTCGTCGTGCAACCGAAAGTGTCAAATTATTCAATAGCTTGTGGCCCTGCGACATGGAGTGGTGGTAACACTGTTATTTTCTTTTGACTGCGTTCCTTCTTGCTTTTGATGGCTTCGAGGTAGAGTCCAAACGCTTACGAAACTTAGGCCACGTCTCAGTGATATTTCTTCAAATTAAGAGGTGGTCCAATGGGCTTAGTTCTTTCATGGCTTGAAGAAGCATTTATAGACCGTGCGCTTCCGACACCATGTAACCAACTCTGGGGCCTGTGGCATGCTGTAGGAACAGATGTGCCCAGACATCAGAAGTAGCAGGATGCTGCAGCACGTGTAGCATCATGCAGGTTCCAGTTTATTGATAGAGCACTCGGTAGGAGATGCAGCTCAAGGTTGTTGTACAACTATTTATTGTCCACTGCATGGATAGTTTGCCCTGCATGTCATTGAGATTCAGCAGACAATGTTGCACCCGGCACATGTTTACCCTGTGTTCCTTTTCGCAGTTTTATTATTAGTATTTTTTCTTGTGCACTCAGGCTTGGCTTCTCAGCATGGACTGCGCAACCTGCTTTGCACAGAAATCGCTACTTCAATGTTTCCATGTTGCACAATTTCCTGTAGGTGATGTGCAACCTGCCAAATGTTATGTTCTAATCACGTGGCTAGCAAGGGGATGGCTGAGATTTACAGCTAGTGTATGAATGCCTACTAAGCCAATGAATTCTAAAGAGAGAACATGCGCAACAAGAATCGAGGCAAACGCCAGAAAGAAAGACACAGTAAAGGTCGGTCGATTGTTAACTATTCATTGGAAATTTTTCGACTAGTTGATGTGGTCTGGCCAATCTACATGTAGGAGGAGCTCACTAATTTGCATGTAATTTCTGTTCTCCACAAATAATACAAATTGCTGTGACTGGCTCTTGCACTTGCTGTCACTCATTCACATGTGTAAAACTTCATGTTCCGCTTTATTGTATTATTTATAAGTTATCACTTGGGACTATGGGGCAAGATAAGGTGACCTGTGCGATCACTGGTTAGACAGACCGAGTTGGATCTTTGGCAGAAAGAACGGGCATGCTGATTCTCCAAGGCAACTATTTTTGCAGGTACATAGTGAGCTTCCAGAGCCCCAAGCTGCCCGAAGCAGTGCTCAAGGCAAACGACTTTGAGCTCATCGACAAAGCTCTTGGGCCATCACAGGCGGATGTCAAGGAAGTTGTAAAGCATTCTTTCTCACAACCAGGTACTGCACATCCAGTCATGCTTAAGTTTTAATTTGTCAGTCTGAGCTCACCGTATACTGTGAAACTTTGTTAGTACATGCTCTTTCAGCATATACTAATAGTTAAAACCTAGATGTGACAAATACCCGAGCGTGTCTCGTAGTATCTAATGCATTCACTTACCCCTTAAGGAGATATGCGATTAAAGAACAGCAGGCTTTCTTTTAAAAGTACATTTTTTTTAATTTGCTTTCACAAGTTCAGTTTATCTACTTTCACCACACACATACTAAAAACAAAAAACTGGAGCTTGTAATTAAACTTGAAGTAGATGAAATTCGTTGTTAAAGAGCACATTGTGGCTACTAAAAACTAAATAAAGCTCATTGTATAGATTTCCATGGAAATTATCACAAAAAAAGTTGCAAACGATCCCCCGATCCCCCCTTAAGGAGACTGACGTGAACTGTCTCGCGACCAATGTGGCGCCTGTCTGTGGATGGGTTGACTGGCTCGATCACATATGTTATATGAGAGCACCGCTCTACGACGTGATAAGGATCGCACAAACTTGGCGAACTGGCCAGGAGAGTGCTGGTTCTAACCAGCAGGTTGCACAAGCAGAGTGTAGCAATTAACGAGCAGTTTAGTCTCATTTCATTTATTGTACCTTCACGGCTGAAGCATTACAGAGAAGAGTAGTTCAAACAGTAATATGCAAAAAATAATAATGAAGAAAAAAATTGATTACAAAGAGCATTATACCAAAAAATTTCGAAAACAACAACACAATATACATCAAACAAAACTGATTAATTGATAATAATTAAAAGTGTTAATTAGTTAAATTTGATGGTTAGTAATGTCTGTGTTTAGAGCAGGAAGGTGGTTCCAGTCCTCGCAAGTCCAAGGAAAAAATGAATTACAAAAAGTGGATGTCCTTGAAAGAAGAACAGCAACCTTATGTCAGTGATCAATGCATGATGATACATACTGAGGAGGTTAAATAAAGTCATTGTGTAATGAACGATGATGTAATATGCGATGGAAGAGACACAAACAGAACATTTTACGGTGGGATTATAATGATCATAGTTCAAAGTTCCCCTTCATGTTAGTAACACTTGCGGTTCATGCATACTTAAACGTAATGAATCGTGTTGAATTGTTTTGAATTATTTCCAAGTGAGTAAATAAGGTTATCATGAAATGGGTCCCAAACTGAGGTGGTGTATTCAAGCTTTGAACGAATTAGTGTCTTGTACAATGAAAGTTTGATAGCAGGAGCACGGTAGAAATATTTTCTAAGTTAACCGAGTGCTTTGTTAGCGCCATGCATTATGGATTCAATGTGCTTATTCCACGTTAATTTCGATGATATAATTACACCGAGATATCTGTAAGATACTATTTGCAGGGGAAAGTTGTCAAGGATATATGAAACTGCCGTGTTAGTAGATCGAGTTACGTGCATGACCTTGTATTTTTTAGTGTTTAATTCTATGCACCAATTTTCGCACCATTGGGATGCTGCGTCCAAATCTGATTGCAATATAGTGAAGTCATGAGGGCTGGTTATTTCTTGAAATAATACACAGTCATCTGCGAACAAGTTAATACGGGATGAGACACAAGAAGGTAAATCATTATTGTAAATAAAAAAAAAGGAGAGGGCTGATCCTTGTGGCACACCTGAGGAAACAGGACGACTCTGTGGAGAGTCAGTATTGTTAGTAGAGGCGAACTGAGAATGATTTGTTAAAAAATATTCAAGCCATACAAGAAGTATAGAATCCAAATTTAGTAACTGTAACTTATACAAAAGCAGGTTATGGGACACTTAGTTAAAGGCTTTCAAAAAACCTAAAAATATACAGTCAGTTAGAAATTAACGATGGAGGACTGCATGAACATGATGAGTAAAACAAACAAATTGCGTTTCACGCGAGAACATCTTGCAAAAATCATGTTTTGAAGATGAAAAAGGGAATTCGATTCAAGAAAGGATACAAGATTCGAAAAGAAAATATGCGACACGACTTTACATGGAATACTAGTAAGGGGAATGGGGCGATAATTTAGAGGTGAGTGCTTGTTAACAGACTTGTAAAGAGGAACCACCCTCGCAGTCTTCCAGTCAGTGGGAAGAGAGCTTTTGTCAATGCATTGCTGAAAAAGTTTTGTTAAGTTATTGATAAAAGCATGATGTGTTTATGAGTAACCGCAGAGTAATGAAGTGGCACCCAGCGGAGGAGGATGCTTTTAGGATTTTAATAGCTTTGACCACGCTATCGTAATCAGTAGCTGAGAGACATCAGAATTAAATCAAAAGGTTTAATGTAAGGAGTAGGTTCGTCAGTAGTTTCTGAAAAGTTTTGCTCAAAGACTTCCTTTAACGCACTTGCGCACTGCACAACAGGTGAGGGATTTCCTATGGAATTAACAAGAGTGATTGTGTTATCGCACGTGGGAGTGATCATGAGCGCCAGAATTTTTTCTGCTCTGACATTGGTATCGATGGTTGCATGTTATTAAAAAAATTATCTTTAGCATTCTTTATGGCTGCAATATATCTGGTGGAAGCTTACTCGTAGGCTGCCTAACATCGTGAACGGTATGCGCTTTTTCTCTTATTTGACAAATGTTTTATGGAACAGTTATATCACGGCACATTACCATTTGAGATTATCATACAAGTAGGTATGTACTTTTTTTGTTAGCTTTTTAACCTTGCACAAAAATAAATTCCAGTTGGATTGTCCGGTTCGATCTTTGAAACCATCCAGATAGCCATCAAGAAAAAGACAAAGTTGTTCGTTGATATTTTCAAAATGGGCATTTTTATAATCATGAATCACTTTTTTTGTGTTCTTGCATATAAAGCGTGAAATATTAAAGTGGAATGACAAGATGCAATGGTCGCTCATACCTGGTATGTGTGTAACATCAGAAACGTATTCAGAGTGTGTTGTTAGCAAAAGATGTTGGCTGTTGACTCGACTATTCTAGTTGGTTGTTTCACAAATTGTGTTAGAGAGAGAAAATAAAGCGCAGAGATCCAGAAATTTTTTGCAAGTAAAGAGGGTGGATTCAGCACAGGTGGCTCTGACATTCACGAAATATTGGGAATGTTGAAATTGCCGATCAGGAAAAGTGGTAACCTCGGGTATTGTGACACTACAGAGTTGATCACATCTTGTAAGTCATTAACAAAAGTATTACTGTAAGGGGGAGTATGATAGCAGACACCAATAATTATTTTATATTTAGGAAACTCAACAACAGCCCAAACGGTTTCCAAATCACTTGCATTGTTAATACGGCGAGATGGAATTTGCTTGAAAATGTCAAGCAATACACCACTACCTATCCGTGATCCCGGATCGTGATGATGCACAAAAAAATTATTAACCAAAGAAAAATGCTCGTCATCCGTTACATTCGGTATAAACGAGGTTTTTGTTGGTACGAGCACCTGTGTGTTGCATGTACCTGTGTGCTGCAAGTTTCTGGTTCCACCAGAAAACAGCAGCTCCCAGCAGAAAGCCAGCAGGAAATTTTCACTTAGGGTGTCAAGATACTGAGTTACTATAGTTTTTTTCTCTTTTCCCGCTGAAGCAAGGTTCTGGTCTAGAAGGGGTGCAACAGCAGTGCCAATTGCACCAATTTGACACAATTTTCCTTTGTTTGCGCCGAGCTGGGCCAAAACTATGAAATTTGTTGAAATTGCACCGCACTGCCCTAAAATGCCCGACCAGCCTCAAAATGATCTCACTTGCATTAATTTAAGAACGAAATGGAGGCCACATTGGCCACCTGCACTTGGCGTTGTCAATCAAACCAAGCGGCAGACCCTAACCTTAAAGCACGGTGTAAGATATATGTTCGTTAAGTATAAGATGAAGTAATAATTCTGCACGCCCCGCTGATGCGTCCATTGGTCCGCGGACCATGGAGGATACCTATCGGGGGGGGTCGACAAAACATCAAGCCAAAAAAAAAGCGTTGCCGCAGACTTCAAAAATTCTCAAGAAATATAAATTTCCCAGTCAACAAATGTGGGTACGGCATGTAAAGAATGTATGCCGCGTTTTCTGCTCGCGCACAGGGTCGAAGTTTTGCGAACGCTGTCATTGCCAGCCATCGCTTGATGTTCCGTCATCCTGGCGATAGATATTCATCGCTGGGCCAACGGGCGTGCCTTTGTTACTTTATCTGGTCGAACGCACCTTGCAAGCGAGCCGAGAAGTTGGGCCCTAAACCTAACCCCACCGTCAAGGAAAAAAAAAAAGTCATAGTTTCGTCGAAAGGATGAATCAATAAATGCGATAGAAACTTGAATATTCGAATGTTTTACGAAGCAAGGCTAGCATTTTTAGGAGCACTATTAACTGTGACAAAGATGTGCTTGCTAAGTAACCAAGTTTGCCGTTTTTAAGCAACAAACGATTCGGATGGGATTCGAGACTGGCGTTCGTATTATTGCGGTGTTCGAGTGAAGACATCCTTCCCTCCAGTGATGTGAGTAATTTCTTTTTCTTTGTCCAGGGGCCGTGACTGCGGCCATAAACTACTATCGTGCCCTGTGGCGAAAAGACGAGCGCCTCCGAGATCTGCAATTCCGCTACCTCAACACTCCAACGCTCATCGTCTGGGGCCAGCGGGACCCCTACCTGACGCTCAAGCTTGCCCAACTCAGTATCCTACAGGCTTTCGGCCGTGTCGAGTACTTGGCCGATGCGGGACACTGGGTGCACAGGGAGCGAGCCGAAAGGGTCAACGACCTCATCCAGCAGTTCTTCAAGAACACCGACGCCCTTTGCTAGAACCTCAACGCTACTGGACGTTTTCTGTGCGAGTGCATAGTTGGTAATGGAAGAGTGGTGTCATTTGCAGACAGTTCTGGGATTCTTCAAACATCTAGCATCACTGTCCGTAACTAACTGAACAGATGTGATTTATCTGGATGCACCGTGTGTCAGTGTAGGCCTGCCACTACAACTCAGCGATAGACTCTCTATCATCTGAAATGGTCTCTCTGATTGAAACTGTGATTAGCAGACAGTTCGGACCATATGTGCGTGTTGTTTGATCTAATGGGTTGCAGACAAACTTTGCTGGTGCAGAGTCTGAGGTGTGTGCAGCCTTCTGACAGTTTTGCTTTCTTACGGTCAGCTGCAATTGGTCTCTCTACAAATTTCTTGATAAGCGTCATAGGTATTTGTGCCATGTTTCTGTGTGGTGCATGTCAGAACCTAAACTAGCGCAGCTATTTTTGGCTGCCGTCCATAAATTTAGAGGCTCATCTTGAAAGAACAATGAAGGTTGCTCCATGCACAAAGCATCCGGTGACTATTTATCTTAATGGGGGCATAGTTCTTTTCCTTCACCCTATTTAATTGTATAGAACTGTTGAGTATATTTATGTTTTTCAGAATGCTCTAATTATGAAGCACCTGTGGTGTTGGACAATATCTAATATTATATTTAGATCTTTGTGCCATCAAGTGACCAAATATGTAGTGTGCTATGTTTGTGTGGGTAACAATTGATGTCACTAATACTGAGTTTTTTCTTTCATCTCTTTGCTATTGCATATAGTATGGACTGTTGGACTAGGTATAGCGGAACCCATTTATAGCAAACTCCAAGGGGCCACGATAACTGGTTGTTGTATCAGTAGTTCGTTGTTGATGGACTCGCCCTTAAAAACATGCACTTAGCACCCAAGCTGTTTTTTTTTTCTGTGCATGTTTATTAAAAAGTGCTAAGAAACTCTCTGGTGACAAGATAGGCCTTTTTGTGTGTTCAGCCACGTCCACTGCATTCACTAGTGCATGGAACCTCGTTTACAATGAATTCGTGGCGTTCCACTGAAGCGCGGTACTACCACAGGTCAGAACCAATCGCATGCAGCACCATTCAGGTGACGGACCAAATCTGCATTTGGAGGCACGGACGCCATATGGGTTCACCTCGGTGATTCCCGTCGTCCACATGCCTCGCGAACAGATCAGCCCAAGCTGTTCCTCCCATCAAGATTCCGACGGCAGAAGGCCACAGCTTTTGGCCAACCAATGAGCTGGCAGCCAGTATACTTTTCATCTGCTCGAGCCGTACGGCTGTTTTTGTAGTGAATATCAGGTCTGCTGTCTTCGCAGTGAATTTCAGGCCCGTTGGCACTTAGTTCAGTTTATTTCTGGCTTCATAGTCTAAGACGGTCACCTTGACGTATCTGCACTTTAATGAGCATTGATTGGCAGGTTGGAGGTTAGCAGGTAAGTCGTTGCTGTAATCATTGCACACACAGGATTCTGTGGCAGGCAAAGTGGCGATGTTGCCAAAGAGGTATTCTCGGAACTCGGCCCTTGTTTGAACCCTTATTTTAAGGTCAAGATGCGAACCAAGACAAGAGAAAATAATGTGCAGCAGTGCAATGTGCACTCTGGTACCTGTTATTCGCAAAGAAGAAAAGAAGTGCCGATATCATCTCATCGCTGTACTCTCCCTTTCTATGCGTGGCCCCACATGCAACAACAGCGCAAGGTTAACCTACAGCAGCAGTGAAGCAAATTTTTATTCCCATCCAGCCATTCCACCAACAACACTGTTTTCAATGAAACAATTTACAGTCCTCGAGAATGCTCAATAAAGCTAAGCGAGCTTCATATTCTCTTGGCTCACATGTTCTTGAATACTCTCCAACTGGTCTGTTGGTAGTTGGTTCAGGTGAGTGCAGAGGCTGGGGTGGAGAGAAATCTATCTGTTCTCATTTCTGTCGTGTCAATCCATTTGAGATAAGCAGTCCACGTCCATGACAAATCTAGATTCAGTTGGTCATCTCGGCTCCGGTTGCATGTCGGGCCATTTGCAGTTTAATGTATGTGCACTGTTTTGCATTCTTCGGGCACGCTTCATTCTTAATCATGCTCGGGTACAGCAAATAGCCTGTTAGTTCAACACGATGAAGACATGCATTTAGCAAGGATTGTGCAAACAGCCTCGCACAAAGTGACAGTGGCGAACTTGCGAACGGCAGCATGGCGCACATTATTGACTATGAGTCACAATAGCACGTTCGTTGTCACCGGCCACGATCGTCTTCGTTCTTTTCTAATGCTTATCTATTAAGACATCACCGTAACCGCGGAAGTCGTTATCATTGATCGAGCAGTCTCTGCAGTAACCTCTGCAGAAGACCTTTTGGGGCACTTTGAGGTATGGGCGAGTTGTGTCACAGTGAACGTTCATGTGATAAAAAGTCTCTGCTTCTTGCATTTGTGGCTTCTTGCATACGAAGGCATTGTTCGTTTAGTATTTGGCGGTCATAGATGCAGAAAACGGCGCCAGAGAAGTTTGCCACGTTAAATGCGACTGTAAGCCTTCTTGCTACCTCTTACCTTTTTTTTTTCCCTACCGTTCTGCCATTGAAGAAATGCCTAAAAAGTAAGCGAGCTCATGCTCAGTGTCTGAAATGTGCATGTGGTGCTTGCTGCCATGGAGTTAATATAGCAGACTCTTAAGTAGAAGCTCACTATAGGGCCCATGCATTAAAACCAACCTATGACCACTCGGCTGCCGTCATGATGAAAAAGTACTCGACTTTTGGCTTTAGTGCACTCACGCTCACCACTGCATGCTAAAATGACCCCTAGTATTTTTCGTACTTCATGGCTCTCATTTACATCGCAGTAAGAGACTGTCGGGTAAAGTCGAGTTGTTCACTTTTGACAACAAGTAATACGGATGACGAAATGCTGTATACGACATGGTTGACCTGGAAGCAAGCCAGTGCAATCGGCCGCATAACCATGCTCTCAAGTGCTTATACGGTACGAGAATGATCACATTGTCTAGTGAACAAACCTGGAAACGCAGTTTTTTTGGGGGGAGGGCAATAAATTGCATATAGGGTCAGTGTATTTGTTAAAAGTACTGTTGATGTTAACATCAAACAATTTCCATTCATTTGTAATACAAAAACTCTTGTTTACTATATATATTCCAAGAATTTGCTCATATTCAAATGCCATATTTGGCACTCCTGTAAATAAATGTGATGGCCACAATGACAACAAACATGCTTTTCCTTGGTTATTGCTTGATCGGTACAGCTTTTCCTCTAGAGTTGGCATATCAACTCTGTGCTCGGTACGAACGACTATAGCTTCGACACAAGTAAACTGCAGTAGGGCACACACAAGCCAGTGCCTGTTAATTGATTGCTTTTATTAACCTTTGTATGCGCCATATTTTTACTGCAACCCTGTCTGTAGTGTTCGTTTTAAAGTAGGAGGCTTTGTAAAATGTTCACTGTAAGTAGACCAGCATAGAAAAATTGTTAGTGCACTAAAATATGGTAGTTATAACGAGTATATCATTATATCTGGGACTGCTATAAGTATGTTTGACTATATAATACCAGTGATCATGATTTATTTTTAATAATACTGCCTTGGGTACATTTTAAGAAGTAGATGATTCATATGAATAAAAACATTGTGCAACTGCCATAAGGCTGAGTTCTATTTCACTCTGACTGGGCATTGTTTAATAGTTTTTTTTGTTTTTTTTTTAAGAATACATGGCGAGTTATCAAGATGGTATGATGGCAGGATCGCTGCATCAAAGTGCACACGGTGCAGCCTGTTCCATGTAGCTGTCGTGCGTTGGCGAGCGAGGGAGGACACTGTTGACAGTTCCAGTCTCAACTTTCAAAGGGGGCTCCAGAAGTGGGGGAACTTTCGACAAGGAGCACTATTGAAAGTGTGCCTCTCTTTTTGTTCATTACATTGCGAGCATTGACGGGCCACCGGATGATGACAAGTACAAGCAAGCACGGAGGGAGAAACAGGAGTGTCGGACTACTAGCAGGGCCTTAATGGTCTCGGTCAGTGCCAGTGAAAGTCTTTTTTTAACTGCCTCAATGGGATCGAGTTTTTTTATGGCTGCTCCACGCCATATCCCGTGCATTTTGTTGCCGATCGACCTCGGAAAGACCAGCCGATGGCTGCGAGTTGCCTGGGTGAAATGAAGAAGCTTAAGCAAAGCGGACTTCACGTCAGTCTCAGAACAGCCTAATCATTAATGAGGCAAGTGCCATATTTCGCAATGAGACACGTGAGCAGCTCGGTTCCATAGGAGAGGCTGCAAACCAATAATAATGAGAGGAACATAATCGACATGGGATAAGACTGTCTCATCTCAGACAAGGACTTCTAAACTGAGTATGACGCGGTCTTGAAGTATGAGGACAAAGCGACGCGAATCCTTGCCTCGCTCCAAAGCAGGTGGAAGCAAATTTAAAGCACACAAGCAGAAGTGAGATTGTCGTCAGTTACTTATGCTACTGCTACACTATCTGAGATGACAGGAGTTAAGCTACTGAAATTGAACATTGCACCCCTTTCTGGGGATGTGTGCAAATGGTCGTAGTTCTTGGAGAACTTTTTCCATATTGTAAAAACAACAGCAGCATGAGTACGATAGAGAAATCTCATTATTTGCAACAGTTTTTGAAAAGAGATGCTGCTTCAGCGGTGGCGGGAGTATTACAAGGATGCTTTAGACATGCTACGGAAGCGCTTCAAGGAGAAGACTCGCCAGGAGCAGGAATACTTCGCAATGTTGGGTCAGCTTACTCTTGTTCAAGCACCTGGTGACACAGGAGCTCTCCGGAAACTGCTGGGTGCTGGGTGTGCAGTGGTCGTCATTTTCATCGATGCTCTGCGTTGTCATGCCTAGAGCATTACCTCGAGACATTGTAGTTCTCTATCATTGAAACTGTGTTGCACCAGTTGGGATCAACGACGTGGACTATGCTGTTCATTCTTCAAGGCTAGACAGCCTCGTGGTGCTCCTTTCTATCAAAGTGGAGACCCTAAGAAGAGTGACTAGAAGGACAACAGCTTACGAGACAGTGGAGGTCAGCATGGGTCAAATCAGTCATCCCGAAGTTCCAGTTGCAACCGGCCTACTTAATCTAATTTCGTGATGAACTCCTCTTATGATTTTCAAGATGCCTGAGATATCAAGACAACGTTTGAAAGAACGGTGTCAAACCAGTATGTCCACATTGCAGAAGAAGCAAGTGCTGTTCAAGAATAAATGGTGTTTCCGGTGCACAACAAAAAGTCACGGGACACGTGACTGCAAACTAAAAGTCTCTAAATTGAGGTGCGAAGGGTGCCATGCTTCAAGTATGTGTGATTTACAGAGAACTACTCAAAGGTGGCTCAAAGGTGGCTCAAAGATGTCACAAGAAGTCATGTGAGCAAACCAAATGAATACACTACTAAAGAGAAAAGCACAAGGAAATTGGAACCAAGGAAGACATCACTGGTTGTTGGTCAAAAAGAGACAAGTTTCCAATAATTGAAACATTGGAAGATCATGACGTGACAGCGCTTGTTTGAATGCCATTAATACCGTTTCGAACCCATACTGAGACTGCTGCATCACACGTTAACCATTAGCTACTCATTTAGCAGGATGCTGCACCATGACAAGTTGAAGTTGAGAGCAACATGGAGCAGGCAGCATTGCTAAAAATCATGATGGCCGATCGACGTTCAAAGGTGCGCGAGGAGAAAATGGAGCATGAATGGGACAGAGTATAAAAGCGACCAAGCTAAGTGAACCTCAATGCTTGCTTTCCGAAGAGTGACAGCATCGCATGAAACTGAAACATAAACTTTCTGAGAAAAGCTGCTCAAGCGGTCTTGGTTATGGAGTACGAGGCGAAAGTGCAGAAACTGACTGAAGAGTTGAACGAGGTGCGGAAGTGACTGCATGGATTAGAGAATGAAGTTTGATCATCGTCACCCCTGATACACGGAGTATAAAAGTTGGATGAGGAGGAACACCAGGCTAAATATGTGGACATTAAAAAGTGGCAAGGAAATGTGGAGATGCGTATAAATTAGCACACAATTAAATGTGATGCACAATTATTTAGCTTGGACAGCTGTCTACAGGAGCTGACCTCGCAGTGGGAACCAACAAGCAATTGCACCAAAGTAGACACACCCTTTTATAATACTGCAGGCGTCAGTGACAAGGCAACAGAGCTCTCTTACTATAACAGCAACTGAGGCATTAAGACATTGCTGGACTCCTTTGGCAAAACACACCTGCAGATAGAAGAGTTGCAACAGCAGAGAGGCCTCATGACTAAATTGCCTACTTCTGCTATCTGGCTACAAAGGAGGGCCTTAGTCTGCTTGCCAAATGGACGGAGAAGCTTTGCAAAGTGGAAAGGGAGTATGACCAGGCAAGGCAGCATGGACAATAAGAATCTCGCAGAGATCATTCGGTTGAGAAATTCTGGTGATAACGTATGTTCTTTCAATGTGAGACAAGCAATCAAAAAAAGCTGTCTACCTAACCAGACAAAAGCCACAAGATTGCGCCATATAGTTGTAATTTATTTTCAAGCCTGAAAAACACAGCCACAAAAGAGGATGCCAGACATTGTAATTGGGTTTTTCGCGTTTAAAAATCTGTTGGGAACGTACACCAACTAGCAACTAACCGACAGATACGTATGTTATGCTATATATATCAAGCATTGTTTATTTAGGGCAGTTCAGAAAACCATAATTATACTGTATTTGCCTTACACCACTAAATATTACGCAGTATTAAATTTCTGCGGCAGCACAACAAATCTAGATAATATACTGTTGGCAAAGCTCTTTCAGAACGGCCGCCTCAGCGTCTTGCCACGCGTTTTCGTCTGCTAGCGGAAGCTTGTTGCGCCGCCAGTGTTACCAGACCGGAAGCTGTCCCGGCGCCGTGGGACGAGTAGGCTGACGCGGGGAGTTTTGCAAGTTACTTAGTCTTGAAACGTTGGTCAAAATGGGGTCTGTCAGGAAAGGTGCTGGGCAAGGTTCCTTTTGGCATTGCATAAGTCAGTTGCCAGACTTTGGGGTGCTTGTTGCCAAACTGCCGCTGAACTTGGCTGAAAATTTTTTTTTGTAGTTGTGGCTTCTTCGTAAGAGAGTGGTGCCATCCGCGGTGCATTTCGCGAGTGCATGAGCGATGCTGGCCGTTTTAATTAACGGAATGAACCGAGCCTAGCAGAAGTCGAGCGTGGTGCTGCCATGCAATTAAGAGACCGTTTTAATTAACGGAATGAACCAGACACTACAGAACTCGTTTTAATTAACGGAATCAACCGAGCCTAGCAGAAGTCGAGCGTGGCGCTGCCGTGCAATTAGGACGCCGTTTTAATTTCGTTTTAATTAACGAAATGAACCGCGCATTACAGAATTCGATTTAATTAACAGAATGAACCGAGCCTAGCAGAAGTCGAGCGTGGTGCTGCCGTGCAAATAAGAGGCCGTTTCAATTCTGTTTTAATTAGCGGAATGAACCACGCATTACAGAATTCGTTTTAATTAACGGAATGAACCGAGCCTAGCAGAAGTCAAGCGTGGGCGCTGCCGTGTAACTAGGAGGCCAATTTAATTAACGGAATGAACGGCGCGTTACAGAATTCGTTTTACTTACGGAGTAAACGCGACTTCTGCTAGGTGCGGTTCATTCCGTTAATTAAAACGGCCTCTTAATTGCATGGCAGCGCCACGCTCGACTGCTGCTAGGCGCAGTTTATTCCGTTAATTAAAACGGCCAGCGTCGCTCGTTCGCGAAATGCACCGCGGATGGCACCAAATTCTCACGAAAAAGCCACAACTACAAAAAAAATTTGCAGTCAAATTTAGCGGCAGTCCGGCAACACTGAACCTTCCTGTCTGGCAACCATTTATGCAACGTCAAAAGGAACCTTGCCAGGTGCTGTGTGCTAGTGAAGGTTCGTGTCCTTTGTTGTTTGTGTGCATGATTGAAAGTGAGATATGTGTGAGAGTTTAAGTCGTAGGTGATGACAGGAGGTGAATTGCCGTGTTGATGGGTGCGCTAGGCTGCTTAACGTTCAGACTGATCATGGATGTATTGTCACCAGCCGACCGCGGCGAGGTGTGGTACGAAGCAGCCTGGAACACCAGCGAATCGCGATCAATTGTGCTTTGAAGCAGCCTGCTTCCAACGTGAAGGGTCGACTTCTGCATCTGACACATGGCCCGACCTCGGGCAAGTCAAGTCAAAGCCCATGTAGAGTGTACTGGTAGGCTGTCATAGCAATCTCTAACACTAGTGAGTGCATTGGGCATGATACACGTGGTGATGAGGACACTGTGTCAAACGTTTGAGGAAGGTTACAAACGTGGTTGATTGGGCTGTGTTGACTGCCTTGATACTGCTTTTCTTTTTTCAGACTATATGTGGACTCGAATGCCTGACAAAGCTGTCAGTAGGGATTAATTACTGTTAAATGAATTTCAGTCAACAACCTTTGCTTGTTTTGTCACCTCTCTTGATTGATACAGTATATATACACGAGACCTCGCAGGTGTTTTTCTTTTGACGTATGAAAATATCATGAAAACAAGTAAATCCTAAGTAGTATCACTGCCCACAGTACCGAACCAGCCACGCAATCGTTGTTCTGAGAAGATACTGAGAAAGTCTTGAAGTGCTGTTTTGAGGATGTGTTGAGGTTGTTATGTGTATGAACAAGTGGACGGGATTAGTGCCACTATAGTACCATAAGAGGACATTCTGAGGGCGTCATATTGTCCTCACGGAGGCATACTGAGGACGACCTGAGGTTGTGTTTGTGTTGTCTGGGATGTTGCTGGAAAACAAACAGTACAACAAATAAATTAAGGACAACACATCTTGCCTTCAAAACGGGCCAGGCAGATATATTTCAGTCGGCGTTTACAGCCGATTTGCGACCTAATGTATCGTGAAAAATGTTGCGTAGGACTTTAGCAACGAAGCATGCATTTTACCAGACTTCCCTTCAGTACCGCGAGACCAGTGCATCACGCATCTACACTTTTCGTAGTTCTTATTGCAGTGTAATACAACGGACAGTTGACAGGATGTGGTGTAGCGTCTCTTCGTAACGACAGGCGGCCATTCCTATGATAAATTAATAAGATTTTGTAAATGCCACCCCTAGCCTTAAGTGATGAAGAAGGGTGGCTTCTACTCGGTCGAGCGCAGTGGGCATGCGGAGAGCCATCAAAGAAGACAGGTGGTGTTGACGAACCGTTTGGGGGGTCTGGTTGCTTGGTGAGACAGTCACTGGCGTCCTTTCTTGCACGCATGGACAACAGTCGAATGTCTGAGGACACTATTTTTTCAAGTGCCCGAGAGAAGACAATGAAACAGAAAGCGACAAAAGCGCTGTTGAAATTCCTACGTGACACGGACTTGAAAAAGCGGCTGTAACTGCAATGTCACACACCACGAAAGACAAGACTGGACTATGACTGAGAGTGCGCGCGTGTGCTGCTTAATGTGCTCTGTTTATCTCTCATCTCTATCTTTCATCCCCCCCATCCCCTTCCCATGCACAGGGTAATAAACTGGCTGCTTGTGGTTAACCTCCCTGCGGTTCTTTCCCTCCCAGTTTCTTTTCTTGTAGCAGTGCTCCCTAAAGGAAAAAAAATAGCAATATTTGTCACGCTCTTTCAATAAAAACAAACCAAAACAAAAAAAACATGAAAGGCAAATATTTACCCGTAAACGATCAAAGACGGCTTATACAAGATCCGTTCACCTGAACCATTCTCATTTATCAGCTAAAAGAGACAAGCGAATTGACACATCAGTTGCGCAGATCTAAGTGATTTTTGTCTAGAGAGAAAAGTTGGCGAATCCCTCGTATAGGGGGAATCGGTGATATATGCGAAGCACGAATGAGAAATGTTGATTATCACTTTAAAATCAGCACAAATTTACGAGGTGGAGGTAAATGATGCCGTACACGACTTCCGTGTCGTGATTATTATGTTTGGATGTGTCGTTTACCTCCGCAATCTATTCACGTCACGTGATACCGAATTTAGTATATGTTGAGGTAGCGCAATGGCCGTGAGCACGCTATAAGCGTGGTATGCTGTCATGTTCTTACATGACACACGTTTAACGATTATCGTGTTTGCACCAGTCATATATTTCCTCATCCACTGACGTCACGTAACACCAAATTTGGTATATGTGGAGCTAGCAAAACGGCCTCGAGCTCATCGTGAAGGGCCTATTATACTCTAATGTAGCGTTGACGCGAGCGCACGCTGGGAACAGCGACGCTACGTTTGCAAAGCACGAGCCCTCTATATAGGCACTCTATATATATGCACTCTAAAGTGTTGTCCAGTGACGAAGGTGCAATACAGGCAAACGTGCAGGCCAATCACAGCCTTAGAAACGCCTACTAATATATTCATAATGTAACTTAGGCTCATAAATAAAAATATGGTGGTCATAAGCATAAAGAAGCGTAATGAAAATGCCGTGTGGGCAGCTGTAGTGAGCGCACGCTTTATTGTTCAGCACTGTGGCAAACATCGCAAGAATAAGGAAGATTAAACTGGAAAAATATCCGCCAAGTCCTATATATTGATTCGCTTCATCTGTTAGTTTCTTTACATGACTAGAACGGCACACCGAGCAATTTATGCAACTAGTGACATGGTGTTCCACAAGAAATCCTCAGAATGGAGAAACATGGGTGAACATGTTTCTCGCAAAATTTCGAGCAATATACATAGTAACTATATATTTTACAATAAATGAAAGAAACTCAGTGCAAGCAATGTCTCACGCAGCAAACTTGTAAACACATCACATAGCGGAATGCTGGTGATTATATTTTTCAATTGAAACGAAGATTATCCTGTGCATTACATGTCATATTATATGCCCCATATGTTGCCCAAAATTTGCGAGAATCGCCACATGCAAATTTGGGTAGTTGCACTGCTGTTCACACCTTTTGTATCTGCGTCTGCAAGTGAAAGGTGCCACTGAAAATCAATGAGTAGGCCAAGGGAGAGAACGGAATCACTCTGCCATATGCTGTCAAAGAGATTTTCAGCAATATGTCTCATACAGTTGAACTTGCTTCCTTACATCAGAACGAAAAGTAGGGCATACTGAATTTACCGAAACAGTCTATTTTTTTTTACTACTCACCAGGGTGGTCCAGTGGTTATGGTGCTCCATTGCTGACCCGCAGGTAGCAGGATCGAATTCTTGTCGTATTTTTGTTGTGGGCGAAAATTTTTGAGGCCCATGCACTTTGGTTTAAATCCATTAGAAAGAACCAAAGTGATTAAATTTCGGGAGCACCCCACTACAAGCACCTCGTAATCATATCGTGGTTTTGAGTTGTTAAACGCCGCAAATTGATCATTAACAACTATGTTTTTTACTTCTGTTTTTCAATAAAACTTAATCCAAGAATAACTTCAGTTAACTTTTATTCTTGAATTTTAGCAGGCGCCTATGGTTGATTTTACACACAAAATTCAGCTGAAGCCGTCTACGTTCCCGGTAAAGAAGAGAGAAAATGTCTTCCGGGCGGACCTGTATTTCACGGCGGATGCTCAGAGAGCGAAGCCAAACAATCTTTCATTTGTTGTTGTAGCTTTCAGGTACTTCAGGCGTCTCAGCGACGAAAAAAAAAAAAAGAGTTTTGCTTCAGCTGTGCTCACCGGCAGAGTTCCCAGAATAAGAAGATGATGCCCGTTTGGAAAGAATTGCCAACCGCTTGCATCTCATACCTGCTGAGCGTTTCTCGCTTCTCTCGCTTCCATTTCGCAGCCCATACAGCTATAACTTTCCTTGCAATGCCGAAGTTGAGATAGTGTTCGAGTACCCGTCAGCTGACTTATCGGCAGTAGGAAGAGTGGCAGATTTGAGAATATTCTGTGGCAGAAGCGAAGAAAGCATCTTGAATGTGTACCGGTGCTTTTTAAAGCGTTCATTTTACTGGTATATTAAATAGTCGAGAAAAGCCCAGTAATACTGAAAGCCTAAAGTGCCCTTCAAGCTAGCCACTGGCACGTATACTTCGATGAAGCTGCCTACCTGTGACAAGCAGCATCGTGAATTTTGTCAGTTGTCAAGTGTGCACTGAGAGCATGGTCGCCTTTTGGGAAATAATAATCAAGCGTTATACCGTACGGTATTTCGGTGCGATTATCGAGTGCCATAGAAGGGCACTGATCGACCCAGGACACGAACTACCATGTAATACGTGTAGGCAGTGTCTTTCAAAGCGGTGACTTCGTATTGCTAGGAAGCAACGCGTCCAGCAAAGTTCGGGCAGCGACCCTAAATGCAAGAAACGAGAGCTTTAGCGACGATACATGTCGGCTGGTAAAGTTTCGCCTTAAGCTGTAGCACGCGTTTATCGCCTGGCGGAAGGATTGCGGGTATACATTTTCTCCGCTTCCCTTCAGGTGGCGGTAAGGTCACGCTCGCCCAGTATCTTACTATGTGCGCGAGGTGTCTCACGTTTGTGATTGCACTCATACAGAAGGCTGGTAATATCTGCCATTATCACAAACGTGAATGAACGCGAATGAGTCGATAGCCGCATTGAACAGCGTCTCGTAGGAGAATGCTCGTAAGAGACAACTAACAGGCATGGACGATGCACAGTAGAGGGTAAGTAAACTCGTGTTGCATGCGCTGGCAGTTCTCGTCAGAGTTCACGCGTTCTAAAAAATGGACTATGCTCTGAACAACTGCGGAGTTTATTCCTTCATCACTATTGAACCGATCACTGAAGATTTTGTGTGGCTTGAGGATGCTGCTGTTCACGCCGGTGTAAGTTCTGGAAACATGAATGCACGCATGCTGCGCGGTGAAATATTCTGTGTCTTTCGGTGGATTACGTGTTCCGCGTGCGGTTTCTTGCGCCCGTGTATGTGGCGACTGATCGAGTTCTTTTCAGTGCCCTTCTCTTACCCCTTTTCTTCTATCTCTTTAATTTCCATTACCTCATTCCCAGTGCCGAACTGAGGAGGTGCCCTTCATTGAGAGAGGCAGTAACGGAGCAGCGCTTATTTCTTCCTTTTCCCCTTTTGAATGTCACTTCATATTCGATACAATTCTGAATCTTTTGACGTAAAGGAAAAGTCTGCTGCACGCTTACAAACAATGGATGACACCTTGCCACAATGCAATTGTTTCAGAGAGCCGAGTGACGAAAGCTACAAGAAAAAAAAATGAGAAAATTCCGCGTTTCTTGCACGCATTCAAGTGTTTTACCACAAATACGCAGCGATAAAGCTACCTTTATGTGGGTAGGTATAGTTTGGTCGCACGTGTACTTTTGATTGATACCAAGTGAACATTTATCATCAATGATTACCTTGCCCTCGTAGATTGCACAATAAAACCTCTTCGATTGGAGTACTTCATTGCCATCAAGTCAATGTGCAACTGAAAGTCTGCCCGATAAAGAACGTGTGTGAAATCATGTAGCCAACGTGCAGCATATAATATAAAAAATTACTTATTGCGTATCGCAAGCATGCTTGGACGCAATCTGTAAATAAAAAAAATGTTGACTAAATGCTACCATGGCGTCAGGGCTGCTTGGCATACAGAGATAAAACAAAAAACACATTCAACATAAAAACCATTCCCATAGGCATAATATTGTGTTTTATCCCTCTGCGTCACTTAGGCCGAGCAGCTAGACGACAATTGCTAAATTCATTTAATCGGTCATGGGAAGATGGCATCGTACCTCAAGAATGGAAACGGAGCCGTCTTGTGTCGCTTCTAAAAGCAGGGAAATCCCCTCTGGTGCTGACATCATACCGGCCTGTAGCTCTCGCCAGCTGCGTTGGGAAACTCATGGAGCGCATGATTCTCCCGCGCCTGGAATGGTTCCTCGAACGGCGCAACATTTACCCTGACTACATGGTGGGATTTCGACGAGGCGTTCATCGATTGACAACGTCATCGATTTGGTGCCTTCAGTAGAACAGCAGAAATTTAGGAAACGACTAGCCCTTGCGCTCTTTCTTGATGTGAAAGGTGCATATGACAACGTTTCCCATCAAGCTATACTGAACACACTGCTGTTAATTGAACTGGGATGGCGAATGTTTCGATGGATCCGAAGCTACCTGGCACGAAGATCCTTTTTTGTATGTACTGAAGATGGCTCGACCTCAGACCACTACACATGCAGTGGCGTCCCGCAAGGTGGTGTTTTAAGCCCAGTCCTATTCAATATTGCCTTGCTTGGCCTGGCGGAAGCTCTCCCGGAAACCGTCAGTGTTTCAATAAAAGCTGATGACATCTGTGTCTGTGCATCTGCATTGACACGAATACAAGTTCGAGACAGGATACAGAGGGCAGCGTCGCAAGCATCTGACTATCTGCGCACGCAAGGTCTAACAATCTCAACAGAAAAAATGCGCACTAGTGACGTTCATGCACAAGGCGATGACAAGTTACCCGATAAGCATTAATGGCCAACCCATCTCTTAAAAGCGTAGCCATCGTTTTCTAGGTGTTATTGTTGACCGCGACCTCTCCTGGAGCCCTCACGTGACTAGCTTGAAAGCGAAAATGGTATCTATTGCCCACGTCCTGAAAGTCATCGCTGGAAAAAGACAGGCTCCGTCATTGAAATCCATGCTACAGGTTTTACAAGCACTTTTTATTGGTGTACTGCGCTACAGTTCTCCTCTGCTTACTAAAACTTGAAAGACAAACATTCGAGCTCTTCAGAGCGTGCAAGCACAGGCACTACGTGTTTGTCTCGGCCTACCACGAACTACCTCAACCGCTGGAACAGTTATATTGGCTCGGGATCACCCGATTTCGACCTACGTCAAAACCGACGTGCTGAGAGCACATATTCAGTACATTTCACGGATGGTATCGAGCCATTTGACATTTCTGCTAGAACAACGACCGCAGGCCTGTGTCGTTCTCTAAGGTTGTCAGCTCCCACCGCACTTTGCTACCATCCGATTTTATACCCTTGGCGCGTTCACCATCCACTTTGTGGAGCCTACGACAAGTGCGCCTTTCAGTCCCAGGAATAAGAAATATAAAAGTCATTTCTGCCTTGGCATTGAAGAAAGCAACTCTGCACTGTTTACACACTTTCTACGCTGACAGAATCCACGTATACACGGGTGGATCTACCACCCAGACTAGCTCCACCGGCGCCACCGTCATCCCATCGTGACACATCAACATCACGTACAAACTCTGTCACGTGAGCACATTGACTGGTTCGGAAATTGTTGCCCTGCGAGGTGCCATCGATTACATCAAGCAACAACCGGCTAAGCGATGGGCAGTATTCTACGACTTCAAGGCGGCTCTACAGTGTCTTTCGCTGGCACTTCGTCATGGTTCGTACGAAAAACTGGTATGTGAGATCAGAGAAATGCTTCACTATGCGAACCGAACAAGGACACAACGCTGTGTTCCAGTGGATACCCAGCCATTGTGGTATCTCCGGCAATGAACTCGCCGATGAAGCAGCCAGAAATGCACACGTACAAACAAACCCTGTGTCCGTACCTTTATCTAGGATTGACTCGGCTAGATGCCTAATTAAGCTGGCGCAGAACATGACACTCCAGAAGTGGCAGTCATCACAGTTAGCACATCATCGACTATCTTTCTCTCGACCCATCTCTACGACTGCGGCTACTCTCTGGTCTTTATAGCAACGAAGGTACAGTGTTGTGCCGTCTGCGTCTGGGCGTAGCCTTCACCAATGCCTACTCATTTAAGATAGGGATCGCCGACAGTGCGGAGTGCAAGGACTGCGCCGCCGATGAGGCCATAGAACACATCTTATGTTACTGCCTGGCATACAGAAACGAGAGGCTTCACCTGCGCAGTGTTTTAAATCAATTGGGCAGAAGTGATTTCACTGTCGTGAAATTATTGGGACCATGGTAATGCCCATCCAATTTCCGAAAGGCAATGGAAGCACTGTTGCATTTTCTCAAAGACACCGGCCTGTTTCATCGTTTGTGATGGTGAAACTGTTACGTGTCGGCCCAGTCAGTGACCTTTTCTCTCATCCTCTACAACTTTGCTTCCCCTCTCTCCTTCCCCAGTGTAGGGTAGCCTACCGGGGCTCAGTCCTGGTTAACCACCCTGCCTTTTTCCTTGTGTTCTTTCTCTTTATGCCCATAGGCATAATACTGCGAAAAGAAAAACACACGGCGCGAAAAACGAGAGACTAGACGAAAGTGTACACATACAGAGCGCTGACTCACAACAAAAACTTTATTCTTCGAACCACGCATGTGTACCTATGCTGTGGAACGAAAAAAAAAAGATTGATTGATATGTGGGATTTAACGTTGAGAGACGCCGTAGTGGAAAGCTCCGGGAATTTCGACCACCTGGGGTTCTTTAACGTGCACCCAAATCTGAGTACACGGGCCTACAACATTTCCGCCTCTATGGGAAATGCAGCCGCCGCAGCCGGGATTCGATCCCACGACCTGCGGGTGAGCAGCCGAGTACCTTAGCCACTAGACAACCGCGGCGGGGCACGAAAAAAAAAAGAAACAAAAATGATAGTCAAAGAAAAACCATAGAATAACTTTCATGTAGCTCACCTAGATAAACTCTTTTTCGAGACGGCAACCGAAGGCCTACTCACGCGTGCGCCCCCCGACACCGGGCCTCCTGTATTTCACGGAAATGAACGCCGGTGAGCACGAGCACCTCGTCACGTTGAAATGAATTGGCGCCTTGACTGTGACATGTAGTCATGTTCTCACATGACGCGCATCTCATGATTATCATCTTTGCACCAGTCACATACCTTCGTCATCCATTGACGTCACGTATTACCAAATTTGGCATATGTGAAGCTAGCGAAATGGCCGCGAGTGCATCAAGAGTGTGGCATGTAGTCATGTTGTTACATGACACGAATCTGATGTTTATCATGTTTGCACTCGTATCGTACATTCGTCATGCATTCATGTCCCGCAATACCAAATTTGGTGTATGTGACGCTACGGAAACGGCCGTGAGCGCATCAAAAGCGTCGCATGTAGTCATGTTGTTGCATGACACGTGTGCCATGATTTTCATGTTAGGGTCTTTCGCATGTGTTCGCCGTGCATACATGTCATACCAGGCCAGTTTTAAAACATGCCATGTGAACCAAACCACCGCAAGAGCTGCAGGACCATGAAAAGTAAATTATGACATTCATGATATACATATCATGAGTTTCATGTTATGAAATATGTTCTTCACACAGTCGTGTTGTGCCATACCAAGCTTGGTATTGATACAATGATTGAAATGGCCAGGAGAGCTAAATTTCGTAGCCGGCTAAATAGATTGACACGCTCAATGTCGCCGAAGTTTGCTAAGAAATGCTTCGCATTTGAAATGAAGATGTCTATTTATTTCGGTTATTGTACAAGCTATGAAAATGAATTGATGGTTTTTCGTTGACTATCATTTTTGTTTCTGTTTTTTTGTTCAAACAGCATATGTATATATTCATGGTTAGAAGAATAAAGTTTATGTTGTGAGTCAGCGCTCTGTATTTGTGCTTCTTCATCTGGTCTCTCGTTTTTCGCGCTGTTTGTTTTTTCACTATGTTCTACGAACACGACCAAGCAACCACTTCAGCTGCATATTAATGCGTTTTCGAAGACTAGTCCATTCAATGGTTCGACGAGAGGCCGTTGCTCCAAACGGCCACTGTACGTGTCGTTCACTGTACTTAGAGTACTTGTTATAGTACTGCCGTGCCTCCGTGGTCTAGTGGCGAAGGTACTAGGCTACTAACTCGCAGGTCTCGGTATCGAATCGCGGCTAAATTTTTTATGGAGGCGAAAAGGCTGTACGCATGTGGGCTCAGATTTGGGTGCACGTTAAAGAACCCCAGGTGGTCGAAATTTCCGCAACCCTCCACTACGACGTATATCATAATCATATGGTGATTTTGGGACCTTAAACCCCACATATCGATCAATCACTCTTACAGTACTTCTGCTTACTCTCTTCAGAAACATACGCATGGGTAGGGGGGGAATCTCAGGGCTTGATATACATGTACACATTCTGTTTAAAAATACCGTCAAGAGTGACGTCACAGAAGAAAGCTGATGTCTGCCCCCCCTCCCCTCGTCGAGTTAATATGAGCCCTCCCCCCTCTCCCGAAAAAAAAATTCTGGCTACACTTTTGCCATGCAATCGTGCCATACCATACCAGTTTTGCAACATGCCATGTGAACGAAAGCACAGAAAGAGCTGCAGGACCATGAAATGAATCATAACATTCATGACATACATGTCATGATTTTCATGTTATGACTAGTTAAGTACGTTCTTCATACAGTCATGTTATGCCGTACCAAGTTGGGTACCGATACCATTATCGAAACGGCCAGGAGAGCTAAAAGTCGTAAGTGGATAGATAGATAGATAGATAGATAGATAGATAGATAGATAGATAGATAGATAGGTAGATAGATAGATAGATCGATAGATACGCTTAAAGTCGCTGAAGTTCGCTAAGAAATGCTTCTCATTTGAAACTGGCAATGCGTCAGGAAATAAAATGCACTTACGAGTACGCGCGAAATCCTCGGCGGCGGGACGCGGCTGCCTCCAGGAACATAGGAAAGGAAATGCTGCTCAGTGCATGCGCTTGACTTTGCATGACAGTGCTTGAGCAATTAACTCATAGGAACGAAATAGCGTTGTCTCCTTCCTACCGAAAAAAAAACGAAATTGGCCGATTCCACGTACAGTGGGAATCGATGATATGTGATGCACGAATGGGAAAGGTTAAGACGACACTTTGATTGATTGATTTGTGGGGTTTAACGTCCAAAAACCACCATATGATTATGAGAAACGCCGTAGTGGAGGGCTCCGGAAATTTAGACCACCTGGGGTTCTTTAATGTGCACCCAAATCTGAGTAAACGGGCCTACAACATTTCTGTCTCCATCGGAAATGCAGCTGCCGCAGCCGGGATTCGATCCCGTGACCTGCGGGTCAGCAGCTGAGTACCTTAGCCACTAGACCACCGCGGCGGGGCAAGACGACACTTTAATATCAGCACAACGTTTCGAGGAAGAGGTAAATGATGCCGTACATGGTTTCCGTGTCATGATTATCATGTTTGGATGTGTCGTTTACCCTCGTCATCTATTCACGTCACGTGATACCAAATTTAGCATACGTAGAGCTAGATAAACGACCGCGAGCACGCCATGAGCGTGGTATGTTGTCATGTTCTTCCATAACACTCGTGTCAGGATTATCTTGTTTTTAGCAGTAATATATTTAGTCAGCCAATGACGTCACGTAACACAAAATTTGGTATATGCAGAGCTAGCAACTTGGTGAATTCGAGGAAATTCACAGCAGGCAGTTCTATGAGTTTTTTTTTTCAAACCTACTTTTGCTTGGCTCCGAGTCGGAAGTGGAAACTGGAAGCTCCATTACGCATTGCGGCTGACTTTCCGGGCTTGCACAGTTTTATGGCGGAGACTCAGCCACCAGAGAAGACTGCTGCGTAGCAACGCTGGCTGCGGCAGTGGCTTTGTCTTCCTTTTGGCTGAGCTCCTTCGAGCGCTCGAACCTCGCTTCGGTTGTCACAGGTCTGCCATTACCGTAGCCAAGATGCTGCGTCAGCGCCCAGTCAGGATTTGCATCATTTATCAACTTGCAAGGCCTGCCTGAAAATAAGGGATATCTAGAAGTCCCCCTGTGTGATGAATACATACGATTGCAACACTTAGAGCTATGCACCTTCGTTTTCTAGCGGTACAAGGTGCGAGGGTTGAACAGGCGAAGCAGGAGCAGAAAGAGCGAGCGGCACCTGTAAACAAACTTCAGAGGAGAATCGTTGTTCTGTGGAAAAGAGCGAAAAACGCACGTAAAGAGCAATTGAGGACTGGAGGAAAGCATGTAAGTAATAGAATTGAGAAGCGAAGCCGCAGACGTAGACAGAGCACGAGATTTCCCGCGTGCGCGCATCGTAATCAGTGGCATACCTTGCCGATATCGATTTGAATTGCATGCTGGTGAACATTTTCCTTACCTTTGATGAAGTGGCAACCGCAGATGTGGACATCTTCCAGTTTCTTTAGGTATTTTCTATTATTACGTGAAAGCCACAGGCCCCTTCGTTTCTCGGAGAGAATCCTCGTCCATTGGCACTGCCGAGTTATTATTTTAGGCAAACAGTGAAATCGTACACCTGCTTCATCGCAGCTGGCCCTCTCAGCACTCTTGCTTCTAGTTCGGCAACCAAATATATGCACATATGGGCATGATTGTGAAAGATACAGGGACGCATGACTGTGGTACCTGGCGATGGTGAATGTTGTACCGGAAGCCGCCGGATGTGACGCACGTGCAAGTTATGTATATTACAAAGCGCCGCACGCCGCCAACACGCAAGAGCTCGAACAGCGAAGCGAAATGGTTAGAGCAATGATATATGCAGTTACGACTACAGTCCACGCTAAATTCTCCTGTACTTCACCGGTCCCGTCCCAACTACGTTGTTGTTCAACAAAGTTTCGCAATTTTGACGTTGTGGAAAGCGTACGCGTGTCAATGTCCTTGTTCCAATCGCGCTGATGGAACCTGCAACATTTGAGTGCAGGGAATCGCACACTATCATAGCTTTGACACCAGCGCTACTTCATGGGAAGTTTAATGCTTGTGTTCCGATGAAGAAGCGGCTCTAATGTTGGCTTGAATGGTAGCGCATCCTCAACAAATGTCTTTGTGGCACATGTACAAGGCAGTACAAAATAAATAGGCAGACATTTACACCGGGCGCTAACTTCTAAGAATGCTTTTTATTAGGGGGAAACCACGGTGCGCTCATTCCAATTTGTCGAACAGAGTAGTAACCTGTTTGGCTGTGAACCAACAAGACGTTGAACGAATAAAAGCTTCACATATTGTTGCGCTCAGATATATGTGATTCGGCAAGCTATCTGTGACACTGTCAAACATGGAATCAGAAAATCTGTGCACGCCTTAAGATATACTGCTTCATTCACAGTTCTCGTGGTTGTGACTAGTCCACCGAGTGAACAAGCACACCCTAGTTTCCTAAATTTATAGCATTTTTTGAAGGTAGCACGGCCTACATTTATTTGTGTCTATAGTTTTGTGCAGCCGTTTACATCAGGTACAAGGAAATATACTGAAGGTTATCATGTAGCCTCTGCAAAAGGTTGCTTTCAAGCAGGCTTTGCATGCTTGGATTATACCTACAGGTATTGCACAATTCATGACCTAGCAGCGTATGATAGAACAGTAGAATCGAGAGCAACTATGTGCACGAGCTAAAGATGTATTTTAACATGAGTGGACGGTACGTGTTATTTGCCACACACATGATCTCGCTTAGAATGCCCATTGGTGAATGGGCTCATAGAAATGTCACTCAGCTTAGCATAGGAAACAAGTTAACTGAACCTAAAGGTATCTTTAACTGCTAGAAATATGCCTTATTGAGGTGCTGCACATTTTCTTTCAGAATATTGCTATCTGAGACATCATGTGAAGAGCATCTACCACATCAGCATTTATATGGCTTGCCAAGTAACGTTTGGCCGAACCTACCATTCTTTTTTCACATTTTGTTTTGCAGTAGACGTCCTAGTATGTAAGCGCTGCTGCAGTGTGTGTGACTTATTGTTATGAATTGATTGTGGCATGTTAAACCTCACACTTCTATTTTCTTTCTTGCAGCTCTGAGATGCTTCACATATGGCTGTGGTGACATTCCGCTGCGCTGGCCTGATGGAAACACCAGTCCTGAAAAACTCGACTCATTCAGAATCGGAGAAGTTGCCCTTCTCTCTCCAATGATGACACAGACTGCCCTATGCTAGAAATTAAAAATTGTTTTTCCACAGAAGATGCAGAAAACCTTTGATGTATTATGGCGCTTGCTTAGTGCTGGCTGTGGTGGGGTGAAGTATACTTCTACGTGTGCTCACACGTCGCCTCAATATTCAGAAAAACAGAAAAACAATAAAGCATTTCTTTTCCTTTCAATACTGTCCACTTTTTGTGTTAGAAGCACCCAAGCAGTACTCTTCCAAGGAGCTCTCGCCATGTGTTAAGCGTGTGACAAGCATACTCGAGATAAATCTCCATTTCCACAACAAGTAACGGGAAGCATGTGCAGTTGGTCCTCAGAGAGTAACTGCGAACACGCGGGAAGAACGGTAAAGAGTAACCGTAGGTCTTAAGAAAGCAACCATTGGGAGTATTGGTTGGTCCGCAGGGAGCAACTGGTGGGAGTAACCGTTGGTCCGCAAGGAGCAACTGGAGGGAGTAACTGTTCATCCCCCGAAAGAGGAACTGAAAGGAGAGCAACGGTTCGTCGCTCTGCCGTTACTCGTTCTGGGGGAGTAAAGGGAGCGGCCATGCAATTGCTCCCTGAAAGGAGCAACCCCTATACCCCCGTTGCTGCCTTGCCGGGAGTGGGGGGGGGGGGGCAAGGGGAGCGCGAGCCCTCTACTAAAAAAAAGTTGGGGGGGGGGCTGAGCCCCCCCCCCCCTTTTCACAGTGGTTGCTCTTGGCTGCAGACTGGGGAACCAACAAGGCGAAGTTTTTAAATAACAACAGTAATAACTCAGTTATGTTCTAACGGGAGAAAGCAAATGTTACGAGGCAATGTTACAACATAGTGCAATTTCGCTAACATTTCTGCTATGATGATTTTTCTTGTTGATGATTTTTCTTTTAGGTCTTTGTGCTGCGGGTCGCCTAGGCGACGTTTTTGGGTCTTGCACTATAGTATTGCAGAGGAGGCAAGCGCTGAACAGGGGCCCTATAATATTACATCACTTGTTCATGCTTTTATTCTGCTATGACTTTTCGATGTAGTTGCGGATGAAAACAAGCAAACCTTTTATGGACTGGGAAATAATTTTCATCGAAAAGGGCATATCATCGCCGCTACTGCTCTGTCGAAGCTGTTGCGAGCCGATGAGTGTGACGAATCGTTTTTGATGTTTAAGTTCTTCCGCTCCGAAAGAGCAAAAGTTACTTCGGCTTTAGTTTCTGATAAACCTGATCAGCATTGCTTATGGTAACTAGGAAGTTGGAGCTATACAGGCAGTAAAACGCGAAAGTGAAACACACCTTTACAAAGGTAATTGAATATTATTTACAGTACATCGATAATCGAGGGTTTCCTGAACGTATGTTTTGGTGTGTGGCAGCTATAGCCCCGTTTAACAATTATATATGTATCCTCGTTGACACGCTTGGTACATCTCCACCCCGACGACTAACATGGATGATAAATTCATTACATAACATATTGTGGTATCTATAGATGTTAATCGCCAAAGCATAATCAGAGAAAGAGAGAGGCGTGATAGCAAGATGAACGTCACATACTGGACGCGGAAATTAGGCTAAGGTCGCCATTCCTCGGCCTCGGCTTTTTAAAGTGTCATTGAACTTCGTGGCATTTAATAAAGCGCGTAGCGTCACCTCTGAGCATGCGAATTCATATATACACTCATATATATATATATATATGCGTGTGTGTGGGGGGGGGGTAAGTATAAAAGTATAAAAGTAGATGCGCTTTCACACAACAACTTGTTTATTCAGCCGACGTTTCGACGGGAGCCCCGTCTTTTCAAGGCATGATAATATTTACACAATTTCATGTCTTCTTATAGCTTCTGGAAACAGGAGGGAAGGAAGAAAAATGTGAACAACAACAAAAAAAGAAGAAAAGGAGGAGGAAACGTTGGAAAGAAGCCAGAGCGACACGGCGGTATTAGGAAGGAAAAAGAGCTCTACAGATTAAGGTGACCGTTATAGTCACTGGAAAAAAATTCAGAGTATCGCATCTGTTTTCCGCGCGCCGACGCCGCCGTAGAGCCGCGGTGATTGGGTTATTTGTGTCACGTGACCTTCCCTCGCCATATCACTTCCAAGCACGTTGGGCGCCCCTGCGCAGAGACGTTTTTTTTCGCTGTTGAACGAACATTACGGACGGATTTCAACGTGCCAGCTACGTATTTTGGACAAATTATCAGCAAGCGTACGTGCCAGAACCATGCTTGGCTGCTGCGCCTTCGGGTGTAGCAACCGAACGGAGTCTGGGAGGGCATTTTTTTTTTTTGCATTCCGGCCAGGAATAACGATCAACAACGACGATCGGCATGACTGCACAGAATCGGCCACAAGAACTTCGTTTCTTCGAAGAACACCCACTTGTGCGAGGTAAGTTGGTGAAGTCTCCAAGTGCAATAAAAGTAGCGTTACAAGTTGGTCGAGTTGGTGATAATTAATTTTGCTCTCCAGATTAGAATAACAGATAGGTGAGATAAATGGCACAACAGCTCGTGCGTGTTCGCTTGTGCAATTGCGTCTTAGCATTGTTCCATGACAGATGCGGCAATTTGCTGGGCATGCTCTAATGCGGTTTAAATATTTACCCGTTCTGTTTGCGTGGCTTGTTCGAGCAATTGCGTGCTACGCTCATACGAACAGAGATTTATTGTGTGAAGCGTTTAACCAGTCGGCATTGAGGGCATGACAAGACTCCGATTAACGGGGCAGAAACACAACTGAGAGAGCGCATGAAATTCAAGTGATTTGCGATTTACGCGATCACATTTCGGGTATTTATTCCATAAATTTGTGACGATGGTTAGCCGGCCGAGAATGGCGAAAAAGTGCCACTAACATTAGTGTGTCTGAAGAATGCGTTTCGGAAAAGTTGGTTTACTTGTACACACAGAGTTTGAACGCAAAGGTGCCAGTGGTTTCCTTCTTTTTCGTCAACATGTTTTCGCCTTTATATTCCAACTTATAAGACTGAATAAATGTGGACGGCCGTTAGCATAAATTTATTTTGAATGAAGGTGCCTAGTTCATTTTTATAGTATTGGTTCAACTGTGCTCTTGTTTCTCTCACTGTTGTACTGCACAACTCGGGGCCCCCCTTTTCCATGCCTGCCTTTTCTTCTGAGATATCACCTTTTTATCCTGTGCTGCACTTGAAACTAGGAAATAGTGAGCAAGCATACATGAAAACGCCTGTGATCATTTAGGAACATGGTTGTGGCCCTGACAACTAAAAGTGATATTTTCAAGATGTTGGCAGCAACTATATTCCTTATTCAATGATTTCTTATGACTATTAAAGCAGTTTGAAACAATCGGCAAAGGAACGTCAATCACATTTTTTTTCCTGACGTACAATCAACAGGACCATTTCTTTCCGTATGATTTTGAGAAACCAAGAGTGGATGGCAAAAAGAAGTTGAAGTGGATCGCAGTGCCAAGCATTTTCCAGCATAGACCACAGAAATAACCCAGAAAGCCTCCACTTTCTCGTCCGGTCTCACAACCCTGATGCCAGCAGCCAATGCCAGATAACCCAGGCAAAGCTCTTGAAGCGCCACAATTTACAGACAGCCAAGGTGCACTTGAGAACACAGAGGAAACCCCGCACTGCGAGGAAGCACCTGCGAGCTCAGAAGGCAATAAGTCTCTTGTGGATGGAGGCACAGCTATGGAATGCTCCGTAGCAGGTAACTTATGTAATTACGCAGTTGGAGCCTAATTCAATGCAATTAAACATTAACGAAGTGTTATCCTTCTGAATAGTATTTTAGTCTTGGTCAGGGGGTATCTGTGGCTCTCATTTTATGGAACTAGAGTTACCAGTGGAGACTACACGTGCGTACAAAAATGCAAGTCCTCTGATGAAAAACCAGGCTACTTTAAAGATTTGCCAGATGAAAAATATGCATGTACTCTGCATTTGTCGGCAATATTCATTCTTAACATTGTCGTTTTCGTTTTTTTACGGTAATACACCAACGAAACCGGAGATATCAAAAGAACGTGAGCTTTGGTATGTTGGTAATCCATCTTAACAATAATAGCGCACTGCAGGGACAGGAACAGAAGGATACACGTTGTGTCCACGTCGTATCATTGTGTTCCTGTCCCTGCTGTGCGCTATGCTTGTTAAGACGGAGAAATCGAATGAAGTCTGAGCCTCACATTTTCAATAACTCTAGTTTGCGCTGCTCACTGTATGCTTTAAATGTGCCCCCAGTAATTGCATTTGAAGTTGTTTTGAGCATTGAGCCAAATGGCTATATGGGGCATTCCTTGTGCAAGAGTTCCCACAGCTTCCAGGTTTTGAAGCCTTTGTCACACTCTAAGGTGTTATTTGTGCTAGGTTTCTTCGCTAAAGCAGCAATGTTTGCACGATCCGTGTTACTTATTCATCCACGTTCTTGGTCTGCGGCAACAATATTCCAGCCAGCACAACAATGTAGAGAACCATCCAACCAGTGGATTGAACAGCACCTATAGCAGTTGTGTGTGCTAACTACTTAATTTTTTGTGTATCGGTTCTCTCTATTGTCAATGTAAAGTTACCAATAGAAATTGGTTGTTGCTGTTTTATCCAATGTTTGCATTGTTTTCGTTACGTCCACAAACGAATCAATTGGTTCAGTTGAATATGCTTGTTGAATCATTTTTTTTTAGATTTCTAAAGCCATCACATTAGTCATGGTGCATAAAGCGTCAATTATTCTTTAAGTGCTCTTCTTAATGCTGCCTGTTTCCTGATTTTAGATTCTTGAAAGTTTTTAGTCTTAGAACTAATGACTAATGTCATGAATGGAATCGTATTTTGCATCAGAAGATGACCAAATGAACGAGTCGTCATCAGTGTGAGAAGGCAAAATGACGAGAGGGAGCACTTTTGCAGACAATGACTTATTTATTGAGGTTTTGGTTCTAAAGCGGCAGCTCAATTTGGAGCAGAAGAAATGAGCACAGGCCGAAAAAGAGTGCAGAAGCCTGAAAGAGTCATTCGGGAAGATCTTTGCCGATGATCAACTGCGTTATCTTGGTAAAGGAACTATGAGGTGATCTGCATGGTGTGATAATACAGTGCAGGAATCATTAAAAGTTCGACTTTTGTGGATCGAGAGGATACGAATACCTCCGTGACAATGAATGGCCACTGCTCGCAGAAAGAACGCTCCAGAAAAACATTGAAAACATCAAGTTCTCGCCAGGTATGTGCCTTCTTTTTCGTACAAGAAAAAGTATAAAAAAAGCAGTCAATCATCCTTACAACAACTTAAGGTACGTCTTTTTCAAGTAACCAACAAATGCGAATAATACACTACTGGGAATCAGGGTGAAACATGATACGTAGCTCAGTACAACAAATGCAAGAAGTGCCTATATCAAGCAACATTTTTACCAGGCTTCTTTATGCACCTAAAGGGGCCATGAAATGCTTTTCATATGCATCCTGCAGTGCTGGAGTGTCTGTCGTGCTGAATCCTGAGATGAGCACAAAAATAATGATCAAAATTGGTGATGAGAATAGAAGCTATTAGTGCAGTGCAATCGTGATCTTTTTGTTGCGGCAAATACCAAGATGCAAAACTGGTTTCGTACTAGTGGTGACAAGGCAGCAAATTACTGTCTGAGTGTTCATATAGTAATTAGTTCATTCGATTGGAATCAGCATGTCAAAGAACCCTAGGTGGTCAAAATTTCTAGAGCACTCTACTACAGCGTGCCTCATCATATCATGGTTTTGGCTAGTAAAACCCTGGCAGTTATTTTATTATTATTATTATTATTATTATTATTATTATTATTATTATTATTGGACTTGCTTCTGACACAGTTCAGTTCCTGTTTCATTTGGTCCCAAAGCTCTTAATGCATGCCTCTCAATGAAACTGTAGGGCAAGTTGACAACAGTCTGCATAATTCTAGGAATCCTTGAGGATGTCTTTCCTGCATTTGCGGCAAAAGTTGCAACATTCAAGGCAGAGGATTGGTACGCTGTCATAATGCTTGATGAAATGCAGCTCTCCCCAGGCCTTGATTATGACTGTACCACAAGTGCCTTCATTGGTAAGTGTTCATGCGGGTCCTTTTTCTTGCATTACCTTGGTGTAAATGCTCAATGCTTACAATGTGTGAAACTTGCGCTAAAGATAATGAACAACATTTTTTCAGCTCGGCATACAGTGTGCTCTGAAGCTGGCTTCTTTCGTAAGCTGTGAAATCAATAGCTCACTTTCTATTGATAATGCCACATGGTAATATGCATATAAAAATTTCCGCTAAAAGGCATGTACATTATTTTGTTTTCAAGTGCAAAAGACAACTTTCCACTGGTAGGGGTTGGATCTTCACCCTTCAGATAATGCGCACTGTTTTCGTACTAAATGACAGCTAAATAACACCTTACAAGTAATTATTAGTTCCATTTAGGCGTTACCTGCATCAACAAAGCGTTTCTGCATTCTCCATTTATTATTTTAATCTATCAAGTGATTACTGAAAATTATAATGCTGTTTACAAATATATGCTTGTGCACTACTTGTCAGGACATTCTACTTTAGCATCATCCGACCCAAGTGCACCAGCCGCTCTCGCAACACACGCCCTGGTGTTCATGCTTGGAGGAGTTACGTCCAGGTGGAAAGAGACAGTCGCATAACACTTTTCAGCTAAATAATGCATTGCTCTGTAACTTCTAGAGGACAAAAGCAGTTTATCTAGCCAACATTGACACAAGTTTTCTCTAGTTGTACACTTTCCATTCAAGTGAATCTCAGTAGACTGCAAGAGTAAATAAGCGAGCTTATCATGAAACTTTAGGCCTTGCCACCACAGTGAAGCAGTGATTATGGTACTCAACTGCTGGCCCAAAAGATGCGGGTTCGATCCTAGCGGCGGCGGTTGCAATTGGATGGAGGCGCAAAACTAAAGACCCATGTATTGTTCCATGTCACTGCACTCTAAAGTACCCCAGGTGGACATAATTATTCAGAGCCCTCTGCTAGGCCATGACTCGTAATCATATCGTGGTTTTTGCGCATTAAACACCAGAAATTATAACATGTTTATTTTATTTTTCAGCGGACTTCTTTGATGCAAATCAGGTATTGGCTATACTTTTTGACATCATCAGGAAATGTGAAGCAATCGGTCTGTCTGTAGACTGTGTAACTTATGACATGGAGAGTGGAAACCAGGCCATTTGGAGACTGTGCAGTATAATGGCCACCAAGTACGGGCGCCCTTGGACCACATCTGTTCAACCCTGTGATGAAGGCCGATAACTGCATTTCCTTGCGGATACATCCCACCTGCTGAAAAACTTGCGTGGTTATCTGGTGAGGCAGCCGAAGATAGTTCTGGATGATGAGACTGTGGTTAAGAACAAGTTGTCAACGAATGAGGTAAAGTACTATGTTGCTATGTAAGCAGTCAGTGCATGGCATCTTGTGGTCACGTAGCCACTAAGAAAAACTAATTCCTTTGACTGCTTTTTTTGAATGGCCACGCGTTATAATACTTCAAGACAAATGCAAATAAACAGCCTCCTATGTGGTTGCTTGAGCGTGTTGGTACGACATATTAGAGGGAAACAGCGCGAAAGACGGAAGACCAGGCAGAGCCCAGGCTGTTGTATGCGTCCTTTTCTGCCTGGTCTTCCATCTTTCAAGCTGTTTCCCTCCAATGCCTCCGATGCGCACTGCTGTAAGAATGCTTCCGCTTGCATTGCCAATTAACCCTGCCAGAATGCGTTCACAGGGGGCTCTACCACGTTAAAATACAACTGAAAATACAGGAAAGACCAATGTGAAGGCCAAACAAAGCACAGACTGTCTACATTTGTGCAGGCTTGATGCTTTATGCCTTTCAAACTGTCAACAAGACGCACCAAATGGATCAGCACATCCTGATAGCCCCATGTTGCATTATATGGCTCTATCTTATACCTGCATATTTCCTCATTTCATCACCTCTATTCGTCTGCTGTTGGCTACACCCCTTCTGTTAAACTGATCGAAGACCTGTTATCTACTGCAGGCATAACTTGCTCAACTTCATGTCACTAATTCAAACTGCCTTCGTTATCTGATTTACAAGCATTTACTTTTGTCAGATAGTGGTTACTACTCGCAATACTCTTCGCATTTATAAACGTTATCCATATACTTTTTTCTATCCTTCATGCAGTCATTAGCTTCTTCATGAGCTTCTTTGCTTGAAATAAATGCACGATAGGTAAATACGAGTAGGGTGAATACAGCACTTTCAGTCCCAACGGATACTAGTAAGCTGCCAGCCACAACTCGGAAGAGCCTACAAAATAAGGGTTTACATGTCATATGCATTTCGGAACTTACTTGTGAACTTTGCTGGTTAGTCTGAAATAGCAAAAACCTGAAACACATTGTAAAGATTGGCAGAGAAATGGTTTCGTTTATGCAATTTTTTACCATGTTTCAAATGGGCTGCAAATTGTTATGTACAGTTTTCCTGAATTTTTTATAATACAAATTCATGTGTGATTATCATTACATAAACATCAAATTTGACCATATTGACCCGTTTTGCTTTCAGGTCAGCTTAAATTGTGTGGAGCAGCTGTGCAAAATTGACCAACAGCACAGCCTCAAGCTTGCCCCACGTTTAAAGCAGTAACATCCGAACCCAAGCCGCTTCGACAAAATGAATGTTGGCACAGCTTGTGCCTTGTTCGACCACAGTTTCTCTGCTGTTCTGCGGCTTCTGGTTGAGCAGAAAAAAATTGATGAGAAAGCTGTAACAATGGCTTGGTTTTTAGATCAGGTGTTTAGGTGGTTTTCGCTAATTAAGTCAAGGACATCAACCTTGGCCCTAAGTGATTTGTGCCCACAAAAGGGCAAGGAGGTTGAAATATTCCTTCACAATTTTATTGAGATGTTCAGGAAGCTTAACATTTTTTAACACAGCCGGCCTAAGGCATTGTGGAAGCCAGTGCAGACTGGCATGATAATAAGTACTATAGCATTACCTTTTCGCCAGTGGTACGTCATGTCCAAAGGCTTGAAGTTCCTTCTCCTGAGTCGTTTCTCGCGGGACGCCCTAGAGAATCTTTTTAGTGCCACAAGAGCCAAGTCCCCTGTTCCCAGAGCTAGGGAATTCAAGTAAGCGGTGTCACAGGTCCCGTTAATTAGGGAGGCCATCGCCGGGCTAATTCCAAGGGCCGAAGTATCGGCCCCCCGAACCGCACCACGAAAGCGTGGAAAATTTAGAAGTGGTCCTATTTGGCGCGCCGGCGGACGCGGGCTGTGGTCCAAAGAACAAGTCAGAGCTGAGAGTTCATAAACAAAACAAAATTATATTCTCAATTATGGCAGATCAAAACGATACACAAGTATGCACACTCGACAATAGTTGAATACAATATGTCACCAATCAAACAATGTACTACACAGTACAATCAGCCACACTCCAAACAACGGACACAGACAACAATACGCACTACAATGCAGTCGTATGCATCGAACAACCAAGACACTTAAAGACCAAAGAGTTATGAAACTTATTCAGTCCAAAGTCCTTGGAACAAAAGTCTGGATGATACTCTTCCGAGAATCACTCACTCAAAGTCCAGCGTTGTTGTCGTTCCGCTGCCCCCGAAGTTTCTCTTCCAGGAAACCTCGCGTCTTCAATTGGCTGCTCTCCAGGCTCCAAACTTCTTCGCCGGAAACACGTCGGCTTCACACACGCAGCTGTTGCCACGCGTCTTCGCTCGATAGCGGTAGACACACACTCTTGCCTGTAGCTCGAGTCTTCACCCCTCAGGTGGAAATCCTCTTCTTCTCCTCCTTTGTCTCGGAAGACAAAAGGCTTCGCCTACAAGGCGGAACACTTTACGCACTCTGGCACATACTTTCTTCTTCTCCTGCTTTGTCACTAAGAACAAAACCTTCACTGACAGACACGGCAGAATAACCCCACGCACACTGGCGCTAACTTCCTTCTTCTCCTGATCTCCCATCTCTGCTGCTCGGTTAAATACCTTCCGCGCGAGATTCCGGAAAATTCTCATCATTTCGTCGGCGCGATGCGCAGCGAAGGCTGGGGGAAAGCGCGAGACGGTTCGATGGCCGTCCGCGATGGATGACGCAACCCTGCATCACCCCGCCCCTTTCCATCGAGAAGTTTCCAAGGCTTGCTCGGCCGCGATGAGGAGGTTCGTCGGCGAACCTACGCTTCCGAGAGAGAGAGACGCGCGCCCGGGAAGTCTTTGGCTGCTTGTTTTCTTTTTTTCATCATTGACCTCGAGGCGTCTCTCGGACGCTTTATCGCGAGAATTTGGCGGCGCGTCCTTTTTGAGCGCTCATTTTGTGACACACGCTGACTCATTGTGCATGCACAGTTCTCTTTAAGTCAAGCAAGCATGGCAGCTATGACACAGATTACTCTGGTCATTTAACAAATTTTTTGAGCGCAAGACCAGACTTCAGGGCTGAGTTAGATGATGCGAAATGCCTGCCATGCCTGAAAATCTTGAGCCAGAAGAGCAAGAATCGCTAGAGTACCTGGCAGGGTACATTACTCGAAGCGTCGGTAAGAAGTATGGGCTTTGTGACCTCGACAACAGACTGGAACTGACGCTACTCGGGCTGGCTTGCTTTTGCAGGTAAATATTCATGTACCAAACAAGCAATCCTTCTGTATACCATCAGAATCAGTCATGTCCCTCATAGAATGCACGGAGAGTTACATAAAAACAATGAGGAGTCACTAGTAGCAGGAAAACTTCCACTCAAGCCCGTTGCTGACGCGATTTCGGCAATGGAACCTGCATTTTCATCTTTACCCGCACGCCATAACATTGCTGACAAGGTTGTGCAGCAGTTCTTGTTGTGTAAACTGAGGTTTAGTTTGCATAAAAAGAATGAATAAATGCAGAAGAAAGCAACACAGCAAGAAAAATGGGAAAATGTCTGTGAAAATGCGTGTAGCTGTTAGTATTGTTAAGTAAGATAATTTTTTCTAGTGTTTTGTAAGGTTTTTATCTGTGGGTTTTTTATCTGTGTGACTAGTTTCGTTTGCACAGTGGTCATACAAGAGCTCTCAGTATTATTTGCTGCTGACAGCAATATTTAGAGTTTGGCGAATTGCTTGGTATACATTGTCCTGTGAATTTTTGTGTGTATAAGCTGGCTTACTCTCAAACTAATGTGGCCACTTTAGTTTTTGAAAGAAAGCTGAAGCTTCCACATTTATTGTCGCCCCGCCGCGGTGGTCTAGTGGCTAAGGTACTCGGCTGCTGACCCGCAGGTCACGGGATCCAATCCCGGCTGCGGCGGCTGCATTTCCAATGGAGGCGGAAATGCTGTAGGCCCGTGTGCTCAGATTTGGGTGCACGTTAACGAACCCCAAGTGGTCGCAATTTCCGGAGTCGTCCATTACGGCGCCTCTCATATTCATATGGTGGTTTTGGGACGTTAAACCCTACAAATCAATCAATCAATAAATCTACATTTATTGTCTGTTTATATTGATTCATTGTAAGTTGCTAATTACTATTGCAGTTTTATTTTTCACTACTTTATTTTTACGTCATACAAGATATTTTGTTACTATTTTTTTCGGCGTAACAGGATTATTTGGAACTGTGTCATTTGGATATAGTATTAATTGCGTGAACTTACACCTTCATGTGCCATTTTAAAACCAGATATTTTAAAACCACTTCTGTCCAGTTGATTTAAAACACTGCGCATTCGAAGCCTTTCGTTTGTGTATACCGGGCAGTAACATAAGTTGTGTTCAATAGTCTCATCGGTGGCGCAGTCCTTGCACTCCGCACTGTCGGCCTTCCCTATTATAAATGAGTAGGCATTGGTGAAGTCTACGCCCAGAAGCAGACGGCACAACACTGTACCTTCCTCCCTAGAAAGACCAGAGGGTAGCCGCAATCGTAGAGATGGGTCGAGAGAAAGATAGTCGATGTGCGAACTGTGATGACTGCCACTTCTGGAGTGTCATGTTCTGCGCCAGCTTACTTAGGTATCTAGCCGAGTCAATCCTACATAAAGGTACGGACACAGGGTTTGTTTGTACGTGTGCATTCCTGGCGGCTTCATCGGCGATCTTGTTGCCGGAGATACCGCAATGGCTTGGTATCCACTGGAACATAACGTTGTGTCCTTGTTCGGGCGCATAGTGCACCATTTCTCTAATCTCCCATATTATTTGTTCATACGACCCGCGACGAAGTCATGTGGTTAAATGACACGCACGCCATTATTTAAATGTTAGGGTGTTTCGCCTGTGTTCGCCATGCAGTCATGTCATACCATACCAGTTGTGCAACTTGTCATGCGAACGAACCACCGCAAGGGAAGGAAGATCATAAAATGTAACTCATGATATTCATGGCATAGTTGTCACGATTGTCACGTTATGACTAGTAATTTATACTCGTCGTACAGTCATGTTATGTCATACCAATTTTGGTATCAATACCATAAGCGAAACGGCCAGGAGAGCTAAATGTCGTAGGCGGCTAGACAGACAGACGGATAGATAGATAGATAAATAGATAGATAGATAGATAGATAGATAGATAGATACGCTCAAAGTCCCCGAAGTCGCTAAGAAATGCATTAAAAAAAACAGGGATACAGTCGGGTACGCAGGACGGAACTTGGGTGCTCTGAATCGTGAGTGCGAGGCGTTAACCACTGAACCACCGAAATTTTTTTCTTTATTGCCTTCTTGACTACAGGTCAAGCTAATATGACAATCACTATCACACGTGTTTCATGCGTGATAACGCGTCAAAGATATTACATCTTCAACACAGTCGGTAGTCTTATAACCATATCGCACTTTTATAACAGCTTCCACAAAACACTCATTAACGGATAGAACTCTCACATCACAGTGTCTGTACAATAGCATACTACGCCAAACCGAATGAAGACCAAGTAAAAATATAACATCCAAATTTTGCGCAGAACTATCACAAGGCAAAAAACGAATTCCATATGAAGTAAGAGGTAAATCTTTTTTTTAAATTCCTCTGTAAAATGTCCCAAAAGAAAATAGCGTTTGTTACACAAGAGACAGCTGCTTCCCCATGGTATATACATCCCTCTCTCTTCAAGCCACGTTTTTACTGGCAAGGTTCCCGTATGAAGTTTAAAAAAGAAGGTTTTCACATTGGGTGGTATACACATGTTTTTCACTCACTTTAGTACGTCATGACCATATGATTTTTCCTACTTTGAATGGTACAGGGGCACAGGAAAAGTATTCTGTATTAGGTCTTTCATAAGGCGCTTTCTTTTCACATTAGTTAGGTAATCTATCGAAAACCTCGCCCTTAAGAAACGATATGAGAACACAACTTCGCGCGAGAACGGTGACAAGGTGTGTCGTTCTCGCCTGTCTGAAAATACAAAGAAGTCGGACATGTGGTGTAACAGCGTTGTTTGAAATAAAGAACATAAAAAAGAGTCTCTCTGGTTTTTAATGAGCAGGAAACGTGATATTACTTGGTTAAGAAACAGATGGCAGAGAGACAGCCCTCCTTGCTTAACTCGCCGAAACAAGTTTGTTCTTGATGTTCTCTCCCATGTGGAGCTCCAGATGAACGTGGCGAACATCCTGTGGACTTTGTGAATGCTTTTACGCGTACAACTAAGTACTTGCAAAAGGTACATAATTTTAGCAGCCAGAAACACGTTGCATACAATTGACCGAGAGAAAATTGATAAGCCACGACTGCCCCATCCTTCGGCGGTCGCGCGCAGTTCTTCAGCCTTTCCAAGCCAAAATGCTTCATTGTCATGATACCTGTCCAATGGTAGCCCTAAGTAACGACTAGGCGTCGTGAGCCACTGAATATTTCCAAAGGAACTGGGCGTAAGATCCCAATTACCATGCCATAAACCAATGCTTTTCTCTTTGTTCATTAAACTTCCACTTGTGTCACAAAACCTTTGAGTGATTTTTAATAACGAAGTGACACTCTCTCTATCAACTGCAAAAAAGGCAATATCGTTGGCGTATGCCAAAACACGCACTTCACATGACTGCAACCTGAAACCATTAATCCCTGCATGGTGAATCACTTTCTGACACAATGGTTCCAAAAATAGAGCGAAGAGCAAATGACTTAAAGGACACCCCCCTGGCGCACGGAGGAAAGTACTTGTATGCGCTGAGAATTCTCCATTTACAGTTAAATTTGTGGTTGAACTTGTGTATGCCAATCTAATACCTTTAAATATGATCGCATCAAGACCAACGTACTCAGCTAGCATGAAGAGTATAGTGTGTGGAACCATGTCGAAAGCCTTGGCTAGATCAATTCGCAACATAGCTACTTTTAGAAGCGCAGCGTCACAATACTCCCAAATGCTCCTGGCAACACGAATATTTGTGAATATGCTCCTACGCTTGATGCCGCAAGTCTAATGTGACCCGACCAACTTGTATATAACTCCTTGCAACCTCCTAGCCAGAACTTTCATAAACACCTTATAATCTACGTTTGTTAGCGTGATTGGCCTGTATCCTGTCACTTTGCGTAAAACATGTTGCTCTTTACCTTTAGGAATAAGCACGGTGTGTGCCCGATTAAACGACGGAGGCAGAGTTCCGTGATCTAAAGACTCTGAAAAAACCTCATGCGATGCGGCGGCCATATCCTCCTTGAACGCCTAGTAAAAGGCGGCATTAATGCCATCTGGACTAGGTGATTTGACCATGCCAAGATCATTGATAGCCTTCTCAATTTCCCCTATACTTATAGACATTTCCAATAAATTTGTGTCCTCAGCATTAAGTGTCGGCATTTCTATCAAGAACTCATCTACGAAACCCGGCTCCTTTGGTTCGCGATAAGCAAACAAGTCCTGATAATAGTTTTCAAAAGCTTTCATAATATTTTTATGTTCTCTCAATATTTTACCATTCCATTCTATCTCTAGTATGTCGTGAGCTCGCGCCTTTTCATCCTGACAAGGCTCGCTTTGTCGGGCCTTCAACCTCGAGGTATCTCTCAGCTCTTGCTCGTATAATTGCACCTTTATATTTATCTTCTTCAAGACATTCAATTTTGTTTTTGACAACCTGCAGTTGATGTGTGAATAAGCCCGGGTTTTCTGCTTCAATATTCACCAAATCATTTAGCTCTGCCCGTAGCTCACGTTCCTGTTTTCGAGCTTGATACTGCATGTAGCAACCACACTCTATTGCGTTCATTTTTATCTTTTGCTTAAATAATTTCCATCTTTCCGTAGCACTCCTTTCTATGTTTTTGAAAAAAATTCTCGATTTCCTTCTTTGTCTTATCTACAAACCCTTCGTGCGTAATTATCTTAGTATTCAGTTTCCATGTTTCCCATACAACCTTCTTTTTGCACTTTCTACCTATCTTAAACGAAACTAAGCAATGATCACTGAAGGAAACAGCATAAACGTCATAGCTCTGACATAAAGGTACTATCTCAGAACAAACATATGCTCGATCTAGTCGTGCGTGGCTCGAACATTGAAAATGTGTGAAGTGTTGGCGACTGCCATCCATCGCAAACAGAGCTACGTCATGTAAAAAGTACTTATTATGGCTGTCTCTAAGCAAACCAACGCTTTCATTACCTAATTTAGCAGTATACGTGCAATCTTCTCGGGTCGAAACACAATTGAAGTCACCCCACAGAATCACACATTTCTGGCATTCAAAGTACGCTTGCATTTCCCGAAAAAAAAAACATCTGCCTCTCGAAGTTGTAGGTGCGTATACACAGATAACTCTAAATTTTGTGTTCCCGTAACAAAAGGCACACAAAACAAAACGCCCATGTAGGCAACTTTTGACCTCTTCCACTACAATACCAAAAGAGTTCTTGACAAAAATAATACATCCGGCTGATGCTCCCACTGCATAGCTCACACACGCATTGTACCGTAATGAAAATTCTGCTACCAAGCTATCAGTCGCATCCTCAGTACTAACTTTAGTCTCTTGGAGCGCGAGCAAGTCAAGGTCTTTTTTTGCATCAAGCGTTTCAACTGGTACTGTTTGCGACGCGTTCCAAGACTACGTACATTCTGCGTACCAATGCGTAAAGGCGCAGTCATGCTAGCCATGTTGATGACAGATGAAAACTACAATGCTGCGCTTACCGTGTCTCATATACTGTGTAGTGGGAAAAACGGGGTCTTACGCGTCACGATCCTGTCCCCAAACCGGCGACGATGACGCCGACTGGGTTTCGAGGGCGTATTTTTTACTCTTAGCGCCCGTGACGCGATGCCACAGACGCTCCAGGCGTTTCAGGTTGCGTTCCGTGCTCTCCACTCGGTAACGCTTGCCGCGTCCCGTGGTCGCTTCCGGAGACTTTGTGCTGGCTTCTGGCGTAGTGATCTCGCCACTGGTACCCATGTCTTCCTCCATCGATTCTTGAATGTCCTGCTGGCCGCCTGTTGCGGCCAACTCCTCGGATTCTTTCGTTGAGTCTTTGCCGTCTTGCGTTGTCGCGTCGGCTGTCTCTTCCCCAGTTGCCCGAACCGTGGCGTCGGGTCCCATGGCGTTGCTGCCAGGGGCCAAATTCTCAGTCTCTTCGGCGTCCATTAGATTATCTTGGGCGTCGTCTGTTGGCAGCACGGTCTTCGTAACTCTGGCATAACTCCTGACGCAATCTTGACTTTCATGTCCAAACGCTCGGCATACACCACAGCGGGGAGTCTGGCAGTCTCGTCGTATATGTCCTTGCATGTGACACCTTAGGCAAAGCGGTGCCCGACCCGGGGCCACAAGAAGGACGGTGCCTCCTACAATCTTAAAAAGGTGCGGCAAGTCTTCTAGCACCACGCCTTCCTTCAGTTTCAGTCGCGCCACCCTCGTCGTCGATATCGCGTGTTCAAAGCCCGCGACGGTCCAGTTGTCGTTGGAAACCTCCAGAACTTCACCAAACTCACCTAATGCTTGTCGAATGCTCTCATTCGAGTCCGCAAAGTCAACCCAGTGGATTTTCACGGTTACATCATGTTGGATAGGGTCGATGATAGCACAGAAGCTACCCTTGACTCGGAGTCCTCCTGTTTTGAGTAGTGCATCGTTGTGATCCTTGCTTCGCATCTACACCAGCCAGATGTGATTCATCTGGAAGGCTCCAATGCCAGTGATCGCCTTGATGAGTCCCACTTTTTCCAACAGGGCCCGAAAGTCTTCCAACCAATATGGTCTTTTCTCCAAATCACCGTGCAGAAACACACACTCTTCCATACTGTCACCGGACGGCAATGTAGGCAACAAAAACTGGTAATCTGATGGTGCCGAAGGGAATCTAACACCGCGGCCAGCAGCGGCCGCCGAAGCACCTCGCACGGAGCGAGCCATCACACGTCCGTCTCCCACCGAAGCCGAAAGTGGAGTCACCACTGAACCACCGAGAAGCACGTCCTTGAATTTTTCAAACGGCAAGCTATCTATATCTACCACATACCGCTGCTGACGGGCATCTCAGGGGTCAACTAGTATGTTTTCAGCATTACCAGTAACATGGCGCAATAAGTGCACGTACCAACATCGTCACGAAGCGGCGGCCACGCTCTCATCTTCCACGCGCACTTAGCCCCACAAAGAGCAGGGGGTCGACGCTCACTCACGCGCCCTTATCTCACGGTATGGAGGATGATACGTCTTGGCTGGTGTTCGGCTTTTGCCCGAAGTATTCTGTTCTAGTTACCCGGCACGGAAAGGTCACTGCAATCGTTGAAGAGTCTACGTTTGCGAAAAGAACACGCTTTTCAGACACAGCGAAGTAACAACTGAGACGCTTATTCGCGTTCATCTGTGCCTGTTAGTACGTTTCACTTGTGCGTGGGAAACGCGGGGCATGTTTCGATCTGCTGGCCATTCTGCGCGTGACCCTCAAATTTGCTTCTATGGCATTCATTGCTTCACCTTTGCGGCGAAGCTGTGACTTCTTTCTGTCCAGTAAAATACGTAGTCCTTCCAAGTCCGGCTTTCAAGAAACTTCGTTTTATCCGCGAGAGTGTTTTGGTCTACATTTTCTAAGATAGTTTATAGCTCCAGAACCCCAGGTGGTAGAAATTTCCGGAGCCCTTCCCTACGGCGTTTCTCTTAATCAAATGATGGTTTTGGGACGTTAAAACCCACATATCAATCAATGAGTTTTTAGCTCCAAGCACATTTTGTACAGGTCTAACAGTTGGTACGGGCATATTGCCCAAGCAGCCCATAAAGGCCGGATTTAGAGGAATTCCCACTAAGCTGATATCATCGCCAAAGAGAGCTATCACATGCACTCTAAATGGGCACTTCGCTCATTTGAATGTTAGTCCTGCGCGTTGTGCTACGCATAGACGCTTGAAGGCGACGATCACGCTCTGGCTTAGATGATTTCCACACGAGAATATCATCAGTGCATACTATGGTAAAGGGTAGAAAATCTCGCTTAGTGTTTTGTGAAAGACATTGGGGGAAGAAGCAACGTCAAATGGCAGTCCAAGGAATTGATAGCGCCTGATTGGCGTAGCAAATGCGCATATCTTTGAGGTATATTCATGAAGCGGCATTTGGTGAAAACCTGCGTTAGCGTCTAGTCACTGAAAAACTTTGCACCGAACCGCTCCTCCTCATTATCTTCGCGTTGTGGCATCTGGTTGTGTTCGCGTTTCACGCATGCGTTAACGCTTCTTAGACCCATGCATACTCGCAGGCTACTATCTTGTTTTTTCTTACAACAACGAGCGGGCTTACCCAAACAGTAGGGTCGTCCACTTTGCAGATGATATTCGCCTTTTCCATGCGCACCAGCTTTTTCTGCAGTGGTCCCTATAAGGCCAAAGAACTCCACGCACCGCCTGAATCGCTGGAACTACATCGTCCCGTAGCACCATATACGATATTGCCGCCTCACGCGCCCGTAGTTTTCGAAAAGGTGGCCGAGTTTTGGCGCCATTGGGGTTATTTCTTCAGTGGACACGGAATCAACAGCATGGAAGAGAAGTGCAAGGGATTTAGATAGTTCAACACCTAATATACTCTGGCCCCGCTTCACAACAATGAAGTCTGCAAGGCACCGATGATCGTTGGTAGTAACCACTTTAGTTGCCACTCCACAGTGCGCGATAACGTTTCCGATATAGTGTCATAAAACGGAATTACTTGCCCTGAGGGGCGGCTTCGTTTGAAATCTGTTGAACACTGAGAATGTGGTGACCAATTGGCTCTAAAACCAGTGTCCACTTTGAATGCAACTTCTTGCTGTACAACTTGGGCCTTCAAAACCCAATATGTTGTCCGTATTTCGCACACGGCGACGTCGAAGATTGCGAAGTTCTCATTTTGATGTTGTACTTCGTCAACCACATGCTTTCTGCAACAAATGGCAAAATTATTTCGGCCTTTTTTGGCGCCTCATATTTTGACAAAAGCGGGAAAATTCTTCGGCTCATGACTTTGATTGCACTTAGTGCACTCTACAGGGGCTTTGCGGCCTTGAGTGCGATGTAAGTGTTTTTTTTTTCGTTAGCATCTACTCTTGCTTCGTTACCTTGCCAAGCTTTGTTTCGCTTGTTCGGGATTTCTGCTGTTTTACATATTTGTTACGCCTCCTGGAGCTTTAAATATCTCTGGAGTAGATTTTTTTCCCTTCATTTGAGTGTTCTAGGAGCCAAATACGATTTGGTCACGAATTTTCGAGTGAGAAAGCGAACCAAAGTTACAGTACCTTTCTTGCTTGAGCAGGTCTCTTATGAAATGCTCCACTGGGTCGGCTTCATCTTGTGTGCTTGTTCCGAAGAGGTATCTTTCATAGACTTCACTTTGCTCCTTTGTGCAGTACTCTTCAAATTTATTTACCGAAGTCTGGTAGTCTTGCTTGTTTTCGCCTCCAGCGAACGTAAAGTTATTGAAGATTTATTATGCGTCGTCTCCAGCAGCAGTCAGGAGCCTAGCTGATTTAAGAGCTTCTGTCAGTGGAATTGCTGGCTCTGTTGCTTGTATGAACAATTCGAACTTTTGCTTAAAAAGCTTCCAGTTGTTCTGGACATTTCCTGTCTGCATATTCGATCCGGGGGTTTCAGTAGTTCTGATTGTCAGCTGATTCAAAACGGCGTAATAGTATCCGCCCTAGATACCGCTTTTATTGCCACGTATTAGCCGCAGGTAGGCTGATCAAAGACTGAACGATCACCAGTGCAACAGGAAGTAGCAATGTCTTGCTGGATTCGTCGTGGTCGCCTATATTAGCCATCACCGGTTGGTGCGCATCACTACTCGAGTGATACACAGCACGATACAACCACTAGACGTTGCTCTAAAGACATCCCAAGGAATGTGCCCGGAGTAATTGAGCAGCGGACTTACACACACCACGAAAGCACCACCGGGGCAACTGAAAAACATCGCTGGAAGTGTTCTTGGGTAGGCAGCTTGGCGTGAGCCGGTTTGTTTACAAACACCGAAACCGTGTATTGCTTTCGTCAAGAAACACACAATTTCGTAAAAAGAAATTATTTTTTCTATGACTTTGACTTTACTTCATCACTTTGAATGCTATGTTTTAGAAAAGATTGTTAGTGTTAGTACTGAACCAATGCTTTTCAAGCCGCTTTTTCAATATGTCATCGTATGAATAAAGTGCGGCAGCTGCTTACGTTAGAAAGACGGCAAGAAAGGTTTGTAGGAGATGATATATTAAGGTCATTCCAATTCAAGTGTACCCAGTCAATTTTCGACCATCTCTGATCATGTTGAAAACAATGGTGGAGATTTATGTGAATGTGAGAAGTAGTTACTCACCCATTATATTTCACAAAAAAATTTGGTGTTGGCTATAGGGCACTTCAAACATTGGCCAAATAAGTGAAGCTCTGTCACGCTAAATAATGTATATGATATTACTAGTTTGAGTAATTACCACGAAAAAACTTTTGCAATAATCTCAAGGCAATGCGCTCTCATGACTATGATAGTTTATTCATTTTTCTTTTATTTTCTTTTAATTTCGCTTTGTCAAAAATTGCGATATGCTGCGTGTTTAGCATTTTTTTATAAATAAAGGCACGGTTTTTTGCGCCAATAATATATTTATGTTTTCTGCTTTATATGTTGCTATGTTTAATGATTAAAACTATTTGGGAGCTAATGAAGCAAAACTATTGTAAAAATAGTGTGGAAATTTGGGAAAAACAGCATTTTTACTCACATTGCGGCTTAATTTTCGCAATGTAGCGGTCCAAGTAAAATTAGGCGTTTCATATTGTTGCGTAGTGTAGTTTATCAATAAGATAATAGAAAAGTTTCAGAACAGTCGTTTTTGTTTTAATGGATGAAACAATTTTCCAACTAAACAATCACAAGGTAGTAGGAAGCCTGCCTTTGCTTCACCTTCACTGCAGAGCACGTCAGTGCGAGGTTCATGCGGTGGATGTATGGCAGCATTTCATGCTCGTCATACAACTCCTTGTCACCTGTTTTAGTAATAGTGCTTTATACAACATCATAATGAGAAAGGAGTGCTTTCTTAATGGACAGTATCTTGACCCTTGTACCACAAAAGGATAGGTTACAATTAAACTGCTTGTTAGTCACTAGAGGCAGAACTATAATGCAGTCGATGGCCTGCAATACACTATGAAATAGTTGCGTGTGGCTTCTAATATATAATGCACATGTTCCTAACAATAAGTAATGACTTGATTAAAGCACATTTCATCCAAGCTGTTCTTAAGTTTCAGTTATAGGCCGATGCGTGATCTCGTAGCACTGGTGTGCATGATAAAATGATGTATGCTAGGTGCTAATCTCGGAGAGCATTCAATTTAGTGCCCAGTATTGACACTTAATTCGCATTTATAGTTGTCATTTAACCTTTTCATTCATTTTTAATGGTCCTAGAATGTTGAAAACTTTGAAAGCACGCAATGATTATTGGACCGACTTTTATTTGAAACATTTTCAACACCTTCAGGCCAATAAAAAAGAGTGGGGTAAAGATGATGAAATTCGTCCGGAAATGGTGACTGAAGTATCATTTATGGGCACGACATGAAGTCATCTATAAATTATCTAGGATACATCATTTTATCATGAACATCAGCAATAAGCGATCACGAATCGGCCTATACCTGAAACATCATAAAAACAGCTTAGAGGAAATACACTTTCAATATGTCTTTAAATATTATTAAGACCTTGTGAATTATTTATTATAAGCCACACTCAACGTCTCCACACTGTATTGCAGGCCATCGAACGCATTATAATTCTGGGCCTTGGGACAAAGACACTTTTCAATATGACCTGCCCTTTGAAGGTCCACGAGGGAAGATACGGTTACATAAAAAATGCACTGTTACCCCATTATGACCCTATATATAACAATATTACTGAAAGAAGTGACAAGCAGATGTATAACATGCATTATTCGCTGCCTAAAAGCTCCTGCTGGTACCTCGCGCTGACGTGTTTTACAGTGAACATGACGTTAATGCATGCTTCCAACTACCTCGTGGCTGTTCAGTTGTAAATTTTTTTCTCCCTTAAAGCAAAATCTACTCTTTTAGAACTTTCTGGTTATTTTTCAGATAAACTATACTTTGCAACAGTATAAAAGTCCTATTTTTACTTTGACCACTACATTGCGGATATTAGGCCGCAATATGAGTGAAAAATCAGTTTTTCCCAAATTTACCACTATATTTTGGTAATATTTTTGCTTCGTTAGCTCCCAAAGAATTTTTGTCTTGCGCGCCTTGGTCTTCCGCAGCTTTTCTTGCAGAGGCCCGTACTCCGGTGGTAAAGCTTGCTGTCGGCTGCTTGTTCGCTGCTTCTGGTTGGCATCGGTGTCTTCTCCGCGACGTGGGCTGGGTTCACGGCCTGATGGGGGCGTCTGGTACAATAAAAAAGCTGCACCTCCACTAAATGTACCGGGGTCGTGACGTGGCTGAAGGCAGGAGACTGAGTGGTCGGATAATAAACTGTTTATTCGAGCCTAGCTTGTGGCCACGTAAAGGTAAAGTAAGACTACAGCAAGACACTGGCACTGATAGCGGCGAGCAGTGCGTCGGCTGTCGATCAACTGACAAGCGGCGAAGCGCGTCGGCAATTATACACTTGCCATGGAAGGTTCTAGCGTTATTGCTATATATAGTGGCGCCGTAGTTTCCAGAATAATCTGAAATGTTCACGAAATGGGCGTAATCTTAACAAAACGATGCTTTTCGAACATCGCAGGCACGGTTTGCGCTGAACGTAGTGTATCGGTGTGATAACTAAACTCGAATATATATATATATATATATATATATATATATATATATATATATATATATATATATATATATATATATATATATATATATATATTTATATATGTATATATATATACATACATACATATATATATATATTGTAGCGAAGCCTCCGAACTCTGAAATGGGTCGAACTCTTGAGTACCTTCTAGTGGGGCTACCCAACAAGAACGCCGCTCGTGCTGAGAGTCCGTGCTTGGCCGTTACTGTCTCCATTGTGTATACTCGCTGTCTGCCCGCTAATAAACGCCATAACAAATTGGTGGAGAGTGCTACGATCCCCTTTGATGCCCTGGGAACTGCGTTCACGTACCCTGCAATCTACAATGTCCCACGACGCCTCGCAGCAAACGCCTCCTCCCATGCCACCCCCTTGTGCCGGTGTCCCCAGGATCCGAGATCCACCCATCTTCACGGGCGCCGATGGCAATGACGTGGAGGACTGGCTCGCTATCTACGAGCGCGTGAGCGTCCCCAACAAATGGGACGAGGACGGCAAGTTGACAAACTTGGTGTTCTACCTTGCGGGCGTTGCAAGCTTGTGGTACAACAACCACGCGTCCGATTTCGCAACCTGGTCCAATTTCAAGACCGCTATTACCAACGTTTTTGGCCGCCCTGCCGTTCGTAAGCTGCTAGCCGAGCAGCGCTTATGCGAACGCGCTAAGCAGGCCGGTGAATCATTCACCAGTTACATAGAAGATGTCCTGGGCCTTTGCAAAAAATCCAATGACAGCATGTCCGAATCAGACAAGATCCGGAACGTCATGAAGGGCATTGACGATGATGCCTTCACGATGCTGCTTGCCAAAAACCCAGGTACAGTAGCTGAGGTCATCACGCTGTGCCAGAGCTACGAGGAGCTCCGCCGGCAGCGTTCGATGACCCGTCGCTCTACACCACGAGATGCATGGCTTGCAGGCTTGGAGGCGAGCTGTGATCAGGTGGCACTGCTGGCAGACCTCAAGTCCTTCATACGTGAGGAAATCGCGCGGCAGTTCTCTCTCCTGCCCTTTGCCCACCCACCGGCTACTCAACAATCGGCCACTACCATTCTTCCACCCACCCGCCGAGCAATTGAGCAGGAAATAGCGGAGATCATGCCGGCGTACCAACCACAACAGCTTCCAGCCCCTGCGCCCCCAAGTTACGCCCAAGTGGTCGCCAGGCCGCCTCCAGTCGTTCAACCGCCCTCCCCACTGACTTACGCCGAAGCTGCCGCACGACCTCCATCCTTTACAGCGGCTATGCCGGCTACGTATGTTTACGTGACCTCGCAGACTCAGCTCCAGCACCCCCTGCAGCCTTTCCAGCCACAGTTCCGTCCATCGGCTCTTACGTCATGGACAAGACCTACCCCAGCGAACCGATGGCGCACACCCGACAACCGGCCCATCTGCTTTGCCTGCGGTTACGCCGGTCACGTAGCCCGTTATTGCCATCGTGTACAGCCGGCTCCAATTTCTTCGCCTATTGCTGGCCACCTCAGCCGTCTCTATCACGACGAACCACCGTCTATGCCACCGCCGTCTCGCCCAGGTCCATCTCCTCGAAGGTCGCCGTCTCCACGACGTCGTTCCCTGTCCCCCATGAGGCCAAGTTCGGCTAATCATGAGCGGGAAAACTAGTCGTTGCAGTCCCCGAGGCAAGGACTGCGATGCTATTGCAATGTGAAAGCCCTCAGAGCCGCCCATCTAATGTCATAGACGTGCTTGTGGACGGTGTTCATGCATCTGCTCTTATTGACACTGGAGCTGCAGTATCCGTTATGGACGAAAACTTCTGCCGCTTGCTTCGAAAAGTGACGACGCCAATTTCTGGGTTGTCCCTTCGTACTGCCGGTTCACATCGTATCCATCCTTCAGCAGAGTGCACAGCTCGCGTTGTCGTTCAGGACGTTCTGTATGTCGGCCAATTCATCATCATTCCTGCATGCTCTCATGACGTCATCCTGGGGTGGGATTTTCTCTCCCGCAACGACGCCGTCATCCATTGTGCCGCTGCCGAAATTGAACTCTCACCCTTCTCGCATTTGACGCCGGAAGACAGTCCCTCGACACTGAGCAAGATTCTCGTGAAAGACGATACCATAGTGCCTCCAAGTTCGACAATGGGTGTATCTGTCTACTGCGCTGGACTCTCCGACACAATTGCACTCGTTTCGCCATCCGACCGTGCTTGCCGAAGGAAAGGGTTGCTAGTACCTTTCGCGACCGTGCAAATCACCCAGAGCAACGCCGCTATTTTTGTGACCAACCCATCCCCGTACACTGTTACCTTGGTTCGAGGGGAATGTCTCGGCAGAGTGGAACCAGTGGATAACGCACAAGTCCTGGACGTACCTGATGACTCGCGTTGTCCCAGTTCGTGTACCGTCAGCGCTGTTTCCACTTATGATTCATCATCTCCTGATGTATTTGGCCCTTACATTGATGACAATCTTACGTCGGTACAGCGTTCCCAGCTTCTGGACCTGCTGCGAGAATATCATTCTTCTTTCGATGTCGGGCGAAGTTCTCTCGGTCGCACGTCCGCTGTTACACATCGTATCGACACTGGTGCCCGTCCACCATTACGGCAACGTCCCTACCGCGTGTCGCCTGCTGAACGTCGGGAAATTAACGAGCAGGTTGATGATATGCTCAGACGCGACGTTATTCGGCCCTCGGACAGTCCATGGGCGTCTCCTGTTGTTCTTGTCGCGAAGAAAGGTGGTACTGTGCGGTTCTGTGTGGACTACAGACGGCTCAATAAGATCACTTGCAAGGATGTTTACCCACTGCCGCGCATAGATGATGCAATTGACAGCCTTCACGGAGCCGAATTTTTTTCTTCTCTCGATCTGCGCTCCGGGTACTGGCAAGTACCCATGGCTGATGACGCTCGACCGAAGACTGCGTTCATCACACCCGACGGCTTGTACGAATTCAACGTCATGCCGTTTGGTCTATGTAATGCACCTGCGACCTTTGAGCGCATGATGGACACCGTTCTGCGCAACTTGAAATGGCACACGTGCTTGTGTTACCTCGATGACGTTGTTGTGTTCGCTCCAGATTTCTCCACGCATCTCCAACGTCTGAAAGAAGTTTTCGCACGTGTGAGCAATGCCGGCTTGCAACTAAATCTGAAGAAGTGCCGCTTTGCAGCACGGCAACTCGCCATCCTAGGGTACGTCGTGTCTAAGGATGGCATTCTTCCTGACCCAGCCAAGCTTCGGGCCGTGGCTGAATTCCCCAAACCTGCGTCCGTCAAAGAACTGCGTAGTTTCGTGGGCCTGTGCTCATACTTCCGACGCTTCATACGAAACTTTGCTACGATTATATCACCGCTGACGAAGCTCCTTGGAAGTAACGGGCCCCTCAATTCGTGGTCGTCTGAGTGCGACGACGCGTTCGCGAAGCTCCGCCATTTGCTGACGTCTCCTCCCATTCTACGCCACTACGACCCTACGGCCCCGACGGAGGTGCACACAGACGCCAGTGGTGTAGGCCTTGGCGCTGTCCTGGCGCAGCGCAAACCCGGATTCTCTGAATATGTCGTAGCATATGCAAGCCGTACGCTCACGAGAGCTGAGACAAACTACACCGTCACGGAGAAAGAGTGCCTGGCGATCGTCTGGGCCCTTACAAAGTTTCGACCTTATTTGTATGGTCGCCCATTCGATGTCGTCACCGACCATCATGCACTCTGCTGGCTTTCATCATTGAAGGATCCCTCAGGCCATCTCGCCCGCTGGGCTCTTCGCTTACAAGACTATGACATCCGCGTGCTGTACCGCAACGGACGCCAGCATGCTGACGCCGACGCCCTCTCGCGCTCCCCTCTGCCTGAAGGTGATGTGCTCTGCTCAGTATCCTCGGCTGCTGTTTCTGCCATTGATGTTGACATCATCGCTACCGAACAGCGAAAGGATAATTCGATCGGCCCGCTCATCGACTTGCTCTCTGATCCATCCGCAACGCCATCCACGCGTGCCCTGCGTCGTCAAGCTCGCCATTTCGCCATCCGTGACGGCCTTCTACACCGACGCAATTACGACGCCGATGGCCGGCAGTGGTTACTCGTGATACCCCGCAGTCTGCGGTCAGAGATATGTGAATCCTTCCATTCTGATCCGCAATGCGCGCACTCTGGGGTATTCAAAACCTACCGTCGTATTCGACAACGCTACTTCTGGCGCGGGATGTACCGCTATGTGCAGCAGTTCATTCGCTCCTGCCTCGCTTGCCAACGCCGCAAACCGTCAGCACACATGTCGCCAGCCAGTCTGCAACCGTTACCTTGCCCTGAGCGTCCGTTTGGGCGCATAGGTATCAATTTGTATGGACCACTTCCTCTGACGTCGGCTGGTAACCGCTGGGCCATTGTCGCCGTAGATCATTTAACGCGATACGCCGAAACCGCCGCTATCCCTGCGGCTACTGCGCGTGATGTTGCGTCCTTCCTACTGCATCAATTTATACTGCGCCACGGTCCACCTCAGGAGCTTCTCAGCGATCGAGGCCGTGTCTTCTTGTCGGAAGTCGTCGAAGCCATTCTGACGGAGTGCCATTCTGTCCACCGCAAAACTACTGCTTACCACCCACAGACGAATGGCCTCACCGAACGCTTTAACCGCACCCTCGGCGACATGCTTTCTATGTACGTCGCTGCCAACCACACTAATTGGGATAATATACTGCCCTTCGTCACCTACGCCTACAACACCGCCCCTCAGAGCACGACTGGTTTTTCACCTTTCTACTTGCTGTACGGAAGGCACCCGTCGCACACCATGGACACAATGCTCCCGTACACGCCGGATCCATCTGAGTGTACACCTATTTCCGAGACAGCCAGGCTTGCTGAAGAGTGTCGCGAGCTTGCCAAGACTTTTACGACGCAAGAGCAAGAGCGGCAGAAGAGTATTCGTGATGGCTCCACCACTTCTGAGCCCACGTTCCTTCCTGGTGCGCTTGTATGGCTCTCGATCCCGACCTCTGCAGCTGGCCTCTCTTCCAAACTACGTCCCAAATACGAAGGCCCCTACCGTGTCATCGAGTGCACCTCACCCGTCAACTATCTGATTGAACCCGTTGAACAATCTTCGGACATGCGCCGCCGTGGGCGAGACATCGTCAACGTGGAGCGCCTGAAGGCTTATTATGACCCGCTCATAGTAACAAGCTGTTAGGTCGCCAGGCGGCTCCCTCTTCGACCCCGGGGTAATTGTAGCGAAGCTTCCGAACTCTGAAATGGGTCGAAATCTTGAGTACCTTCTAGTGGGGCAACCCAACAAGAACGCCGTTCGCGCTGAGAGTCCATGCTTGGCCGTTACTGTCGCCATTGTGTATACTCGCTGCCCGCCCGCTAATAAACGCCATAAAAATATATTTATATGTATTATGAAAAGAATTGTCTCATTTTTCCGTGTTTTACACAATATTATTGAGATCTAACACACAATAATGCCAAAAAGGAAAAGTTATTAGACCAAATTGTAAAGTGAAATGTGAAGAAAGAAGAGTGGGAGAAAAGATACCTTGCCGTGAGCAGGAACCAAATCTGCGACATTGGAATAACGCTTTAGATGCTCTACCAACATAGCTAGCATGGTGGCAACAACCTAGCCACTTTATTGGGTGTATATGTGAATTAAACGAGTGAGTGTGTCAGTCAGTGCCACCAGTAGGCATGACGACGAGTGTGGCACACTCTTTATGAGCCTGTTTTGGCGTTAGGTAGCAGGTCAACTTATTACGAGCTGACAGGTGACTCGTGTACAACCTAAAGGCCCAAGTCTGCCAGTACGAGACCCTCGTTAATGAAATAAAGTAGGGTATGAATAATAATAATAATATTAATAATAATAATAATAATATTAATAATAATAATAATAAGATTAACAACAACAATAATAATAATAGTAAGTAAAAAGCAAAGCAATTATACAGCAGATAAACAAAAAGGCAGAGTGAATTGGAATACTGTAAGAAATAATACACGCGGTAGGTACTCGGATGTGAGCACTAATGAATACCTTGAAAAAAGGGCAAAAAGGAAACTTTATTCTTGAGAAGAATCTAATTGATGAGCTAGCTGGATGGCGGGAGAGTTAGCTAAAAACAAAGGCAACAACAGTTGAACTTGTCGGGGTCGCGTACCTGAACACGCACTTCCGGAAGACTGTTCCAGTGTTCAACTGCTGAAAGCAGGAATGATTAGTTAATTGCCCGAGTTGATCCTATGAAGACGTTGAACACTTTTAGAGTGGAGCAGCCGACGAGAGGAGCTAGTTGGTGGAATAAGGAGAGTGCCATGCAGATGGGAAAAGTTGTGGTACAGTTTACGAAGCAGGCTGATCTGTGTGGTTTTTCTGCTAAAGGAGTGCTAAGGAGATGATTTGATTTAAGTGACGATTGCATGTACGGAGATGGTATGAACCGGACGGCACGATTCTGAACTGACTTAAGGAAAGAGATGAGATGATCTTGGGGGGGGGGTGCTCCAAATAGCGGAAGCAAATTCTAGTTTGGTCCTTACGAACGTTTCATACGCAACTTTTCTGATGGCGGGAGCGGAGGGCCTCATAGGTTGTTTGAGGTAACCAAGTGTCCAGGCGCGCCTGCTGCAAGTTTGATGATGTGGTCTGACCAGGTCAGGGTACTGTTTATGAGGATACCCAAGTAGCGAAAGGAATCCTCTTGAGATATCCCAGTGGAGTTTAAGGTGTACTGAAAAAGAAATAAAAAGTTTCTAAAAAGCAGACGCGTGGCTGTGTACCCGCTTTACCCGCCAACTCCCCGGGTTTGATCCCCACTGAGACCCAGAATTTTTATTTTTTATTTTCTTTGCATCTTTCTCAACTTTTTGGTCACGCTAAAGATCATTTTTCGCTCACAATCAACGAAACCGACGCCGACGCCAGAATTTCTGTGAAACGAACACTGTCGCGTTAAAAATGGGCGCAGATGCTGTGCCGCAAGGATAGGCGGCTGACTCACAAATTCAACATATGTGAGTGACATATTGAGGCGGACGATAATGACAAATATCATAAGCATGTTATAAATGGAAATGAAATACTTCCACTTCGAGGAAATTGTGTGCTAGTGCCAGGGACATTACTTCGCCTTTTTCTTGGTCTGCCAGAGCACATCTCGAAGGCACGTGTGACGACCAGAACAAGGAGGTCACAAAAAAACGTGCTAGGGGTGAACTCATGCGAGAAAATGAAATAAGGCTGTCATGGTCATGGAGTCGGTCGAGTGATTCTAGCGACGACGCATCTCTGGCCAGATCAGACATCTCGTCAGCTACACCGCTCGCGCTTAATGAAGCGATGAGCTTCTCGTTGCCTTCCGCGTCCAGGAGCAGAGAATTAATCGACGATGCCGTGTCAAGAACTGCAGAAATCTTATACCAAGAGCTGCTACTACAAAAAATTGTTATTGTTGAACAAGATCGCGGTTCGAGATTGTGCCCACAACCATTAGTGTTCATCATAAACACTGTACAGTGTTTACAAAGCGGCCTACTAGCTTTCTCTGCCTGTGCCTACGGAGGCCACTGCGAGCCAGAAAGCCTGCAAAGGTGGCGAAAGCCAGAAAGAAAAGGTTCGCAACCTCTCAAAGAGGTTTGCCCGTGCGGCTGCCTCCAAAGAGTAGAAACATCCTGGCTCTTTAGTGAAAGCTTTCCACAGTTTTGAATGAGGGAATCGAAAATACCCTTGCTGAGATTTCTCATATGCTAAGGCTTTCATTTATGAGATCGCTGAAGTAACGAGTGTGCGGCAAAAACCCAGCGAAATTATTCGAGAAAGATGGTTAGTACTTTAGTCATCCTTCGCGCGACGGTTGGCATGATAACTACAATTTTTCAGTACCCTCATGAGAGAATTCTCTCGCGAGAAAGATGGTTAATAACTACGCATTCTAAAAAAAATTGCCACCTAGCTGGAGCAAACTGTATTTCTAAAAAGTGTTTCCATTATAGCTCGGTGGCCATCCGGCTCGGAAATTTTACAGGCCGGCGAACACTGGAAAATAACGTGAAAGATGTCCAGCCCATTACAAAAATAAACTACGTTAAAGATTGGTCACCACAATAGAAGGACAATCACATACTAACAACTCGTCCTGTGTACTTATATTCTGGTGTGTCGTGCTTCGCGCAGTTAAGTTCTCCAATGTATTACGAACTAGTACCAAACACAAGCTTCTCGGACCCAGCTGATTCCACCCGAAAACAGCGTTCCGGGGACTGTCGCTAAATGAATTAGTAAAGAAATAAATAATAATTAGTTTCCCAATTGGAAAGGCACCTGAATTTTAGTGATGATTAGGAAGCTAATGTTTTATGAATTTTCATTTTTGAAGTAGTTGAGCTTACCGCGGAAGTGTCAGTGGCGAATCTTGGTTATCACGACTGGCGAGAGCTGCGTCGACAACACGGATCACTCGCCCTGCAGCAGACGACGCGTGCGGCTTGAAGCAAAATGGCACAGCAGCGCCACTAGTTCTCGCGTCGGCCACCGTGGTCACTTCGGAGAGCGCGCACTAGGGAGCTTCGAAACTGACCTGTTTCTAGTAACGTTGGTTCAAGCTGCAGCTGGAGCGCTCTTACGCGAGTGAGGAGAGGAGTGGCGGTGAGGGCGAGAAGAGAAATCTAAAAAAAAAAAAGAAGCGCCGCGATTAGAGAGGGAATGAGGTCTCGCGAGTCGCATCAAATGGCAGCCCTGTAGGATATCCTTGAATTTCTATACGAGCAAAATAGTTTGAATCGGTGCTCCTTTCCCGTTCACAGTCGCCAAACGAATAGCGTAACGAACGCCTCGCGTCTCTGTTCCTCTTGGAGCGTGTGTAGCGGTGCCACGGGAAAGTGGACGACGACCAAGGTGCGTATGGCGACATTTTTTTCGAGCAGCCTGTTCATTTACGACCATTAGCGCTGCCCATAAATGAGGAAAGAAGAAAATGAACGCACACGATGCGAGCTTTATTTCCGCGCCAAACACTTTCGAATGTGCAGCGCGCGCAAAACAAAAAGAGGAAAAAGACATTTGTCAGATCCGACGCGTTGTCTGAGTCACCATTGTCCTATAAGCAGAAATGGAAAACCACCACGTGATATTTTCGCCGCTGCGACATGCATTATGAGATGTATCGAAATTTGTGTGAATAGAGTATTGCGCAAATCGTGGGCTTGCCGGGTGAGACAAGTGAAATAGAGTCTGACGAACAACTAGTATTCCGGTGTAACGTCGGCATCACGTCACTTATCGCAAATAAGTGCACGCTTGGGTCTGTGGCGCATTCGAGCAACTCTTCCATTTATCGGAGTTGTATGGCGACATATACCGTAAATTACTTTCTTGTCTAAGCGGATAGCCGTCATTGCAATCAGAACTAGTTTTCTTCTAGAAAAATGCCCGAATAAGCTGTTTTTTCTGAATCATTTCAAAGACCTCGCGGCAGATCAATACAAATCCACGCAGTGCATGGTCTGGACTCCAGCTTAAGCAGGCATTTTTATTCAATTTCGCCGGTATTTTTCCCCCGCTGACAATGGCACTGACTCCGCAACCACAATTTTCGTGACACGGGCACCTTCACGTTGTCGCGTTATGCTTTCATAATATGTGTTGACATTGACTCTGAATCGCATGCGGCGCATTATGCGCATACCAAGGGTCACTGAATGCGCTCGTATGTGCCACAGTGTATACGGGTCTCCTGAGGTGCGAGACATTGAAGTCGCGCTATTCATACTATGACAGGCGAATTGTGTTTATCAGATAGATAGATAGATGGATGGATAGATAGATAGATAGATAGATAGATAGATAGATAGGTAGATAGATAAGACTGCAAGTGTTTTTGCATTGCTAAGAATTCGTTCGCATTAAAAAGGGGGAAATTAAAGAAACAGCACACCTTAAAAGTACATGCACTATCACACTCATGCACGTCAGCATCAACAATGACAACTTTTATAGCAATTCAGTCTTTGATATTGTGCTTCCCTCCTAAAGTTTCATTATTTTAATGATATATAACGGTTTAGGAAGAGCTGACGCATGCAGCCTGAGCTGGTGGGTACGTAAAAAGCCTCTCTAATTTAGGTTTTGTCTAATCTAAAGCACACTTCAATATTCCTGCGTCAAAAAAAAAAAAGAGACGGCTTGCACCTACACTCTACCCCGAGTGTGGCCAAGTTGCCAAAAGGATGGGTTAAACGTGAAGTGCGATTTCTCGTCTGGTCTTCCCGTTGCAGCAAAGTGTAAGGCAGTAAGCAACATATGAGCACTCCACGAGTTTGTCCTCATGCATGGGACAGCATTTATTTTCCTTGCAGGTTTGAGATCTTTAGGTTTATGGATTTTATGAGACGAGTCTTTAGGTTCAAAGGTATGGAAAAAAAATATACTGAGTAAAGTTACAGCAGCACGTCGACGTTTACCAGGTAGCGCGAGCGTGACGCTCACTGCACCAAGCTCGGAAGCGACTACGCTCGACATACACCTTACTCGCTGTCGCAGTTATAATTGCGTCGCATTTAAGGAGCCAGCCTTTCGTCCCTCCATACACCTCGCGTGACATGATAACGCTCAAAATCAAGTGGTTAGTAAAGGCCTCAAGCAAAAATCTAGCAATTCTCAATAGTACGTTAAAGTAAATGATTAATAACAAGGCTCAAAATATTACGATTAACAGAAGTAACCTAAACGTAATCACAATAATGTACTGGGAATCGCTGGAAACTCTTCGGAAACCTGCGACTAGCACCTATGCCGTGCAATAGCAACGTAAGCTCTTAAAGCTTGAAATCTGGCTCTTTTACAAATCGACCGAACGGCAACCCTTCAAATGGCCCAGAAAAACTGTGCAATGTCCTCATATAGAAAGATTAATAAGACCACAATTAGAACATGTTCAACATAGCAAATCGTTAGCTATCTTGCATGAGTGGCAGTTTTCTGTATATATATATATATATATATATATATATATATATATATATATATATATATATATATATATATATTTGCCATACGACTGAATTTGATTCACTGGAATTAAGGACAAATATATGTTCACAAAGAACATGTCCACGATGCAATTTTTGTCAACTTCATTCCATATTATGGTGCTCGCAGACAAAACAATGGCTGTGCGCACAATAGCTAAAGGCCGACTGTGCATTTGGTGCCACAAACTTGTAAAGCTTGGCTCATAACTGCTAACGTCGACTTTCTTGCACTTCATTAATAAGTACTTTTGATAGACTGCATTTCGCAATTTTAACATAAAGCTCTGATTTCTTCAGTATTTTATCTCGGCGTCAACGTGCATAGTTATGGCAATGGGCTATACCCGTCTCTTTTAAAACACATCCCTATTCCGTGTTGGTATGCAATGCTTGCATAAATGTTTGCTTCAAACGGTTTCAATCGTTTCAGTGTCATACCCGCATCATCTTGAGAGATATTGAAGACCCTACAGTTGATTCCGGCACTGTTTCGGATTGGCGCGGTCAACTCATCTTCTCCGGAATCTTTCTGTTTAGCATGTGTTCATATAAATGTACACATGCTACACCCGTGTTTTTTTGATACTTTATCTTAGGACATGCCTTGTAAGACTCTTCTAACGTGTTGATCTCTACGCCTAAAAATTCAGTGTTCTGTTCTACCTTTAGTTCAGTCAAGTTTTTATGAGTGGTCTACAAATTGTAAAAGTAAGGGTAGTATCCTTATAAATCCTTGGCTGTCTTAGAAACCGCTGATACATTCCTCTGATCAAATTTCGGAGCATGTATTATGGGTGTTCCTATCTTCCTTTTACCTACTTGCTTGCGGCCGGTGACATTTCACTGTTGCGTCTTTTTTTTCTTTTGCCCACTTGCTTGCGGCCGCAGATATTTTGCTCCTCCATCCACAGGTCTCGATTGTGACCTCTGTCAGTTGCTAGAAACGCTTGAACATATCGGTTGTTTAAAGTTAAGGTTTATGATTTTTTTAATTAGGCGCTCGAAAGCACGCGAGAAACACTTGTGCAAATAAGTTCAGCGGCCAGGAAGACAGAAAGTTAGATGATAATTATCGCTGTCAGCAGCCCAATTACAATAAATTCAATGATCAACTTTTTACTGGCTGCGGTAAGTTGGCAACATTATATTGAAAAAATGTAGGAAGTGGTGCTTGTACACAGTTTCAGTTTGAAGATTTTTTCTAGTACACCTGTGCTCCGAGATACCTGGCTCCAAATTTTAATTGTGTTTCGCATATTTATGCATGCAAGAGGGTGAGGATACGCGCAAAGCTATATGCTCCCTTAAGTGACGCATCTGTTGCATGCCGTGTTTAGTGTGTGAAGAGGATGAAAACGTAGGCACACATGACAACAATTACCCTTGCACTCTCAGCTGGCGAAATCAAAGTGTGACAGCGTGGTGCGTCATGAGCCTTGCGGATGATCCTGATGAACGCGATAACAAGATAACATTTTCCGCGACGTTTTTTCGTGACATTAGATTGCATGGAGACATCTTGTGAATGCATTAGCTTGACCTTCATGTACTATAGGGTGCCTCCGGTAACACAGCGTGTCAGCATGGAAGCTCTACCAAGGAAATCCACGTGGAGTCCTTTCGAGCTAATATGGTTGCTTCTGTCGTGAAGTATACTCCCAAAGAAAATGGAGACGTGGTGCTCACACTAGCTTAAATGAGTGGCAACGCTTGGTTAGCAATGAAGCTTTACGCGTCTCGGCACCCACACCGCCCGCTTCCAAGAAGGCCCACTTTCATAAACGCATCTCGATGCTTTTGAACAAATTCACTTTCTAAGACGGACCCCGAAGACAATCGTCGATGAAGACTTTGAAATCGACGTTGTCGCGTGCGTAACCTCGATGCCAGAGCTCAGCATCCGGCAGATTGCCGACCAGTGTGGTCACAGCGCCAGAACAGCCACAGATGTTCTAAGAAAGCACAGGTTCCATCCATATCACGTTCACCATCATGAGGACCTAAATGAGGCGGACTTTAGAAGGCGAGTTGACTTCTGCAGTTGGGGCCTGATCAAAACTGATCAAGAAAATGACTTTTCGTACAGAATAATTTGGACTGATGAAGCTCGGTTTTGTCGAAATGGAAGTGTTAATCTTCACAACGCCCATTATTGGGCACAAGAAAGCCCACACTGGCTGAGGCAGCACAAGCATCAAGTTCCCTAATGTGTCGGGGACAGGATCATCGAGCCTTACTTTCTTTAGGACAACTTGAATGGGAAGGTGTACACAGAAAAAAAATATTAGGTGTTGGTATTAATGACCTTGTCTGCAGTCTTTTCATGAATGACCTGTGCGAAGTATGGCTTCAGCACGATTGAGCACCACATTTTTCTACCAGGGCGAAACTGGTTCGACAGACGTTTTTCATAACAGTTGATTCGGCGCGGAGGAGCGATGTTTTGGCCTCCAAGATCTCCTGACCTTTCACCACTCGACTCTCTTCTTTAGAGCTACGTTAAAGATTCAGGTTACGTAACAAAGCCGAGCGGTGTTAATGAGATGGAGGACAGAAAATTATCTGCCTGTTCGTGTATTTCTGTAGAATTACTGCGCCGAGATCATCGAGTCGACGTGAGAGTAGTTCATGCTTTGCGTTGCTGCTGAAGGCAGGCATTTTGAACACTTTTTGGGGCATTAACATCTTGAGAGGTGATGAGTTACGGTGAGATTTATTCATGACCGACATAAGCTTATGTAGCAGTAGAAAATATGCATTAGCAAGGATAAAGTTTTCAGATAATATTGCTGGAGTTGTTGCTCTTGATTTTATTAAAAGTTACAGTACTCGGGCATCAGCAGTCACGATGGTCACGTAGCCAAGGCAGCGACCATGCACGCTTCTCTAGCCACTTTTACGCACCACACGGGCATCCACATTTTCCGCTCGCACCATTATCTCGGCATAGTATCTGCCACTACCGTTAGAGGCTATTTAAGTGTTACGACACTGGTTGCAAGGGTTCTTCGACTTTCGATTTTGATGGCCGAGAGGCCATGGCTAGCTGCTATCTCGACTGATATGTGGGTTTTAACGTCCCAGAACCACCATATGAATATCAGAGATGCTGTAGTGGAGGGCTCCGGAAATTTCGACCACCTGGCGTTCTTTAACGTGCACCCAAATCTGAGCACACGGGCCTACAACATTTTCGCCTCCATCGGAAACGCAGCCCCCGCAGCCAGGATCGACCCCGTGACCTGCGGGTCAGCAGCTGAGTACCTTAGCCACTAGACCACCGCTGCGGGGCGCTAACTGTTATCTCTTATGCTTACGCTTCCACCCTCTTCGCACACTATACAGCGCACACAACAGATGCGTCACTTTAGGTAAAAGCTTAGCGCGGACCCTCACCCTCTTGCATGCGTAATCATGCGAAATACAATCGAACTTTGCAGCCGGATATCTCGGAGCACAGGCGTGCTGGAAAAAATCTTCCAACTGAAACTGTGTGCAAACACCACATCCTACATTTTTTTCAATATAAACATTCCAACTGACCGCAGCCAGTAAAAAGTTACTTGTTTAATGTTAGTTACTAGTGCTGCTGACAGCGATAATTATAATTTAAGTTTCTGTCCTCCTGGCCGCTTCACCTATTTGCCCTAGTCCTCATGTGCCTCCATGCGCTTAACTAAAGAAAATCATAAAGTTTAACTTTGAACACCCGGTATATTTTGTGACTGTCCAGCGCATGCAAGCGAATGTTAGTTTGATTGGGCGATATATTAGTCGATAATTGACCAATTAGGTTGTGTTAGGTCCTTAACCCGACTTCAGCAGCGCAAATGTGGTTATAGGAGCCATCGTCACATTCTTAGATGCCACTAGACTGGATGCACGTCTGTAGAGTGACCCCAGCTTAACAAGACCATGTTCTTATCTCCCTGTTTTACTATCGTCATTCATCACTCTTTCACTCCCCAGTCACCCTTGTGTAGAGTAGCAGGCTCGAGCAAACTGTAGCTGAAACCGACCTTTCTACCTTTCTATAAATAAATTACCTATCTTTTTCTTACTGCTGCACCTATCACTCTGGCATTACTACGTCTCATATCTCTGATGTGTCTTTTGTTGATGAGCTTTCATTTTTGTCGGAATGTAGTCACTTTATTCTGCTGTTCTTCGTTTATCAATATTTTTTGTGGTTTGACTGAGCGTGCTTAACTCTTACCTTGGTGTTTGCCAGGAACTTAGATTGATGCTTCATAAATCATTTCAGGTGTGGTTTCTTTCGTTGCATCTTTGTCGTTATTGCCATCTTGTTCTAGAGCAGAGTATTAATTCTGAATTCACCCATGATTTGTCCTAACGGCATCTGAATGGGCTCGTGTTATCGTGTCAATTTTCGTACTTGTTCTCGTCAGGTTGACAGCCACATCAAACCTCACTAACCACCACCCTTCATTTCACCCACACTTTCATGCCCTGTACCAAGACTCAGCATGGAACTCTTTAGTTGCTTTTTTAAGAAACACTTTTTATTTGCACGTCTTCGGAAGGTCTTCATCAGCGAGCCAAGTTGTACGGGCTAATTCTGCCAACGATTATCCTCTGCTATACTTGCTGTTGAAGGGACACTAAGTCACATAACAATTTACGTGAGAGTTAAAGCTCAATAAATAACAACGTCCAAAACGACAATGTTATCAACAACAGTGACCTACTTACCGAGATATTAAGGTAAATGCACGAGAACACATGCGCTGCCCTAGGACATTCGCGAAATGATGCCGAAGATATCATAGTTGCAGGCTGCAATTATTCACTAGCAATGGAACTGTCTGCACTAAATAAACAACTTTCCGTGCATGAAGAGAAGTATTAAAATTCTGGTTGTTCGTTTATGTTTACTCCATGAAAGAAAGACCCGCCTGGCGATACTATGTGTAATGGCGTGAGTGGTGGACAAGTTCAATTTTAGCCTAGTTAAACTGTACAGGTTGTGCCATCTAGCGGGGCCCAGTTGAACCAAGTACATCTGTCATCTCGGAGCCAATGTCAGAATAAGGTTCTATAGCCGTAGTTGCTGCTGTCGCTTCCGCTGCTTTATTTCTGCTCCGACTAGTGTCCGCGGCCGTGCAGTAAAGCCGGGCAACACTGTGCACGGCAACAGTGGCGTGAGACGTTCTGCTTGAGGGTAATTCGAATTGCGATAACTTGATGCGGACCACTAAAACGTGATTTTATTTCAAAACTACACTTCCTTTACAAAGAAGTAACAATACTAGGTTTCTTGACCACTATTTCAACCATCAACGTCGAATTAATAGTTGCCTTTAGTGCCCCTTCAGTAGTGGCGAATGGCTTGTGTGCCTTTCTATACCTTATCACTAAAGCCTAAAAAAACTATGGCAGATGTGCGGAGTCTGAAGACTTTCCATTGTTAATTCAAGACCCTCACACTTTTAAGTACTTTCTCATTGCAAAAGCTGAGAATTGGAGCAAGACACGTAATATTTTCAAGTTATATGTTATATTAATTTCCTCGACTACGCGTGCTATTGTTTTAGTTATCCTGTGCAACTAATGAGGCTTGTCTGCAATGCCTCTGTTCATTCGACAGCACTGTGTCTACTATACATTATACAATGCTTTCGCGGTCCGCCCTAAATCCCAGCACCTCACGCTAGATGCAGACGCTCTGCGAGTTCAGTACACGAGCTTCTATACAGACAGGTGCATTAATTATAAAGTCTCGCTGTTCAAGTGCTGTTGATTATTTTCTTGGTGATTATAGTGGCTTCTTGTGAGTGACAACGCACGAAACAGTAAACGCGTTTTCTTGATAAACACTCAATCAGTAAATTCGAAGTGTTCATATGTTAGGATGCCTCGATGCCAACGCCGTCGTCTGCGTCGTGGCATCCTATTCATGTCTTCTTAGAGACCCGTCTTTCACGCTGCTTATGATTGTGCTTTGCCGCAACGAATATCCTCAGCTAAAGTACTCTCAAACTTTAGCGCAGGCCGCCACAAACTACGGCGAAATGAAGAATGTTTTTTCATTCCTGTATTTTTCTAATGACCAGCAGTCCTTAGCTATTGTTGCGTCCAGCGTCCGGTTATGTTAAAATATATTTCCAAATAACTCTAGCGCAATAAATTTTTGTGCCCAAGAAATCAGACGAGCCGCTCAAACGCTGCGAAATGAAGTGTTTTCCGTCAGGCCAAGGCAACCAGCTGCGGGATCTTTCCTCCTCACACCTGGCCGCCCGGCGTGCGCAATATTTGCGCCCTAATTACGCGGCGAAATTTACAAGTGAAAATCAGCAAGAAAAAATGAAAGAAAGATATAGAGCGTACACTATAGCAAAAGCTTGTTTGTTTAGTGCTGACGCACTACAAGAATACAAGTAGAAAGAATGAAAAAGCGCGCACACGCGCATCGATGGTTAGAGGTAGCTCACTGCACACCACACTTCAGTTTTCAAACAATATTCCAATACTCGTAGTGTGAGCACCCGTATACGTGAGTGCCCGTCATAATGTTACTGATCACAAGCGCAACCTCAAGCGCCTCCTCTACGCGAACAAGACGGGAGGTCAAACAAAAGGCCGCGATCGTAAAGGCCTGAACACACGTGCGAGTTGCAGCGTGTGGCTTTCCGACTCTTTTTCTATGGAGAAAAAAAAATGGCAGCATATCCACAGAGTGAATGATTGAGAGTAGGGCGAAGCATCCGTCCGTCCATTCGTTCTTGCTTCCGTCCGTCCATGCATCCGTCTGTGTGACCTTCCGTGCGTCTATTCGCCCGTCCGTGCGTGTGTCTGTTCGTGCGTCCGCACGTCCATCTGTGCGTCCGTCTTTGCGTTCGTCCATGCGTTTATCCGTCGGTGCAGCCATCCGTCAGTCCGTCCATACATCTGTCTGTGTATTGGTCCGTTCATCTATCCAACACTCCAAGTACCACTATCTCACATCTTTTCATCATATATTCCGCATATGCACGGCCATCCAGCGGACATTCCAAGGACTAAACGAGAGGTGACACACGCACACATTCTTACGGCTTGCGCTTCGTGTCTACTTCCCACCTTTAACCACCTCGAGTTCATGGTATATACTAGTTCACTGTATTCATGGCACTGCGGCCCAACGCTCGCTAAACCTGTCTAAAACGAAGGAGGTTACGCCCAGCGAGTATAACGTAGCAACCTTTTCCTGTCAGATAGTGCTTAATGTACATGCCAGTTGCTGCTAATGGGAAATGAGAGAAAGGAGAATTCGGCTTTTTCTTTCTTACGGCTGGCGCTTCGTATCTACTTCCCACCTTTAACCACCTGGAGTTCATGGTATATACCAGTTCACTGTATTCATGGCACTGCGGCCCAACGCTCGCTAAACCTGTCTAAAACGAAGGAGGTTACGCCCAGCGAGTATAACGTAGCAACCTTTTCCTGTCAGATAGTGCTTAATGTACATGCCAGTTGCTGCTAATGGGAAATGAGAGAAAGGAGAATTCGGCTTTTACTTTCTTACGGCTGGTGCTTCGTATCTACTTCCCACCTTTAACCACCTGGAGTTCATGGTATATACTAGTTCACTGTATTCATGGCACTGCGGCCCAACTCTCGCTAAACCTTTCTAAAACCAAGGAGGTGATGCCCAGCGAGTATAACGTAGCAACCCTTTCTTGTCAGATAGTGCTCAATGTACATGCCAATGGCTGCTAAGGGAGAATGAGAGACGGGAGAATTCTGCTCTTAGTTAACGTGCACGCTGCGAATTTTTTATTGTTCAACAACGCACAGAAGAAATCTCTCACCGGCACCACCTTGGAGGTCAAAATGTAAGACTGGTTACACACTACGACTACTACTACGACTACGAGAGACAAATGGGTGCCGCTATAAGGAGCTTCGCCCCTAAAAGGTGTGGGGTCATGCGAAGTTGCGTGCCCTCTCTCTAAACATGGAGATTGCGCTGCACCGCGTCAAAAAGCCATGCGCTGACACGTTTCAACGGGAGCGTGTGGTCAGGCCTTGAGGCATTACTGCACGTACACGAAGCAGCGTGCCAGTGGGTAGCGCGCTTTTCAGCTATGCGCGCCCTCTCTGTACGCAGGAACGCGACGGAACGCCGAGTCTACACGATGGATTATACGCGCCACACACTAACACGTTTTAACCTAAGTACATAGCTGTTTCCTTTCTACATATACTCTTTCTCAGAAGTTCCCTTCAGCACTGTGGAAGCTACAGGCCCCTCAGCCAATAGGAAGGGAGCTTAGCCCCTCCCCATGTATTCATTCCCGCCGGGTCGTCTGGCCACCGTATTCACGCCGTCTGCTCAACGAATTTTGGTACTTATGGCTAGTTTATCAACCTCAAAATTGGCAGATCCCACGTACAGTGGGAATCGATGATATGCGAAGCACGAATGAGGAAGGTTGATATGCCACTTTCAGATCACCACAACGCTACGAGCTGGAAGTAAATTACGCCGTACACGACTTTCGTGTCATGATCATCATGTTTGGATGTGTCGTTTACCTTCGTCGTCTATTCACGTCACGTGATGCCAAATTTAGTGTATGTGGAGCTAGCGAAGCGGCCGTGAGCGAGCTATGAGCGTGGTATCTTGTCATGTTCTTACATGACACGCGTCTAATGATTATCAAGTTTGCGCCAGTCATATACCTTTGTCATCCATTTACACCACGTAACACCGAATTTGTTATTTGCCGAGCTAGCGAAAGGGCCTCGAGTGCATCATCAAGGGCCCATTATACCCTAATGTAACGTTGACAGCGACGCTACGTTAGCAAAACGCGAGCACTCTATAGTCCGCCATCAAGCGCGACCGGTGCGACCAGCGTCCGTCGGCGCGGCCCGACGGCAACCGGCATGAAATGCAACATGCTGCATTTGGCGCCAATGCGTTACCCAGGGCCAGACAGCACTTCATCTGCCTCTTTTCGAAAAGGAGGGACGTCGGACGCTCTGAAACGCGCATGCGTCAAAGCAACGCAGAGCGCGCCTGCAAGTATATGGCAGGACCGGCGCCTGGCGTGGCATTGCCGGCGTGAAGCGACGAAACGAAAGCCGGCGAGCACGCGCACCGCGTCATGTCGAAAGGTATTGGTACCTTGACTGTGGCATGTAGTCATGTTCTCACACGACATGCATATAATGATAATCATGTTTGCACCAGCCACATACCTTCGTCATTAATTGACGTCATGCAATACCTAATTTGGCATATGTTAAGCTAGCGAAACGACCGCGAGCGCATCATGAGAGTGGGATGTAGTCATGTTGTTACACGATACGCATGTCATGATTGTTATCATGTTTTTATGTGTCATTTACCTATGTTATCCATTCGCGTCACGGAATACCGAATGTGGTATATATAAAGCTAGCGAAACGGCCGCGAGCACATCATGAGCGTAACAATTAGTCCTGTTGTTACATGACATGCATCTCATGTTTATCATGTTTGCACCAGTCTCATACTTTCATCATCCATTCACGTCCCGTAATACCAAATGTCGTATAAGTGAAGCTAGCGAAAGAGCCGCCAGCGCATCATGAGCGTGGCATGTAATCATGTTGTTACATGAAGCGCATCTCATGATTTTCACGCTTGTACCAGTCAGATAGCTTCGTCATCCATTCACTTACCGTAATACCAAATTTGGTATATTTGACGCTAGCGAAGTGGCCGAGAGGGCATCATGAGCATGGCATGTAGTCATGTTGTTACATGACACGCATGCCATGATTTTCATGTTAGGGTCTGCCGCTTGCGTTTGCCATGCAATCATGTCATACCTTACCAGTTTTGCAACATGTCATGTGGAAGAAACCACCAAAAGAGCAGCAAGGCCATGAAATGTAAATCATAACATTCATGACATACATGTCATGATATTCATGTTATGACTAGTCAAATATGCTTGTCATATAGTCATGTAATGCTATACGAAGTTCGGTAGTGATACCATTATCCAAACGGCTAGGAGAGCTAAATGTCGTAGGCGGCTAGATAGATAGATAGAGATAGATAGATGGATACATAGTAAGATATATATATATATATATATATATATATATATATATATATATATATATATATGGTGGGGTGATATTCAATGGATCCGGTGGAAAATGCAGTATAAAAAGAGGTCGACAAACGTGCGAAAAAACACTAGTTTTACTAACGTTTCGGCAGGTGGGCCTGCCTTCGTCGGAGTGAATGGTTACACATGGCACACAGGGCACATATATAAGCCGCTTCTTTGCGTATCACACGGCTAAGTCATTATCAGTAGTATAGGAAACAAGATTATATATCACCAAAGGTACGTGGCTATAGTGTATATACAGCTGAAAAGGCGTATCATTATACAATAGTGAATTGGCACGTATTAGATACCCTACAACTTGTGTGGAATGAAACAGGTCAGCAAAATAACAAACTGCGCACGCAGTAGCTCACTTGGTCATACGATCTGCGGGATAATCAAGCCTAGAAACATTCAGTAAGCCTTTAAAAAAGAAAAAAGAAGTTTAGAGAGATAAACAAAATCACAAAGCAGGCAGGGCAAAATGAATGCGAGTAAATGGTGAAGCGACAGAGGCCACCTACATTATGTAGGTAATATTTGACAATAGGCCAACATCGTGCGAAGAATATACACTTGTCAGTAAAACAAAAAAGCGATTAACTAAGGCAATATGCAAGTAAGCGTACCCGGGCTCTCGTTCATGCCGGCAGATAGTGTTTTGAATTTATGAATTAAAAATGACTCTTTTACTTCGCGTTCATGGTGTGATTTGAAACCCGATTCCAGTATTGTAGCTATCATGTTACTGAATGAATGACCAGCCTCGGTGACATGCCTTGAAATCGGTAAGTTAGGAAGGGCATGCACATGAGCTTTACGATTATTGAAACGGTATCGAAAAGCAAATTCAGTATGACCTATGTATTGTAGTTGACAGATTGAGCATTCTAGCAAATATACGACATTTGCAGTATCACAAGTAAAACTGCCCTTAATTTTGAACTTGAAGTTCGTCGCAGTACTGGCTGCCAGTGTTGTTGTCGTCATGTGTGCACACACCTTACAGCGGGGCTTTTTACAAGGACGGCAACCAAGCGTCTGGTCGTTATTGCTCTCTGGTTTTAGAGGAAGTTAATAAATCTCGCAAATTTTTGCCGCGTCTGTACACAACACGTAGTGGTTCTGGAAACGCTTTTGCAAGGCGTTCGCTCTGCATAAGTATGTTGTGGTGTTTACGGAAAATTGATGCGACGTTAGGTGCCGATGCGTTATGGGCTAAAACCAGGTTAACCTGTGAATGACTTTTAGGGTTTTTCTTGGGGATGCAGAGTGCTGTATAGTCTTGTGCGTTGGCACGCCTTACGGCGTCATCGACTGTGAATGACTTTTAGGGTTTTGCTTGGGGATGCAGAGTGCTGTACGGTCTTGTGCGTTGGCACGCCTTACGGCGTCATCGACTAACTTGGGCGGATATATCTGCTTAAGAGGTGCAGTGCGTAGCTGGCTACAGTTATTATCAAAGTCAGATTGCTCAGAGCAAATTCGCCTAAAGCGTAAGGCCTGGCTGTAAAATATGCTGGATTTGCAGTGCTTTTTGTGGCTGTTTTGAAAGTGTAAATACCTCTGTCTATCAGTCGGCTTGCGGTACAGTTTAGTGCTCAATTTTGCATTATCGAGACAAACGGTTACATCGAGAAAGTTAATGGTCTCTGGTGAATATGTGTGCGAAAAGGATATGGAAGGGTGAGCATTATTAAAGTCCGAAATAAAAGACAAAAGTTCCTCCTCTCCATGTGGCCAAATCATGAAAGTGTCGTCAATAAACCTTTTATAATAAAAAGGTTTTAGCGAACGACCCGACAAGAATTTGTTCTCAAGGGATCCCATAAATATATTTGCATAGCTTGGCCCGATCTTAGTACCCATAGACGTACCACTTACTTGAACATAATGCACTCCATTGAATTCAAAGTTGTTGTACTGAAGAATCATTTCAAGCAGTATAGCTATAGTCGAGCTATCAATGGACTTGTCGAGAGCGGAGTGATCGTAAGCCTCAACCTCGGACCTTATACCATCCAAGTGCAGTATGCTTGTGTAGAGAGACGCAACATCGAGAGTTACAAGAAGAGCGTTGTTCGGTATAATAAGGTTGGCAATATCAGAAAGGAAGTCGTTAGTATCTCGCAGAAATGACTGGAATGTAGGGGGTATCTGGTTTATCAGGCTATCTACGTAACGCGACAAGTTTTCTGTCACGGTACCTATGCCGGAAACAATTGGGCGACCAGGATTGTTGTGTTTATGGATTTTCGGCAACAAATAGAACCTACCAGCTGCTGGACTGAGAGGTATTAGAGAAGCTGCCCTATCATTTAGTTTTTTCTCCTTCATTAGTTTTCTTATTGTGCCGTCTAATATCGCTTTATAATCCTCAGTCGGATCGGCCTCGAGTCGCTTATAAAACGTCCTATCATCAAGCTGACTGTTCGCTTCAGCAATATATTTGGTCGTGTCCATGACAACGATGGCACCTCCTTTGTCCGCAGGTTTTATTGTGATGTCGGTGCGTTCGCCAAGGTTTGCTATAGCTTTTCTTTCTAGGGTCGATAGGTTTCGACGAAAAGACTGGGGTTCATTATAAGCTTGAATGATATCTCGCTGCACTGCTTTAATAAATATGTCCGAGTGTTTGTCACGTTGTGACCCCGGTGTCCAACGTTTAGCCGAGGGTAAAGCGGTTGGATCGTCGGCGGGAGTCGGCTGATCGAAGAAATATTCGCGTAGTCTCATATTTCGTGCGAAGTTGTCTAAATCTTTGTATAACTGAAATTCATTATAGTTACCACTTGCTGGACAGAAGCTTAAACCACGGGATAAAAGACTGAGTTCTTCTTTAGATAAGATAGCAGTTGAAATATTAATAATGTTGTCGGGTGCAGGTTTACATGTTCTTTCATTGGCCGAAGATGGAGGCGTTGAGTTTCGAAGTTTTACACCATCTCTGAGCAATTTTTTGCGTTTCTGTGCGTTAAGCTTGGAACGTTTCTTTTGCTCATATGCTCTTAGGGACGATGATTCCTCTGGAGAAAGGCTAAACTGATCGAGTAGTTGGCGCTCCCTGTTTATCAGCGATTTCACGGAAGATCGATAATGGTTTAATACAATGTGTACTAGCTCAAGTGAGGCGTTCTTTAGGGTGTCAAACCACTTCCTTGCGTTGCACTTCGATAGCTTTGATGTTGCTGGCTGTAGACAGAGGCTTAAACCTCTAGGCGGAATGGAAGCCGCTAAATATGCTTCTAGAGTAGACACATGTAGCTCGTAACGGACACGTTTCTCGACAGACTTCCTAATTATTTGAAACTGCTTAGAACACTTTGAACTCAGGATACTATTCGACAATGAGTGCTGCAGTCAATTATTTGGTTTTCGTTTTAAAACGTCTGAATATTTGCGTCGAAGTGGGTACCTGGAGCCCGTAAGTGAAACTGCCGTCTTTCGTGGGTCTTGTGGAGCCAAGCTGGCTGATGTTCCTGGTGCGGAATTCCTCTGGGCAGAGCAGGAGTAGCATTTCTCGTTCCGGGGCACACAAGGATGATCCGATGACCGCTGGTTGGCGGACGCTGTAGGCGTTGATTCGGTGAGCATGGCATTGCTGCGTGGCTCCTTCAAGGTGGGTTCGTTGCGAGAAGAACTTGCATGACCCTGGATACTTTTGGTCGGCCAGATAGCCCCAGGTTGCCTTTTGCGGGTCTTGGTGGTTTCTGGCGTAGTCCGGTGGCTTCTTTGTGGGGTAAGCCCCCGAAGGTGCTGGGGCGAAGATACAGCATCGCCCCAACCATTTGAAGTTGCTTCACTTGGGGAGTCGAAGCAGAGCTGGCGTATGTGACTTGCCATCAGCGCGACGCCCTCAAAGCTCACGTGCAGTCCATCGGCTGCCAGTACTCGTCCAGGTGGCAGCCATTCGAACATGTGGTCCAGAAAAGACACATCCCTAGAGCGTTCGCAGAAACTTCGTAATAGGCTGTTGAAATGGCTTGCTTCGCGGTTGAAACGATGGACAAATACTTGGTTATTCTTTCTGCGACGTTGATTCGTGGCCCTTGGCAAGACAAGCGTGGCGTACAGACGGCTTATTTCGGGTCGCTCTTCACGGATTAGGTGTAGAAGGTTGCGATAACAACGAAAGGTTGCTTGAGCACTTCTTTTTGCCAAGTCGTTGCTCCCGACGTGTAGAACCAGAGTTCTTGTCGACGAAGGAACTAGGTCAAGCAGTGAAGGAACATCCCTGACCAAAGCACCCGACTGCGTTATGAACGCCGGTGTTCCTTGTAGCAGGGGGTCGAAGTATTGGAAAAGGTACTTTGTCTGTGAATCACCCAAGATAGCCGTGGTTATTCCGGACTTGGGATACTTCCAGGTGGTGCATTTCGACGTTGTCTTTCGGATATTCATAGCAGGAAAATATGGTGGGGTGATATTCAATGGATCCGGTGGAAAATGCAGTATAAAAAGAGGTCGACAAACGTGCGAAAAAACACTAGTTTTACTAACGTTTCGGCAGGTGGGCCTGCCTTCGTCGGAGTGAATGGTTACACATGGCACACAGGGCACATATATAAGCCGCTTCTTTGCGTATCACACACCTAAGTCATTATCAGTAGTATAGGAAACAAGATTGTATATCACCAAAGGTACGTGGCTATAGTGTATATGCAGCTGAAAACGCGTATCATTATACAATAGTGAATTGGCACGTATTAGATACCCTACAACTTGTGTGGAATGAAACAGGTCAGCAAAATAACAAACTGCGCACGCAGTAGCTCACTTGGTCATACGTTCTGCGGGATAATCAAGCCTAGAAACATTCAGTAAGCCTTTAAAAAAGAAAAAGAAGTTTAGAGAGATAAACAAAATCACAAAGCAGGCAGAGCAAAAAGAATGCGAGTAAATGGTGAAGCGACAAAGGCCACCTACATTATGTAGGTAATATTTGACAATAGGCCAACAGCGTGCGAAGAATATACACTTGTCAGTAAAACAAAAAAGCGATTAACTAAGGCAATATGCAAGTAAGCGTACCCGGGCTCTCGTTCATGCCAGCAGATATTGTTTTGAATTTATGAATTAAAAATGACTCTTTTACTTCGCGTTCATGGTGTGATTTGAAACCCGATTCCAGTATTGTAGCTATCATGTTACTGAATGAATGACCTGCCTCGTTGACATGCCTTGAAATCGGTAAGTTAGGAAGGGCATGCACATGAGCTTTATGATTATTGAAACGGTATCGAAAAGCAGTTTCAGTATGACCTATGTATTGTAGTTGACAGATTGAGCATTCTAGCAAATATACGACATTTGCAGTATCACAAGTAAAACTGCCCTTAATTTTGAACTTGAAGTTCGTCGCAGTACTGGCTGCCAGTGTTGTTGTCGTCATGTGTGCACACACTTTACAGCGGGGCTTTTTACAAGGACGGCAACCAAGCGTCTGGTCGTTATTGCTCTGTCTGGTTTTAGAAAAAGTTAATAAATCTCGCAAATTTTTGCCGCGTCTGTACACAACACGTAGTGGTTGTGGAAACGCTTTTGCAAGGCGTTCGCTCTGCATAAGTATGTTGTGGTGTTTACGGAAAATTGATGCGACGTTAGGTGCCGATGCGTTATGGGTTAAAACCAGGTTAACCTGTGAATGACTTTTAGGGTTTTTTTTGGGGATGCAGAGTGCTGTACGGTCTTGTGCGTTGGCACGCCTTACGGCGTCATCGACTAACTTGGGCGGATATTTCTGCTTAAGAAGTGCAGTGCGTAGCTGGCTACAGTTATTATCAAAGTCAGATTGCTCAGAGCAAATTCGCTTAAAGCGTAAGGCCTGGCTGTAAGGTATGCTGGATTTGCAGTGGTTTTTGTGGCTGCTTTGAAAGTGTAAATACCTCTGTCTATCAGTCGGCTTACGGTACAGTTTAGTGCTCAATTTCGCATTATCGAGACAAACGGTTACATCGAGAAAGTTAATGGTCTCTGGTGAATATGTGTGCGAAAAGGATATGGAAGGGTGAGCATTATTAAAGTCCGAAATAAAAGACAAAAGTTCCTCCTCTCATTGTGGCCAAATCATGAAAATGTCGTCAATAAACCTTTTATAATAAAAAGGTTTTACGAACGACCCGACAAGAATTTGTTCTCAAGGGATCCCATAAATATATTAGCATAGCTTGGCCCGATCTTAGTACCTATAGACGTACCACTTACTTGAACATAATGCACTCCATTGAATTCAAAGTTGTTGTACTGAAGAATCATTTCAAGCAGTATAGCTATAGTCGAGCTATCAATGGACTTGTCGAGAGCGGAGTGATCGTAAGCCTCAACCACGGACCTTATACCATCCAAGTGCGGTATGCTTGTGTAGAGAGACGCAACATCGAGAGTTACAAGAAGAGCGTTGTTCGGTATAATAAGGTTGGCAATATCAGAAAGGAAGTCGTTAGTATCTCGCAGAAATGACTGGAACGCATCGGCACCTAACGTCGAATCAATTTTCCGTAAACACCACAACATACTTATGCAGAGCGAACGCCTTGCAAAAGCGTTTCCAGAACCACTACGTGTTGTGTACAGACGCGGCAAAAATTTGCGAGATTTATTACCTTCCTCTAAAACCAGACAGAGCAATAACGACCAGACGCTTGGTTGCCGTCCTTGTAAAAAGCCCCGCTGTAAAGTGTGTGCACACATGACGACAACAACACTGGCAGCCAGTACTGCGACGAACTTCAAGTTCAAAATTAAGGGCAGTTTTACTCGTGATACTGCAAATGTCGTATATTTGCTAGAATGCTCAATCTGTCAACTACAATACATAGGTCATACTGAAACTGCTTTTCGATACCGTTTCAATAATCGTAAAGCTCATGTGCATGCCCTTCCTAACTTACCGATTTCAAGGCATGTCACCGAGGCTGGTCATTCATTCAGTAACATGATAGCTACAATACTGGAATCGGGTTTCAAATCACACCATGAACGCGAAGTAAAAGAGTCATTTTTAATTCATAAATTCAAAACACTATCTGCCGGCATGAACGAGAGCCCGGGTACGCTTACTTGCATATTGCCTTAGTTAATCGCTTTTTTGTTTTACTGACAAGTGTATATTCTTCGCACGATGTTGGCCTATTGTCAAATATTACCTACATAATGTAGGTGGCCTTTGTCGCTTCACCATTTACTCGCATTCTTTTTGCTCTGCCTGCTTTGTGATTTTGTTTATCTTTCTAAGCTTCTTTTTCTTTTTTAAAGGCTTACTGAATGTTTCTAGGCTTGATTATCCCGCAGATCGTATGACCAAGTGAGCTACTGCGTGCGCAGTTTGTTATTTTGCTGACCTGTTTCATTCCACACAAGTTGTAGGGTATCTAATACGTGCCAATTCACTATTGTATAATGATACACGTTTTCAGCTGCATATACACTATAGCCACGTACCTTTGGTGATATACAATCTTGTTTCCTATACTACTGATAATGACTTAGCTGTGTGATACGCAAAGAAGCGGCTTATATATGTGCCCTGTGTGCCATGTGTAACCATTCACTCCGACGAAGGCAGGCCCACCTGCCGAAACGTTAGTAAAACTAGTGTTTTTTCGCACGTTTGTCGACCTCTTTTATAATATATATATATATATATATATATATATATATATATATATATATATATATATATATATATAGATACGCTCAATGTCGTCGAAGTTCGCCAAGAAATGCTTCGCTTATAAAATGCAGTAAAGCTAATAAACAAGCAACCACACCGAGATCTTGAAGAAGCGTGCATTTGTTGCTCTGCTGAGGATCGGTAGAATCTCACGCCGGCGAATAACTTCACTTTGTCGCTGTTTTTCTCCGGCGCTGTTCAGCTGTTCGTGGCTCTCGTATGTCTCTTTCTTTGCTGATGCGTTCGTTTGCGTCTCTAGTTGCAATATTTCTTTTCTCTCTCATCAGTTTCCGCAGAAGGAGGACTACGTTTCGCTGTACAAGCGTGTGGCTTTCTTACACCCCTGAGCTTTGGTAGTGTTCAAACAAAGTGGTTATTGGCCGCTGGATGGATGGATGGATTGATATGGCTGTACCCTTTAAATAGGGCGGTGGCTGACGCCACCAAGCCGTAATACTTAGTGAACCAAAAACTAGATTTATTATTTTCCTTTAAATAGTGGAGTTGAGGACTAGTACTTTGCAGTGAAGTGTTTAATTTTCACTCGTTCCTTGACTGTAGCCACTAATCAGATAACCTCCTTCTAGTTAATTCTACCCGCTTAAAGTCCTTTTTGGCTTCCTGTCCCTAAACACCAATGCTTTGAAAAACTCTGCGCCATCATCCTGAACTATAGGGTGAAGCCCTTCACAGATAATTATCAAGTGTTCGGCACTTTCCTCTTCCTCTCCACACGCACTGCATGCCGTGTCTACCCCTTAGTATTCAGCCCGGTATGTCTCGGTTCGCAATACTCCCGTCCTGGCCTCAAACAATAGAGAACTGCTTCGAGTATTATCATAGATCCTTTCCTTGGCAATTTTCTGCTCGAAAGCTCGATAGATCTCTAGTGCGGACTTCTCAATCATGCCAATTCTCCCCATATCGGTCTCAGCTTCCTTTACCCTCTTCTTAACCGATAGTTCTTTTTGGTTTGGCCCCCTGCTGTTTTCTGAGTATTTATCAGTCAACTTCCTGGTTTGCTTGCTCCATTTTGTATCAATATTCTTGATGTACAAGTAGCTGAATACCTTCCTAGCCCAACGCTCCTCCCCCATTTCTCTCAATCGCTTCTCAAATTTTATCTTGCTGCTAGCTTCCCTGCCCTCAAATAATGTCCATCCTATATCACCTTGTACTCCCTGATTTGGTGTATTCCCGTGAGCTCCTAAGGCAAGCCTCCCTATTCCACGTTGCCTAATTTCTAATCTTGCTTGAACTTCCGATCTCATGCGAGATCGAGCAGTGTTTACACCTGGCGGCAACTGGCCGAAACGGTGTTGTGTGGATTGCTCCTTGCGTCGACTGCTAGCCACGTCGTGTTTCTGTGCGCGCGTAGGTCATGTACGTTCTCAAAGTGTGGTTTGCCGGGTCATGTCAGCGCGAGTGTAACTGTTTCTACGTATGCTTGAAACGACGTATTAAAGCATGTGGTCTTGCTCGGTGACTATTGCATTGTAATAGGATCGGTGAGTGCTACATTCCAGAGTGCTGTTTATTGTGATCGTATCCTCCATGCACCAGAATAATTTCAGAGTAGGTGTCGTTTTCTGTTTCAAGCGCATCGCAAAATGCTCTTTGCATTCTTCTAAGCTAGAGGACTTTTAAATGCTGTTTGAATGCAGCGTTTTATAGCGACTAGGTTGTAAAAAAGAAAAAAGAGAAAAGAAACAGGCTCTAGGTCATGCGTTTGCACCCTGTTGGTAGGTGTACAACGACAAAACTGTAGTTTACTGATCACGCGAGCAGCCTTAGTTGTGTTTATGTGGCCGTTGTACCACCACATAGAAATATTACTATCACATAAACTGTGAGACGTTGGTGTTTACACTGTACTTAAAACAGAGTTATCATGTGCAACCACGTGGTTAAAGTTGGGAACGCTTTGAAGAACTTAGACGCATAAAATGAATTCAGTCGGTATGCCTATATGTAACTGTGTGTAATTTAACTGAAAATTGCACCTTTTTTAGATTGCTTTGAGCATTTATGTGGCATTGTTAATGACCGACGGAAGGCAGTGGCAATTTTTTTCTAAAAAACACACACACACATGCTTGCCCCGTTAACCCGGCCTTTGTTGTAGCACCGCCATGCAAGTAATCTATCGATGAAAGCTTTCTGTTGAACCGTTATATATTTTCAGTGGTTCAAAAACGTGTGCGTACACGTGGTAAACGCAGTTTAGCGCAAACCGCCGTCAGCCACTAAGCTTTCCTGTTTAGTCTTAGGGACTGTCCCACATTTCATGGGTGCAGAATGAGAGGGAAAAAATCACATGCGTATAAGGTGCGAACGGTGGTACTGAACGAAACGCACAGATATGCGGCCTTTCTACGATCTTTCTTTTTCTTTTTTTTTGTAGTTTGCAGATGACAAAGATGTAAACAAGTAGTTCAGTCATGCTGCAGCACTGCGTAGCAGGGGGAACACAAGCTAATTACGTACAAGGAACACAACCAAGGCGAGATTTTTTTGCGAAAGCGTGAAGAGAGTCACCCAGGGCGAGCATTCCTATGAAAGGCAGAAGGCGCTTTACCCGCGGGTACCACTACATCTTGGCTCTTTAAAGCGTTCTTAAATCTGAGCACATGGTTGCGCGTGTTAACTCTGTTTTAAGCACAGTTTAAGTATCTAAGTCTCACTGTTTATGTGATAGTGTTTTTTTTTATGTAGTGGTGCATAGGCGTCTTGGACGAATTTAGCCGAGAAGAGTGTAGATATTAACAGTAATTTGTAGTCAACGCATTTTATGTGTCGAGAATTGGCTCAAAGCACACGAAACGGAGCGCAGCTGCGTGTATTTGTATACGCGCCACCGACTGCCTATCCACACTTGCGCGAGGACAGTGCTGTCATTTATAGCCCGACTTCGCCGCAAATAAGTACCGAGAACTGCCTCCTCTCTCAGCCGTCTCTCAAGCGCAGCTGGCGTCTGCCGCTATTTTCTCCCTAACATGGAAGATTTACAAAGTCACGCATGTCAAAGTACATTAGCCACGCACCGTTCAGAGGGCACGACAGTCCTTTCTCCTATGGTCTGTGCCCCGTCGTTAGTGAGTGGGGTCCTCATTTCACTACGTTTCACCAGATGCTGACAAAGCGTTGGGAAGAACATGGGCGGCCGAAAACGAGCGTTAGTCAATGAGACTAATCGATGGCGCATCCATGGTTGTCGCTACTTAAGAAAGAACAGGTAAAAACCTAGGGACTGTAGTCGTAACCTATACGGGTGGTTAGGGATGTACTCTCGCTCTTTAGCTCCTTTTTTATTGCCGCAGACGACGTGGATAGGCGCGTTTGGGGCAGAGCGTTAAGGCCTGATTTCACGCGCCCATTGCAGTGCGTCAGTGCGCGGATTTTCGACGCGGCGTCGTGTCCTCTCTTCACGTAGAGAGAGGGCGTGTGGCTATGCGATGCTGCGCGCCCTCTTTCTGCATAGGGAGAGGGCACGGCGCCGCGTCAAGAAAACTATTTATAATTATTGGGTTCTGTTCTAGACGTTATTCCACCTGGACTATTTGCGTATTTCTAAGCTAGAGCTTAGACAGCTAGAGCTTAGAAAATGCCGCGCTAAAGAGTTCAGCGTCCTCTCAATGGAAGTTCGAAAGTTAGAAACCTTGGTGTTTTGAGTGACAAAAGGATTAAACTCGTCCGATAGCATCGCACTGATTGCAGTCGACTAGAGAAGAATGCATTCATTCAAGTCGGTGAAAGTGAAAAAAGGAAGTGGAATGTCATGACTACTAGAGAGATGCATTCGGGGATGCTCACAATGATTTCTAAGAATCCTGCCGAGAAAGGGGATGTCATATTATCTTTAATTATATAGCATTAGAAACAAAGTTGACCCGCATACACCAAGCCGCGTGCTTTTAAGGTAAGTGTTACACGCGATTCGCATTGTATGTGTACCCAGAAACATTGACAGTAAGCTTTATAACTTCGTAGAACACTTTGGGGGGATTTCGATAAAGAGATATTGTTTTTATAGCGGAGTGGTTTATGCCGGCCGTGAAAACTCTGGTGTCGACAGAAAACCACAGGTGGATATGGGCCATAGGAATCGTACGAGGGCCCCTACCGAGTGCAGCAGGTGCGAGCGTTAAACGAATAATGCCTGCTAATTGCATCACGTGAAACACATCAAAGAGAGAGAGGTAAAGAGAATTATAGCGAAACGGAAAGAAAGAAAGTAATTGTTATAATTAAAAGTGAATAAGTGGATAAAAAAATAAATAGATCAAAAGAAAGACAAATACAGAAAGAAAACAAAAGAAAAACACAGAAATGATGAAAAAAACAGCGTGCAAGATTAGAGTGAAACTAAGGCAGAAAAAAAGCAAAAAAAAAGATAGAAAGAAAGGTATAAAGAGACAGACAAAAGTAGAGAAAACAAGAAATGAAAAACATTGGCTGCAAAGAACACAGACGTAGCAGAAGTAAAATAAAAGAAAGAGAAAGAGAAACAAGGAATATTACTCTGGCTTAAGCCTTCTTGTCACCACTGGAACGAAGCTGGCACAACGTTTTTATTGTTGATGACGATAACAAGACTGAGTGTGACAATGTGCGGCAGGAACCATTATGCAGCGACAACGCTGCTGTTTCTTGTTTCGTTTATTGTTTTTAACGTCCTAAGGCAGCTCAGGCTATGTAAGAAACCGTAGTGAAGAACTGTGGATAATTTCGACCAGTTATGTTTCTCGAAGTGCAGTAACATCGCACATTTCACTTTCTATTACTACTTCACGTGCTCCGAAACGTGACCGCCACAGCGGCATTGACAGCTTCTCGCTACCTGCTTCGCATGAGATTGATTCCCACAGTGCGTGGGAACTGGCGGTGTAACGTGTCGGGTGTCTGACAAAGGACAGAGGCAACTACATATTGACGGGAACAAGAAGAACGGCAGGGTTTATTCACGCGTCTTTGTATGGCAGGTGGGGGCGGGGCAGTCTCAGTGATAAATGCACGGATCACGATAACACAGTCAACACGCTGACAAGATAACACAGACAGCACATGTCCGATACAGGCGGAAATTATTTCTTAATAATTTGCATTTATGACTATTTAGAGTATTGTTGCGTAAAAAAGGTATCTTTGCACACGAGTAAATGTTGTCTGCTAAGTTGAAGATAAGAACTCTCGCCTATTTTTTCACCTCTTCCTTCTTGCACGTGGTTTCTAAGTCGGCATTTATTAGATCAAAGATGACTAGCACTGGTGTTGTGCTTAGAATCTGCACAACGCTTTTTCACTCCTTTTTGTGGTTGTCAGTCCATTCGAATTGTACATGTGATTTGATAAGCGCTGGTAGAGAAGCCGTTCGCTCAGACAGGCATGGAATATATTTACCGAAATAGTTTAGAACACCAAGCATGCGCTGCACATCCGATTTGTCTTTAGGCACAGCCATTTGAATTAGACTTTTTACAAGTTTAGGGTTTGGTGATATGCCTTATCGAGTGATGATGTCACCTAAGAACTGCAATTCAGTGACGCCAAACCGGCATTTTTCCGCATTGGATGCGAGGCCCGCTTTTTCAGCCGCTTTCGGGACTGCCACTAGACTTTGGTCGTGTTCGTTTTTGGTTGCCCCCACACCGAAATATCATAGATCTACACGTGTACACCAGGAAGGCCATCGAAAATCTCGCTCATTTGTTTTTGAAAAACTTCGTGGGCCGATGAAATGCCGAACGGCAACCGCTAATAACGATATCTTGGAAAGGGTATGCAAAGGTGCATATTTTGCACGTTTTCTCGTCCATCGAAATCTGGTGAAAACCAGGATTTGCGTCTAGACAGCTAAAATACGCTGCACCTGCCAATTCCCCTTCTATGTCCTCGCGCCTTGGGAGCTGATAATGCTGCCTTTTGACATGCTCGTTTATCTTTTTTGGTCCATGCAAATACGAAGTATGCCATCTTATTTCTTAGCCAAGACCAAGGGGCTTACCTAGTCTGTGGGGCCACCCTCTTTCATGATGATGCCTGCACGCTCCATTATTTGAAACTCGTCTCGGGAGTGGCTCTCGAAGAAACAGGGGAACCCACCGGGCTGGCTGGACGACTGGCATTGCCGAAGGTTCCATGACTATGCTGTGGGGCTTTAAGGGGCTATGCTGCCTAAAGGCAGCATAGCCCCTTGAAGACGTGTTTGTAATCCTTCATTGCTTCGTACTTTGAAGCCTTGACACTGGCCACCGTCCGTTGAACGAGCCCCAACGCTTCGCTCTCCTCCAGTCCCTGTAAGGCTTGGCGGCCATTCTTCACGACGAAAAATTTCACTGTGGTGGAAGAGTTACCCAGAGTGATTTTCAGCTGCGCCGTTCCAAAGTGAGTAATCACGCCCCCGGTGTAAGCTCGCAGCACCGCACCTGTGGGCGTTAACTTTTCCGCCCCTGGAATCTTGCGGTACACCAAGAACGATAGGAGGTTGGCCTGTGAACCAGTGTCCACCTTGAAGGCGATGTTTCTTCCAGCAATTTGAGCTTCCACCTTCCAATCTTGGCTGCCTCCTCTGTCAGTTACTATTTCTAGAACGTCAAAGTCGTCGTCACTGCTGTCCTTGCTCACTTGGCCGACACCCGACATTTCTCGACAACAAACCGCGAAGTGGTGAAGTTTGCGACATTCATTGCATCTTTTACCGTAGGCTGGACATTTTCTTGACAAGTGTCGTAGTCGATTGCACTTTTTGCAACGGTACTGCTTGCAATCCTCATCACTTTTGCCTCGCAATGTCGTCGCGTGCCTTGAAACAGCATCGACGCGGTTTTCCGTAGCGTTCAGACCTCCTTTCGCTGTGCCAATGATTCTGCCACCTTGCACAGTTCTTCCGCTTTGAGCAACGTTAAAGACTTTTCTCGAAGCATTTTTTCTCGCAGCTTCCAGTCATTCGTGCCAAACACGATTTGATCCCTGATCATAGAATCTTGCTGCTCTCCAGAGTTGCATTGCACGGCTTTCCTTTTGACGTCGCAAACTTCTCGAAAAGTTCTCCCTCCGCCTGCTTCCTTGACCGAAACACGTAGCGCTCGTGCACTTCGTTGCTCACTTCGGCACAGTGGGACTCGAATTTCCCGGCAAGCATTGCGTAGTCGTCCTTGCTTTCATCTTCCTCGAACTTGAACGTGTTAAACACGTCGAGCACTTCATCACCGGCTACGCTTAGCAGCAGCGCCGCTTTCGCAGCTTCACTTCGAGGATGCTCCGTTGTGGTCGCCTGCAGGTACAGATCGAACTCCTGTCTGAAGCGCCCAAATTTTCCGAGAGGTTACCGATCAGTTGCAAGAGGGGCGGAGCCTTGAGAAGTTTCATCGTTGTCGCTGACACTTCTGACACCTTGCAACGTGTCGGGTGTCTGACAAAGGACAGAGACAACTACATGTTGACAAGAACAATGAGAGCGGCAGGGTTTACTAACACGTCTTTATATAGGTGGGGGGGGGGCGGGGCAGTCTCAGAGATAAACACACGGATCACGATAACACAGTTAACACGCTGACTAGATAACACAGACAGCGCATGTCCGATACAGGTGGAAATTGTTTCGTAATAATTTGCATTTTTGACTATTTAGAGTATTGTTGCGGAAAAAAAGTAAAAGTTGTCTGCTAAGTTGAAGATAAGAACTCTCGCCTATTTTTTCACCTCCTCCTTCTTGCACGCGGTTTCTAAGTCGGCATTTATTAGGCAACAATAACAGCCGGTCTTCCTCTAACTTTGCCAGCTTTAGTTCAGCGGCGCGTTTTACAGAGTGCTAGAAATTGTAAGTTCACGGCGCTGCGCATCGGGCACAAAAATGTGAACTGTCTGATGATCGTCATCGCGAACATTTTATTTTGAATTGCTCGTCGTTTCTACTTCTGCTAATTTTATACAACCACTACATGAGAACTTCGTGGGCCCTTGCACTAGACATGCACCAAAAGAGTGTTTATGTGCACTGAAACACGCTGAGTGGGTATGTATGACAATTCACTAATGTTACATTTTGTAAAAGCATTGCCCCATTGGCCACCTTCACCGATGATATGGTCCTTACCTTGACCGTCTGAAGCATTCTCTTTCGAGAATTGTTAATGCAAGATGTTCTTGTCAAACTGGCGACGCGTTTAGTCGAAAATCGCTTGCGATTCAAATGATGCCCAGGCTGTTTTATGATTTTGAAGGATATATATATATATATATATATATATATATATATATATATATATATATATATATATATATATATATATATAGCCGGGAGAAAAGGCCTTTCACTGGCACACTTTGAATGTAATACATGGTGGGCTAATTAACTTGAGCATACTTGGACAAATACTGAGATGGATTCTAGGCTTCTTAACAGAAAGAAAAAAAATTATTGCAATAGCTTATATATGAAAAGAGTAAATAACACAAAGTGACTCAGAGAGCTCGAAAAGGTGGTGTACTAAGTGCATTACTATATACGAGTGCGTTTGGCTATATATATTTGTACCCTGCCTGGAACTTGAATTGTCCATTCTGCGCAAATGGATCATGTCGATGGGCATCTTACTGAAGTAATTAAGCTTTTTAGCAGAAAATTTAAGCTGCTAAAACCACATTTTATGAGGTTTTGAAAAGCCGACGTATATTTATTTTTTACAAGAAAGTAACTGTGACTTTTTTTACACAAAAACACGTCCAGTAATCCCAATTCACACCATACACTCTTAGTCTTTTTCAGTTTTTGCTAAAACGCAAGCGATTGGTTGTCATTCCAGAGAAGGGGCTGTTGCCGGCTCCTTAAAAAATGGATTGATGACTGTGTCAACTACCCGAGCAACATTCGTCTCAAACTTCCTGGAGTCAGATGAGGTAGTTCAACTTCCTCCCTATCACGCATTCACTTGTTGATAACTCGTCAGAAAGGCTGTGCTCCTGTGGTACATGGGGTATCGCTTAGCATAAGAAATATAATTCGGTGATTACTGTCCGCATTCTTTCACTTAGGTATGTAGTAATCTACCACATGCATCTGCCAACACTTCGTTCATTTGTGAGTTACGGCAACTGGTGTTTCACGCACTCGGTCCCAAAAACATTTGTCCCTGTCATTCGTGTTCGGTGACATGACACAATAATCACCCATTAGGATAGAACCACAGCACGCATACATCAGTTTGTAATTTGGTGCAGAAACTTACTACCGAATACTGGCCTGCGTCTGCTACTCTGGACGGCTCCACATGGTCTTCATGGCGGCACACAATTCTGTGAAGGGACAGTTCGATTCTTCAGCTTTGTCATGTGATATTTCCTTTACCGTATATTAAAGCAGTTAGCTGTATCGAATCTTTCTACTTAGTAGATAAACTGTATTACGTCTGTACCGATGCGCCATGTTAGAAACAAAGCTACCCATCAGCACGTTTTGTAGCCGCGCAAAAAAAAATGCTATAAGCTTGGCTATTTTACAGTCAAAGACGCTAATCTTTACGCTTCACACACAGACAGGAGGTTTGCGCAGGGTATTGTTGAGGTACTCGCCAGCCTCATTGTTCTGCACAGAATAAAGCCACATTAAAAAAGCAATCACACCATTTACATGCGAAATACACAATACCTACTACCATGGCGAAAGTTTTGAGCGGATTTCAAACCGACCATATTGAAATTGTGGAAAATGTCACCACTGATCACACGTCACATGCAGCGCACCAAGAGAATGATGTGTTAATGCCATACCTAGCAGTCAGTGATCCGCAATATGAATTGAATTGAATTGAATTGAATTGTTTATTTTCAACATAAAACATGTCGAGGGATGGTATGGCTAAAGGCAGAATTAACTGCCTGACAATGGCCCTACCACCCAAGCACTGTCAGCAGGGTTGTGGCTATCAGTAAGAAATTATACATTAGAAAGCGGAAGCTCAGCACGGTAATAAAAAAAGGAAACATGACATAGCGCTATTTGCAAGGGACGGCGACATACATACAGGAATAGTAGAATTGAGTTCTTTAATGTAACAGGTCTTAAGCCACATGTTGTTAGAGGTCTACTCATACTATGAAAGGCACGCAAGACAGCAAATATAATTTAACAACACGCTTAAACAGGGATTTTGATGAAACTTCATACACATTGCTAAGTACTTGTGGATGTTGGTTTAGGAAACTAGGGATCATATATTTTAGCTGTTTAGTACCGTATTTTGTTCTGCAAAACGGAACTTCGAGGTGGCTGTGTCGCAAAATATATGGATTGCGGTTAGTCAAGTACATGTGTGTAAACATAGATTCATTTTGACGCATTTTACTGTGTATGTATGTAGCAAGTTTGAGGAAGTATAGCTGATCCACTTTTAATATCTCATTTTTTAAGAAAAACGGTGCTGTATGGTCAAGATAAGCAAGGTTTTCTATGTGTCGAACAGCCTGTTTTTGGAGGAGTGTCAGCCTGGTTAAGTTTGTTTTGCTTGTAGTACCCCAGACTAAGAGGCAGTAGTATAGTTGAGAATGTATGAGTGTATAGTACAGCTGACGTTTTAGCCAAGTCGGAACCAGATGCCGGATATTGTAAAACACTCGATTGGACCTGGAAATGCTAGTATGTAATTTGTTTACGTGATGAGTCCAGCTCAAATGTTCTTCGAACAATACTCCCAGAAACTTAAATACAGATACCCGTTCAATAGCGCAAGCATCAAAACGAAGAGAAATGTCAGTGACATCGGGTTTATTCTTAGGTTTAAAAACAATAAATTTCGTTTTAGTAACATTTAACTGGAGCTGGTTGAGGGACAACCAAATCAGCAGCTGGTGCAACCAATTGTTTGTTACTATTGCCAAGTCAGCTAAATTATGACCAGAGAAAAATAAACTGGTATCATCGGCGTAGAGAACCATTTTAGGCGTAAGTGGTATATTCACAATGTCGTTGATATAAATTATAAAAATAGAGGACCCAAAATGGACCCCTGAGGTACGCCGCACATTATTTGCTTCATCTCTGAGCTTATGTTATTAAGACTTACAAATTGAAATCTATCTGAAAAATAACTCTTTATCAGTTCTAAGGTAACGCCTCTAATTCCATATTCGGGAAGTTTTTGAAACAAAATGTGATGCTTTATAGAGTCGAAAGCTTTCCTGAAGTCAAGAAAAACTCCAACAGTAAATAACCTGTTTTCAAAATTTTCAATTATTTCTTCTTTAACACTCAGCAGTGCCTCCTCGGTTGATTTATTCTTGCGAAAGCCGAATTGATTGTCAACAAGTGCCCGCTTTTCATCCAAGAATTGGGTTAACCTAAACTTTACAACTAATTCTAATACTTTAGAAAAAAGAGGTAGCACAGATATGGGCCTGTAGTTATTCAGATCATTCAAGGATCCACCTTTATGCAAGACTACAACTTTGGCTATTTTCATACTAGCAGGAAAGATCCCGGTAGATAGCGCTCTATTACATATGTGACAAAGCGGGGCACATAGTATATCAGCAACATGAATAATTGGTCTCGCTTTGATTTCATCATATCCGGCTGCGCTATCTGTTTTCAAAGATTTGATTAATTTACAAATTTCATCTGCAGTGCACGGAGACAGAAATATGGAGTTGGTACTGTGAGATGATATATATCCAAATAGATCATTTGTAAGATTGTTAGTACCAGGATTATTTGCAATACCAGCATGCAAAAAGTGATCATTAAATTTGTTCACCAGTGGAGTACTGGTATATTCCACATCATCAAACATAAGTGTGCTAGGGATCATAATATTTGAGCTGCCTTTGAGTTTACGAATTGTAGCCCATATTTTTTTGGGGTCACCTGATATCGACGCAAACACATCTTGGTAATATTGAGTGCGAGCTTTCCGAAGATCCGAATTGAGCTTGTTCCTGAGCTTTTTATATTCCCGGAGAATTGTTTCGTCTTTTACACGAATGAAAGTGTCAAATAATCTGTCCCTCATTCTAATTCTGTGGTATAACTCACGGGTAACCCATGGCTTTCTAGATTTTCGATTACCTTTAACTAAATGTAGTGGAAAAGCAGAGTCATACGAGTGCTTAACTTTCTGCAAAAATAAATTGTAGGATAAATTCGGATCTTTCTCGTTGTATACATCTGTCCAATCTATATTATCGACCAATGACCTAAATGCATTCAGTGCCTCATTATTAAAATTTCTTCTAAAAAATGGAGCACTGCGTGCATGACAGTTTTTACTTTTGGGGCGCGGAACGAAAACAAAGATTGGCAGATGATCACTAATATCGAAAGTGAGAATTCCTGAAAATACATCAGCGCTATCATGATTTGTTATGCACAAGTCAATTAAGCTTTCTGTATCTGGTGTTATTCTAGTGGCCCGATTTATAGTGTTAGAACAATGAAATGACTCTATGACATCTTTAAAACGTTGTGTTTGAGAATTGGATATTAATAAATTTATATTAAAATCACCAATCAGAACAACCGACAGACCTGTCATGGTAGCGTACTCAAGAATCTTGCTAACAGACAAACTAAATTCATGAAAATCACCAGAAGGGGGGCGATAGATAGCCGCAATCACGGTACTACAACATTTGACAGCAATTGACTCATAATCATCGTTAACAGCTGAAAATTCAGCGAGAACAAAGTAGTTCAGGTTATTTCTGATATAAAGTGAACAACCGCCTCCTCGACGACCTTTCCTGTAGACACTTTCACACTTGTAACCATCAAGAAAATTGACATCTGAAACCGACGAAAACCACGTCTCTGTAAATGCCAGAATGTCAAATTTATGGTCTAGTGCCTCCAGAGCTGTTTCTAATTCCATGACCTTACCACTCAAGCTTCTGCTATTTACATGAAAAATAGACAAATGATCACTCGGCTTTAAGGAATGACTCCGCAAGGTAGAATTGAAAATAGAGCTGTTATAATAGCTTATGCTAGATGATTCTTTCATCGTAGAAAAAAGGAAAAAAAAAGTACGCGAACACAGAAAGACACGTCACAAACTGATCAGTAGCTTATTGTATCTTATCTAAGTCGGTTTGACATTCAATGCGGATCGCTCGCTCGCCCTGTGCCTTACGCACAAACATCTTTCCTTCTTTCTGCCAAACAAACTGATAGTGCTTTTCTTGCGCCCTAGCCCTCATTAGCCACAAAAGCTTCCTGTTTTCTGCCGTCAGATTATCCAAGAAATAGACATCCGATTTTAAAGACTTCAAATAGCCTTTCTTTGCCATCCATTCATTCCGTGTAGCGCACGATACAAAGCGAACGAGCACCGCTGGTTCTTTACCTGGCTTGGGCGGAAGCCTGTGCAAGCCGTCAATATTAGCTGGCGTGAGCTCGGCAAGGTTTAACTGTTTCGCCAGGTTATTCAGTTTACCGAGCAACTGTTCGCCTTGGCTATGGGGGATACCATGAATTTCCAAATTTTGACGGCGGCTATATTGCTCTAAGTAGTTGAGATGCTGTCGCAGCTTCTGAATTTCCAGAGGGTCATTGGCTGCTTCAGCCTTTTCAACTCTTTTCTTTAGAGTAGCTATTTCACATGATTGCTTTCTCATCTCGATGAGTACCTCGTCATACTGCTCTGACAAGTGTTTAACAGATTGTTCCATATTTTGGACTGTGTCCTTCAGTTGCATTAGTTGATCTATTCTGCTTTTGATGGTGGGTATCTCCGACAACTTGCGATTTATTTCAGCCAGTATTTTTCCAGTGTCAGATGTCTGCTGCAGCTGCAACTTCCCGCTGCCGGCGTTCGCACGTGCAGCTAGAATAACACATGCTTGACATTTCCATGCTTTTTTTACTGCCTCGTCGCCTGTCTTAAAAGCAGACTTTGTTACTCCTGAGCATGGTCCAATATGATAACCGTAGCTACATTCGGAGCACATTGGGCAACTGCCGGGATCGGGAAGTGCCTCTTTGCACACTAAACACAAGGCAGAAGCTGCCATTCTCAGTACACACCCGAAATGTACAACACTTCAAATCACGCAGCTCCCACAAAGCAAAACGACGACAAACAAAAAAGCGATTTTGTGGTGGTGGTAGGCGGCACAACAGAGAAGAAATGTTAAGGCTTTGTAACTAACCTGCAAGATTAGAAGAAGTCAGTCTCCCGAGCGTCCGCCCGCCACCACCACCGCTGAACAAATGCGATGGTATCTGATGCGCTTCGTTCTTTTACACAGCTCGATGACGTCACGAAGATTGCGAGGCCCACGTAGTGTCAGCACTGTCAAAGTTCCAGAGCTGTCAAATCCGAAGAACTCGGAAACCCTGAGTTGCCTCTCCTCAGAGATGAAAAAACGATGTTTCCAGGTTGGCCTGTTCCTTTTGGGACAGCTCGGGGTCTGCACGAAGCGTAGGAGGCCCGTGTGGTTTCCTGCAAGATTAGAAGAAGTCAGTCTCCCGAGCGTCCGCCCGCCACCACCACCGCTGAACAAATGCGATGGTATCTGATGCGCTTCGTTCTTTTACACAGCTCGATGACGTCACGAAGATTGCGAGGCCCACGTAGTGTCAGCACTGTCAAAGTTCCAGAGCTGTCAAATCCGAAGAACTCGGAAACCCTGAGTTGCCTCTCCTCAGAGATGAAAAAACGATGTTTCCAGGTTGGCCTGTTCCTTTTGGGACAGCTCGGGGTCTGCACGAAGCGTAGGAGGCCCGTGTGGTTTCCTGCAAGATTAGAAGAAGTCAGTCTCCCGAGCGTCCGCCCGCCACCACCACCGATGAACAAATGACGGCGCGATTTGGTTTGTAAATGACGTGCTGAATATTTAGTTATATGTGATGGATCCTAGAATAGTATTAAATATACCTGTCAGATGCCGGGTCGATGAAGGACGGGTCCCAACATGAAAATATGACTGTTATTTAGCGAGGTAGTGACAGCGAGGTGAGCATGCCGACACTGCGCTCGAACGGTTAGAGAAACAATTACGAAGCCGAGCTTGACAGCTTGGGTTTTATAAGTTTTATAACAACCATTGGTGACGTAAGCCTCCGGTGAAACTGCGGTGGCGCTGTCCCTTATCGGAAGCGTGTTGCAGCAAGCGGCCAGGCAACGCCGGGATATCCAAACGAGATGTGTATATATATATATATATATATATATATATATATATATATATATAGATATATATATATATATATATATATATATATATATATATATATATATATATATATATATATATATATATATATATATATATATATATATATATATATATATATATATATATATCCTTAACCCCCGTTTGTTCCCTAATCCACTCTGCTCTCTTCTTGTCTCTTAAGGTTACACCTACCATTTTTCTTTCCATTGCGCGCTGCGTCGTCCTCAATTTAAGCTGAACCCTCTTTGTAAGTCTCCAGGTTTCTGCTCCGTAGCTAAGTACCGGCAAGATACAGCTGTTATATACCTTTCTCTTGAGGGATAGTGGCAGTCTACCTGTCATAATTTGAGAGTGCTTGCCGAATGTGCTTCACCCCATTCTTATTCTTCTAGTTACTTCAATCTCGTGGTTCGGCTCTGCGGTTATTACCTGCCCTAAGTAGACATAGTCTTTTACAACTTCAAGTGCACTATTACCTATCTCGAAGCGCTGCTCCTTGCCGAGGTTGTTGTACATTACTTTCGTTTTCTGCAGATTAATTTTAAGACCCACCTTTCTGCTCTCTTTATCTAACTCCGTAATCATGAGTTGCAATTCGTCCCCTGAGTTACTTAGCAATGCAATGTCATCGGCGAAGCGCAGGTTACTAAGGTAATCTCCATTGACTCTTATCCCTAACTGTTCCCATTCTAGGCTTCTGCAAACCTCATGTAAGCACGCGGTAAATACCATTGGGGAAATTGTGTCCCCCTGCCTTACACCCTTCTTGATTGGTATTCTGTTGCTTTCTTTATGAAGCACTATGGTAGCAGTTGATCCCCTGTAGATTTCTTCCAGAATGTTTATATATACTTCATCTACGCCCTGATTCCGCAGTGTTTGCATGACGGCTGATATTTCTACTGAATCAAACGCCTTCTCGTAATCTATGAAGGCTATGTATAGTGGTTGGTTATACTCTGAGCATTTCTCTATTACCTGATTGATAGTATAAATGTGGTCAATTGTTGAGTAGCCTGTTCGAAATCCTGCTTGTTCCTTTGGATGATTGAATTCTAATGTTTTCTTTACTCTGTTAGCAATTACCTTTGTAAATAGCTTGTATACTACAGAGAGCAAGCTGATCGGCCTGTAATTCTTCAAGTCCTTGTCATCTCCTTTCTTATGTATTAAGATGATGTTAGCGTTCTTCCAAGACTCTGGTACTCTTCCTGTCAGGAGACACCTCGTAAACAGGGTGGCTAGTTTTTCTAACACAATCTGTCCTCCATCTTTCAGCAGATTTGATGTTACCTGATCCTCACCAGCAGCTTTGCCTTTTTGCATGCTCTCCAAAGCTTTTCTGACTTCTTCTATCATTACTGGTGGGGTGTAATCTGGGTTACTGCTAGTTCTTATAGTATTAAGGTCATGGTTGTCTCGGCTACTGTACAGATCTCTGTAAAACTCCTCCGCTATTTTAACTATCCTATCCATATTGGTAGTTATTTTGCCTTCTTTTGTCCCTTAGTGCATACATCCGACTTTTGCCTATCCCAAGTTTCCTCTTCAATGCTTTGACACTTCCTCCGTTTTTCAGAGCGTGTTCAATTCTCTCCATGTTATACCTTCTTACATTGCATACCTTACGTCTATTAATCAACTTCGAAAGCTCTGCCAGTTCTATTTTGTCGGTTGTACTTGACACTTTCATGATTTGACGCTTCTTAATTAGGTTCTTCGTTTCCTGGGAAAGCTTGCCAGTGTCCTGTCTTACTACCCTGCCTCCAACTTCCACTGCACACTCCGTAATGATACTCGTCAGATTATCATTCATTGTATCTACGCTAAGGTTGGTTTCCTCACTAAGAGCCGAGTACCTGTTCTGCAGCGACACTCTGAATTACTGTACTTTCCCTCTCAGTGCTAGCTGATTGATTGGCTTCTTGCGTATCGGTTTCTGTCGTTCCTTCTTCAAGTCTAGGCGAATTCGAGACCGTACCATTCTATGGTCACTGCATCGTACCTTGCCAATCACTTCCACATCCTGCACGATTCCAGGGTGTGTACTCATTATAAAGTCTATTTCGTTCTTATTTTCACCATTAGGGCTCCTCCATGTCCACTTGCGGTTTTCTCGTTTTCGGTAGAAGGTATTCAAAATCCGTAAATTATTGCGTTCTGCGAATTCTACTAGTAGCTCTCCTCTGGCGTTTCTAGTACCGATGCCATAATCTCCTACTGCGTGGCCTCCAGCCTGCTTCTTCCCTACCTTTGCATTAAAGTCGCCCATCACTATAGTATACTGTGTTTTTACCTTACTCATTGCCGATTCCACATCTTCATAGAAGCTTTCAACTGAAGCGTCATCATGGCTGGATGTAGGCACGTAAGCCTGTACTACCTTCATCTTGTATCTTTTATTCAGTTTAATTACGATACCTACCACCCTTTCATTATTGCTATAGTATTCCTCTATGTTGCCAGCTATGTTTCTGTGAATTAGGAACCCCACTCCCAGTTTTCTTCTGTCTGCCAAGCCCCTGTAGCAAAGGACGTGCCCATTCTGTAGCACCGTATAGGCCTCATCTGTCCTCCTAATCTCACTGAGCCCTATTATATCCCATTTAACACCATCTAGCTCCTCGAATAGTACAGCTAGACTTCCCTCACTAGATAAGGTTCTAGTGTTAAACGTTGCCAAGTTCAGGTTCCAATGGCGGCCTGTCCGGATCCAGAGATTCTTAGCACCCTCTGCTGCGTTGAATATCTGACCGCCGCCGTGGTCAGTTGCTTCGCAGCTGCTGGGGACTGAGGGCCGTGAGTTATTTGACGTAAGCATGTGGGAGGTAGTGGCCAGATACTGCACCAGGGTGGCCAATCCTTCTCTGATGAGGGAGTGCGTTCTCGGCGGTGTTTGCCGGTGAGGCCGCACCCCAGGCCTCTTAATGCAGTTCCATCAACACGCGGATTCTTTTTTTAAAAATCCGGTTGGGAACTGCGTGGTACCGGGATTTGAACCACGGAGCTCTTGCATGCGAGGCGGATGCTCTAACCACTACGCCATCGCCGCAAGAAGAAGAAATGGACATGGGCAGGGCATGTAGCACGTAGACAGGATAACCGCTGGTCATTAAGGATAACTGACTGGATTTCCAGAGAAGGGAAGTGGGTTAGGGGGAGACAGAAGGTTAGGTGGGCAGATGAGATTAAGAAGTTTGCGGGTATAAATTGGCAGCAGCAAGCACAGGACCGGGGTAACTGGCGGAACATGGGAGAGGCCTTTGTCCTGCAGTGGACGTAGTCAGGCTGATGATGATGATGATAATATATATATATATATATATATATATATATATTATATATATATATATATATATATATATATATATATATATATTGTAAGATGGCGTCGAGTACACTTAAGACTCTTCTTTATTGACTCGAGTGTGTGCCCCACAAACTAAACTTGACTGGTGGTGATGAGTATGTACAAATCAAACGATGGGACGCATAAATAATGCTCACCCTTATTTTCTCCGCGTACTTGAGCGGCCAGCCCGGCCGCATCTTAGGCGGGAAAGGTACGGCGCACAAAGGGTTTAAGACGTGAGACGTGGACTATCTCGGAGGCACGGTAACGACGGTCCGAGGAACCCTCGACGGGAGTGACAAGGTAATTGACAGGAGATGTTCGTTCACAAAAAACGTAAGGTCCTAGAAAGCGTGACTGAAACTTTTCACACAATCCGGGTGTGCGAACAGGCGTCAAAGTAGTACTTCATCTCCAGGACGGAAGGTGACGTCTCGACGAAAGCTGTCATAGCGTTGCTTGCGGTCTTGTTGACTGGCCTCCGTGTTGAGTTGAGCACGTTGCCGTGCCTCAGCAAGCCTGGAGACGAAATGTTCTGGCGTAGTCGTGGACGTTTTTTGTCATTATATTGAACAAAGAGGCGTCAATGGTGAATGTCGGCGCACGACCATAGACGAGGAAGAAAGGTGAATACCCGGTGGTTCGTTGAACAGCGGTGTTGTGTGCAAATGTTACGAACGGCAAGATTTTGTCCCAATTATTGTGGTTCGGTCCGATGTACATGGATATCATGTCGATTAGAGTCCGGTGGAATCGCTCTGTCAGTCCATTTGTCTGCGAGTGGTAAGCGGATGTGGTCTTCTGAACTGTGCCACAAGTTTTTAGGATTTAGTCGAGAATTGTTGACAAGAAGGCCTTGCCTCGGTCACTCAACAACGCGCGAGGTGCACCATGACGCAACACAATGGCTTCTAAATAAAGGCGGCAACGTCTGAGGCAGAGCTAGTACGTAGAGGAGCGGTCTCCGCGTATCGTGTGAGGTGGTCGACGGCTCTGACGATCCAGCGGTGGCCCGCTGGCGTTACGGAAAGTGGCCCCACGACGTCTATTCCGACAACGACAAAAGGTGTGTCGGGACATGGAATGAGTTGTAATAAGCCAGCAGGAGCTGAAGGAAGTTGGTCGTTTCCGGCGTTGACAAAGTGCACAAGAAGCGGCATAACTAGCCACAAAGGTAGAAAGACCAGGCCAGAAGAAACGGCTCCTAACGCGGTTGTAGGTCTCTTGAAATCCTAAGTGTCCAGCTGATGGGTCGTCGTGCAATGCTTCGAGAACTTGTTTTCGCAGTGAACGGGGAAGTACTGGCACCCACCGATGCCCATCCGCATTGTAATTATAGTGCTGCAGGACATTGTTCTCTAGCTTGGACAGCCGTAGCTGACGACGTAGTCTGGCATTAGGTGGAGAAGGCGAGCCATTCAAGTATCCGATGATGCGGTTACAGTAGGGGTCGTCACGTTGGTACGCAGCAAACTGGGCGCTGCTGTTTAAAGGTAGTGACCCAGCAACTGCCAGGGGTGATAACGTGAGTGAAGAGGAAGCCGCTTGATCACCTGAGGGGCATTGAGGACGCGTGGTTGGAGATGAAAGTGGCAGAGGGCAGTGAGATAGCGTCAGCATCCTGATGCTGTTTGCCGGACCTGTACACAACGTCAAAAGTGTACTCTTGCAAACGCAGTATCCAGTGACCGAGGCGCCCAGACAAATTCTTCAGTGAGGACAATCAGCATAGGGCATGGTGGTCGGTAACCACAGTGAAGTGGCGTCCATACAGATAAGGTCGAAATTTCTGGATGGCCCAAACGACAGCGAGACATTCCTGCTCTGTTATCAAGTAGTTCTGCTCTGCAGGTGTTAGTGCGCGGCTGGCATACGCAACTACTCTCTCACGTGAAGTGTCGTCGCGCTGGAGGAGGACAGCACCGATTCCGTGGCCGCTGGCATCCGTGTGCAGGAAAGTGGGTGCACTCTCATCGAAGTGACGGAGGACGGGGTCTGATGTCAAAGCACGCTTAAGGGCTTGGAAAGCACACTCGCACTCGTCAGTCCACGTGAAATCCGTTCCTGATGTCAGAAGCTTGTGCAACGGCCCCGCAATGGCAGCAAAGGGACGGATGAAGCGGCGGAAGTAAGACGCCAGGCCCACAAAACTTCGCAATTGTTTTGATTGCGCGGACGTGGAAAACTAATTACGACAGCAACTTTGTCGGGGTCGGGTCGAACGCCGTCTTTGCTGACAAGGTGACCCAATACTTTGATGCTTGTGCTGGCGAAGTGGCACTTTTTTGTATTGAGCTGTAGGCCAGCGTTCAAAATGCACGTTAGAACTTCATCCAAACGCTTAAGGTGCTGAGGAAAAGTAGAAGAATAAATGACGATGTCGTCTAAATAACATAAACAGGTTTTCCATTTGAGACCACGTAAGACAGTATCTATCATGCGCTCGAATGTTCCTGGAGCGTTGCATAAGCCAAAAGGCATGACGTTAAATTCGTAAAGCCCGTCAGGCGTCGCAAACGCAGTTTTATTCTTGTCTGCTTTACGCATAGGTATTTGCCAATACCCGCATCGGAGGTCGAGGCTGGAGAAACATTCTGCGCCTTGTAGGGAGTCCAGGGCATCATCTATGCGTGGCAACGGATATACGTCCTTTTTCGTGATCTTATTTAGCGCTCTGTAATCAACGCAAAAGCGGACAGAGCCATCATTTTCGGGACCAAAACCACAGGAGACGACCAGGAGCTGGATGATGATTTGATTGATTTGTGGGGTTTAACGTCCCAAAACCACCATATGATTATGAGAGACGCCGTAGTGGAGGGCTCCGGAAATTTTGACCACCTGGGGTTCTTTAACGTGCACCCAAATCTGAGTACACGGGCCTACAACATTTCCGCCTCCATCGGAAATGCAGCCGCCACAGCCGGGATTTGATCCCGCGACCTGCGGGTTAGCAGCCGAGTACCTTAGCCACTAGACCACCGTGGCGGGGCGAGCTGGATGAAGGTTGAATAATATCCCATTTGAGCATGTCAGTGACGTTTTCCTCAATGATTTACCGTTCCGCCGAAGAGAGACGGTATGCGCGGCAGCGTACAATGGAGCTGCCTTCAGTTTCGATGCTGTGCTCTGCAACGGAGGTGCGGCCCAGAGCTTTGCAATGTACATCAACCGAAAGGCTGTGCTTTTGGAGAAGGTCTAAGAGGTCTCTGTTTTGCTCGGCAGTGAGGGGAGGACATATGGTGTCATTTAAGGTAACAATGGTAGCCTTGATATCAGTAGTAGCAGAAAAAGGCGGTGATTCTGCGTGAAGATAACCAGCGAAAAGGGCTCACTGTCAGCGAAGCAGCTCACAGCAGTGCCCTGGGGCAGCATCAGTGGCGAAGAAGTTGGATTCAAGGCGGAGACCAATGCTTTACCGTCGTTAAACCGCACAAGGCCGGGTGTTATGGTAAGCTCCGCAGGTTTGGAGCGAACGGATGGAGCTATGAACACGTCACCGTTAACTATAGGATCCGAAGCGATTGTTAGAAGTTGTTCATCTCCTGACAAATTGAAACAATCAGTGGCAGCAACGAAACGGAAGCTGTATGAATCGACATCGGATGAACTCTCAGTAGCTGACATTTGAATGACTCGCTGACGACACGATATGAAAGCTGATGCCGAAGAAAGGAAGTCCCATCCTAAAATTACTGTGTGAGTGCACAAGGAAGTACAAGAAACTGAATGTGGTGAAGGATGCCATCTAAGAAAACGTGGATTGTGCAAACACTTGAAGGCTCAATAGGGACTCCATCTGCGCAACGAAGGGAAGGACCATCGTTGGGCGTCTTAACGTTTTTCAAGCGGGCACAAAAGTCTGCACGAATTATGGACAGTGATGCGCCTGTGTCTACCAGTGCCTCTGTCTGTATACCTTCAACATACACCAATAAAACATTCGATGGGCGGTCCGGAAGAGTTTAACGCAGTTCGAAAGATGCAGCTTTCCCTCCCGAAGCTGCATTGTTTAGTTTTCCAGTTGGCGGTCAGAAATTGAAGTAGAAGGTCGGAGAGAAGAAGAGGAACGCCGCATCGGTGAAGGTGAGCGACGACGTGAGAACCGGGAACTGCCAACTGGGTCAAAGTTCTGCGAAGACGGCGACCGACGTGTGCTGTTCGGATACAGCCGACGATAGGGTGGTCCAGTGGCGTAGAAGTCGTCCCGTTCAAGGTTATCGTAGCTTCGTCGTTCGTCTTGCTGACGGCGTCGGCAAAACCTTGAAATATGACCACGGATGCCGCAATAAAAGCAAGTCGGCCGCGAAATGCGCCAAGCGTTGTAAGGCTGGGAAGATGGTCGCGGTGCGAGTGAGTTGAGAGAACCATGCACTTCGGGCGCTGGTAGCTGCATTGGGCTTTGCTGGGTGCAGGTGTCCTAGCAGCAACCTGAGCATACGTTGGCATGGCCACAGGATATGAGCTCGGGACAGGTGTGAGAGTCATCGAGGCCAGGCTTTGGTGGGGCGTAGGTGTCGTTGCAGCAACGTGAGCATAACTGGGCATGGGATGTGAACTCGGATTTGGTGTACCAGTCATCAAGGCCAGTTGCTCCCTCAAGACGTCGCGTAAACTAGTAGCGGGTAGCGACGTTCGGATATCGAGGTGGCGAGGTGAAGCCTGTGCATGAAGTTCCTCGCGGATGATAGAGCGGATCAATGCACGCAGCTCTGTTGTATCATGACTTGAGCTCAGATCAGATATATCAGGTTGTACCCGAGTGGTCTAAAGCTCCTCAAGGCGCTGACAGGTAGCGACAACATCAGCTACGGTTTGGGGATTTTGCACCACAAGCGCATTAAAAGCGACAGTCACAATTCCTTTTAGCAGGTGGCGCACACGGTCGTTTTCCGCCATGTGGTTGTCGATGCGGCGGCAAAGGGCAAGAACATCTTCGATGTAAGAAGTAAGACTCGTCAGGGCGTTGAACACGTGCACCAAGCCTCTTTTTGGCGATATCCGAGCGCACTGACGGGTTGGAAAAAATCTGGTGGAGCTGACGTGTAAAGGCGGGCCATAACGAAAAATCTGTGGCATTGTTGAAAAACCACGTTTTTGCGACGCCGCTCAAGTAGAATGCAACGTGGGTGAGTTTCGCAGGCTCATCCCAGTGGTTGATAACACTCACGCGGTCATACTCCTCGAGCCAGTCTTCAACGTCTTCACCCGGAAGCCCTGCGAACAGCGGAGGATCCTTTTGAGGGCTGGTGACCAGGTGAGAAGGGTTTCTTGGTGGTGGGAGTGGTGGCGAAGCTGGCACGCTGCACTGGGCGGCTTGGGACATTACCGGACCCAGGTCGTTTAAGCGGCGGCCTGAACGGAGTTCCAAGGATGTGTTCTAGAAGACGCTGGGGTGTCCAAGAACGCGAGAGGACGCAGGAACCAGGCAGCACTCTCCACCACATGTAAGATGGCGTCGAGTACACTCAAGACTCTCCTTTATTGACTCGAGTATGTGCCCCACAACATAAACTTGACTGGTGATGATTAGTATGTACAAATGAAATGATTGGACGCATAAATAATGCTCACAATATATATAGGCTGTGCAGGTTTTCGCGCAACCATCACCACATACCGGTTAAGGTCACCAAATCTGAGGAAAAATAATCCATTGAATTCAGCGTGACACTTCCAGTCAAAAATGCTTCCTACATAGTATAATACAAAATCACGGAAGATTACGGCACTCTCTAATGAGAAATTATAGCACCGACGGATTTGGTTATCGGCTGCTTCCTTTTAGCAGTGGCGACAAAAGAAGGACTCTTAGGGGCCATGGTAGCGTCTCAGCTGGGCCACCGCCCTATGATCCACCAACTGCGCCCTGGAAGGACTTGATAAGTCAATGTGCGAGAATGCACGAATGAGAAGAGCGCAAATAGTCGAAAAAATGCCACCCGCATCTTTACACGGGGCGAACGCAAGTAAATAGGTGCAGAGTAATAGACGTATCACGTGAATGTCGAGTAATTGGGTATGATTTCGAAATGCCTAATTGTTATTTCGTCTTTATTATTCCTATTAAGGGCGAACCTCCTAAAGCTGTGGGTCTGCCCATGGATGTTTTTGTGACCTGTTTGTATCCACCTAGCTGCATGACTCACTCAGCAGGTAGCGCTAGTGAGTGACAAACAGACGGACGAACGCACAGACATACATACATACAGCCAGGGAGACAGACAGACGGTATATGGATGGACGGACGAATGGACGTACAGACAGAGACAGACAGACAGACAGACAGACAGACAGACAGACAGACAGACAGACAGACAGACGGACGGACGGACGGACGGACGGACGGACGGACGGACAGATGCACGCATGGATGGACGCATGAAAGGACGTACGTATGGACGCATGGACGGCATCGCGCAGGATATGCTTTCCAAATACGCCCTCAGATGTATCCATACGCAACCTACCACAATGCGAGGAACGTGCATAGACAAAGTGTTTGCAAACTTTCCCTTGCAGCCAGTACAAGAACCTCTCTTGTTTCATTTTATGAACCTTAAAACCACAGTAATGAAGGGAACTCGCAATCCAGCCGCCATGACAATGAATAATTGAAAAGAACAAACGAAAAAACGGGACTACAGACAAACAAGAACAAAATAAAAGTTTATTTGGATTATCTACGCACAGTCTTACGTCTTTCAAATGATTTAATGAGCCAACTTTTAATGGAAGAGTTATGGTTTACCGAGGATATCCCCTTCGTGCTTCACCAACTTATCATTATTCATTCCGTGAATATGGCGTGATGATTTTTTATTGAATGAAAGAGAAGCGTTGCGTTAAATGTCAAGTGAAAGCGAAGACGCCCTTGACTGAATTACTAAACCACAATCTACGGGTGGTCAGGGAACGGCTGTGCAGCGTGAGCAGGCGTTTGTTTACTAGCAGACGCTGCCTGCGTTGGCCTTGCGAGGCGAGGGAGGGAGAGGAGAGCGGCAGTTTTGTGGGTGTCTTGCTTGGCCGGCACGAGACGCGATTATTCGCAGTGGGGGTGTGGGCGGCGCCAAGGAGGATTAAAGAAAAATTGCTGGAGTGGGAGCTCCCGCAATATCTTGCCAGCAGAAGTGAAGCCACCTTTTGCCACTGCCAAGATGGCGGAAACGTGCTCTTTTCTGATAGTGCCCACTTGAAGATCAAGTGGCTTTGATATGTTACGTAAATTCTACGTTAGTTTTATATTAAAAGAAAGTTGTTCCCGATGAAATAACACACAGAAACGAGTATGGATGACTGAATCTTCAAAGAACTTTGCCTCCAATTAGAGGCTCACTAAGGAAAACTAGTAACTGTAAGACGCACTTGGAGCACTATGTGACCCGACAAAGTTCCACATTAAACTCGGTGGGCGTGGGAGGGAAACGCTTCGTTTTTAATCGGCGCACTTTTAATCGGCGCACTTCGGCGTTGGCGGCGCTACCGCCAACGCCGAAGTGCGATATCGTCCGCATTTGAAACACGTCACCCTACCAAAAGCCACAGCACCCGTGTTTTTTGTTTTGCGTGTGGCGCTATCATCTGCAACGCTCTCTTTTGCAGGTTGATTGGCCACTCAGTCACATGATAGGACAACGCAGAACAAGCGAATAAGTTAATGTATATCGTAAACAAAAATATACACAGGTGGGAGGAATTGGGGGATGATGCTCCTGCTTTGTTCCGGTGACCCCACTCAAACTGGAATGTACCAGAGCATCTACATTTGCTTTCCACCGTTTTACTCTGGTGGGTGACGGACGTAGGAAACCAGAGGAAAATGAGGCCAATTAGCTGATTATGCTTCAGTGGTTGTTCCGCAACTGCTCCAGTGCATGCTCCGTTATTGCTCCGGTGCTTCACTCAGCAGTTTTCAATTGCTGTTGGAGGAGCGACGTAGGCGGCCTCGCCGCCGGGAGGCCATTGTTCCTTACAAACCAACAAGGGGCAGACCAAGCCATTGCAGTTAGAAATGTGCGAAGCCTTCGGCCACGCTCGGGAATAGAAAATCGTTCTGTGCACTTTCTGGATATCACAGACAAGTACAAGTGGCTACAAAAGTTGTCGTCGACAGAAAGCTGTTTTGGGAACCCTACTCGTGTGGTGGTTCCGTGCAGCGAACTGCACTTTGTGATCTCGCGAGTGTTGAGCAACCCAGTGGTCGCTGGTGCGGCGCAAAACTGGTGAGTGAGCTCTTCTTCGATTACTTGTGTTTTTCTTGTCAGGTATAGCGCTAAGATTAGATAATGTTGGGTTGATAAACCAAACATTAGATCAATATTAGGCTAATGGTACAGGACATCAATAAAGAGTGAGCGGAATTTCGGTAATTCATTGTTTGGACTTTGACTTTTTTTTTCTTAACATAACTTTGCTAAAGCAAAACGGAGAACCATAGGACTCGGTAACTCATTATAGATTAAACGTAGCGCAAAACAAGACGAGATCAAGAAAGTGAACAGCACACGCAATTTTGGTGTTCCCTTTCTTGTACTCGTTCTTGTTTGCCTTATTTACGCCATAATCACTTCCGTAAATTGAATCAAGTTACTGTTTTTTGGAGCGCTGATTAGATATGCAACATTAGAAAATATCATAGTTTTGGGTTTATTCTATAAAACGCTAATAATTCGATAGGCACACCCAGCTGGTTAAAAGATCGTGTTTGTCTTGTCAGTACACATAAACGGTAATATTTGTCCGCTTTCCATATCAATAAACGCCAGGTAGAGGTCAATGAATGCGTAGAAATGTTTTGATATATTATTTAAGTTTAGGTAATACAACATGAATAATTTAAATGAGTGTTAATTTTTATAATGGTAGTGATTTGAGGTAGGGCAATGTGTTTGGTACAGACTTTTAGAACGCATAGACACACTCGTAAAGGTGAAAAAGATTTTGATTGAATAAGTGGTATCTGAGATATTATTCTGGAAAAATACTGGACTTTTGGGGGGACGTGGCGCATTCAGTAATCAGAAAAAGGGCGATTAACAAGACAACCAAAGAAATCTCCGCGGAGTTGGAGGCACCTGCAATGGACTCTAGGCTAGCACATCTCCTGGAGGCCAAGAACGCACTTCGTGAAAGATTAAAGAAACAAAAGCTGAATCAGCGGCTCAGAGCCAAGATATCCCTACTCAACAAGGACATAAAACAACATGCCAAGAAACTCGCTGCGCAGCAGTGGGATGAGGGCTGCAACGAAGCAGACGGCAAAATGCGCTAAGGAAGCAAATGGGCCCTACACAAGCATTTGTTTACTGACAGCACCAAATCACCCAAAAGCAGCGCCCGGTTGTAAATTGAGAGACTCGTTTACATGAACACCTCGGAACGTGGCGATCTAGAAAGCTTTGCTGACAAATTGGCGGACCTATACTTACCACTTGAAGGCAAATCTATTTCGTGGGACAACTCCACATCTGAATATCAAGATACCCAACAGTCAGCCTTGGATAGACCTTTGGAAGTTGCGGAGATCGTTCATGCCTTGCGGGATGCTCAACGGATGGTCGGCGCCCGGCCTAGACGGAATCTCAAACAAGCTTCTTAGAAACCTAGACAACGCAGCGATAGAAGTCCTTACAGAAAAGATCAATCAAGTATGGTCTAATGGCAATGTCCCGGAGGGGTGGAGAACGGTTAAGGTCATACTCACACCCAAACCGGGAAATACACTGGGACCGGAAAACTGGCGCCCGACATCACTTACATCATGCCTTGGGAAATTGGCGGAACATGTCATTCACAATCGAATTAGCGGGCACATTGCGGACGAAGGTCTCTTTAACCACAATATGGCGGGCTTCCGGAAATTCTTGTCTACTCAAGACACCATGCTTCCCATCAAGAGGGCCATACTTGATATCACGTCTCTAGACAATAAAGGGATATTGGTGCTCGATCTGAGGAATGCCTTCGACACACTGAATCATAAGCAAATTATTAATGAAGTGCCCACGTTGAGCCTCGGTGAAAAATTTTACAACTTTGTCTTTTTTGGCGGATCGGAAAGCTACAATCAGCACCGGCCCAATTAAGAGCAAAGAGTGTGCACTGCGTAACGTTGGTACACCACAAGGATCACTGTTGTCCCTGCTTTTATTCAACATTAAAATGTACAACCTACCTCAGCGGCTCGCTGGCGCTCCGGGCATTTACCATTGAATGTACGCGGAAGACCTCACCATATGGTCCGCGGAGGGCCCTCTTAGGAAGCTGGAGGGCAATCTCCATCTTCCCAAGAGGGCCCTCCGCGTCAGAACTCTTCCTGCACAAGCGTTTTCCGGGGCGGGGGCTGGAGATTTACGGGTAGCCTATTAGTCTGCGATCAAGAAGTAGAAAACCAATTCACACCGGTGAATAATCAGTTAAGGTGCTAGGCGTGACAATAGGAAAGTACAGCAACAACAACACCAAGGCACTCAGGCGTCTCGAGAAGAGCGCTGACAGCTTCAGTAGAGTCATCTCCAGAGTTGCAGACACGAGAGGAGCTGAAGGAGGATAATCTCATGAAAGCCTTCCAAGCGTTCCTCCTCAGCCGCATTATTTACGCCGCGCCTTTCCTAAAACTGACAAAGAAGGAACCTAATGAGATAGACGCCCTTATCAGGACGGTGCTAAAGCGGGTCTTAAATCTTTCGAAAAGCACAAACATGGATCGGCTCTTACAGCTCGGATTGCATAACACAGCAACGGAGCTCTTTGAAGCTCAATGAACAGCGCAGCTGTGCCGATTGTCACTTACCAAAGCAGGCACTATGATCCTCTCAGAAGCCGGGTTACAACCCCTTTTTATACCACCGAAAACACAGAGTATATCTGCTGAGATAAAGGGGCCCTATGTGTCGACCCGGTCTCCCGGGGCATCCATTCGGTGCACAACGAAGGGCGCCAACGAGCAAGAGCCAAGACCATCAAGAGGAAGATCGGGCGCTCAAGCTCAACTGCCCTCTTTGTTGATGCAGCCCAATATTGAAAGAAGGATGCGTATGTCGTCACTGTTGTTAATGAGATAGGGTGCCTAGTAAACGCTTCCATGGGGATCACCAGATTCACTAACGAAGCCGAGGAACTCGCAATCGCGGTCGCTTTTCACGAACGAAGAAGGGATGTCACAATCTTTTCGGACTCTAGAAGAACAGCCATCTGGTCATTCTCATCCGGCTTCGTCTCTACTACGGCTGCTCACAGCACGAATCAGGTACCTACTCAGGAAAATAAACTGGAAGTTTCCCTGACACATATTGCATGGTTCCCGGCCCATATGGGTAATCTCGAAAGGGCTCAAGAGCTAGCGCGTGAACTAGCTACCCGCGGCGGTGAGCGGCCGTCACAGAGGGGTAGCGAACGGGGATGTATGCACTTCAAGGATTCATTGGTTGCATTTCACGAGATTGCCACAGCTCATAAACTAGGGTGCAGAGTTTTCTCTCTTCCGCACCTTTTATTGAATAAAGGACAAGCAGGTACACTTCGGCAACTACAGATGCAAACGTATATCACACCAACCATACTGCACAGACTCGACCCGGATTTCTCACCCCACTGCCCGTACTGTCATCACGAGTATTGTAATTTCGAACACATGCTCTGGTTGTGCCCCGTTAACTCGGGGTCACAACTACCAGACCAAACCTCCTGGGAAGCTGCCACGCACAGCACGGAACTCGACAAACAACTCCTGGCCGTCCAGAAGGCCCGGGACATCGCCGAGAGACTCCACCTCCCGGCACAATCCTGGGTGGAGCCACCTGGCTGAGCTAGCGGGGCCTCCGGTCCCGTCCAGTCTCTGCCACGTTTGGATCAAAATAAAGTTCTCACTCACTCACTCACTCACTCACTCACTCACTCACTCACTCACGCAGGACAAGAAAGAAGGGGGTGGAAGAAACTAACAAAATTGGGGACGAGAAATGCAAAACAAAAAAGAGGAGTTGCTTAGCAGGGTGAGTGGTGGGGCACTCGACGTTTCTGTGGATTGGAAGGGGGGGAGAAGTTGTAGTGAAAGAAATAGAGAGAGAGGAAGCATCCTTTTGAAAAACTAGCGGAGCTTTCTGTGATAATGGAAGAGAGCACTTTGCTGCTGCTGCATATTGTTCTTTTTCTTTTCAGTCCTGCTGCTATGGCTGTGACTGCAGTTTTTTTTTTTGGCGGAAGACGGAAGTACGAACACTGCTGAGACGTAGTTTCGACCTAGACCGTGCAACAATGCTTGTCTGTGAACAGAACAGGAAAAAGAAAATTTTTGCAAGCCTGGTATGCACGTCGTGACCTCTCCACGCGCCTAACCTTCCGTAGCCTCCTGACGTTTGCGCGTACGTGTAAGTTGAAAAAACTGGTCGGCCTTCCCTAATTTCTGTCAGTATGTGTGACAATGCAGTTGTCTTAGGTGGCCTAGTGTTTGCAGAAGAAAAATGGCGATTTGGGCTAGTTGGTTTGAATTCATAGTAATACCTTTTATTCATAGTTTGCACCTTTTATTTTGTTACATTGTAGTGAATTATTCTTTATTATGTGATTGAGGCTGTTCGTCTCGAAGAAATACATGCTCATGCAATAACTACCTTGACAAAATTTCACTCCGACAAGTACAAAAACAGAGTGGGCAGTGCAAATAAAAAACAAAAAAAAAACAATGTTTTTTTATCTCGAAAGCTTTTTGCAAAAGAGTTGAAGCTATGCTTTTCTTGAAGACCGGCGGCAATCATGCAAACTTTAAGGGCCTACTTTGTTAGAAATAGGACGATGAGCACGTACTAAAATGCGACTACAATATTTAGCATTAATTTTTGATAAAATTAGGTAATCATCGGGAGGGGCATTTTTTATTTCTTGTTGGAGAGCACTGAAATTCGATTATATTAGTTAAAAATGCTTTTGAATTTTTCAGCAAAGATAGAGCTATCGATTTTGAAATATATGGAAAGCTGAGGCCAGTTTCAACTTTGTTCGCGCCACTAAATTGCATTTTTACCATGTAGTGGCTGTCTGACACCGGAGTATATGGGACGTGTTTCTTGATATTGAACGCTCATCTTGTTTTTGATTAAATGTATGCGTGTGTGGTCAGTTTTAGAAGTTCGTTCGTTTCATATACTCACAGACTGTATAGGCTTTATTTAGTGTCCGTGGCTTCAGTTTTCTCAGTTTTCGTGCCTCCCACTTAATTTGCCCTTATCACGTACTATTAATTTTGTGTTGAATTATGCAGGAAGCAATCAGCGTCGTCAATGAATCTAAGGGATGGTCTTTCGGGGGTGGTGAAGAGTTGTTCCTGGTCGCCACGCTTTCATTGTTTGTCGTGCATCGTTTCGCTGCATTTTGGGCTTCATTTCAAAGCACTGCACTTATAACTTGTGTGCCGCTGATTTCATGTGATCTGTCGTCCTGTGTATTGTTTTCGGGTTTTTAGGGGCGAAGCTCCTTATGGCGTGGTTTGTGCGTCCCTCGTAGTACGTAACCACCAGTGGCACATACCCGAAATAGGTATAACATTTGACCACCAAGGTGGTGCTGGTGAGAGATTTCTTCTGTGCGTTGTTTAACAATAAAAAATAGTGCTCAATGTACATGCAAATGGCTGCTAATGGGGAATGAGAGACAGGTGCATTCGGCTTTTAGTCAACGCGCACGCTGCGATCCCCATTAGCAGCCATTGGCATGTACATTGAGCACTATCGGACAAGAAAGGGTTGCTACATTATACTCGCTGGGTGTAACCTCCTTAGTTTTAGAAAGGCTTAGCGAGCGTTGAGCCGCAGGGCCATGAATACAATGAACTAGTATATACCATGAATGAATTCGAGGTGGTTAAAAGGGGGAAGAAGATACGAAGCGCAAGCCGTAAGCCGTGGACGAACGGAGACACAGACAGATGCATGGATGGACGCATGAACGGACGCAGGGGCGGATGCATGAACGAACGCAGGGACGGGTGCACGAACAAACGCATGGATGGTCACACAGACGGACGCATGGACGGACGAATGCTTCGCCCCACTCTCCATCATTCACTCCGTGGATATGCTGCCATTTTTTGGACATGTTTGTTGTCTTCTACACAATATTTGTGTTTGTCTCAAATAAAGTTGAAAAGTTGAAAGTTATATATATAGCTGGGCATGAAATCGGAAAGTCTTTGCAAATGTAGGTTATTGCTTTATGGCGTGATTATGTTTTTACTTGTATAACTTATTACTATTGTTCTTCTGTCGCATTCTGACTGCCTTATTTTTGTTTACTTGATGTTACTTTATGTAAGCTTACTGTTTACTTTTTACTTGTGTTGCGTATTTTTCGTGCTGTTATAAATAATAACTTTATTGTTATTGATAACCGAGGGTCCCACTGCAGTCGCTTGACTTTGGGACCCTCGTCTGCATACTACATTCTACGAATTTTGTATTTTGAATGAATGAATAAACTGAAACTGAAACTGAAAGTTTTTTCCGAAGGTTGTGTCATCAATCAGATACTGCGCCTTATTTCGAAGAAATTAAACAATAAGAATTCCAATGTTTTCGTGAATTTCATCTGCTAGAGCTCTGTGGAAAAAAAATTGGCAGATCCCACGTACAGTGAGAACCAATGATATGCGAAGCACGAGTAAAAAAATGTTGATATGTCACTTTAGAATCAGCAAAACGTTATGAGGTGGAGGTAAATGATGCCGTACATGACTTCCGTGTCATGATTATCATGTTTGGATGTGTCATTTACCTTCATCATCTATTCACGTCACGTCATACCAAATTTAGTATATGTGGAGCTAGCAAAAAGGCTGCGAGCACGCTATTAGCGTGGTATGTTGTCATGTTCTTACATCACACGCATGTCAAGATTATCATGTTTGCTCCAGTCATATATTTCGTCATCCATTGACGTCAGGCAACACCAAATTTTGTATATGTGGAGTTAGCAAAACAGCCGCGAGCGCATCATGAAGTGCCCAATGTACTCCAATGTAGCTTTGACGCGCATGCACGCTGGGCACAGCGACGCAACGTTAGCGATACGCGAGCATGCTATAGGCACCCGGCAATGCAGTTTACGAGATCAGATGGTAGCGCCAGAACACACAGCCTAGCGGGTAGGCGCAGCAAAACTGAGTCTTCCGATGCGTAGCCTAGCGAATAGACGCAGGAAAACCGAACTTGCACGTGCATATCATTTTCTTTTTTTAGTTGTGAGCAAGCGGTCACGGCTGATTATGTAAGCGCCCAGGAAGCGTTTTTTGCAAACGTGCCAAAAAGGCCACTGACACTTCAGCATGTCACTGTGTTCAGTGAGCATTCCATTTTCTTATTATCCCTGGCGGTCAGTACCAACAATACTGAGGCGGCCCAAAGTGAAGTTACTGTATATGCTACCCTTAGGTAGCATATACTAGACCATATAAAGTACTGGGAAGATATAAAGTACCTAGGTGTAAAGTACTAGGTGAATATAAAGTACTAGACTGACATCTGTTTTCATACGGCCGTTTCTAGAATCCTTGGCACCCTAGAATTGGCTCACACCCGTAGCATCAATAGCGGTTGTTTTCAAGCGCTAGATTGACTATCCTGTTTGTCCGAATTCATGTCATTCACTTTGTCTTCTACGATAGGTCGCGAAGGCACGTGACTCACTCAAGCCACTCGTTAGTTCCGCGGGTGAGTGGTTTGAATTTGTTTACGAAGGACGATGCGGCTTTCAGAGCACACGGTAGCGAGAACAGCGGGAATCGTACTTCATAAGCAATTTCAAATCACTCTCCCACGAAAAACGAGAGCCCTTGGCGGCTGAAGTGGCTAGGCGGCTTCCCGTAGAAATCGAAAAGTGAATTATTTATTTTAAATATTTAGACATAAGCTAATTCCGACAGAAGGGACAATCAATCTAGCGCTTGAAAATAAACGCAGTCAATGCTACGGACCTGAGCTTGTGTATGAGTCGGTGCATGTTAGCATTGCTGATATATTGTTTTATTCTTTTTAAAGACCTTTTTAAGCTGTTGTCTGCCTGCGTGCCTGCCTACCTGCCTGCCTGCCTGCCTGCCTGCCTGCCTGCCTGCCTGCCTGCCTGCCTGTCTGTCTGTCTGTCTGTCTGTCTGTCTGTCTGTCTGTCTGTCTGTCTGTCTGTCTGTCTGTCTGTCTGTCTGTCTGTCTGTAGATTTGTATGTTTGTCCACCGTTACCGCAAACCGGATACTTTAAACAGCACCAGCCAATACCCCGAACGGCCAACCCCATCCGGAGCGCCCACCAATATCGCTCAAGGATCAGCGTTCATACATGTGCGGTTGTCAATTAAAAAGCAGTCATTGCGCATATCTGAAGCACCATAACAACGCATATACGAACATATTCACGTTAGTCTTTTACTAGAAACGGCATAAATAAGTAATTGTAAAGAGCCAAGTGCTTATCACGCTCCACTGGCCATGGAACGCTTGGACGAAGAAGCGAGTGTTTCCAACGCTTTGCTAAGACTTGCTTCGGGTAGGTGCCACCACCCGTCGCAAGGCGATGGGTGGTGGCATTTACCCGTTGCTTTGCGTTCCACGCCTTATTACCTCTGAAACGTGTGAGCACGCCCGTCTCAGGGCCACGCGCTTTGTTTCCAAAAAGAACTGCCAGATGGCACCCATCTCTCATGTGTGACGTGACTTGATGCGCTCGTTTGCCTCCGCTGAACGCTCGAGGCACTCTAACGCAGCACCTCCGGAATACAATTCACCGATTTTCTTGCGCAGAACACCGAATTAATGTTTTGTTCACTCTCCCCACACCCAAGACTATTGTTTTTCGACGACGATTGCAGATCACATGCAGATGCGGGGCCAGTTTTTTCTCTTCTTTTTTCCCCTCCCTGACGATCATTCCAGCAAAGAATAGCCACTGATACTTGCCACCCTATTCATTTTCTGCGTTTTTTTTTGTGGCCACAGAATTTGTTGGGTGGGATTTTGCTACGAGATGTGCCATTTCATTTACGTCCTCTGAAGAACTGGACCACCAGCCGAAAGTATTGGGAGAAAATAAAGAATTTTTGTTTCCTAGGTTTTTCTACTACTGACGTTTATAATATATATATTTTCCGGCTAATGGCCGCCTTCATTGTAGATAAGGCCTCAGGCTATTTGATGGGCGTGCATCGAAACACACAGCTGACACTGCGTTCATTAATCGCACATGAAGTCGAGCACAACGTGGTGATGAACGCACACAGCCGTCTATCGCTTGGAAGTGCTTGAGTAGCGGCTTGTGAGCGCACATCCTATTTCTATATGACGTGTTTCGCGCGCGTTCTTTTTTTCTCGAAAAAAAAAACAGGCACCTCCCCCTCCCCTTTTAAGTTCCGGAATTTTAGAGCATGGGAATATTGGCCAGATGCGCAGCAGCAACGCAGCGGCAGTCATGTCGATGAGAATTCCCTTCCTGCTTTCCTGTTTAGCATTCTTTGTGCATTTTGAATTTGGCACATCGGTAACAAGATATATACGAGATGTGTTTAACATACAAAAAACGTAGACCCCAGAATAGAAGCAATGCTTGTCTTTTCATTCAACACAAGTTCCGAAGTTCTCTTTCTAACGGATACTCCTCCTTCATTTCCCTTCTCTCTGTACGCCAGGACGCCTGCGTAAATTGAGGGGGAACATTCCAGCAGTAACTTTTTTTTAAAAAGTGTTTGTGAAGGTCAGCGCTCTTATTAGATTGCGAAAAGATGAACGGAGGAAAAACTTTTCCAAGAAAGAGAAGTCGTGATAGGTAATTATGTAAAAAAAGTTTCCATGGTGCGCTCACATATTTCAAAGGATTAATAGTCGCTATAAAATTCACGTTTTGATCAGTTTGGCTGACGCCTCTTCACATCAGGTGAGAGGCATCCGGCATTCAAAGCTGTGGGAATAGACTACTCATTTCAAATTAGTTCGGCTTAATTTTGGTCCATCACCACGAAAGAACCTGTAACAAAGACTTCTTTTCAACTAAAAACCAATTAGAGGACACTCTGGGTCTGTACACGTGCTGTCACCACAGCCACATTCCACGTGTCGGGACACCTTCCGCACGCAAGCGGAGTGAACGCATGTACAAGCCCCTAATTAAGTCCCCCGATTTCTCCTCTTTACCTATGTACCGACCACCGCTTCCCTTCTCAACCTTCTGACACACGCAACTGGCGTCTGCCATCATGTTCTTTATAGCATGGCAATTTTAGCGCTACAAATTACGTACACATGTAAGAGACAGAGAACAGACAGACATACTATCAACTGATGTACTGCGTAGGTTTCTACCTTTGCAGTATGAGCACAATGGAGTGCAGACGCAGTCAGCACATATCACGGCGACCCCTCTTACTAGGCTACGGGTGTGTACGTGGTATAAAAAAACTAATTTAATTTTTGGCTGCCGCCTACTTAGATTTTCGCCTTTTGGTAGTTGCTCAGAGCAGCTGCCAAATAAGTCTAACGCGACTGCATCAGTGTGGTTGATTCGCAGAACGATGGTGTCGGTGTAGTTGGTTGTGAGCGAAGCATCATCTCGACCATGATCGAAGAACTTAGAAGCACAAAAGAGATAAAATATATATTGAAAGACTTCCGTTGAAGTGACAATAAAACGCAGGCTTTCTGGCAAGCTGGTGCCCTACCACAGAGCCATGCTATTTCTCCAAACTGCTTTCGAAAAAAAAAGGAAACAGTATACAAATGTGTGGCTCTCTAGTGTGGACTACAAGAATTCTACCAGGTGAAAACAATGACGTACCAAGCACAAGATGGTTGCACCTGTTATAGTTAACTTTTTCCCAAACCACCAGTTTGATGGCCATGAGGGTAATGTAGAAAAGTAAGCAAGAAAATCAAGTCAGCATAAATAGCTTCCACCGAAATGCACAGCTCGTGGCCTCACAGGAGCGACATCTGTCTGCCAGTTTTCACTATCGTTATTTAGTAGAAGAAGCCTCCATGATGCCTCTACTGTGGTCTCGCAGAAGCATTGACTCGCGATGGGTGTCAAAAGAACGAAATTGTACAACGAGTGGGCGCTTTCAAGGGCCGTTTATTGCAAAGTTCTTAGACCTATTTGATCATCATCAGCAAAGTGATCAGCTGCTTAGTTTCACGTGTTACCTTGAAGATGCGTTGTGGGCCTTTCACTATTTCACCAAATGAAGAATTCTGGCGTGCCCTTAACAGTAGACCTTCTAGGATAGTTTGAAACGCCAATGTTCATTCGTTTTCTCACAGCTTGGTTGAGGCATGCACCGAGAATGCAAACTAAGCTAGCAGTTGACAAGGCGATGTGCCCGATCACACAACCGCGTTCTACCCTGGCAAGCGAAGCTCAAGCGTCCTCAAAGTTTTACAGCGAAAGCTGTTATGCGCTCACAACTCGGCTCACGCGCACTTGTCCGCCGACGCTGCTGTCGGTATCCGTAACCACATCGCACAAAAGTAAAAAAAAAGACCTAGTACTCATGACACAGCGGAGCTTGGGCCTGGGTGCGCTGGGTGCCAGCCCTGTAATCTACCCCTGAGGCGCGCTGGTGCTTGGGACTTGGCGACAAACTTGCGTTAGGCAGGCTTGATGTTGGGAAAAGAATCGCTTTAATACCACTTATAAGTTGTTTCAAAACAAAGAAAGAACAACCAGTCATCGCACACTGCGAATAGCGTAACGAGTGGGTCATCCAATGCTCCAACCCATTACAAAAGCTTGTTTTTGTACAGCTATTAACTGCGGCGCATACCGACTTCAGACCTAATTAGACATTGTTGTCAGCCATGACATGAACAATTGGCACAAAATTCCTTGAAAGTGTTTAGCGGATACCACACTTCTCAGAAAAATGACAAAAAATAGCATAGTGAATGCCAGTCTACTACCCTAAATTTTTTACTATTAATGTCTTAGTGAGTATCAAGGAAGTGTGCTTACAGCATTTACCCAGTGAGGGCTTGGAAAAAATTCTGAAAGGCCGCTATATATTCTAGATTTCGCGGTGATTGTGCCGCACCTTTGGCGCACGTGTGGCATTTTTTTCTTTTTTGCTTTTTCTTTCTGGTAGCACACCACACAGCGTCTTCGTTCATTTCCCTTCGAACTAATGAAACTCTCGATTATTGAATGAAATTTCACGATGTCAGCGTGGTGTGTTTTCGGCATTTTGATTTTTTGGCATTTCCTTTATTAGTTGGAATTTCAGGTGTTCTGACAATCGGCTTTTTCATGTTTCGGCTTTTTAATTTTTGACGTTTTCTTATGCATTCGAAACACCGAAATCCAGAATAGTGAATTATCTGGATGCTGAAATATAAAACACCACAAAAAGCCGAATTAAAAAAAACCAAAGTTCAAAATGCTGTAAAATTAAAATGGCGAGACATTAAAATGTCAAAACGACAAAATGTCTGCATAGCCTAGACATAGTGAAACATTAAGGTATTTTGCCCAAAAGGAGGTTCCGCCGGCGTTGTGAGTTGTTGATACGCTTTCGCACGTTTTCGGCAGCCATGTTCTCTTCGCATGCGGTTCAAGCCTTCAAAAAAGAAACAAACAAAACAATATATACATCACTGCATATGTCATTGAATAGAAAAAGCGATTCACTGTATAGATGGCTTGCACTGACGTCGCTGAAACTGAAATGTTTGGCACCACATAATACACACAAGGTTTGTGACGTCTAGTTTTAATGCTATTATGCCGCTTGCAAATTTTTGTTATTTACGTAACCGATGAATGGGAGTGTTTTGGCGTGATGCCACTTCTTCATCAAGAAAACTCAGACAGTGTGGGAATAAACACGAAGGACAGCTCTTGTCGGTCTTTTTGAACATTCGTGTTTACTGCAGTGCTGTCGAATGTTTCTTGTTATTGGCAAACAAAAGCCGCAAAAATTCTGGTCGCATCGTTATCGTATTGACGCAGGTTGAACGCGCTGTGATTATGCTGCCTTCACGTCATCAATGGTGACATGTTGGTGAACTAGTGCGTTATAAAGTTGTGACCATGACGTCCCGTGTGAGCTATCTATAGTGCCTTTCATACAAACAAGTTGTGTTAAAACTTGAAAAGTCAATATGGTGCGGGTTGCTCAGAGAAGCTGCGATACGAATTTAGCGTAAGCCTTGGCTTAGTAATACAACTTTTTGATAGGCTAGTTGGTACATGCCTACTGTAATGCAAACACATGCGTACCGTCAAGGAAGAAAACGTTAAGGGCAGAAAAGAAAGGGCGTCACTCGCAACTAACTTTATTCTGAGAACATGAGCGACATTTCAACTATAGGAACTATGCGCGCACTCATCGCCTCACGTGCTCGTCAGAAAACACGCGACAAGATTGACAGAAAAAAGGAGTAATAATGATAAAATGCCAATAAATAAAAAAAAATATTCGAAGAAGGTGAATTCACCACCATGCAGAGCAACAGATATTACTCACACGCATATCTCCCCGTCTTTTTTACTGTAGTGTGCTTTCGTGCACTCAGGCAGCGTTACTATTTCCAAGAACGGACACGCTGGAAAACCCAGGCTCACACTTGCAGGAACCACAGTGCACAGGTAAATGTGTTGCAAGTTTATTTTTCAAAGAAACTTCTTGCTCCCTAATTCCGTTGTACACGCAACGGCCTGTTTGGCCTCTATAAACCCTACTGCAACTGAGCGGGATTTCGTACCCCACGCCAACCAAGCCAACCGCCAACCACGCCAACCACATACAATTGTGCGTGCCTCTTTCAAAAAAAAAAGGGGGGGGGGGTGGGGTCCAGTAAATACCTGGCCCCTGCTGTGTGAGCGGTGGTCATTGTCTCTAATCACTACCTTGACGTTATCTTCGAGTCCAGTAAAAGTGAAAGTGCCAAACTACTATAGTTCACTCGTATTGGGTACTGCAACCTAAAACTTCCGACAGTAACTACAGTGAAATCTTTGGTGTTCACAATGTACACAAAATAGCGAGCACCCACTTACGTAAGCTTCCTCCACGAGCATGTTTTCTACCCAAACCTCAAGCTCTTAAATTTCATTTATAGCTCCACGCAAACTCAACGCTCGACATTCCACCGAAGGAGTCGGAGCCCTACAAAGGCTTTTCAAAGCCGACTGCAGAAATGTCACACCTTATTTCTAGTTTTTCTAGTAGTGAGCAAGCATTTATGTGTAAACATTGCACTTGTCAACAAGAACCTATTTAGTATAAGGAGTCCATCCTGCTTTCGTCGCCGTTTGCATTATTGTTTATGCAAAAAAAATAAATTCTTTGCAACAACATAAATTGAAGATGGTGTGATGAAGGCTGTCCGTATACTTTTTTAAGTTTGGAGTTGCTCCTGACTTCTCGAAATTTGTCGAGTGTAGACAGAAGCACCTTTCTTTTTAAGCTGACCGCATTAAAGACTTATAAGATTGCGTTGAAATAGTTTTGTGTATGTTTTCCCAGTTTTAGAGATGCATCTCACACGTATCAAATAACTTACTATGCACAATTGCCAGAATTTTCACGTTGTCAAAGCGGCTCCGGATCCAGTGCCATACGCGCGTAAGGTGCTGCAACTATGCCAAACACCGCGGACAAATTTTCGAAAAATAAAATAAAAAATAAAACGTTAGATTCTAGGTATCAACACCATAAGCTACTTTCATTACACATTTTCCGCACGAAAACCTTTTTATATCCGCGACCAGAACTATCGCGTTTCAGGCAAGCAATTTGACGCTCCGCATGTGAACAGGGCACGCCTTGCGAGAACGTAACTTGCGCGTGACGTCACAGACAGGTTCTCTGAGCTGGCCGGGTACGAGAAGATGGCAGCCACCATGACTTTTTATCGCATTCGAGAGCGCCAATGCAAGGGACGACAGTGAGGCGTTGACTTCTCGCATTATTTTGTGCTTTCCCCGCTTGCGTGTGCTAGCCAGCTGCGCCAAGGGGGTAACTAGAAAGTGCACCAGCACTAATATGATCTCACCGCTTCTTGCTGGGCGCGGTTGAGCAAGAGTTCTCGCAGCATATCATATCTGGTACCTGAAGATAGTGACAATGGTGACGTAAATGCAAATTATGTTAATAAAAAAACTGACTCTTGACCTGCAGTTAGAGAGTCTAGGGCGAGAAGAACAGGGACCCCAGAGTGACAAATGTTGAAGTGCCGGTAACGAATCTCAGTGGGTCACGCTCGTTTTCCACTTTAACAGCCATTTATGCAAGGAGCATGGCAGGCTTCACAAACGCCAAATTGATGTGGTGCGTTTGGCGTACAGGAGCATCGTTTTAGAATTGAAATAAAGTATTTTCTTGAAAATATTAACCGCTGATGTTTAATATAATATGCATGATAACGATGTAACACCCAAATATTACCGTAACAAGAAGGAAATTGTGTTCATGAAATGCATGCCCAACAAAGAGCACATAATATTGTTTAAAACTTGTAAAGCGCAGGAAGATATATTGAGAAATGTCCAACTATGCAATATTTTATGATAGTTGATGCAATATAATTTATACAAAATTGATAAGACTTTTCAACTTTGTTTTCAAAACAAATTTTACTTCTTTGTCTCACCGGTGGCAGTCACGTTTTCGGTTATTGAACTCCTCAGCACAGGCTGAAGCTTGAACACCTCGAAATGAACGCTCGCAAGCTTTCGCGGTAACTCTACAGGTTGAAATGAAAAAAAAAGATATTTACACACATATTTTTCGTCACCTTGACAATAAAGCCTTTCTTCACTTGTACAAAATTTGTACATATGTTTTACTAGTACAAACACTCCACCTCAAAAAGAAAAGTAATTATTGGAAGCACTAATGCAGAACTCCCTGATCACCTGCACGGCGCTTGGTAGACAATATCGGAGTGATCTCCAGTGAACGCGCTGTTATGAACTGGAAAAGACCGATTACAGTAAAATTTTTAGAGTTCCATGATGCTTTTTTTCAGACAGCTGCATAGATCTCGCATCGGGCATAAGGTTACTTTGAGAAAAGTGGCTTCGAGGGAGAAGCCATCACTCGAAGTTGTAACTGCATAGGCAACCAAACTATAGCATTGCTATGTTTCGGTACATCTCTGCAAATAACTCTAAATAAATAAGCATCTTGGGTATATTCCTGGTTTAGTTTAGAAGGTTTATGCGACACATAAATTTGAGATTTTAGAAATTCTTATTACATATCCTGCAGCATAGACCCATATTAAAACTTATGATTGTGGGGTAACGGAAGAGCGAAACAGAGAGAATATCACTTCCCACAAAATAATAGAATTTTTAGAGAGAATAAAAATCCTCGTTTTCTCGGAAAGGGTGGGAACCGACTTGCTCTTTCACATTTATCTCTCTCTCTCTTTTCCTATATATATATATATATATATATATATATATATATATATATAATATATATATATATATATATATATATATATATTGAAACGGGGTTTATTGGCGTAAGTAGTACTTACACAGCAGGTATATTGATGCGGAAAGCGGGCAGCAGCAACCGACGCAATAAACACAACGCTCGGGGGCACAGCTCGCGCTCGGCTCCTCTTGCTAAAAGCGTGACCCACTACGGCACATAATCTTCCTCTCTACAATACCCCGGTGACGAAGACGAGCCATCCTGGCAAGTCAAGGTGACGAGATTAAGAGTGGGTCGTGATAGGGCTTGAGACGACTCATGTGGACAGTCTCACGACCAAGGCATCACCTGTCTGTAGATGGCGTGACCGGCTCGATCACGTATGTGACAGGAGATCGACGTTCGACGACTCGATAAGGACCTTGAAACTTGGGGGCAAACTTAGAGGACAGACCTGGGGAGTCGAACGGCAGTCGGAGCCAGAAGAGCGAGCCAACGGCAAAAGTCTCGACTTGCTGGTTGCGGTCGTGGTAGTCTTTTCCGAATGCTTGCTTGTCCGAGGTGAATGACCGGGCCAACTGACGACACTCTTCAGCGTGGTGCCAAATTTCAGAAAGAGGATTGAACTCTGAGATGTCGGGACGATACGGCAAAATGGTGTCAAGGGTGGAGCATGGCTCACGCCTATATAGAAGAAAGAATGGTGAGAAGCCTGTGGTTTACTGCGTCGCGGTGTTGTACGCATAGGTCACAAATGGGAGAATGACATCCCAGTTTGATTGGTCGGAATTGACATAAATGGCGAGCATGTCTCCTAGCGTTCGGTTGAAGCGCTCAGTTAGACCATTGGTCTGCGGGTGGTAGGCTGTAGAGGTGCGGTGCGCCGTGCGGCATGCCTGAAGGAGTTTTTGTACAACTTCGGATAAAAAGACACACCCTCGTTCACTTAGTAGTTCACGTGGTGCCCCGTGACGCAGTACGAAGCGTCGCTAAACGAAATTCGCTACGTCACGTGCACCAGCCGTAGGTAGTGGAGCTGTTTCAGCATACCTCGTCAGATGGTCGACGGCGACGATGATCCATCGATTTCCAGTGGCAGTGTAAGGAAGGGGACCATATAGATCGATACTAACGTGGTCGAAAGGGTGCACCGGACACAGTAGAGGCTGTAATAATGCGGGTGAATGGGCAGCTGTCTTTCGTCGTTGGCATAATGAACAAGACCGAATATATTTTCGTACAAAAGTGTACATACCATGCCAGTAGTAACGCTGGCGGATCCGCTGATATGTTTTTAACACACCAGCGTGAGCATGTTGTGGATCGGCATGAAAATACGCACAGACATCAGATCGCATGTGGCGTGGTATAACCAAGAGCCATTTACGACCATCCGCGTGGTAGTTTCTGCGGTATAGTTGCGCGTCCCGTATCGCGAAATGTGTAGCTTGGAGGCGAAGAGCACGTGGGTACGCAGACGTTGAAGAGTCGGAAAGAATGTTCAGGAAAGATGTTATCCATGGGTCTTTCCGCTGTTCAGACGACATGCTTGAGACGGAAATGGGAGCGATGGAGAAGTTGGTGTCTGAATGCAGATCTGCGGTGGATCTCACTGGTGATCGTGAGAGGGCGTCCGCATCAGAGTGTTTTCGTCCTGAGCGGTAGACGACACGAATGTGGAATTCTTGTAGGCGAAGAGCCCAACGTCCAAGGCGACCTGAAGGATCTTTTAGCGACGCCAAGCAACAAAGTGCGTGGTGATCGGTCACAACGTTGAAACTCTGTCCGTACAAGTAAGGACGAAACTTGCTTAACGCCCAAACGATTGCGAGGCATTCTTTTTCAGTTACGGAGTAGTTCATCTCCGCTTTCGTGAGTGCGTGGCTTGGGTATGCGACGACATACTCTGGAATACCGGGCTTTCGTTGCGCGAGTACTGCTCCCAGACCAACGCCACTGGCATCTGTGTGCACTTTAGTGGGGGCACTTGGGTTGTATTGACGTAGAATCGGTGGGGACGTAAGCAGGCGGCGCAGTGTAAGGAAAGCTTCGTCACATGCCGGGGTCCAGTTAGAAAGATTAGCTGGACTGTTCAGTAGTTGTGTAAGTGGGGCTATTATTGTTGCAAAGTTGTGGACGAAACGACGAAAATACGAGCAAAAGCCGATGAAACTCCTAAGTTCTTTGAGTGAAGTGGGCTTCGGAAAGTCGGCTACGGCTCGAAGTTTGTCTGGGTCGGGGCAAGTTCCATCCTTTGACACAACGTGACCAAGTATAGTAAGTTGGCGAGCCCCAAAGCGGCACTTCTTTAGGTTAAGCTGGAGGTTTGCCTTGGTAAGACACTGAAGAATGGTGCGCAGACGGTCGATGCGGGTAGGGAAATCAGGAAAAAATACGATAACATCATCGAGGTAGCATAAGCATATCTGCCATTTAAGGCCGCGTAAAATGCTGTCCATCATTCGTTCAAACGTTGCAGGTGCATTGCATAGACCGAATGGCATAACCATGAATTCGTATAGGCCATCCGGCGTAACGAACGCTGTTTTGGGACAATCACACTCTGCCATTGGAACCTGCCAGTAACCTGAACGTAAGTCCAGCGAAGAAAAGAATTCAGCACCTTGTAGGCAATCGATAGCGTCGTCAATGCGGGGAAGAGGGTGTACATCTTTCCGTGTAAGTTTGTTCAGTCTTCGGTAGTCGACACAAAATCTAATCGAACCGTCTTTTTTCTTCACTAGCACAACAGGTGAAGACCAGGGGCTAGAAGACGGTTTGATGACACCGCACTGAAGCATATCATCCACCTGCTCTGCAATTACACTTCGTTCCTTGGGTGATACTCGGTAGGGGCGTTGCCGCAAAGGAGGGTGCGTTCCAGAGTAGATTGTGTGAGCGACGGTGTTAGTTTGACTCAGTGCCTTTTGAGGAAGGTCAAATGAATCTCGGAGTTCATGCAGAAGGGTTATTAGCTGGTTCCGTTGATCCGGAGGAAGCTTGCTGTCGATGGAACGATGGAAGATATCCGAGGAGTAGTCATCCCGCGTAAAAAGAGGAGTAACGGCGTTCAGTTGAAGTTGCTGGCCAGGGTCGTGGGACTCAACAGGCACAATAACGTTGTCATCAACAGGATGAACATAGCCCAGTGTTTCGTGAGCTCTTAAGGTGAGAGGGCATGAGCTAGGATTGCAAACGACAATTCCGGAAGTATTTTGGTGAGGTGGCAGAACGGCGTATGGCAGAGACGTACCGTGGCGGCGACTGAAAACGTCAGATGGGGAGAACACAACGATAGAGCCGGACAATTCAGTGCGATTGACGGGAAGAACGATGGCACTAAGAGGAGGAAAATCAACGTCGGAAGCAACAAGAAGCTTGCCAAGGAGAGTGCGCTCATTGTCGGTAGATGGCGCATCTGAAAACAGAAAATTCCAACTGCGCGCGAGCGCAGTCAATTACGGCGTGGTGGTGTGACAAAAAATCACATCCAAGTATCACGTCATGGGTACAAGTGGTCAACACGAGAAAAACGATGTGGTACAGGACGTCCTGAATGTTTACTCTCGCCGTACATGCTCCGACTGGTCGAATTGGTTGCGCACTCGCGGTATTCAGCAAAACGTCGGAAGGTGGTGTCATTACTTTTCGTATCGAACGGCAGAGTTTCCGACTCATCACAGATACGGTGGCACCCATATCAACAAGCGCAAGAGTTCGTAGACCTTCAACAAACACTTCAAAAACGTTTGTGGGGGACGGGCGAGGACTTGTACAATGCGAAGATTTCACAGCTCGTGCCTCCGGAGCGGCGGCAGTCAGTTTTCCGTCTCTACAGGGTTCGGTCGGCGACGCAGAGAGGACGGAGAATGGTAGCGGCGTGGTGTGGATGAGCGACGGGGACCGAATGGTCGGTAGTCGGCAGCAGGTGATCTAGTTCGGTTGGTGACGGGTCGCGTTCCACTGATTGTCGGTCGCATTGACGTGGCAGTTCTCGTTGCGCGTTGTACGGGGCCGGTAAAGAGTAGTCAAAGTACCTCGGAGCTGCAGCCGGGCCCTGTCGCGAAGCGCTGGTGACAGAAGCGCGCCACGTGACCAAGATATCCGCAGGCGCAACAGATCGGGCGATTGTCAACTGTGCGCCAAGGGTTTCCGTTATAGCGCTGTTGTGTTGCTGGAAATGGCGTCGTTGATACTCGTACAGGCTGGGGAGTCGGCCCAAGCGGAGGTCGTGGCGCAGTAGCAGCAACAGCAGCGTAAGTCAATGGCGCGGTGACGGGTGCTGCCTGAGAGACGGACGGCAGTGCCTCAGAGACCTGCGCCTGTATTACCTGCTTGATGGCGGGCGCGAGACGCTCAGAAGAGGGTTCCGTTGCCGGTAGATACGACAGGCACGAAATTTGTCAGGCCACCTCCTCGCGCACATATCGTTTGACTTCCGACATGATTGTGCTGTGGTCTCCACCCAGGCTCAATGCCGCGATAGTTTCATCAGTAGCCGCTGGCCGCCGTGTCATGACCCGTTGTTTGCGCAACTCCTCGAAGCTCTGGCAAAGAGTGGCGAGTTCGGACACGGTACGTGGGCCCTTGGCAAGCAGCATCTGGAAGGCGTCGTCGTCTATCCCCTTCAAAATGTGTTTGATCTTGTCTGCCTCGATCATTGAATGGTCAAGGCGCTTGCACAAGTCGAGCACATCCTCGATGTAGGTTGTGAAGCCTTCTCCCTGAAGCTGTGCGCGTCCCCGTAGGCGCTGTTCGGCGCGAAGCTTGCGTACCTCGGGGCGACCGAACACATCGGTAATGCGTAGCTTAAAGACACCCCAAGTGGCGAATTCCGAGTGGTGGTTGTTAAACCAGAGATTCGCTACCTCTTTCAGGTAGAAGGGTACATATTGCAGCTTCGAAGGGTCGTCCCACTTGTTGCTTGCGCCTACCTTTTCAAATGTCAACAGCCAATCTTCTACGTCTTGCTCATCAGTACCGTCGAAAAAAGGTAGATCACGCACGCGTAGCGCAGTGGGCACGATGACCATCGAAGGCTGGGTCGTACCTTGCTGGGTGTTTTCTTCAGCCATGTCTGGGATGGCAGGTAGTTTCCTGTTGCGGAGTTCCAGGTTGAGTTACCCCGCACGTCCACCCCTCTGAAACGCGGTTTATTGGCGTAAGTAGTACTTGCACAGCAGGTCTATTGATGCGGAAAGCGGGCGGTAGCAACCGACGCAGGAAACACAACGCTCGGGGGCACAGCTTGCTCTCGGCTCCTCTTGCTAAAAGCGTGACCCACTGCGGCACATAATGTTCTTACTCTCTACAATATATATATATATATATATATATATATATATATATATATATATATATATATATATATATATATATATATATAGCTTCGCTAGTTTGTAAAGACGTTTTATTCGTGGGCTCTACCATTTTGCTAGCGGGCGGCCCTTTTCTGGTCTGGCAACACTTCTGGCATGCAGGAAGCTCGCAGTATGGTCTAGCCACCATACTCGCGGTTTGTATAGAAGGTAAGCGTGCGGCTGCGGCTTTATCAATACCTTTTTAATTTTGACGGGGTGAATTTCGACTGAAGTTATGTAGGTTCTTTAGAAAAGGAGTCCATGAGACGCTCTGACAAGGTTCAAGTCGTTGAGGGCCAAATGTTTTATTACACAGTGCAGCAATCGAGTCTGCCTCTTTTGATGCAGTGTATTCACAGCACCGACTTTCTGTTCAAAGAATGCGCAGTATTTTCAGGTCTTTCTTTTCCAAAATGAGCGACAGCACATCGAGAGCACAGTGAATATCTTTCTTGAACTGTAGTCACCCGCTTTATCAACAGCATTTGTTTTCGCCACGCCGTCGCATTGGCTACCGCTCTTGCATGAAGGTGTTCGCTGAAGTGTAGTGGTTCGTCTTTATTTCGTGGCACCGAAAGCTTTTGTTAACTGTGCACTAACTGTTGTTCAAATTGTTTCTCAACTATGAAGGAGTCGCCGTATCTTACTCTCTCGTTCGTTTTTGCAAGTGTCCACTTGAATACAACTCTTACATCAAACGATGCTGACGTGCCTGCGCGGCCACTTTTTATCTTATATTTTTTTCAATCGCTGTGTTTGAGTGATTCTCGGTGCCGCGGTACTTTGACCGACAATCAAAAGAAATGTTACGTGACGCTGTTATTCGGGAAAATAGTGTCATCGTTGGAATAGCTGTATAGGCTGCGTACTTTCCGTTCATAGCCGAGGTTGAGCATCGGTGTCGAAGTCGTTGCAGTTCGTTCGCCTGAGAAGAAGCGCTCTGAACACACTGGAGTGCCCGGGGAAGGTACAGAGATTTTCCCGTTTTTTGCAAGCCATAGAAGACGCTGTTCTCCGTCAACAGGAAAACGATACAACTTGTAAAAATTCCACAGCCACAAAAACTCCGCATCTGGTGATGCACAAAACGTATTTCTTCCGACAGCAGTTTCCTTTTTGTGCAGTTGTTACAGCACCCAAAACAGCGCAGTGGTTCTCTGATGACCAATTTTTGGCCGTCCTTGTAACGAAGAGAAAAAAATATGCAGGTTGGCTTAATTCATGGCCAATTGCTCGATAACGCTACACATACAGCTTCAACACACACACTCCAAGCCGTCGCCCGCATGCCAGAAAGGAGAAATGCGTTGGTTGCCAGACCGGACCTCCTCGCCTGACGCAAAGTCCTGTAGACGAGAGAAAGAGAGTGCAACTCTCAAATTACAGAATTTAATAGAACGTCAGTCAGATATGTGCAAGTACCGTGATTTTACATGACGATCTCAAGTGGGAGAGTGTGCCGCAACTGAAGTACACTGTGATGAGCAATCAACAAGTTAAAGTTATTCAGCCTTTAATGCAGTTGCATTTGATTTGCTTTCACTCCGTGTGCGTAACATCCGGAATAATTTTTGAGAGAGCTGCAAGAGGAAGCGAGATAACAGTGAAAAAGTTCCACTTGTGTACGACAAGATAGAGGATAAATGGCTAATATTATATCCGGGATGAACATAAAGAAGCCAAGATAGTCATAAGAAAGAAATCTCTTGTTCAGAAGGAATAAAACTCAGTGTGAATGAAACGCCCCTCAGCCTAGTGTACCTAAACTCCAGAAGTGTTCTGAACAAAAGTACCACACTTGAAACATTCATACTGGAACATCATCTCGATATTGTGAGAATAACTGAAACATGGTTGTCACGGAACGCCGGCCTTCGTTACGTGAAGCGCCTCCAGAAAGACGGAACCACAAGACTAGCAACAGAACGGTTTATTGGAGACAAACTAACACTGAACTGATCATGATGATTATAGTAATGGATGCAATTTTTGGCGCTAACTGAGGAGGCAGCAGCCCACGATCACTCCTTCTTCGTCGTCGTCCGCTATCTTCGACATCCTCCGGGGCCGGAAGGGCGGTCACCCCAAGTTCCAGACAATTTTCCGACAATACCAAGTCCCGTAGTGTCGAAAGATATTCTAAACTGGAAGCGGTGGGTTCGCTAGCACAATGAGTCTCGTGCGGAGCGGAATGCACAGCAGGCATAGGCGATTGCGTGTTGCGCCCGTTACTCCTCCGTGCATGACTCGGAGGAGGAAGGAGGAAAGTTCCAGCAGAAGGACAGGGAAGTTAGTCAGTTCTTAGACCGGCTGACTCGACGGTAGGCATCGCGAAGCACCATATCGGTGAAAGGGTGTATACTTGAAAATACAGGTATCTGCAGGTCCCAGCACTTTTTGAGGTTTCGCAGCATTCCACCGACGCATGAAAGCCCGTTCTTCTCCATAAACGACTGCAGTTGCGCTACCCATGAGTCATTGTGCAAACCATTTCCTTTTGGTAGCCAACTTGTTTCATCGTACAACAATTGTTTTCAATTGGTGGATCCAATATCTCTCAGTTGAGAATGTTTCTTCAGCAGCAACGTCTCCATCTGTCTAAACCATTAACTTAATGTTGGATACATCTAACAGCTCTATGTCCTGCAGTATTCATGTGGCACGGCTACGTGGTACAGTGTTTTATTTTTTCCAATGTCACTCTGAAAAACGGACAAGGCGTCAGCGTGCCTGCCATCTGCTTCTTTGGTGCAACTTCGATGAAACCCAACGTTGAAAAAGACTCCGGTACATATTGATCCAATCCTTCAGCTGCTTCAGCTTGGACTCGCAGAACGCAGGTCATCATTCCGGACGTCCCGCTTATAATGCTCGTGTTCGCGACAGGGCCTTAGAGTATGCATACGAGAGTGGTCTTGACCACGACCGATCCTTGCACTTCCCTGCTGCGTATGATGTTGCCACTCACGATCTTCCATAATTGATTTAATCTTAGGAGCAGGGTGATGCCCTTTTCGCAGCACTGTTGAGGCATAGTTTTACCGTTGAGCTAGCAGCCGGTAACACTGCTTGCATAAGTTGGCTGCTGAAAGAGAATTCCTCAGCCGTGACTGGGATGTCGTGGCCAAAAGTAGCATGGCTGTGGCTTCGATAACATGCTAGTTGTTGTTGAAGTGGCTCCTGAGGCGAACCTCCACGACATTGCATGTTCTATCCAAAGAATGCGTCTATGCCACAAACGTGTTCACAGATAGGCAAGTCTGTCTAATTATCTCCAGTTCCATGCGCCTCGCGAGGTCTTGTTTAATAAAGGTGCGTTGACTGCCTCTGTCGATGATTCCTCTGATGTAAGATGCCATGTTGGAACCGACGATACAAGAACGAAAGGTCTGCAAACTGACGGCTTCGTCCAGTTGGCAACTCGTCACGGCAGTCATCTGCGCACCCTCTGCTTGCTGATGCTTGGTAAAATCAGTGACGTCGTTGGATTACTTTGTGCTTCGTTTTGCGTGATCATCTTGGTTGCACATCGTTGAATCATTCCTGCCTTTGCATGATGCGCACACCAACCTCCCCCGGAACTCGTTCGCGTGGTGGTCCATCGGAGTGCACCAATAGCACCACATAAATTTTGCCAAGTGGTTCTTTTTCTCTAGTATGGTCAAGGTAGCGTTGCGTGCTTCGGTTTCGTGTTCTGCAGACTTGCAAAAGCAGCATTCGTACTTCAATTTTTTTCGATGTGTGTAAAACTCATGCCGATGGCACATCTTTTCGTGGTTCCCGATGCGTCTTATAGAGGACGTCGATGAAGCACACTGTTCTCTTGCTTCGAGCTCTATCTGTGTATTGTAGCAGCCGTTCAAGCTTATTACAGTACGTCGTAGCTGCCTCCCATAATTCAGGTGTTTGCAAACCTTGCGCTACGTCTTGGGCCCGTCTATGGCGGTAGAGCGTGATCTCGGTTCCTTGTGACAACAATTGCAGCAGAATGTCGTACAGCATTGTCTAGCATGGCTGAGTCACTCTGACGTAACCAGAGGGCCGGCAGTCACTCTGACGTAACTGCCGACCCGCTTACACGTCGCTGAGAAACTACTGGCTGGGACATCTAGGATGTTGAGACAGTGAAAATTCATCTAAACTGCGTTGTAAAGCTTCCACAGCCCTTTCGTATCTGATGAAGACATCACCGGTGGCAGTTCACGAAGAGCTCTTAAGTGATGCTATATAATCCTACTCTTGTCCCCGAACCTCTGCTTCAACAACTGGATGACACTCTCATAGCACGCTTCCGTAGTTGGTAGCCTGGAAATTGCAGCTTCAGCTTCAGCTACTAAATATTTGCGCAGGTAATAAAATTTATCTGTTGTGCTAGAGTCGGGTTCATGTGCACAGCTCCGTTGAAGCTCTTCAAAAACGCTGTTCCTTGTCACACATCCCCCTGAAATGGCTTGATCGTCAGCGTTGGGAGACGCGGACCAAAGTTTAGGGACGCAGCTGTGAATGGAGCAGGCAACGTCTTGACTGTCGTCGATGTCGAGGCCTGCCGTACGTTGCTGAGGCCGAGCTCTTCAAGATGGCACGATAAGTCCGTCAGGGTCTCAGGTGCCTCGTCGTAGTAATTCCCCGCACACTCGCATTCTTTTTCTAGTTCATCCCCTGGATTTACGTCTTGGATTTCAATATTGATCTTCCGAAGCTCGTCACGGTATTGGACGAGCTTTTCTATCACTTTGCTTAACGCCGTTCGTTCGTTGTTGTCGCTTTCTAAAAGCGTTGTCACCTCATTCATTACATTCATTAGTGGGTTCATCCAGCAGAGCGTTTGGCTTTTAGGTGGTCTTTGTCTATATTATTACGGCTTACTTGGTCGTAAGATAGCTGGTTCCGCTCGTTGCTTCCCTGGGTGTGGTTCCGATGAGGACCAGGTTGCTCCGGTTGCTGTTTTTACTCGAAACACCTAGTAGTCACTGTTAGTTGTCCACGTAGTTGTAGGCCACTCGCTCTCCCTAGAGTTTCGGCATCATATATCGTGGAACGCTGGCCTTGTGTTGGCTTGTCGCCTAAAAGATATTGGCTCATACCCACAAGGGGAATTGGCCACTGTGGTAAAAAAACGCTGCCCTGGAGAGTGTGCGTCATGCTTTGACGTAGAAAATCGGTGTGCGGGGCCCGGTCTAGAAGATAACCGCCAGGGGCATCCCAGTACGGTGGTCAACGCCTGGGCTTGACTGTACACCACCGAAAACAGCGTACCGCCGACTGCCGTGAACAGACCTGGGACAGCGTCCCGCTCCGAGACCAGAACAGCAGCTGGCCGTGACAAACGTTGCTTCAGACCAACGTGGGGGTCAGGTGGGGCGACACCCAGTCCAGGATGCACCCGAGGACTTCAACGCCGAGACGAGGCCCGGACACAGAGGGTCAGAACGAGCAGCCGGGGCGTGGCCCAAACTTGTCCTTGCTCTCTGCTCTCTGGGGTTAGCCGAGCTGTCCCCGTGACTCGGGAGCTTTTCACGTGGTACGCGCACGAGCACGCGCATAGGCGCGCTCATAGTTTTACCGCTATCACCATTATGATGATTCCCGCGCACCTTGAAATACTAAATCGGCCCCGCACACCGATTTTCTACGTCAAAGCATGACGCACACTCTCCAGGGCAGCGTTTTTTTTACCACAGCCACACTATACCTTATAATAAAAATTTTTTATACAACGCTTGCTTAAAAAGAGAGAAATCAGATAACAACAATAATGCTGTTGTTGTTGCTGCTGCTTCTGTTGTTGTTGTTGTTGTTGTTTTCCTCTGCACGTGGCTCGTACTCAAAGGAGGGGACTGGCCGATTGTAAGACAAATTTGCCCGATACTTTATGCATTGCTCCATTCCCTAAAAACTTCAGTTAATTATATAATATTTGAAGTGCCAATTGCGAATTACGTGAAGCGCCGCCAGAGAGACTCTTTGTCGTCGTTCTGTTCTCGAGCTCTAACTGTTGTAATGTCAGACCAACTAGCCCAAACTGCCACACTTCTAAGAAGGACGAAGTTGCAAGACTAGCAACAGAACGCCTTTAATGGTGACAAACTAACACTGAACTGTTATGATGGTTATAGTGATGCACGCACTTCTTGGCGCTTGCTGAAGAGGAAGGAAAGAAGGAAGGAAGAAAGGAAGGAAGGAAGAAAGGAAGGAAGGAAGGAAGGAAGGAAGGAAGGAAGGAAGGAAGGAAGGAAGGAAGGAAGGAAGGAAGGAAAGAAGAGCCGGGAAACTGTGGCACAAACCTACGTAGAGGGATTGGCCAAGAACCGGATAGTTCTGATGAAATACTGTTAATTTGTTAGCTCACGTTTTTTACACTATTGAAAACAAGGCAAAAAAATCTGAGACAGCAGCCCATGATCACTTCTTCTTCGTCATCTTCTGCTATCTCTGACTGCTATCTATTTGCACCTGGTATTTCAAGTAACAAAAAAAATCTCACATATTCACGAAATAAAACGATCACGAAGGAGTTTGCTTCAGGGGTAGCACCTGGTAAACCGTGAATTCTCTGTACAAATCTATTCAAATGCTCAATTATCATCATATAAATACGTAAGACGAGATTTCTTGTCAGGTAATTGTGTGCACGTGTTATATACACAATGTCTCTTATTTACATGTCAAGGTACTATATACAGACATTTACATACTCATGCAGCATATACATTTCCTTCAAGAGCTCTTTTACGGATCACATAGGCTCGGAGGAATTTTTTCCTTTTAGTATAATGACATTGTCCTAGGTCAAAGTTCGAGAACGGTCCTGATGGCGAGCCCGCACTGCAGCCGTGTTGCAAGCCTTCCGCGCCGCCACCTTGGCTTTCGTGGTGTTCTTAGCAGTAACGAAACACACTGGTTATGTCCGGTGATAGAGAAAGGAAGTGCACCGAGAGCGAGTGCTATATATAGGTGCGGCCACCTAGCGGTTTGTTACCACACTAGAGTACGCGCCGAGAGTGGAGCGTGCGTCGCCTGAGTTCTGACGCTCTGTCTAGAGAGCGCTTTTGATACGAATAGCACAGCTGCGTCTCTCACAGGAGCAATGAACGCTAGCGTACAAACTAGTGCGACGACGAGAAACAACCCACTCTGAAAAATGAGCAAGGTGCTAATATATTCTCTTCGGGTTATGTATACTGTCATACGTAAAGACAGATGCTCACGTGGCAGTTGTGTAGCAATTTTGATCGAAGAAAATATCTACGACACATCTATGCCTGAAGTTGTTGGGGCTGAAGTCGTTTGGTGTAGAAAATTGGCCCGAATGTACATGTTACACTGTAAATGTCGTCAAAAGACGATAGTCTTGCGTCTGGATAGAGTGAACAAAGCGTTTATTTGGTGTTCTGCGCAAGAAAACTGGTGAATGATATTTGAAGGCGCTGAGTTAGAGTGCCTCGAGCGTGTAACGAAGGCGAACAAGTGCATCTAGGCACGTTAAACACGAGCGCCATCTGGGAGTTATCCTCGAAAACGAAGGCATGCGCGACCGCGGAAAAAGACGCGCGCCAGTCACGGAGGTGATGGGGTGTAGAATGGAAAGCGACGGGCAGGTGCGACCACCGTGCCGTCGTAGCAAAGCGTCGGAAACGCCTTCTTGAGCATCGCGTTGCACTGTCAGCGCAGCGTGTGAAACTCTACAGTCCTTAGAGTGTTTTGTGTGTGTCCTCTTCTAGTGTAACAGCAGACACACAAAACACAGACATATTATTATGGTGCCTCAGATATGCGCAATATATGCTTTTTTAATTGACAGTTGCACAACTGTGAACGCTAAACCTTGAGCAATATTGGTGGGTGCTGCGGATGGGGTTGGCCGTTCGGTGCCGTTTGAGGTATCGTTAGAGCAGACAAACAGACAAATGTACAGACAAACAAACAGACAGACAGACGAAAATTTTTTTCGTCGAAGGTCCCCTAGAAAGACTATCATCTTTAATCATGACAGATAAATACTTCTATTGAGGCGCCATGTACCGGCCACCTAATTCTTCGCCTGATGTGCTGCACGTACTGACAAATGACATGGAAGCTCATTTCACGCAGACTACAAGATAATCTTTACGGGGAATTTCAACTTCGCTGGTATAACCTTGAATTGTTTTGATGATACTGCCGATTACAATCATCCAGATGGGCTGCTTGATCCTTGTTTCAATTTTAGTCTTAGAGAGCTTATTTGGGAGCCAAGACGTGTTGCAACAAAAAACAGGAGTGTACTTGGTTTGAGATTTGTGAGAGATAGCATAGCAGAAAAGAGTATTCGGTGGGAAGCTGTCGGTGGCATATCGGACCAGAAAGCGACAAAATATTCCTTGTTGTTGGGTACACCGTGGCTTAGGCAAAAAAGCGAGTGCTTGAATTTTCGGCTCAGCAAATGCCGATGACGTGAGCATTCTTGGTAACCTAGATGAATCTTATTCTCCCCTTACAGCGTTCTGGCAGCACGATAAAGTTTCAGTAGATTTATTATGGACAACCATTGAACGAATCGTTCTGCACTGCTTACCAAGATATGCTCCCATAAAGATCACACCAGTCCGCAAGACCAACCCTTGGATAACAAGAAAAATTATACTACTACAACAGAAGTTAGCCTGATTGAGGAAAATGAGAAATGAACAAACGATACCAGGCTACACAGCTAAAATATATAGGTATGTGGGGTTCAACGTCCTAAAACCAGCCTATGATTATGGGAGACAGACGCCATAGTGGAGGGCTCTATAAATATTGGCCACCTGGGGTTCTTCAACTACAAAGCTAAAATTAGCGAGCATTCTCGTGCACCAGATTCTGCTCTAAAAATGGCAAAAGATGAATATATGAATGCAAATTTAACTATATTTATCAAACAATCTCCTTCTAAGTTTTGGCGATACCTTGATTAGAAGCCACGTCAAATCAGTAACTCATCCCCGGCTGAAGATACTGAAAAGGCTACGAAGTTCAAAGATTACATTATTTCAACATTTGCGTAAGAGAACGGTAAAAAGCTCGGCCTCAGTTATCTTCGATGGAGCACTGTAAACCAGAGGACTTAATCCCAACTTAATCGGGCATTTTTTGCCTATTACTTTAAATGAACCCTAAAAAATGCTGTCACCCCGACAACATACCAAATGCACTTTTGAAACGCTATGCAGAGTGAATGTCAAAGTTCTTAGTGATTATATAAAAGAAATCATTAAAACCTGGTGGAATTCCGGAGAAATGAAAAACAGGCAAGGCTATTCCTATCCACAAATCTGGGGACCTTGCCAAGACATCAAACTACCGACCAATATCGCTTACTTTCGCGGCCGGAAAAATCCTCGAACTTACAATCTGAAAACAAATTGTATGATTAGTACAAAAAACCCAACGTTATTGTCCCGAAACAGCATTGCTTTCGGAATGCACTGTCTCCAACTTCTCAACTGATTAAGACAATCCACGACCTAGCACACAATGAACAAATATGGCTCAATGGATATAAATTTTTAGACCTATGCAAAGCATTTGACCACGTTTCCCATCTCAAGTTGCTTCAGAAGCTTGTCCATTACCTCAGATATGACATCGCCAAGTAGAGAAAAAGCTATCTTATAGAGGACGACGTCAGCATGTTCATTACAAAGACCACTAATCGAATTACAGCAATGTGCTGTGTGGAATTCCACAAGGCGCAGTTCTAGCTCCTATGTTTTTCTTCCTTTTATTAACGATTGACACATCAATTGTAACAAAACAGTTGGAATATTTGCAGAATCCTGCATAATCTATGAGCCAGTAACCTGCCGTGAAAGTCAGGTAATTCTAAACCGAGCCCTTGAACATATAACACAGCGGTGTTGGACGTGGCAGATGGTGACTAACACAAATAAAATGGCTTGTATGACAGTGGCAAATAAAAGAACGCCCATGAACTTCCACTATTATTTAGAACAGATGTTGAGAAAAGTAGAAAAATATAAAGGTTTAGGCTTCATAGCTTCGTCAGATCTCAAGTGAGACAAGCAAGGAATACATGTTGTTAGTGAAGCACTGACAGTTTTGTACTAATTTGAAACGTTCGGTCAGGTTGGCATCCGTAGATACTAAACGCCTTGCATACTTGTTACTCGGTTGCTAAATACTGTAATATGCAATAATACATGTGGATTTTTCTTCTGTAAGCATTACACGGCAAATTTGGAGGACGTGAAAAGAAAAGCACTTAGATTTATCTTTAATAAGTAGCGCCGTCACGACTCTGCCATAGAACAATATTGCGGCATTAAGAACTCCAATCCAGGCGATATCAGAACTGAGTCACCCAGGAGCTTGAAGTGGCTGGCTGGGTCACGACAGACAAAAAGCTCACAAAACAATCTTTCAAAAAAAAAGAAAACACGCGTCGCAGCAAGTTAGAGACTGAAAAAAAATGACAAGTCGATCCAAATACCCAGCTGTGCCTATTATTCTTTCGCGCTTTATGTGTAGGGCTCATCTTGTTTGTTGCGATGTGTCAAAAAGACTGGCAATCACCGCCTTTTCTTTCATTAGCGTAAAACTAGGCGGAACCAACTGGAGCTCTACTTCTCGTAGACACGCGAGAGAGTCCTTCCCATTCAATTGGACTTCTACAAAGAAATGACCGAGAACTACGCACGAAACACGCAGAATAAGCGGTTCAATGGGGTGTTTGGAGCGGCTTCTCGTTTTTCGTAACCAATTATTAATGTAACGCGCTTTTTCTCATGGTTAGTCAGGTGAGCTTTGTAGTATGTCCCCACTCTGACGGTGCGTTTTGTGCGAGCCCAGAGCGCTTGCTTTCGGCATCACGTGGGCTGGGTCCCTGAATTTCGAATAATAATATATAAAGCTACGATGGCTTTTCTTTCAAATTCTCAAGAAATTTTAACCTATAAATTGTCACATTTTACAACTTTTCAAAATAAGCAGTGGCTGTCAAGCTAACGATTGCAAAGTAATTATTGAGTTCTTGTTAATTTCTAATTCGAGTCTCACCTTAATTGCGGCCAAGTTTCACACCTCCGCGTAGAGTTCACTTGCGAAGACAAATGTGGCTAGACAGCCATAGCATTTTTCTAAAAAAAGAGGTGTTTTGTATCAAAAACGCGCTAAACATGCCATGGGATGGGGCAAACTTTGTTGCAAAAGCACGGATCGCGGCATCACCATCACATAACCGAACCGAGATGCTGTAAAGATACGGCAGACACTGATTTAGATATTAAAGATTTTGATAATAAAGCACGGTGGATATATTTGACACTAGCACAAGTGCCTCATCTGCACCCTTGTGTCCAAGGGGTGCGAGGCAGGTGCTGTTCAATGTATCCACCGCAGCAGCAACCTCTCTTGAGAGGTTGCTGCTGCGGTGGATACATTTACATCTCTCGCTTTTGTTTGAGAGGTGGTTTAACGTGAAGGGCTGGGATTTATATGTGTGTAGTGGCAGTGTTTTCGTAGACGGATGCAGCAAGCTGATCCGCCATCACGTGGCCTTGGATCTCATGGTGCCCTGGCACCGAGCACACTACGACGTTTATTTATTTATTTATTTACTTATTTACGGATACTGTCGGCCCTTACATAAGTTTATTATAGGAGTGGAAGGAAAAGTACATGAAAAAGATAGCGATCCTTCCAAGAGCAGAACATAGTTAACAAATGTAATCAGAAGTAACAATATAAAGGACAAGAATGAAGTCATAAAAGACGCAACCAATAACGCAACCAAGATCCTAATCATTGAATGCACTACAGCATGCAGAGACAAATTGAGCATTATTAATTACAAACGAGCATGTGTGCTAGGTTTTTTAAAAACATATGTTTGGATGAGCTTGAAACGGCTTCACCGCTCAATGAATTTCATTCATTGATAGCTCTTGGGAAAAGCTATACTTAAAACAATCGGTGGGAACAGCAGGTGCAGGAATAAACATTGGATGACGGTGTTGTTTGATTGGGTAGAGTGTTCATAAAATAAAGTGAGACAAACACAGGGTTTTTTGTTTTTTAAGAGTTTGCAGAGCTTTTACCACACTGAGAAAGTTCGTGTAAATTACTGATTTTTGTAGTTGTAATTATTTAATGCGTTTAGCGGCCATAAGTATTGCGTAAGCTTCCGCTGTGAATATGGTTATATCTGAATGTAGAGGGCCAGCATCCAAAAAGGCTTGCCCGACAGCAGCGTAAGACACAGAGGAGTTAGACTTAGAGGCATTTGTAAAAAACTCAGGACACGTGCATTTGTGTTGAACTTCCAGGAGCGGATGTGGGCAATGGGCGCCTGTTTTGTAACTTCTAGGAAAGACACATCACAGTCTAAAATCTGCCTCTGCCACGGTGGCATGTGTGCCTCAGGAGCCTTTAAGCTGTGCTCAAGTGACACACCTCTCTCCTCAACGAGATCCTTCAGGCGAACTGAATAGGGCTGTAACACCGAAGGTCTGTTTTGAAATAGAGCGGAGCTCGATAAATCATTATTAGTGGAATACGAGTAGCGCTTTTTGTCTGCGTTTACCTTAAGGAAATATACAAAGGACCTGTAAGTTCTCTGCAGGTGAAGCGACCACTCATTTGATTCGACGTAGAGGCTTTCTACGGGGCTGGTGCGAAAAGCACCCGTTGAAAGGCGGATGCTCAAATGGGGGACAGGGTCAAGCATTTGCAAGGCACTTGGTATACTCCGGACTGATATGTGATCATTACATGATCTAGACGTGTGCATATAAGGATTTTATCAAACTCATCAGGCATTTTTTATCACTGCCCCATTATGCCTACGTTAAAACCTTCATGACATTCATTGCTTTCAGGCACTTGTTTTTCAGATGTTTAATGTGAGGGATGAATGTAAGTTTCTTGTCTAAAATATTGCCCAAAGTTTTTTGCTAAGACATCACGGTAGCCTCTGACCGTGCAGGTCAATGTGCGGATCTAGATGGAGACTTCTCTTTCTTGAGAATAAAACGCAGGCGCTCTTTTGTGGGTTAAGAGTGAAACTGTTCTCGTCAGCCCACTTTGTTACTTTATTTAAGCCAAGTTGAACTTGTTGCTCGCGCATTGCAAGTTTGCATGATTTGTAGCCTATCTAGACGTCGTCGACGTATATGCAACAGAACATGCTTCGTGGGATACATGTATGTGAGGTATTCATTTTTATAATGAAAAGTGTGCAACTCAGCACACCACCTCGCTGCACTCCCGTTTCCTGTACTAAAGCTCGAGACAAAAAATTACACACTCGGACACAGAAAGTGCGATTGGACAGATAACTTTGAATTTTGTTCCGCATATTACCTCAGACACCCAAGTGCGAGAGGTCTCGCAATATCCCAAATCGCCATGTGGTGTCATGGGCTTCTCGATATTGAGAAAGACCGTTAGAAAAAATTGCTTATGGAGAAAAGCATCTCGGATCTGTGACTCGATACACGTACCAGGTGATCAACGGTAGATCTGCCTTCTCAAAACCCGCATTGGTATGGATCAAGTAGGCTGTTAGTTTCAAGGAAGTGCACGAGTCGGCGATTTATCATCTTTTCAAAAAGTTTGCATAGGCAGCTTGTCAGTGCTATAGGACTGTAAGTCGTAACGAAGGATGATGGATCCTTGCCTTCTTTCAAAATGGGAATGACAATGGCCTCTTTTAAGCTTGAAGGGATGTCACTGGAAAACCAGATGGCATTGTAAAGGTAAAGTAAGTTTTTTTGAGTTTCGACATGGAGGTTCTTCAACAATCCATCGACCACACGAACAGATCCTGCTGCAGAAGTGCTGCAGCAGGTTATAGATGCCTACAGTTCAGCTAGGGAGAAAGGTTGGTTGTATTCCTCATATTGTGTACTTTTGGTATCAAGTTTTCGCTTCTCCACCCTTGCCTTGTAGCGTTGGACCTCTTGAGAGTAGTGTGGCGAGCTGGAAACTTGCTCGAAGTGTGCTCCTAGGTGGTTGGTTTGCCTTGTCTTCCTAGCTGTCGCCTTGTGGGTTCACCAGAGAAAGCGCATATGTTTGTTTTCCTATAAAGGTAACAAGGCAGTTATAAAGTGGGAAAAACTGGTATCCAAGCCCGCAGAGGTAAAACGGGGGCTTAGGCAGGGGTGTCTTCTGTCACCCCTGTTATTCACGATGTACCTACAAGGATTAGAGGCAAATTAGAGTGAAGTGGACTGGGCTTCAATATCTCTTTCGTCAAACAAGAAAAAATGGCAGCATATCCACGGAGTGAATGATGGAGAGTGGGGCGAAGCATTCGTCCGTCCATGCGTCCGTCTGTGTGACCATCCATGCCTCTGTTTGTGCGCCCGTCCCTGCGTTCTTTCGTGCATCCGCCCCTGCGTCTGTTCATGCGTCCATCCATGCATCTGTTTGTGTGTCCGTTCGTTCATCTATTCAACACTCCAAGTCCCACCATCTCGCATCTTTTTATCATATATTCCCCATATAGAAGCACCGCCATACAGCGGACATTCCAAGGACTAAACGAGGGGTGGCACACGCACACTTTCTTATGGCCTGCGCTTTGGGTCCACTTCCCACCTTTAACCACCTCGAGTTTATGGTATATTCTAGTTCACTGTATTCAAGGCACTGCGACCAAACGCTCGCTAAACCTTTCGAAGACCAAGGAGGTTACGCCCAGCGAGTATAACTTAGCAACCTTTCCCTGTCAGATAGGGCTCAATTTACATGCCAATGGCTGCTAATGAGAAATGAGAGACAGGAGAATTCGGCTTTTACTTTCTTACGGCTTGCGCTTCGTATCTACTTCTCATTTTTAACCACCTTGAGTTCATTCATGGTATATACAAGTTCATTGTATTCATGGCACTGCGGCTCAACGCTTGCTAAACCTTTCTAAAGCTAAGGAGGTTACACCCAGCGAGTATAATGTAGCATCTCTTTCTTGTCCGATAGTGCTCAATGTACATGCCAATGGCTGCTAATGGGGATCGCAGCGTGCGCGTTGACTAAAAGCCGAATGCTCATGTGTCTCATTCCCCATTAGCAGCTATTGGCATGTACATTGAGCACTATTTTTTATTGTTAAACAACGCACAGAAGAAATCTCTCACTGGCACCACCGTGGAGGTCAAGTGTTATACCTATTTCGGGTATGTGCCACTGGTGGTTACATACGAGGGACGCCCAAGCCACGCCATAAGGAGCTTCGCTCCTAAAACTCATTGAACAGAAACTACCAGCGTTTATGTACGCAGATGATATAATGCCAATGGCCGACAACACGGAAGATTTGCAGAGATTTCCGGACATCTGCTGTAATGAGCGAGATAGGTTAGATTTCAGATTCAGTAAGAAAAAATCAGCAGTCATAATTTTAATGATAATGAAGGTAGTGAGCTCATTATACAGGAGATCATGCTAGAGATAACAGATAAATACAAATATCTGGGCGTATGGATAAGCAATGGGACCGAGTACCTAAGGGAACATAGGTACTCGGTCACATAAAGGCAACAGGAATGCATCGGTGGTGAAAAACAGGGCACTGTGGAATTACAATAGGTATGATGCTGTGAGAGGAATATGCAAAGGGGTCATCGTTCCTGGTCTGACGTTCGGGAATGCGGTCTTGTGCATGAGATCAGAAGTTCAAGCAAGATTGGAAATTAAGCAACTGGAATAAGTAGGGTTGCCTTAGGAGCTCACGGGAATACAACAAATCAGGAAGTACAAGGTGATATAGGATGGGCATCATTTGAGGGCAGGGTAGCTAACAGTAAGATAAAGTTTGAGAAGCGATGGAGAGAAATTGGGGAAAAGCGTTGGGCTAGGAAGGTTTCCAGCTACTTGCTCATGAAGAATGTCATGACAAAATGGAGAGAGCGACACAGAAAGTTGAGTGGTAAGTACTTAGAAAGCAGCAGGAAGCCAAACTAACAAGAATTTTCAGTTAAGAAGAAGGTGAAGAAAGCTGAGACCGATATGTGGAGAATCTGCATGATTAGGAAGTCTGCACTAGAGATCTATCGAACTTTTAAGCAGGAAATTGCCAAGGAAAGGATCAATGATAATACTCGGGGTAGTTCTCTACTGTTTGAGGCCAGGACTGTTTGAGGCCAGTATTGTGAACCAAGACATATCGGGCCAAAACGAAGGGGTAGACATGGTGTGCAGTGCGTGTGGAGGGGAGAAGGAAACTTAACCCTATAGTTCAAGATGATGGCGCAGAGTTTTTCAAAGCACTGGGTTTTAGGGACAGGGAGGGCAAAATAGACTTTAAGCAGGTCGAATTAACTACAAGGAGGTCATCTGATTGGTGGCCAAAGTCAAGGTACGAGTGAAAATTAAACCCTTCACTACGATGTACGAGTTGTCAACCTCACTATTTAAAGAAAAAAAAATCAAGTTTTTGGTTCACTAAGTATTACGGCTTGGTGGCGTTAGTCACCGCCCCATCTAAATGGTACAGCCATATCCATCTATCCATGTATCCATCCATCCATCCATCCATCCATCCATCCATCCATCCATCCATCCATCCATCCATCCATCCATCCATCCATCCGTCCGTCCGTCCGTCCGTCAGTCCGTCCATCCATCTGTCCAACCGTCCGTCCGTGCGTCCCATCCATCCATCCATCCATCCATCCATCCATCCATCCATCCATCCATCCATCCATCCATCCATCCATCCATCCATCCATCCATCCATCTGTCCAACCGTCCGTCCGTGCGTCCCATCCATCCATCCATCCATCCATCCATCCATCCATCCATCCATCCATCCATCCATCCATCCATCCATCCATCCATCCATCCATCCATCCATCCATCCATCCATCCATCCATCCATCCATCCATCCATCCATCCATCCATCCATCCATCCATCCATCCATCCATCCATCCATCCACCCACTCTTCTCATGCTGTTCCAGACCTGACCCTCATGAGTGTTCGAAGTGATGCCAGATAAAAACTTTTGCGAACTTACTCTTCTTGCCTGCCTGCGCATCCTCCTGCTCTGAGACAATTATGTTCTTAAAATTTGCAAAAGTTTCGGCTATCGGTGATTCTCGAAGCAATCTTCACGCTTTGTTTTGTTTTTACGCGCTTTTCGACACTCGTTTTTCTATCAAGGGACACGTAGTTTGCGTGATAGTCCACTTGTTTGTGGAATACATAAGGTGGCAGCGTCCATTAAAAAGGTTTTGAAGTAGTTCACAGCAGCCTCTATGCTTAACGCACACAAGTCATTCCAGGATAAGAGAGTGTGAAAAGCATTCATATGATGTTGGTGTACTCAAAGCTACCGAGAAATAATCGCTCCCGTAAAGATTATTTATGGTTTTGCGTTGCAGTATGGGTAGAAGCGATGGATATTCAATGATTATGTCTATGGAGAAGTAGGTATTGTTTGCAAAGCTGTAATATGTAGGCTCTTTCCGATTAAGAAGACAGGCTCCTGTTCAAAGGAACGGTTCATTAAGGCAACCTCATGCATCGTAACGAGAGTTACCCCAAAGACTACTATGCAGATTAAAGTCCCCTGGGACAGAATAGGGCTCGGGAAGTTCATTTATCAGGAACTGAAATTTATGTTTCTGCAGTTGAAAATGTGGAGGCATGTATATAGGGCAAACGGTGATGAGTTTACACAAGAGTACCGCTCGAACAGCCACTGCTTCAAAGAACGACCGAAGCGGTGAGTGCTTGCACGCAGTTCTTTGATTAACTAAAATGGCCATACACCTCCAGATGATGCCATTGCATCATCATGGTCCTTTCAGAAAATAATGTAGCTACGAAGAAAGTTAGTGCAGTTGGATTTTAAGGGTGTTTCTTGTACACACAGTACTTTTGACGATTGTTTGTACATGAGCTCTTTGATATCGTGAAGGTTCCTGAGAAGGCCCCTGATGTTCCATTGCACAATTTCTGCAGTCATCATGAAAGTGAAGTAGTGTTGTGTGTGCGAAAAATAAGGTTCTGTTGTTTTGATGGAGATTTGAGTTTAGGCAACAGAGCTGTCATTGGACTCTGTTATCGGCGTTTTTGTCTTCCTGGCGCGCTCTAAGGAGCCACGCCGATCTTTAGTTGCCAGGGGTACCGTGGTGTCCATTGCCTCCTCGGAGGTACTGGATGCCCACACGCGCGGGCTGATGATTCGAGTTTCGGACCTTGCCTGAAGAGACGAGGCCTTGGTACCTGATGACGCTGGGGTCGCTGGCACTGTTTCGCGAGCTGGCGGAGCCGACTAGGCTTCTATCACCAAGGGGGCAGGTGCCACAGCCGATGGCACCCTTTGCGCTGGCCGAACGAGTGGCGAGGTCTGGTGCGACGTTACCGCCCAGTGCGTCGCATTAGCGTAAAGTGTTTTGTAGAATCGTGCGCATCTGTTACGGGCTTTCTTAAATTTGATGTTTTCTTTTACTTTAAGCATGATAAACTTTTTTTATTTTTTCCAATTTGGGCAGGAACGGGAATATGCTGCGTGATCGCCGTTACTGTTGACGCAGTGAGGTGTGCTAGTACACTTATCAGAGGTGTGTCTTTGGTCTCACACATTTTGCGCAAATGTCTTGAACTCGGCAGCTCTGCGAGCCATGGCCAAATCTTTGACATTTGTAGCAACGTCTTGGGTTTGGAATATATGGGAAGACGGAGAGTGTGATGTAACCTGTCTCATTGTCTGTAGGTAATACACTAGATGCAAATGTTAAAATGAGGTGCTTGGTTGGTGTTTCCTTGATGTCGCATTTGATGATGATTCGTTTAACTTCAGTTACATTCTGCTCTTTCCAAACTTTCAGGAGTTAGTGTTTGGACAGCCCGAGGAGGTCTGCTTCTGAGACGACTCCCCGTGAGATATTCATCGAGCGGTGAGACAAAACGAATATTGTGATGTTGCCGAATGCTGTTAGATTGCAAAGTTTCTCAAACTGTTGTCGCTAAGTTAGCTCGAGCAGGAGGTCACCACTTGGCATATTAGTTACCTTGTAACCTGGTCCAAAGACTTTGGTCAGTGACCTTTAGACAAGAATTGAAGAAATTGATGTTGCTTGTTTGTTAGGAGCTTCACAGTGAATTACATGGAATTTTGGGAAGGATAGACCAAGGCGGTTGAAAAATACTAGTCTTTCGGTGGGCACGCTTTTTCGAAGAAGACGATCAAGTAGTCGAGCAAATAAAGGTGTTTCCAAAATAATTTGGCTGTTTCGGCAGCAATGGCGGCCACCCACTATGGGGCCCAACTAGGGGAAGCTGAAGCGCTTGTATAGCACTGCAGACGCCAGCCGTACATTGCCACTATAACCAAACATAACTGCCCAAGGTAGAGCAACTACACAAGGTTAACCCTCGCTGCCAAAAAACTCGGAAGTAAATAGAAGATGACAGGACAGATATAAAGTAGGAGATAAAGACGAAGATCTAAGAAGAGAAAGAGGTAAGAAAAGGCGACTGCCGATTTCCCCTGGGTGGCTCAGCCCAGGAGTGCCGTCTACGTGAAGCCGGGGTCAAAGAAGTGTGCTGCTTCTGTCGGGGGGGCTTAAAGGTCGAATCACCCGGCGTGGGCTCAACCCACAGGATCCCCATTTTACCGGGCACGGCAAAGCTACGCACGGCTAGGCGTGGGAGGGAGTCGAGACCCCTCCGTTAGCTCGGGTGCGTGGTGTCGCTACACACCAAACGTCTTGTTACGCCATGCGGGGTAGTCACATTAATAATAAGATTGAATAGATTATTTTGTCTGAATTAGACAGGTCTGTAAGCCTCAATAACACTATTCGTCTAGACTCACTGTGTCTACATTTTGATTTTGAGGCATGCCCATACCACTAATATATATATGAGGGACGTTGTAGGAGAGAATTCTTTATTAGTTGGACGCCATGTAGTTTATTATTGAATTCGTGTATATACACCAGTATTCTTAAATTTCTCTCATGTACAATTGCTACTGCTGTTGCTGTGAATAGATTTCTTATGTTCGAGACTATAACATCGCAAAAATTTAGCTGGGAGCCTGGCGGTTTAGAAGTTTTATAAAAAAGTATTTATATTTCTAGTGCGAATTGTTGCATTGCTGACGCAAATACTTAAAGTACAACACGTCGTTAAACGTAGTCGTGGTGAAGCTCCCACTCACCTAGTCATCCAGTTAAAAGAAAGGAGTTTAAGGAAATTTATTCAACTCCTAGTGATTTCAGTATTACATAACTTACAGAAAACTCAAACATACAGAAAATACAAAAAGATAAGAATTGGTATGTAGCACTAATGATGTGTTGAAACCTCCCTTGATTATTTTTATCCTGAGAGACGGAACAAGAGAGTTCTAAAGGAAACAAACAACGCGATACTCACAAAAGTTTATTCCCTCCAAGCTACGAATGCAGTGTGCACTGGCGCTCTTATCAAGGTTGTCTTATCAAGCCATCCGCCGAGCTCTCACTTGAGATTCGCGGTACTCAAAGGTGTCTTGTTAGAATGGCGACGAGCCAACGCGATAAGCTGTTCCTAGGAACTATGCTCGTTCTGTGTTTAGGACAGGCGCTCCGAACGAACAGAATGCATGTTGCCTTCGCATCGTATTTGCAGCCCAGTATAGAAATACGCTCCTCAATTCGCAGGGTGCCGCGGGAGGACGATTGACGAGGCGTGCGCCCTGAAGTGGAGTGAGCACCCGAGAGCGGGTGCCATAGTGTCTTCAGATTCAGACTTGAACAACTCCTGGACGTACATTATTCACCCTCTTTTTCTGGCATTCGAGTGGCTACAACGGTAACACTCGATTACGAAGACTGTAACGGGCAATATTTTAAGCAGGAGGATGTACTGTACAACAAGCGAGCATAAGAAAGTGGATTAATACGGGAGGCAGCACTTGTGGGGGGAGCGGCTGGAAGTCGCCTCTTCAGCTTTGAAGTCGGAAAAATTGGCTGAATTGCTACGTGGTATACCCCGACGCGCAATCAGTGCTACGCAGTCTTTTGCTTAAAAAGCTCACGTGAGTGGCGAACTTCGTACTGAGAACATTTGTTGACGAAACACTGCTTGAAGACTGGGCATGGCGTCGGCCAGCTTGGCACGGAGGTTCACAAGCACTGTCCTGCTCATATGTATCGGACTAGTCCGGGTCACGTTATTGGGGATCTTCATCGGAATGCAAGTCCTCTTCAAAGGCAGGCAGGTCTTGCAACCAAAAGAGCGCAGCGAGGAGCCCGAATGCCTGCGCGATCCGGAGTTGGGATCACACGAATTCGTCACGCTTGGGGTGAGTATTGTGCCGTAGATGTTTTATCATATTAAGTTTGAAGTCACGAGGATGCCAGTGCCTTGACTTCTGATGAATCTAACAAATACAGCGATTGTAACACATGTTTCATGCGCACCGAGCAAAGTCACTCTCTTGGTCTTCTGTTTTACACTTTCTTGTTTTTACCCTTGCATGATTATTAGGAGGAATTTGCAGTAATATATTGTTATGAGGCAATAACAGTTCATCGCAAGCCACAATACCGCTTGTTTGTTTGTTAGTTGCCTGTAGGCACTGGCACATCCATAAGTATGACATAAGTCACAGTTTTACTGCGCTGGATTAGTATGACAGTTGTGAACAAGAGCTCGTTAGTGATCGTTCTCACATATTTGAATCATCACCTCGACAATGCACGTGAAGTCTGCTCACAGATGAACGTCAACTTCTTTCACTTTCTCCTAGACGCTTTTTCGGGTTTGTCCCACTATACACTAATGTTAGTTAAAACCGTGCAGCACAACCCCCAGGGTAAAAAGCGCCGACCCGGCGCGTCTATGGAGTCACAGTACGAGGAGGGCAGTAACGCTTGGCCCTTCATACATGAACCACGTCACGAGTTAACCATGATGACAAATTTGTGAGATTACCCAGGACAATCTTGTATGTAACGTCTCTTACTTGTCAAAGCACGTGGTGTGGGCCCGTGAAACGAAAAAGTAGTTTCTCAGGAAGGCCGACACATCACGTCGGTGCCCAGAGAAGAGCGAGAGAACTCACCCGAAATCGTTCTTCGTGTTGTCGCTCGTCGTAACAGTGCGTCTGTGCTTGTTCAGAAACCGCCAATCTGTTGCGAGCATGCTGATGGGTGTGCTCAGCGTGAGCGATGGCAGCGTGAGCGTATTCGGTGGCTGACACTGCGGAATTGGTGGCAAGAAAATCTAGTCTCAGTATCAAGTCGTGGGGGAATGTGGCAAGAACAGTACACAGTACGACTACCTGACGACATGCAATGGTAAGTTGTGCAATAAAAATTCCTACGACAGGGACAGTGCCCCCATCAGCGGCTTGTACAGCACTGGCCAGAGGTGGCGTACAGATATTTTTCATGCGACAGAAAAATCCATGCTCATAACTGAAACATGAGCCTGTATCAATGAAGACTTAAACAGGAGTGTCATCAACATTGACTAGAACACAGGTAAATGTTTTACACACAAAAGAATGGAAATGAGCTAGTCCCATGAATAACACTGCAAAGGTGTTATCAATGGGACGAGCCCGTAGGTATACACTTCTTTCCCTTATTTCATTTAACGAGGGTTTTGTACTGGCAGACTTGGTGTCATTAGGTTGTTAACGAGGGACTATTAATCAGCTTCCCACGCGTAATAAGTTCACGTGCTACGTGACGCCAAACATGCGCATAAAAGAGTGGTTCACACTCGTCGCTTGGCTTATAGATGGCGCTGACTGTCACTCCTACTTCTAAATTCACATATAAAACCAAAAAAGTGGATGGAGGGAAGACCACTGTGGTAGCTCAGTGGTTAGAGCATCGAACGCGTTATTCGAAGGTCATAGGTTCGATTCCTGCTTACGGCTGGTTATTTTTTCATCCACTTTTCTTTATTCTTATTTACGTTCCATTGGTTCTAATAACTTCCCCTGTACATTCCTTGGCATTACTGTCTGTTAGATCTCATTATTATTGTGTCAAAACACGGAAAAACGTGCCCTTAGGTATACACTTCTTTCCCTTATTTCATTTAACAAGGGTCTCGTACTGGCAGACTTGGTGTCATTTGGTTCTATACGAGGGACTATTAATCATCGGCCCGCTCGTAATAATTTCACGTGCTACGTGACACCAAACATGCGCATAAAAGAGTGGTTCCCACTCGTCGCTTGGCTTATAGATAGCGCTGACTGTCACTTCTACATCTAAATTCACATATAAACCCAAAAAAGTGCATGGAGGGAAGGCCGCTGTGGTAGCTCAGTGGTTAGAGCATCGAACGCGTTATTCGAAGGTCGTAGTTTCGATTCCTGCTCACGACTGGTTATCTTTTCATCCACTTTTCTTTCTTCTTATTCACTTTCCATTGGTTCTAATAACTTCTCATGTACATTCCTTGGCATTACTGTCAGAATATTCATAAGATCTAACAGACAATAATGCCAAGGAAAGTATTGGGGAAAGGAGTTCTTTCACGATAGAAATATTGCTAGCGAGCAAAACGACCGCGAGGAGCACGCTATGAGCGTGGCCGGTTGTTATGTTTTACATGGCACGCATGTCGTGATTATCATGTTTGCACCGACATTATACCTTCATCGTTCATTCACGTCACGCGATACCTAATTTGGTATATGTCAAGCTACTAAACGACCGCGAGCGCATTATGAGCCTGCTATGCAGCCATTTTTTACATGAGAAGCATATCATGATTATCATGTTTGGACTTGCCTTACCTTCGTCGTGCGTTCGTGTCACGTATTACGAAACTTGATATATGTGAAGTTAGCGAAATGACCACGAGCGCACCATGAGCTTGGTATGTTGTCATGTTCTTATATGACACGCATGTCATACCTACCACGTTAGGGTCTGTCATATATGTTCGCCATGCAGTCATTTCACACATACCAGTTTTGCAATGTGTCCTGAAAACAAAACCACCGGAAGAGCAGCAAGCTCATGAAATGTAAATCATGATATTCATGACATAAATATCAAGGCTTTTATCTTATGACTAGACAATTATGCTCATGATATTGTCATGTTATGCCATACCAAGTTTGACATCGACACCACTATCGAAACGGTCAGGAGAGCTAACTGTTGTCGGCGGCTAGATATATAAAAACGCACAAAGTCGCCAAGGTTCGCTAAGAAATGCGTCGCATTTAACATTCTTTGCTCTGATAACGCAGGAGATGGCTGGCTAACGCAATTGCCTACACACTTCGCTATGCGGTAACCCTCCGCAGTATCACGTGTTCGTCAATTATGATGGCCTCCGATGATTGAAGCCCGCTCAAAGAAAGGAGTGCACCGGCACTCACTGCAATGAATAGCGAGATGAGACGATACCCCACTTTTTAAGCAGTTATCATGCTCCCTCAGCCAGATATTCACGCATCTCGGGGTCTGCTTTATGCAGACACTGCCGAACGTGCCAGAAATGTTATAAACTACACCAGCGGAACGAGCATGCAGTGTACTTCTTAACAAGCTTGACTGAGCAAGCGTTATCAAATGCAAAGCATTTCTTAGCGAATTTCAGCGACTTTGAGCGTATCGATCCATCTATCCAGCCGCCTACGACATTTAGCTCTCCTGGCCGTTTCAATAATGGTATCGATACCAAACTTGGTATGGCATAACATGAGTATGTGATGAACATATTTGACTTGATTGATTGATTTATATGTGAGGTTTAACGTCCCAAAACCACCATATGATTATGAGAGATGCCGTAGGGGACGGCTCCGGAAATTTTGACCACCTGGGGTTCTATAACGTGCACTCATATCAGAGCCCACGAACCTACAACATTTCCGCCTCCATCAGAAATGCAGCCGCCGCAGCCTGGATTCGAACCAACATATTTGACTGGTCATAAAATGAAAATGAAGACATGAATGTCATGAATGTCATGATGTACAATTTATGTTCCTGCAGCTCTTGCGGTGGTTTCGGTCACATGGGATGTTTCCAAACTGGTAGGGTATTACATGATTGCATGGCGAACACAAGCGACAGACCCTCACATGAAAATTATCACATGCGTGTCATGTAACAACATGACTACATGCCACGCTCATCATGCGCTCGCGGCCGTTTCGATAGCGTCACATATACTAAATTCGGCTTAACAGTACACGAATGAATTACGAAGATATGTGAATGGGGCAAACATAATATTCATGATATGCGTGTCATCTTACAACTTGACTACATCCACGCTCATGATGCGGCTGTTGCGCTTGCGTCACTCACACCAAATTTGGTATTACGGGACGTGAATAAATGACGAAGGTATTATACTGGTGCAAATATGACGAACATGAGATTCGTGTCATGTAACGACACGACTACATGCTACGCTCATCATGCGCTCGCGGCCGTTTCGCTAGCTTCACATGTACCAAGCACGGTATTGCGCGACGCGAACGGACGACATAGGTAAATGATACATCAAAACATGATAACCACCATATGCGTGTCATGTAACAACATGACCACATGCCGTACTGTTGATGCGCTCCGGCTTTTGGCTAGCTTCACATAGGCCAAATTAGGTAGTACGTGGCGCTAATGATTGACGAAGGTATATGACTGGTGCAAATATGATAATCATCAGATTCCTGCCATGTGAGAACATCACTACATCCACAGACAAGGCGCCAATACATTTCGACGTGACGCGGTGCGCGTGCTCGCCGGCGCTCATTTAGTCGCGTCACGGAGACGTTGCCACGCCCAGCGCCAGTCCTGCCATATACTCGCAGGCGCGCGCCGCGCTGCGTGTCTTTGACGCAAGCGCGTTTCAGTGCGTCCGGCGTCGCTCCGTCACGAAAATATGGTGACGCTGCAAAATCCAGCGTGTCACATTTCGTGCCACGTGCCATCAGGCCGTGCCGACGGACGATGGTCACGCCTGGCGTCAGACTATAGAGTGCTCGCGTTTTGCTAACGTACCGTATCTGTGCCCAGCGTGCGCGCGCGTCAACGCTACATTGGAGTTAATTGGGCCCTTCATGATGCGCTTGCGGCCTTTTTGCTAGCTCCACATATACCAAATTAGGTGTTACGTGACATCTATGGATGACAAAAGATATGACTGCTTCAAACATGATAATCCTAACACGCGTGTCATGTAAGAACATGATAACATACCACGCTCATAGCTTGCTCGCGGCTGTTTCGCTAGCTAGCTCCGCATATACTTAATTTTGTATCACGTGGTGTGAATAGATCACTAAGGTAAACGACACACCGAAACATGATAATCATGACACGGAAGTCATGCACGGAATCATTTACCTTGTTACGAAGCCGAGATGCTAACACGGTCCCGAAGGCACTACTGCTCCGAACTCCGCCGCCAAGGGTCATAAGCCGTTTGGTAGCGTGTGTTACTCAGCTCGCGACTGCTACTGCGCAGAGCTGATAGACGAGCGCACGAGACGACGGTGAGTTAAGGCAAGGTTTATGTACAGCATAGAAATAGAGGCGTTAAGTATTCGGCACTGGGCCGACAGTTTAGGGACTCGAAGAGCCAAGATGTCTTCTCTCGCACGCTGTTATGAAGCACACTGCTGACGAGGTTGCGGTGGGCGCCACAAAACTCGCCGCTGCCAAGGAGACCGGGGGCGCCGACAGCGAAAGGGACTTGAAGCAATGAGAGGCTTCTCTGACACATAGGTCTACTGCCAGCGACGCGCCGCAGGACCTTTTTCATAGGCACCGGGTGGATCCTTTGAGTCAACAACCGTCCAACCAGAAGCGCCGCTGGCCGTGATGTCAGAATCCTCCTATGAGGCTCGCCGCTGGGCCGCGTCATGGTAATCAAATCCGGAGGCGCTGCACGTGGTTGTACCCAAGGACGAGTGACGTGGCCACGCATTCAGTAAGACTTGCCAGACTGGAAGGCGCCGATTGCTTCAACGGGCTCGTGGACTGAGGGAGCTCGCTGTGCGTTGCGTGACAGACTGGCGGCACCGCTTGATGACATTGTTGAGTTGCGTCAGATGGGTTCGATCGCTGACCTTGACACAGATTGCCTTTGCATAGGCATTGACGTTCAGTGTGGACTCGCCGGCGTAACAGCACCCCCGCCACCAGACATTGCGTCGAAGAGACGAGCTGCTTCCACGTGGCTCGGATGTCGGGCGCGCTCGTTCGCCAGGTCCCTCCAGGTCTGCCTCCAGGGTTTTGAGGAGAATGTAGCTCTAGGCTCCATTCCGTGAACACATCCATTTCTCGAGGACGGATCCCAGCTCCAATCGCTTGTCGCCACAACTTGTCGGCCAGCTTCACTCGTCTCTTCTGACGATTTTTGGTCTCAGCACTTGTCGATGGTTTTGCAACATGTCAAGAATGGTTCGACAACAGACAACACACGACACAAGCAAATGCCCTCGGTTACCCGACAGAACACCAGACAAGGTATAGTACAACATACACCTAGCTACGTGCCTATCAGAATTTTGTTCCCTCTACATCAAGAGGCACATGTGGGACACAAGACTCTTAAAATGAGAACTCAAATTTTCACACGTACAACAACGTAATGAAATAGAACACAACATAAAGTTGGCCCCTTGAGATCACTCTGAACAAGAGTGCTCAGCTAAGGTCGTTATCATGACAAAAGTTTGCCCCGAATCGCCAGGGAAAGACCGAAAGGTAGAGAAGGTACTAGCTAAAACGCACGGCTCAATGCGTCTGCATTAGCGTTTAGCTTTTCCTTTTTGTAGCAAACGTCAAAGTTGTGCTGTTGGAGTATCATGCTCCACATCAGTAACCGGCGACTTTTTGGCGACGATACCTATGCGCTACCAAGAGCTGCTTATACTTGCGACGATGCTCATCTGTGTAACTATATTATAAGAGCCCTGATTTCTCATAAAAAGAAACATCCTTTTTCTTGTTTTCCAACTTTATGCTTTCCATTAGCGCTTTATTCGAGAGGTCCTCACGCTGCTTTCGAATGAGCGTTTCACGATCAACCCTCGACAGCTCACTCACACTTTCCGATACAGGCAAGAGCGTTGCACCCCTCTTGCTCCGACTCAATGGCACCATGTCGTCTCTTCCGCTGACAGAGACCACACCAGTCACTTCGGCGACGGGCCGCTCGAGTGACTGCTCAAATGACTCACACGGAGAATTTTCTGTCTGAAGTTTTGTCGGCTCCCTACCAAGGTCACACAGATCAGCAGCATTTGAAGGTAGTGCTTCACCATATTGAAAAAAATCAAGTACCTGCGAAAGCTTCCGCGCTCGCGATCGCGTGAGGGCCATGTACGCTAAGTTGGAGGAGAACGATTTACCCTGCTCTTTGAGCAGCTGCTCTGAGTTATTACAAAATAGATAAGGAAAACGATCGGGAAGCGTGGCATACACAGCCGTTTCGGTGCGCAGCTTACTGAACGGGCCTTCAATGACAACTGTAGAGATTCATAAGCAAGCACTCTGCTCCACGGCGACTTGTCTGATCCCCGCGAATTCTCCTGTAAAGTCATCCGGAGATACCTACGAAGGATGGACAACGTCCATGGTTGCCGCTGAGTCTCGGAGAGCTCGACACTTTTTCGCATTCACACTAATTTTTTGGAGATACGGCTCTAACAACCGTACGTTCTTTTCCGATTCTCGGATTGTTGCGAAAGCAAACTTTTGCTTACACTTTATCGGGATGTGCCTTTCCTTTTCGCAGTTGCAGCAGATTAGCGGCTTCCGTTATTCAAATGTCCGTGTGGTATCACTGCGTTGTTTAAGAACCTCATTCGATTTTTCCGCTTCCGTTTGCCCTTCCTCTACAGTGTCCTTCGTAAGAGATGGGTCCTTCCTGAAATTACGGTGCGGAGCGGGTTTCTGTTGATCAGGTTTCTTTGAGAAGCCCTCTTTGCTTTCATCCTTGTCAGCGCGCACTGCCCTACTATGCAACTTTTGGCGAGTATAATACTCCTTAGCTAACTCTGCCGACTTGTTTAGCTGTACTTCATCAACTTTGTCCTGCAGCCAAATCTTGACATCTTCCTCGATGCAGCGGTAGAATTGCTCCAATGCAATGCAATCTAACACTTGATCGCGATCGACATAAACACCTTCACCCTTGAGCCATTTAAATTTATTGGGTTTAAGACGAAACGCGAAGTCAACGTGTGACTTGTTCCCCTTTTTATCATACCGTAACCTTTGCCTGAAAGCCTCGGGTGACAACTTATAACGCTTCAAGAGCACTTCCTTAACCTCGTCATAGCTCTCAAACGCTTTGAGAAGCACATTATCACGTCGTACACTTCACCGGGAAGAAGAGCTAACAGGTTATTCGCCCAAAGATACCGTTCCAAAGCACTTCGCTCACAGACGTGTTCAAACTTGGCGAGATACTTCGCCATGTCCTAGCCTACTACGAGCAGTGGCAGTTGGTCACGAATTTTATGACCGCTGACCTGAACTGTCGCAGAAGCTACGCTAGGCGCCTGCGAACACTGTAGGATTGCCAATTCTATTTGTTTCAACTCAAGGAGCTCCTGTTTCTCGGCCTCCTCACGGCGTTCTTGCCTTTCAGCTTCTTCGCGTTCAGGACGCCTTTCAGCTTCTCCGCTTTCGCGAACTTCTCGCCTTTCAGCTTCGTCGCGGCGTGCTTTGATATCCACCCAGACCTCATCGACTTCCTCAATCGTCAATCCTGCATCCCTCATGATCTCAAGTATCGCTTGCTTTCGTTTCGCATGGCCATAAATAAGGCGACGTTCCTCACAAATTTCGATGAGTTTTTTCACTTTAGGGTTCTCCATCGTTCACACTAGCCTCTTGCTGTTTGCCCCTGTTAAGAATCGACTTGCCATACCCACTATAAGTCTACTAGCAAGACGCACAAGATATTTTTAACACTGCCGTGTTTACACCCTCCGCATTAACTTTGGTTTCAAAGCGCTTCGACATTGCTTGAAACGATGAATGCTCACTGTAATGCCTCACCCAGGCCTTCTCTAAACCACTATAACCTGTGCTAGAGTATGTCTGGTGAACTGAGGGGAAAGCATCAGTACTCACCGCATCGATGTCGCTGACGCCGGCCGATCCCGCAGCTGCCAACCACTGTTACGAAGCCGAGACTCCAACATGGTCCCGAAGGCGCCGCTGCTCCAAACTCCGCCGCCAAGGTCACCAGCCGTTTGGTAACGTGTGTTACTCAGCTCGCGACTGCTTCTGTGCAGAGCTGATAGACGAGCGTACGAGACGACGGAGCTCGCGACTGCTTCTGCGCAGAGCTGATAGACGAGCGTAAGAGACGACGGTGAGTTAAGGCAAGGTTTATGTAGAGCATAGAAATAGAGGCGTTACAAATTCGGCACTGGGGCCGACAGTTTAGAGACTCGAAGAGCCAAGATGTCTTCTCTCGCACGCTTATAGAGTGCACTGCCAACGAGGTTACAATGGGCGCCACGAAACTCGCTGCTGCCAAGGACACCGGGCACGCCGACAGCGAAAGGGACTCGGAGCAACGAGAGGCTTCTCTGACACATTGGTCTACTGCCAGCGACGCGCCGCAGGGCCTTTTTATAGGGCACCAGGTGGATTCTTTGAGTGGTGAACGTCCAACCAAAAGTGCCGCTGGCCATTATGTCAGAATCCTCCAATGGGGCTCGCCGCTGGGCCGCGTCATGCACATCAAATCCGGAGCCGCTGCGCGTGGTTGCACCCAAGGACGAGTGACGTGGCCACGCATTGCGTAAGACTCGCCAGACTGGAAGGCGGCGATTGCTTCAACGGGTTCGTTGGCTGAGGGAGCTCGCTGTAAGTTGCGTGACAGACCGCTGCCGCCGCTTGATGACGTCGTTGAGTTGCGTCAGGTGGGTTCTGCCGCTGGACTTGACACAGATTGCCTTTGCAGAGGCATCGACGTTCGGTGTGGACGCCCAGGTGTAACAATCTCCACCTCGTAACGTTGTGCTGATTTTAAAGTGTCATATCAACATTTCTCATTTGTGCTTCGCATATTATAGATTTCCACTGTACTTGGGATCTGCCAACTTTTTTATTGCCCTTGTACTTCCTTTTACGCGTCATTGAATCTTTAAAAAGAGGCTACTCAATTCGCTCTCGCCTGAAAATCTATCAACACCATGCCCCATAGTGCCCCACGACTTTTTTAAGTCTGTGTCAAATGAAATGGGCATAGGGAATGACAGCTAAACGCTTTCGCTCACATTGAGAGGTTATATCTGGTTCGTAGACTGCGCATTACTTTTTAGTTTTTTTGTAAACGCTCAGAGGCAGAAACAAGATTTCACAACAGCTTCATGAAGACATGAACTAACTATGTCATTTCTTAACAGTTTTGAGTGAGCAGATCTAAAGTTTATAAGGGGCTTTAGTGATCTGGGAGCATATAACCAACAGAAATTCGCGTCCTCCTATCGCACAGTTAGGGGAAGGAACTGAAGCTCATTTTTTCACACACACACACACACACACACACACACACACACACACACACACACACACACACACACACACACACACACACACACACACACACACACACACACACACACACACACACACACACACACACACACACACACACATATATATATATATATATATATATATATATATATTGTCACGGGCTAAGTAGATGCCATAGGTTGACGACGACGAAGTGCGGAACGTGCTCGGACTGCAGAAGCTTTGTACGCATTTTGCTCACCAGTATATCCATTGTGTATACTTTCTTCCCCGTAACATCATTGGTGGAGGTGCGGGGTACAAGTCGCTATACAGCCCCACGAGCTGGATCTTCGCAGCGGACGGCGCATTGCAGCTACCACGATGACTGACCAGGCTATTCAATGTCAACAAGAGCCACCAGCCCCGCAACCGATCGTTGTGGTGCAACCTCGTGACCCAGGCCCATTCAACGGCACAAGTGGCATAGACGTCGACGACTGGCTGGTTCTTTATGAGCGCGTCAGCAGCAGCAACCATTGGGATCCGACGCTTATGTTGGCGAACATCATCTTCTACTTGCTTGGCACGACAAAACTCTGGTACGAGACACATCAAGAAGAGTTGACCACCTGGGACGTCTGTAAGCAGAAATCGCGCTATCTGTTTGGGAAACCCATCGGACGTCAAGTGGCCGCAAAAAAAGAGCTTGCGACTCGTGCCCAGGCATCCACAGAGCCGTACATCGCGTACATCCAGGACGCGTTGGCTTTGTGCCGCAAGGTCGACAAGGACAAGCTCGACGAGGACAAAGTTGGACACATCCTGAAAGGAATTGCCGATGACGCTTTCAATTTTCTGCTATGCAAGGACTGCTCGATGGTGGAGTCGGTCATCGAAGCATGTCGTCGATTCGAACAGGCAAAAAGTAGGCGCATAGTTCACCGATTTGAACGTCTTCCCAACACGGCTGCTACGTCCTCTTGCGAATATTCGCCCACACTACATCAACCACCAGCGCCGGAAAACGTCACCAGAATAATCCGTCGGGAACTCGAGGCTGTGGCATCCGCTATGTCTAGCGTCAGCGCGCCAGGACACAACCTCGATGCGATTTCAATGATACAGGCCGTGGTTCGCGAAGAGATCGCGAATACGGGCATTTCGCCACATCATCAAAATGCCCCTGCTACTTCCAGCTCGGCTCCAGTCGTTGCGGCTGCCACTCCGAACCGCACGTTCGCGCCAAGACGAAACCCAGCTGAATGGCGCACTGATGATGATCGGCCCATATGTTTCACGTGCCATCGGATAGGACACATCGCTCGCCATTGCCGTAGCCGTTGGACCTCATCACCTCGACCGAGATTCTATGATTGGGGACCTCGCTCTGAACGTGCACCTTATGCCCCGTCCTACCATGCAGAGACAGGTGCAGAGCATAATTCAGAACGTCGGACCAGCCGCTCGCCATCGCCCGTGCGTCATCAGTCCCGCTCGCCCCAACCCCCGCCGTTCTCGGTCTCCCTACGACCGTCGCTCGGAAAACTAGCCGGTGCAGCCCCCGGAGGCGACGCTCCTTACACGACTCGGACTGAAAATCCTCTGATTACTCCCGACCAGCGGTGCAACCTTCTTACAATTCTCGTTGATGGTTTACGTGTAACTGCTCTTATTGATACCGGTGCGCAAATATCTGTGAGGAGCTCAGACCTCCGCCGCCACCTCCAAAAAGTTCTGACGCCTGCGATTGCACCTACCGTTCGTACAGCGGATGGGAGTACTCCTGCTGTCCTTGGAATGTGCACTGCGCGAATAACGATTTCTGAGCATCAAACTTCAGCTCTGTTTGCTGTACTGGAAAATTGCCCTCATGACCTCATCCTTGGACTCGACTTTCTGACTTCACACGCTGCGCTCATTGACTGTTCCAGAGGTCTTCTTCGGCTCGAACTACCATCCTTCTCAGAGACCGTATGTACCAGCCCACCTCGTCTACGCTCTGTCGATTTCCTCAGACTTCCGCCGCAAGCCACAATCCAAGTCCAACTCTCGCCATATCCTCCAGTACCCGATGGTGATTATGTTGCTGCGCCAATTTCTGACGGGGCCATGACACGTAATGTTGCACTCCCCAACATGGTGGTTACCGTCAAGGACAACCGAACTTCATTTCCCGTGCTAAATTAATGGCTTCTCAGTGCAAGTTATTCCTCGCGGCATGTCACTTGCGCATCTGACACCACTGGTAGACTATACAGTTTCCGCCCTAACCACCGATCCGCCACCCAATTTTTTTATCAACGTGGCTCTCGTCACGTTCCTGTTCCGACCTTTTCAAGGCAATGCTATCTGACAAGCTCACCTCTGAACAAGTCTCTGCTCTCTGCCATGTGCTTGCTTCTTATCGGCAGATCTTTGACTTCGGCGACCGTGATTTGGGCCAGACATCCGTGGTAACTCATCGCATCGACACCGGTGACGCTCGGCCCATTCGCCGACGGCCCTACCGTGTGTCAGCCCCGGAGCGTGCTATTATACAGCGAGAAGTCGATAAAACGCTTCATAAGGGCCTACTCGAACCATCATCTAGTCCCTGGTCTTCACCCGTTGTACTTGTTAAAAAGAAGGACAATAGCTGGAGATTTTGTGTTGATTACCGCCATCTCAACCATATTACCAAGAAAGATGTGTATCTCCTACCGCGCATAGATGATGCACTCGATTGCTTACACGGTGCCAAATATTTCTCTTCAATAGACCTTCGGTCAGGCTACTGGCAGATTGCTGTGGACGACAAAGACAGAGAGAAGACGGCCTTCGTGACTCCTGATGGACTGTATCAGTTCAAGATGATGCCTTTTGGATTATGCAATGCCCCCGCGACTTTTGAGCGCATGATGGACTCTCTCCTTTGAGGCATAAAGTGAACCATCTGCCTCTGCTATCTTGACGACGTTATTGTTTTTTCGACTACTTTCGACGACCATCTTACCCGTCTGTCCACAGTGCTTGATGTTTTCCGACGTGTCAACTTGCAACTTAACTCGTCTAAATGCCGCTTTGGGCAACGCCAAATCTGCGTACTCGGCCATCTTGTTGACGCTGCGGGCGTTCAACGAGACCCTGCGAAAGTCCGAGCAGTTCCCGACTTCCCCACACCCCGCACAGCCAAGGACGTCCGAAGTTTTCTGGGACTGTGCTCCTATTTCCGTCGTTTTGTCGAGAAGTTTGCTGAAGTAGCCCGTCCTCTAACCGGCCTCCTCAAAACCGATGTCGCATTCACCTGGGGCCAAAAGCAAGCAAACGCCTTCTCGTCGCTCGTCGAGATTCTCACCAATGCACCAGTCCTAGCACACTTCGACCCATCTGCCGCCACAGAGCTTCCTACTGATGCCAGTGGCTACGGCATAGGCGCAGTGCTGGCGCAGCGGCAACAAGGAATGCACCGCGTCGTCGCGTACGCAAGCCGACTGTTGTCGCGCTCGGAACAAAATTATTCGATCCCAGAACGCGAGTGCTTAGCTCTCGTCTGGGCAGTTGCGAAATTTCGACCGTACCTCTATGGCCGACCATTCTCAGTTACTACGGACCACCATGCGCTTTGCTGGCTCTCCTCACTCAAGGACCCTACGGGACGCCTTGGTCGCTGGGCGCTGCGCTTACAAGAGTACACTTTTTCCGTATCCTATAAATTCGGACAACTTCACAAGGATGCCGACTGCTTGTCCCGTTACCCAGTCGATCCCCCTGACATGATGGAAGATGGACAAGAGGTACTCGTTCTTTCAATTACCGACTTCACCGACATAGCTGCTGAACAACGCCGCGACCCCTCTTTGCGTGCTATTATCAATGGTCTGCACTCCCCCCACCCTGACCACTCCTTACAACTGTTCGTTCTTCACAACGACATCTTGCACCGCTACAACGCCCGCCCAGATGGTGCTGAGCTTTTAGTCGTTGTTCCTGCGCATCTTCGCTCAGATGTTTTGGCCCAGCTCCATGATGCCCCCTCCGCTGGACACCTAGAGGTGTCACGCACGTATGACCGCGTTCGCCGCCGATTCTTTTGGCCTGACCTCTAACGTTCTGTGCGACAGTACGTTGCGGCATGCGACCTCTGCCAGCGCCGCAAGACACCTGCTGTGAGACCTGCTGGTACCCTCCAGCCTACTGAAGTACCAGATGAGCCATTTTTCCGAGTCGGCCTCGATCTTCTAGGACCTTTTCCCGTGTCGGCCACCGATAATAAGTGGATTGCTATTGCTACCGACTACGCAACGCGGTATGCCGTTACACGCGCCCTCCCCACCAGCTGCGCTACTGATGTAGCCGATTTCCTTCTTCATGACATCATTCTGCGTCATGGTGCTCCTCGTCAGTTGATCACCGACCGCGGCCGCTGTTTTCTATCTAAAGTAGTCGACGAGCTCCTGCGATCCTGCTCTACCCACCACAAGTTCACTACAGCGTACCACCCACAAACCGACGGCCTCACGGAACGCCTTAACCGTACCCTGACGAATATGTTAGCGATGTACGTCTCCAAGGATCACAAAGACTGGGACATCCACTTACCTTTTGTTATCTTCGCATACAACAGTTCACGTCACGATACAGCTGGATTTTCACCTTTTTACCTACTGTTAGGTTATGACCCGCCTTTGCCCATGGACACCATGCTCCAATCTGACGCCCCTTCATCGACTGCTTATGCTCGTGATGCCCTGGCCCGAGCTGACATCGCCCGCCAAGTCGCCCAGGATCGTTTATGTGCCTCGCAGTTTAACCAAAAGAGTGCTTACGATCGCCGGCACCGCGACGTACAGTACTCTCCGGGGTCACTCGTCTTGCTGTGGTTACCATCGCGTCGTGTTGGTCTCTGCGAAAAACTGATGTCCCGTTACGTTGGCCCCTATCGCGTCGTACGCAAGGTCACCAGCGTGACCTATGAGATAGCTCCACTCCATACCACGTCAGTACCAGCTTCAGTCCCGACCGATATAGTGCACGTTTCACGGCTTAAACCATACTACTCACGCCCCGAGAATTGATCGCACCGGGACGGTGCTTCTGCCACCGGCGGGTAATGTCACGGGCTAAGTAGATGCCTGAGGTTGACGACGACGAAGTGCTCTGGGGAACGTGCTTGGACTTGTCTTGTCAAATCTTCAAGGAGACAAGACAAGACAAGACTGCAGCAGCGTTGTACGCATTTTGCTCGCCAGTATATCCATTGTGTACACTTTATTCCCCGTAACAATATATATATATATATATATATATATATATATATATATATATATATACATATATATATATATATATATTTAAAGGATTGCGAAGGCACGATAGGTCCGGTTATTTTCTATATTTATTGAGCTTGCAGATAACACTTTTGAAAAGGAAATTGCCTTTACTAACGTTTAGGCCTCGTCATATTTGCACCAGTATAATACATTCGTCATTCATTCACGTCCCATAATACCGAATGTGGTGTAAGTGACGCTAGCGCAACGGCCACCAGCGCATCATGAGCGTGGATGTAGTCAAGTTGTAAGATGACACGCATATCATGATTATCATGTTTGCCCCAGTCACATATCTTCGTAATTCATTCGCGTACTGTTAAACCGAATTTGGCATATGTGACGCTATCGAAACGGCCGCGAGCGCATGATGAGCGTGGCACGTAGTCATGTTGTTACATGACACGCATGTCATGATTTTCATGTTAGGGTCTGTCGCTTGTGTTCGCCATGCAATCATGTAATACCCTACCAGTTTTGAAACATGCCGTGTGACCGAAACCACTGCAAGAGCTGAAGGACCATAAACATTATATCGTGACATTCATGACATTCATGTCTTTATTTTCGTGTTATGACCAGTCAAATATGTTGGTTCGAATCCCGGCTGCGGCGGCTGCATTTCTGATGGAGGCGGAAATGCTGTAGGCCCGTGTGCTCAGATTTGAGTGCACGTTAAAGAACCCCAGGTGGTCAAAATTTTCGGAGCCCTCCACTATGGCGTCTCTCATAATCATATAGTGGTTTTGGGACGTTAAACCTCACAATCAATCGATCAATCAAGTCAAATATGTTCATCACACACTCATGTTATGCGATACCAAGTTTGGTATCGATACCATTACTGAAACGGCCAGGAGAGCTAAAAGTCGTTGGCGGCTAGATAGATAGATCGATACGCTCAAAGTCGCCGAAATTTGCTAAGAAATGCTCTGCATTTAATAACGCTTGCTCAGTCAAGCTTGTTAAGAAGTACACCGCGTGCTCGTTCGGCTGGTGTAGTTTATAACATTTCTGGCACGTTCGGCAGTGTCTGCATAAAGCAGACCCCCAGATGCGTGAATATCAGGCTGAGGGAGCATGATAACTGCTTAAAGGGTGGGGTATCGTCTCATCTCGCTATTCATTGCAGTGAGTGCCGGTGCACTCCTTTCTTTGAGCAGGCTTCAATTATCGGAGGCCATCATAATTGATGAACACGTGATACTGCAGAGGGTTACCGCATAGCGAAGTGTGTAGGCGATTGCGTTAGCCAGCCATCTGCTGCGTTATCAGAGCAAATAATGTAAATGCGACGCATTTCTTAGCGAACCTTGGCGACTTTGTGCGTTTTTATATATCTAGCCGCCGACAACAGTTAGCTCTCCTTACCGTTTCGATAGTGGTGTCGATGTCAAACTTGGTATGGCATAACATGACAATATCACGGGCATAAGTGTCTAGTCATAAGATAAAAGCCTAGATATTTATGTCATGAATATCATGATTTACATATCATGAGCTTGCTGCTCTTCCGGTGGTTTTGTTTTCAGGACACATTGCGAAACTGGTATGTATGAAATGACTGCATGGCGAACATATGTGACAGACCCTAACGTGCAAGGTATGACATGCGTGTCATATAAGAACTTGACAACATACCATGCTCATGGTGCGCTCGCGGTCATTTCTCTAACTTCACATATATCAAGTTTCGTATTACGTGACACGAACGCACGACGAAGGTAAATGGCAAGTCCAAACATAATAATCATGATATGCTTCTCATGTAAAAAATGACTGCATAGCAGGCTCATAATGCGCTCGTGGCCGTTTCGCTTGCTTGACATATACCAAATTAGGTATCACGTGACGTGAATGAACGATGAAGGTATAATACTGGTGCAAACATGATAATCACGACATGCGTGTTATGTAAAACATGACAACAGGCCACGCTCATAGCATGCTCCTCGCGATCGTTTTGCTCGCTAGTAATATTTCTATCGTGAAAGAACTCCTTTCCCCAATACTTTCCTTGGCATTATTGTCTGTTAGATCTTATGAATATTCTGACAGTAATGCCAAGGAATGTACATGAGAAGCTATTAGAAGCAATGGAATGTGAATACGAAGAAAGAAACGTGGATGAAAAAATAACCAGCCGTGAGCAGCAATCGAACCTACGACCTTCGAATAACGCATTCGGTGCTCTGACCACTGAGCTACCACAGCGGCCTTCCCTCCATCCACTTTTTTGGGTGTATACGTGAATTTAGAAGTAGGAGTGCCAGTCAGCGCCATCTATAAGCCAAGCGACGAGTGTGAACCACTCTTTTATGCGCATGTTTGGCGTCACGTAGCACGTGAACTTATTACGAGTGGGCAGCTGATTAATGGTCCCTTGTATACAACCTAATGACACCAAGTCTGCCAGTACAAGACCCTGGTTAAATGAAATAAAGGAAAGAAGTGTATACCTAAGGGCTCGTTTTTCAGTGTTTTGACACAATAATAATGAGATCTAACAGACAGTAATGCCAAGGAATGTACAGGGGAAGTTATTAGAACCAATGGAATGTAAATAAGAAGAGAGAAAAGTGGATGAAAAAATCACCAGCCATGAGCAGGAATCGAAACTACGACCTTCGAATAACGCGTTCGATGCTCTAACCACTGAGCTACCACAGTGGCCTTCCCTCCATCCACTCTTTTGGGTTTATATGTGAATTTAGAAGTAGGAGTGACAGTCAGCGCCATCTATAAGCCAAGCGACGAGTGTGAACGACTCTTTTATGCGCATGTTTTGCGTCACGTAGGTGAACTTATGACGAGCGGGCAGCTGATTATTAGTCCCTCGTGTATATATATATATATATATATATATATATATATATATATATATATATATATATATATATATATATATATATATATCATGTTATGATGTCTGGAAGATGTGGCCAGGCTCATACCCCATGTTCACTCTTTTCTGACTTCTTGCTCCTCAGCTTCTACCAACCATCGCTACCTTTTTACGTTACAGGATACCCCTTCCCCCGAAAAAATGCGCGCGTTGCATACTACAATACATAATGCAGAAGCAATCTTAGAACACAAAAAATGGCAGTATATCCACGGAGTGAACCATGGAGAGTGGGGCGAAGCATCCATCCGTCCATTCGTTCTTGCTTCCATCCGTCTATGCGTGCGTCTGTGTGGCCGCCCGTGCATCCATCCGCTCGTCCGTGCGTGCATATTTTTGTGCGTGCGGACGTCCATCTGTGCGTCCGTCCCTGCGTTCGTCCCTGCATCCGCTCCTGCGTCCGCCCATGCGTCTATCCGTCCGTGCCGTTATCCGTGCATTCGTCCATGCATCTGTCTGTGTGTCAGTTAGTCAACCTATTCAGCACTCCAAGTACCACCATCTCGTATTTTTCATCATACATTCCTTATATAGAAGCACCGCCATCCAGCGGATATTCCAAGGACTGAAAGAGAAGATGCACACGCACACTTTCTTACGGCTTGCGCTTCGTGTCTACTTCCCACCTTTAACCACCCCCAGTTCATGGTATATGTTGGTTGGTATATGTTGGTATATGTTCATGGTTCATGTATCTGAATGCAGGAACAGCGCAACCTACAAGTAGTTACTTCGTAACTACGGAAGCGAAAAAACAAGGACAGAAAACAGCGCTCTTTTCTGTCCTTGTTTTTTCGCTTCCGTAGTTACGAAGTAACTACTTGTAGGTTGCGCGGTTCCTGCATTCAGTTATGTCCTACCAACTTGCCCAAGCTTCCACGCTTCATAACGTTCACGTATGTTCACTGTATTCATGGCACTGCGGCCCAATGCTCGGTAAACCTTTCTAAAACCAAGAAGGTTACGTGCAGCGAGTATAACGTAGCAACCCTTTCTTGTCACTGCTAAATGTACATGCGAATAGTTGCTAAGGGGGAATGAGAGACAGGAGAATTCGGCTTTTAGTTAACGCGCACGCTGCGAATTTTTTATTGTTCAACAACCCACAGAAGAAATCTCACACCGGCACCACCTTGGAGGTCAAAATGTAAGACTGGTTACTCACTAATACTACTACGACTACGAGAAACGAACGGGTGTCGTTATAAGGAGCTTCGCCCCTAAAAGTCCAAATAGGCTCTAGTTCAACGTCACTGAAGTTCTGTAAGATCGCGCAAAGATTCCGCAGGAGAGTACAGCTTTCCGGGGTTATCAAGCACGGCTCTGGTGGGCGAGACTGGCTGTTACGCTCTGGACAACATAAGCATGCTTTGAGCATGGAAACAGATGGAAACGCAGCCGGCGTTCTTGCGAGGAATGAACGAGGTTGAAACGCCTTGCAGGATTGACATTTTCGTTGACATCGCATTTTTCGTTGTGAGTGATACAAGCGCCGTGCATGCAATTTGCGGGCCCGTTGATCGTGGCTAATTGGGTGCTGCTTGGGTTCCTGCAGAGTACAAGTGGTTGTATTGTGGCTTACAGGGAGCTTCAAAGACGATAGTCTTTCCTGCAGACCTTCGACGGAAAAATTTTGGTCTGTCTGTCTATCTGTCTGTCTGTACACTTGTCTGTTTGTCCGCCCTTAAATATACCCTAAACGGCTTTTAACGGCCATCCCCATCCGCAGCGCCCACCATTATTGCTCAAGAGTTAACGTTCGTATTTGTGCGATTGTCTATTAAAAACAATTATTGCGCATATCTGAGGCACCATAACAACGCGTCGATGTTTTGTATATCTGCATTTATACTAGAAAAGGCACACACAAGTAAGTCTAAGCACTGTAGCGTTTATCGCGCTGCACTGACAATGCAACGCAACGCTCAAAAAGGTAGGTGTTTCTAATGCTTTGCTACGACGACATGATGGTGCCACCTGCCCGTCAATTTGCGTTCTACATCTTATCACCTCCGAGAAAGGCACGCAACATTCTCCGCGGGTGCGCACGCCTTCGTTTTCGAAGATAACTGCCAGATGGCGCTCGTTCGCCTCCGCTACACACTCGAGGCACTCTTACGCAACGCCTCCAGAATACCATTCACCGATTTTGTTGCGCAGAACATCAAATAAGCGCTTTGCTTACTCTCTCCAGACACAAAACTATCGTCTTTCGATGACATTTGCATGTAACATGCAGATTCTGGCCAATTTTTTTTATGGTGATGACACAGATGTTCAGACCAAAGGTGCATTCTTGAACGCTGGTGCAGAAAAGTTCCTTGGCTTTTCTTTCAGCGAAGATGGCTCAAATGCGGAATCAGTCTTTTCCGTAGTGGTTATTGTTCACGACATTTTTAAGCCGCAAGTATGCTTGCGATGTAGCTTTACTTCTTCGTTGTCCTTGTTGGTATGGCCGTTTTAGCTATTGGGGCTCTCTTTGTTATTTCTGTTGGCATTGCTGATGTTGCAGTATCTGACGAGGTGGACTTCCCTTACAAACATGAACCCACTCTTTTGCAGGTTGATGTCAGCAGCAAATAGTTGATACTCATTCGGGTGTCGCGATTGCTGTCAGGCAATGAAGGTAGCGCGCCAGAATTGACAGAAGGATCTGCTGAGGCTTTTTCAGCGCCAATCCTATGGACGCTTCTGGCATATTGCAGTGTTTGAGAGTTGATTCATCCGAGCCTAATAAGTTGGTTGGACTCTCAGGTGGCTGACAACTCGATGGTGACACCGCGAAAAGCTCGGTTTGGTCAGATTTTACTTCAGAATGTCTCTCTGTCTGCTCAACTTTGGAGCTCAGCAGTTCTGATGCATGAATATGAACGGATGGCCCTGGGCTTGGCTGAGTATCTTCGTAGTTCCTCAGCTCTGTACCAACCATAGCGAGCATGTGAGTATGTCAGCGAGCGTTGGGAGCAACTGAAGAACCAAGCGACGGAAAACCAGGAGGTGGTCCAAGTGTGCGAGACGGAGAGTACAAAGCACAAGGTGGCTCCCTCACATGAGTGCTACGGTTCAGTGATGACGTAAAGGTTGATTTTCGTGTAGTAGCAAAATGTTGTAGAAGGTTGACTCTTCCTGCAAACAGATCTGGATGCCTTTCAGGAAGCGGATGCTAATTTTCTGTGTCGGAATGGGAATGACCGAGTCATTTCGGCTGTTCTAATGCGTGAAGACTGCTGGGGTTTGTGGCAATTGAGCTCAATTGCCTTCAGATGGCGCGATGTAATGTAATGTAAATTATGAAACCTGGTGATAATTTCCTCTTTGATTTTTGCCACGATTCGTCGTTCTCGAAGATGTGGGTAAGGTAAAATTTAAATGCCTCACCGGTTATGTAGTCACTGAAATTTGTGACCATCTCCCGTTCAGACCAGGATGCAGTGCTAGCGTAGCGTTCGAAGAGGTTGAAAAAGTCCTCTACGGTCCGATTGTCCACTGATCCTGTGTACTTAAGGATGTCGAGCTCAGTCAGTGATGATGGTAATCATGGCGCACAGCAATGATCCGCTTCTACAGCCCACATACGGTCAAGACATCATATCGAGGGCTTCGTTGATTACGCGAAGCTGGTGAAGTGACTGCCAGGTCTTCATCCTGTCGACTTGTGTGACGTTATCATGTCTGGGAGGGCTCATACCCCTTGTTTATTCTATTTTGACTTCTTTCACCTCAGCGTCTACCAACCATCGCTACCTTCTCCTTCTTATGTTATATATATATATATATATATATATATATATATATAAACGTATCCCCTGACGAAGGCGGGTCCCCGGCCGTAACGTTGGCAATAAAGCATCGTTTTTCGTTTTCTCGTTCGCTTCATCTGGTGACTCGACCCAAATCCAGGAAGACTTTCTCAATATATATATATATATATATATATATATATATATATATATATATATATATATATATATATATATATATATATATGAGATAGACAGTAATGCCAAGGAATGTACAGGGGAAGTTATTAAAACCAATGAAATGTAAATAAGAAAAAAGAAAAGTGGATGAAAAAAAACTGTGAGCAGGAATCGAACCTACGACCTTCGAATTACGCGTTCGATGCTCTAACCACTGAGCTATCACAACGGCCCTCCCTCCATCCACTTTTTTGGGTTTATCTGTGAATTTAGAAGTAGGAGCGACAGTCAGCGCCATCTATAAGCCAAACGACGAATGTGAAAACACTCTTATGCGCATGTTTGGCGTCGCGTAGCACGTGAACTTATTATGAGCGGGCAGCTGATTAATTGTCCCTCTTATTCAACCTAAGCACATCAAGTCTGCCAGTACGAGACCCTCGTTCAATGAAATAAGGGCAAGAAGTGTATACCTAAGGGCTCGTTTTTCCCTGTTTTAACACAATATTATTGAGATAGACAGTAATTCCAAGGAATGTACAGGGGAAGTTATTAAAACCAATGGAATGTAAATAAGAAGAAAGAAAAGTGGATGAAAAAATTACCAACTGCGAGCAGGAATCGAACCTACGACCTTCGAATTACGCGTTCGATGCTCTAACCACTGAGCTATCACAGCGGCCCTCCCTCCATCCACTTTTTTGGGTTTATCTGTGAATTTAGAAGTAGGAGCGACAGTCAGCGCCATCTATAAGCCAAACGACAAATGTGAAAACACTCTTATGCGCATGTTTGGCGTCACGTAGCACGTGAACTTATTATGAGCGGGCAGCTGATTAATTGTCCCTCTTATTCAACCTAAGCACACCAAGTCTGCCAGTACGAGACCCTCGTTGAATGAAATAAGGGCAAGAAGTGTATACCTAAGGGCTCGTTTTTCCGTGTTTTAACACAATATTAATGAGATAGACAGTAATGCCAAGGAATGTACAGGGGAAGTTATTAAAACCAATGGAATGTAAATAAGAAGAAAGAAAAGTGGACAATTAATCAGCTGCCCGCTCATAATAAGTTCACGTGCTACGTGACGCCAAACATGCGCATAAGAGTGTTTTCATATTCGTCGTTTGGCTTATAGATGGCGCTGACTGTCACTGCTACTTCTAAATTCACAGATAAACCCTAAAAAGTGGATGGAGGGAGGGCCGCTGTGATAGCTCAGTGGTTAGAGCATCGAACGCGTAATTCGAAGGTCGTAGGTTCGATTCCTGCTCACAGTCGGTAATTCTTTCATCCACTTTTCTTCCTTCCTATTTACATTCCATTGGTTTTAATAACTTCCCCTGTACATTCCTTGGCATTACTGTATATCTCATTAATATTGTGTTAAAACACGGAAAAACGAGCCCTTAGGTATACACTTCTTGCCCTTATTTCATTGAACGAGGGTCTCGTACTGGCAGACTTGGTGTGCTTAGGTTGAATAAGAGGGACAATTAATCAGCTGCCCGCTCATAATAAGTTTACGTGCTACGTGACGCCAAACATGCTCATAAGAGTGTTTTCACAGTCATCGTTTGGCTTATAGATGGCGCTGACTGTCGCTCCTACTCCTAAATTCACAGATAAACCCAAAAAAGTGGATGGAGGGAGGGCCGCTGTGATAGCTCAGGGGTTATAGCATCGAACGCGTAATTCGAAGGTCGTAGGTTCGATTCCTGCTCACAGTTGGTAATTTTTTCATCCACTTTTCTTTCTTCTTATTTACATTCCATTGGTTTTAATAACTTCCCCTGTACATTCCTTGGCATTACTGTCTATCTCATTAATATTGTGTTAAAACACGGAAAAACGAGCCCTTAGGTATACACTTCTTGCCCTTATTTCATTGAACGAGGGTCTCGTACTGGCAGACTTGGTGTGCTTAGGTTGAATAAGAGGGACAATTAATCAGCTGCCCGCTCATAATAGGTTCACGTGCTACGTGACGCCAAACATGCGCATAAGAGTGTTTTCACATTCGTCGTTTGGCTTATAGATTGCGCTGACTGTCGCTCCTACTTCTAAATTCACAGATAAACCCAAAAAAGTGGATGGAGGGAGGGCCGCTGTGATAGCTCAGTGGTTAGAGCATCCAACGCGTAATTCGTAGGTCGTAGGCTCGATTCCTGCTCACAGTTGGTAATTTTTTCATCCACTTTTCTTTCTTCTTATTCACATTCCATTGGTTTTAATAACTTCCCCTGTACATTCTTTGGCATTACTGTCTATCTCATTAATATTGTGTAAAAACACGGAAAAACGAGCCCTTAGGTATACACTTCTTGCCCTTATTTCATTGAACGAGGGTCTCGTACTGGCAGACTTGGTGTGCTTAGGTTGAATAAGAGGGACAATTAATCAGCTGCCCGCTCATAATAAGTTCACGTGCTACGTGACGCCAAAAATGCGCATAAGAGTGTTCTACATTCGTCGTTTGGCTTATAGATGGCGCTGACTGTCGCTCCTACCTCTAAATTCACAGATAAACCCAAAAAAGTGGATGGAGGGAGGGCCGCTGTGATAGCTCAGTGGTTAGAGCATCGAACGCGTAATTCGAAGGTCGTAGGCTCGATTCCTGCTCACAGTTGGTAATTTTTTCATCCACTTTTCTTTCTTCTTATTTACATTCCATTGGTTTTAATAACTTCCCCTGTACATTCCTTGGCATTACTGTCTATCTCATTAATATTGTGTTAAAACACGGCAAAACGAGCCCTTAGGTATACACTTCTTGCCCCTATATATATATATATATATATATATATATATATCTGTGTGTGTGTGTGGGTGTGCAGTGATTGGATGGAGCTCGACAGCTGGCACACCTCCTTAGCAACGCTTTTTACCCATGTCGCTCACGTCAAGGGTAAAGTACGTTCGTATGTGCGCACAGGCGCTGTAGTTGAGCGAGGAGTATACACGTGCACGCGACAACCGCGAGGCTGGTTCTTTCACCGCAGAGCCAAGAAACAAGGGGCAGTTTCGTAGCAGTGGGTGGGAACAGGAACTAAAGTTGACTTCACTACAGCTGTTTTTTCACACCTGATTTAGACCAATCGGTGAGCTGCTTGGGCGAGTTGCGTGCTACGTCACGTCACCGATCGTCGAGTTGACGTCACTGCACGTGCAAGGGTCAGGCGTAGAAAAAATGCGCGGATATTGTTTTTCGAAACAGCGGCTCTGCGCGGCGCGCAGCGCTGCAATATTCAGAAAACGTGATCGCTGTGATCCTATCTACGAATTGCCAAGTTTGTATAGGGAATGTAAAAAAAAATAGGAGCCTGTTTACCGGCCTTTTAAAAAATCTTTTACTAGGGCCGTCCAAGACTTGATAAAACCAAAGCTGGTTGGTCTAAGTAGAAGACTTCTTTATCGGTTCGGTAACTTAACTCAAGCTAATTTTCAAACTTGGTTTAAGCAAAGGTATTCTTTACTATTTTTCTGACTCTTAGATCTACCATGCTTTCTATCATGTCAGCAAACTTCTTGTTCAAGTAAGCTGTGTTGGATTACTGTCGCCAATCCTCTCTCGCTCTGCACCACGTCGAGCCTCGCGATGGGCAGCATCATCTTCCTGTGCGATCGGGCACGAGGAAATGAACAGGCACAGAAAGTCTATTTATGGCGTATTTATTGACGTAGACGATTGCTAAGCGATACCTTCATTTCAAATTCTGGCCCTGCCGAGGTGGTCTAGTGACTAAGGTACTCGGTTGCTGACTCGCAGGTCGCGGGTTCAAATCCCGGCTGCGGTGGCTGCATTTCCGATGAAGGCGGAAATGTTGTAGGCTTGTGTGCTCAGATTTTCGGCACGGTAAAGAACACCGACTGGTCGAAATTTCCGGAGCCCTCCTCTACAGCGTCTCTCATAATCATATGGTGGTTTTGGGACGTTAAATCCCACATAAAAATTAATCATTTCAACTTCACGGGGTTATGACTAGTCATTTTGATAGAGGCGACGAGGTTCCTACACAGCCGTTGTGCCGCATATGCTCCTTGGCATAACTTTAATTAGGCTGTTGCGGTAGCTAAGGGGTAGGTAGAATAGAGTAGACCCTGAAAACCGTGGGTCATATCCTCACAGAGGGATTGACCAAGAACCGGTTAGCTTTTTGATGGCAGTTATGAAATAAAATGTATTGATGAGCGCGGCTTGGTGGTGGCTCGTCCTCATCGTCCTCCGCTCGCTTCGTTCTCTTCTTCACCGTTGTCGTCTGACTTCACATTTCTCCCTGGAGAAATCGCTTCACACGAAGTATTTTCAAGTTCATTACTGGGTCTTCAGTAGTGTACTAGCGTGGTTGTGTAAAGACAAAACTGTACTGTGAGCTTGCTTTGTATTGTGTGTATCGCATTTATCCCTTGGTAAGTTGAGAGTGAATTACGTTTCTTGAAATGTTGATGGGTTGGAATCTGTATTTTGCATTGAAGTATTGTGTTCTCCTCCTCCCTGTAACAGCAAATGAATGGTGTGGGTACTATGATAAATAAATTATTATGGAGTGAATACATATTAAATAAATAAGTCCGAGATGTTTGAATCAGTTGTGTTAAAAGACGAGACGCTCTTCAGAAGCATATCTGTGTGTGCTCATAAATTATTTTCATTTCAACACTTTAGGATGTGTCGCTACACTACGTGTCAGCCGGAAGTCGAGACAAGCCTCTGCTTCTGTTACTGCATGGCTTCCCGGACTTCTGGTTCTCCTGGAAGTACCAGATTTTGGACCTCAAAAAGGACTTCTGGTATGCGTTACTTGTCCTAAACGTACTGGCTGCTTCCGAGACGAACTTCCTATCCCCACTACCGCTGATAAAAGAACAGATTTTTTTTGTGTGCGTGTGGGGAGAATTACTTAATAAGCCATAGTAGTGAGCCTTCATGAATGTATTTCCAACTTTACAGTTCTTATTTCGTCTATTTTATGAAAAGCAGGATTCTATTAGCATCCCTTATGAAAATTGTGTTGTCCTATGGGCAATCAAGCGCAATATATTATTTGGCCTAATGATTCACCTATTTTAAGCCTCATTAAATTTCATTCGAAGCATCAAGTTTTATTATTCACACGATATATAAGGAATCGTTAGTGCACAAGTAAGGCGCCGGCTACACCTTGGCCCTTGAGCGAATGTTGAACGAATATCTTTAAAAAAATAAAGAGCGGTATTTGCAGGAACACACATGCGAAAACGCATTTGCAAAAACACACTCAATCGCAGATATCAAATAACACCAACAAAAAGATAAGAAAAGGTTTAAAAATCAATAAATAATGTTTCTGATGATATCTCTAGTCAAGATTAAATCTAACCAGCACAAAATAGCAGTGCACACGTTCTGCTTCTTATGGAGAGTTATTCCCTCGTATGTACATAACACTTCACACGTTCTCGACTTCAGCACACACACATGATGGATGTCGTATAATATTGCGCATACTAAGTACATGTTCTATAGAAATGAAAGTTCGTCATTTCTTAGTATATAGCTGTCAGCGATTTCGCTGACTTCTAAAAAACATTTCAACGCTTTTAAAGTGTACATCTGTAAAGCAACAGTCCACCACAGGCCCAGAAGTTTCTTGATACTGAACGGTATGTGGTCCTATGCCAACAGTTCCGATTTGTGATGATGCGGGCAGTCTATAAGAAGGCGACATGCGTCTTCTTCTACAAATTCATATTCGCATTCGGGAGTTGTTGCTCTGCCATTTTTGTGTAAAAATATTTTGTGTACTCGATGCCTACCCTTAGCCTGTGAATAAGTTTTTTCATACTTCTATCTAGTGCTAGCGGAATTTTGAATTCCAATCTATATGATATAAATCACAGCTCTTTGTACTTTGGTAAAAGTTTTTTTCTGCTTATTCGAAAATTTGTTGCGCTTATAAGCACTACACAATTTATTTTTCGGGACCGGTAAAGAAAAAGTCACAGCTTTGCCGCAAAGGCGAAAGAATGAACGCGGTAGCAACAAATTGGAAGGTCCCACGCAGAATGACGAGCATATCGAAACGTTCCTGGTGTTTCTCACGCACAAAGCACGCAAGAAACGTACACACAGGGACATATTAACGCGAATAAGCGTCTCAGTTGTTACTTTGCTGTGTCTGAAAAGCGCGTCCTTTTTGCAAGCGGAGGCTGTGCAACGATTGCAGCGACCTTAGTGTGCCCAGTAAGTACAACAGAATCGTTCCGAGAAAACTCAAAGGCTAGCCAAGACGTGCGGTTCTCACCACTGCAAGATAAGGGCGCGTGAGTACGCGTGAGAGATGAGAGCCACCGCGCGCTCACAGCGTCATCTTGCTGATAAAGCCGAAAACACAATAGTTCCACCCCTGTCCCCCTGAGATGCACGCCAACAGCGGTAAGTGGTAGGTATGAATAGCTTGCCATTTGAACGTTCATGGAGGTACCTCTCGGTGGCTCAGTATAGTTAACGCCTCGCAATCACGACGTGGGAGGTCCCACGTTCGATTCCACGCACCAGAGTTCTTTTTCGAAAATATTTTCTTTCTTGCGTTTTCATATGTGTATTACATACGTATACATATACGGTGCATGATATCGACGACGATGTTGACGCCGACGCTGGGGGCGAAACACAGCCGACAGTGTCAATATTGTAACGACGCAGACACAGCAGAAGTCGGATATAAAATAGCTCACTTTAATTACTTGCAAAACGCTCGTAAAGGGGACCGGGCAAGAACGTCGTCTTCCTTTCTTGCTGCGCGAGCTCTTCTCTGCAGGTTGAATGCGGCACTTGCCTCCCTCCAGGAAGAGCTTCGTCCCGAAGTTCTGGGACAAAATACGCGGTTTATGTAGTTGACGTATTATGCAACTGGCTCACTGCAATATGGCTTCATCCGCACAATGTGTACGATTTCAGATTTTGGTGGCAAGTTCGCAAGGAACTTTCAGCGATGACCTCATAGTTCACGTCACTTAGTCTCCGTACAACATTGTAGGGACCGAGGTACTTCTTGAGTAATTTTTCAGAAAGGCCGCGTCGGCGGATAGGGCTCCAGACCCACACTTTCTCGCCTGGTTGATAAGTCGCGTATTGGTGTCGCAGGTTATAACGTTGTGCGGCGCAATTGTTCACCGGGCGATTCGCACGCGTGCAAGCTGTCGTGCCTCTTCAGCTCGTTGGGTAAAGGCTTGAGCATCGGTGTCTGTATTGTCGCAGTCGTGGCATCAAGCATTGTCGTCACTTCATGGCCATAAAGAAGACTAAATGGCGTGCTTCGGGTAGTTTCCTGCTGCGCTGTATTATAGGCAAACGTCACGCATGGTAGAGCGTCGTCCTAATTTTTATGATCCACGTCGATGTACATGCTCAGCATATCGGCAATTGTCTTTTTGAGGCGTCCTGTTAATCCGTTGGTTTGTGGGTGGTAGGAGGTAGTTTTTCAATGTGCTGTTACACTGAGCTCAAGCACTGACCTAAAGAACATGGCTGTGACAGCGGTACCTCTGTCCGTTATTATAATCCTTGGAGCACCATGCCTCAGAGTGATATTTTCAATGAAAACTGTACTGCTTTTACTGCGGTTCTGCTTGATAAAGTCTCTGTTTCTGCGTAGTGAGTAAGATAGTCGGTAGTGTCAATTACCCTTTTGTTTGCACTACGCGAAGTCGGAAATGGTCCAAAGAGGTCCATTCCGAGTTGTGCAAAAGGCACGGTGGGCACTTGACCTGGTTGCAACCTTCCGGCTGGTTTTAAAGGTGGCGATTTTCGTCGTTGACAATCGAGGCACGTGCAGACGTAATCCTTTACAGTGCCTGGATGCTTCAGCCAGTAGTAATTCTCTTGAATTCTGGCCAATGTGCGCGTGTATCCGAGGTTGCCGGAGGTTGGCTCATCGTGACAAGCGCTCAGAATCTCATCGCGAATTTATTTCGGGACGACAAGTAGGTGGGAACTTCCGCTGGAGGAAAAGTTCCCGTTATATAGGACACCACTGCGCAAGAAGAATGCCGGCAGGCTCCTTTCAAATATCTTGGGAACGCTTGTAGACTGACCGTTAAGAAAATAATAAGAGGAAACAACTCGCTGTCTTCTTTCTGCTTAGACAAAATGGTGACCCCTTCGACCACTCCTAAAAACGCCATGTCATCTTTTTCTCGAACATCGTCTTGCTTTAAAAGTGACTTGAATAAGCAATCAACATCAGAGTGTTGCCGTCTCGACTTATAGACGACCGTCATATAGAATTCTTGAAGGCGTAAGCTCCAGCGTGCTAGCCGACCAGATGAGTCCTTCAAGTTGGTCAGCCTGCAAAGGGAGTGGTGATCGCTTACTATGTGGAAGAGATGGCCGTAGATGTACGGGCGAAACTTCATAACTGCGCATACTACAGAAAGACATTCTTTTTCCCTTGAGGAATAGTGGGACTCGGCACGGGAAAGCGTCCTACTTCCACATGCGATCACTCGCTCGGCTGAGTCTTGCCACTGGACGAGTACAGCGCCTAAACCTACGTTCCTGGCATCGGTATGGATAATGGTAGGAGCGTCCTCGTCAGAGTGAGCAAGCACAGGTGGTTTCTGCAGGCGCTGTCATAGATCGTCAAATGATGCTTGTTCACCTTCGTTCCACAAAAATGGAACATCGTCTGTCGTTATGCGTGTTAAAGGAGACGCCATGTGGAAGAAATTGGCGATAAATCTGCGGTAGTAGGCGCAGAGGCCAAGAAAACGTCCCACGGCCTTCTTATCTATTGGCACCGGAAATTTTCGGATGGCATCGATCTTGTCGGGGTCCGGATTAACACCTTCATGGCTCACCAGATGTCTTAAGAATCGGAGTTCCTTGAAACCGAAATGACATTTTTCAGGTTTCAGCGTTAGGCCAGCGGACCGTATAGCTTGAAGTACTAATAGCAGCCATCTTAGATGTTTCTCGAATGTAGCTGAGAAAAAAAAGACGTCGTCGAGGTATACCAGACATGTCTGCCACTTAAGGCCTGATAGGACAGTATCCATCAGTCTCTGAAATCTTGCTGGAGCTGAGCACAATCCGAAGGGCAAGACTTTAAACTTGTAAAGTCCGTCAGGCGTAACAAAAAGTCTTTTCTCTGTCTCACTAATCGACCTCGATTTGCCAATATCCGCTTTTCAGCTCCATTGACGAGAAGAAAAATGGCAGCATATTGTCACGTTTCTTAAGACAAACTTGGTTTATTGGGTTCGTTGAGTCGACTAGCCAAGCAACAGCTCAGACAGATCGTTTTTGCCTTCTTCCACTCCCGGATCTCACCCAAGCATATCAGGTGGCATTAGTCCCCCCTTTGAAAGCATCGACTCGATGCTCGTAACGAAAAAAAAATGAAGGCATACACATGCAGATACAGAGAACCAAAAGAGGGAGAGTGCCAGTACTCGCAGCGCAAATGAGGAAATTTCGCATATGCTTGTGCCAAGCGCAAAAACAAAAGGCATAAAAACACAGGAGAACACGAACAGCAGCAGCAGCACAATGTCACGGCATGTCGCAACACGTGAACCACAAGGGCTACTGTGTGAAGTAGGGCTTCAGCCTAACGACATGCACGGTTTCGGGCCGAAGCTGTCGACGAGAAGACGCTGCGCCGTCCGGAAATACCTCGTAGGTAAGATCGGTGACACGTCTAAGAACCTTGTACGGTCCAAAATACCGGCTTAGGAGTTTTTCGGATAAGCCTGGTCGCCGGACAGGGGTCCCACACCCACACTCGGTCCCCTAGGGTGATAGGTGACGTTTCGATGGCGGAGGTTGTAACGTCGTGCGTCTTCATCTTGTTGGTGACTGGTGTTTATACGAGCTAGCCGACGAGCTTCTTCGGCGTATTGAGTGTATTCCTCAGCGTCTGGAGCGATTTCATTGCTTTGGTCACACGGAAGCATAGCATCAAGCATGGTTCGCACGTTGCGTCCGTAAACGAGTCGGAAAGGCGGAAATCGCGTTGTTTCTTGCGTTGCCGTATTGTATGCAAACGTGATGTATGGAAGAATTTCGTCCCAGGTTTTGTGTTGTACGTCAACGTACATTGACAGCATGTTCGCTATGGTCTTGTTAAGCCTCTCTGTCAGTCCATTCGATTGCGGGTGATAAGCCGTCGTTTTTTGATGAGTTGTGCAGCTCAATTTAAAAATGTCCTCCATCATTCGTGCTGTAAATGACGTCCCTCTGTCCGTAATCACGCATGACGGGGCACCATGCCGTAGGACGATTTGGTGCACGAAGAACTGCGCGACTTCAGAGGATGTGCCACGGGGTAACGTTTTTGTTTCAGCATACCGAGTGAGATAATCTGTCGCAACTATAATCCATTTGTTCCCAGAGGACGACAAAGGGAATGGTCCAAGAAGGTCCTTTCCCACGAGGTCAAACGGTGTCTGTGGTGGTGCGATCAGCTGGAGCAGGCCTGCGGGTCTCACAGGCGGAGTTTTGCGACGCTGGCACTCACGGCAGCCTTTCACGTATCGATGTACACTTGTTGACAGTCGCGGCCAGTAATACTGTTGGCGTACTCTAGCGAGAGTTCGCGAATAGCCCAAATGTCCTGACGTGGGCTCGTCGTGGCACGCAAGGAGGATCTCGTCCCGCATTTCGGTAGGAACAGCGAGTAGGAAGGCTTTGTCGCTACCACGGGCGTTTTTCTTGTAAAGAATGCCTCTTCTTAGACAAAAAGAGGACAGTCGCGAGCAATGTGTCGAGGGACCTGAGAGTTCCGGCCTTCCAGGGCAATCAATAGCTGGGCATAATTCGTCGTCTGCCCGCTGTTTTGACATAAATTCGGAATCGCTGACTGCTCCGAGAAAGGCATCTTCATCCTCGGAGCCCCTGACAGAGTGCCCCACAGGCGCTCGAGAAAGCGCGTCGGCATCTTCATGTTTGCGCCCTGACCTGTACACAATCGTAATATCAAACTCCTGCAAACGCAAACTCCACCGAGCGAGACGGCCGGATGGATCTCTCAGATTTGCCAGCCAGCAGAGCGAGTGGTGGTCAGTCACCACTTTGAAGGGACGACCGTAGAGGTAAGGCCGAAACTTGGTCGTCGCCCACACGACTGCGAGGCATTCTTTTCCCGATGTAGAATAGTTGGTCTCGGCTCGAAAAAGAGTACGACTGGCGTAAGCTATTACATGTTCAACGCCACCATGTCGTTGTACAAGGACAGCGCCAAGTCCGACGTTGCTGGCATCTGTATGAATTTCTGTAGCAGCGTCCTCATCAAAATGGGCAAGAACAGGGGCTGTTTGCATTCTCCGCCGTAGCTCTGTGAACGCTGCATCTTGTTCTGCGCTCCAAGTAAAAGGCACGTCATCTCGAGTGAGTCGCGTAAGAGGTTCCGCTATCTTCGAGAAGTTGGCGATAAATCGGCGATAATACGCGCACAAGCCGAGGAAACGGCGTACTGCTCTTTTATCTGATGGAACAGGGAAGGCGGCGACAGCAGCAGTTTTGTCTGGATCAGGTCGCACTCCATCCGCACTAATGACATGCCCCAGAAGTTTCAGCTCTTCGTAGCCGAAATGGCATTTTTGGGGTTTCAGCGTGAGTTTAGCTGTGCGAATGGCGTTCAGAACCTTTCTCAGTCGCTTCAGATGTTCTTCGAAGCTCTCGGAAAAGATGACCACATCATCGAGGTAGACAAGGCAGCTTTGCCACTTCAAGCCAGCGAGAACTGTGTCCATCATCCTCTGAAAAGTGGCTGGGGCAGAACAGAGGCCGAAGGAAAGAACACGGAATTCGCAAAGTCCGTCTGGAGTCACAAACGCAGTTTTTTCTCGGTCTCGTTCATGCACTTCAATTTGCCAATAGCCACTCTTTAGATCGATGGACGAAAAATACTTCGCGCGTCGTAATCTGTCGAGAGAGTCGTCGACCCGTGGAAGCGGGTAAACGTCTTTTTTCGTGACGCTATTAAGCTTCCCGTAGTCAATACAAAATCGCAGCGTTCCGTCTTTTTTCTTCACTAGAACGACTGGCGAGGACCAAGGGCTGCTGGATGGTTGAATAATCCCGTCATCGAGCATATCTTTCACTTGTGTCTGAATAGCCGCACGTTCTTTGGAAGAAACGCGATAAGGCTGCTGCCGGATGGGACGGACGTCATCGTCGGTAATAATTCGATGCTTGGCGAGGTGTGTTTGATGGACTTTGGAAGAAGAGGCGAAGCAAGACCGAAACTCCTTTAAAAGGTCATGAAATGCAGCCTTTCTCTTGTCTGACAGCGTCGAATTAATGTCGATGTGGTCTAGGAATTCTTCATCCTCATGCGTTTCCTCGGACGCGAAGCACTCCGTGACGTCGGCAACAGGGTCTCCATAGGCTACGGTGGTTCCGCGGAAAAGATGCCGGTGCTCGTAGTTGAAGTTCGTAACTAGTATTTGTGACTGTCCGTTGCGGACACGCACAACACTTCGGGCAGCACATGCACCTTGGAGTAGCAGAAGTGATAGGTTGCTTTCAGCCACCACGTCACCGCCCCGGAGGTCTTCACAAATGACTTCGATGGGAACAGTCGCTCGGGGCGGCAGTGTCACACTGTCGTCAGCAACACGCAGCGCAGGTCTACGGCAGTTATCAGCGTCTCGATCTGTTGCGCCTTGAGTCGAGAAGGTCACGATGCATTCACGGAGATTTATGATGGCACCGTGTTCCCGAAGGAAGTCCATGCCGATAATCAGCTGACGTGAACAGTCGCGCAGAATGGGGCAGCTGAGCACAAACGTTAACGCACGAATTTTAACTCTTGCCGTACAGCGACCCAGTGGTGTTACAACGTGTCCTCCAGCAGTTCGAATTCGCGTTTCATTCCACGGCGTAATCACTTTCCTGAGATCTTTTGCTAGCCTCCCGCTGATAATCTAATAGTCTGCACCAATGTCTATCAATGCATTGACCTGAAAACCGTCAATCAGCACAGGTATGTCAAGTGACACGCGGTCACTGGTTTCAGATGTGGATTTCGGCGTTTCTTCGGTACTGCGATTATTCTCTGGTTGAATGTCTTCCGTGTTGCGTGCAAGCGTCGATGGGAGGTCTTCCACACTTTGAGTCCCAGCGACCTTGCCCCCGAAGGCCGCTGCCTTCAGTTTTCCCGACGTGGGCTTGGAGAGCGTTCGCGTGCCGTCACATCGAAACGTGACCCAGTGGCTGCGGGTCTCCTCGGAGATGGTGACCGTGATTGACGTCGTGTAAAGGGTACACGCTGTTGCGCGAGATACTCTTCGATGTCCCTCGGGCCTTTGACCAATTTGGGGACGAGGTGAATTGACGGCAAATCCACGCAGGCCAAGTTGCCGGTATGGGCATTCGCGGTAAATTTGACCAGCCTCACCGCAATGATAACAGAGGGGTCGCCTGTCCGGCGTACGCCAGAGATCAGACTTGCGCGTCGGTGCACGGCGACCATCGATGTCCAAACCAGCGTGCGCCGACCGAATCGCGACTGACGGCATCATTGTCTGGATCGGGACGTATGGAACTGTCTGAAGCGGAACGTGCGGCACTGTCTGGATCGGGACGTGCGGCACTGTCTGGATCGGGACGTGCGGCACTGACTGGGTCGGGACTCCTTGAACAGAACGAGGCGTGGCAGATCGCAAGGCTTCCGTGTACGTACGACAACGACTGTCAGTAGACACAGGAGCCGTTTCCGGATCAACCGACATCAGCGGAAAACGATGGGCGTGCAACACCTGTTGGACCTCGTCACATATGACACTGGTGATAGAACCAACATCGATTGGTCTTGTCCCGTACATCTTTTCCATTTCTTCCCGGACGACAGATCGGATGATCTCGCGAATCCATTCGGGGCTCTTGCTCCCAGGGGTGGCAAAAATTTCGGGGGTTGAGGCAGCATTCACTTGACGGTCAAACAGGGCAGACCGTTGGTGCAGTACTTGCTCCATTGTTGCCGCTTCAGTAAGAAACTCAGCAACACTCTTAGGGGGACTACGCACCAAACCAGCAAAAAGTTGTTCCTTCACACCACGCATGAGGTGGCGCAACTTTTTTTCTTCTGCCATAGCAGGATCCGCTCGCTTGAAAAGCCGTGTCATGTCCTCAACGTACATCGAGACGGTCTCGTTTGGCATCTGGATGCGTGATTGTAGTGCACGCTCCGCTCGTTCGCGGAGGTCGGGACTCCTGTAGGTCTCCAGAAGGCGACGCTGGAACTCGCGCCAAGATGTCAGAACATCATCCCTGTTCAAAAACCACGTCTTGGCACCGTCCTTCAGGCAAGTGTACACGTTCCGGAGCTTCGCGGCATCATCCCAGTAATTTATCGCTGCGACACGTTCGAACTCACTCAGCTAGTCGTCAACATCTTCATGCTGTTCTCCATGAAAGGGGCTAGACATGAGCGGGTTCTGGGCGGTGCAGTAGATCGGCGTGGAAGGTGTCCGAGCTTGCACGGGATCTTGTGTCGAAGTCATAGTCGCTGCGTCAGTGGTTGGTGTCTCAGGTGGTAGGCCTCGTTGGCGGCGGCTTACTCTGTGAACAGGAGTGTCCACGGGTGCAGGGCTTGTGTTCCGGCTGCTGGACGGGGTCTTGGGCATCGGGTGGATCGTGAGACGTTGTACCCAGCACCTCCACCAGTCTTGTCACGTTTCTTAAGACAAACTTGGTTTATTGGGTTCGTTGAGTCGACTAGCCAAGCAGCAGCTCAGACAGATCGTCTTTGTCTTCTTCCACTCCCGGATCTCACCCAAGCATATCAGGTGGCAATATCGACGGAGTGAATAATGGAAAGTGGGGCGAAGTATCCGTCCGTCCATTCGTTCATGCTTCCGTCCCTCCATGCGTCCGTCCGTGTGACCGTCCGCGCGTCCATTCACCCGTCCGTGCGTTCGTCTGTTCGTGCGTCTGCACGTCCATCTGTGCGTCCGTCCCTGCGTTCATCCATGCATCCACCCCTGCGTCCGTCCGTGCGTCCACCCGTCGGTGCAGCCATCCGTGAGTCCATTCATGAATCTGTCTGTGGGTCCATTTGTCCATCTAATAAACACTCTAAGTACCACCATCTCGCATATATTCCAATAGGATGGAAAGGTGGGCTAGTTGGTAATTCATGATATTTTATCATATATTCCGCATATGCACCACCATCCAGCGGACATTCCAAGTATTAAAAGAGAGGTGGCACATGCACACTTTCTTACGGCTTGCGCTTCGTGTCTATTTCCCAGCTTTAACCACCTCGCGTTCAGGGTATATACTAGTTCACTGTATTCTTGGCACTGCGGCCCAACGCTCGCTAAACCTTTCTAAAACCAAGGAGGTTATGCCTAGCGAGTATAACGTAGCAACCCTTTCTTGTCGGATAGTGCTCAATGTACATGCCAATAACTGCTAAAGGGGAATGAGAGACAGGAGAATTCAGCTTTTAGCTAACGCACACGCTGCGAATTTTTCATTGTTCAACAATGCACAGAAAAAATCTCTCACTGGGACCACCTTGGAGGTCAAAATGTAAGACTGGTTGCACACTTCGACTACAACTACGACTAGGAGGGACAAATGGGTGCCGCTATAAGGTGCTTCGCCCCTAAAATGTGCATGCCTCAGCCTGCCAAGCAAATCGTAAATACGGGGTAATGGGTATACGTCTTTCTTTGTCACGCGGTTCATCTTGTCACACAGAAGCGTAAGCTGCCGTCTTCCTTTTTAACCAGCAATACCGGTGACGCCCAAGGGCTTTTTGACGGCTGATTGATGTCATTGTCGAGCATTTTCTGAACTTGTTCTTGAATTACTTCGCGCTCTTTCGGTGTCTCGTGGTATGGGTTTTGTCAAATTGGTCTTGCCGTCTCTTCTGTTATAATTCGGTGTTTTGTCACGGCCGTTTGATTTAACCTCGAGGTCAATGAAAAACAATCTTGAAACTGGTCGAGAATATCTAGAAGACTCTGCCTCTCCGCTGGCAGTAAATCTGTGCTCACGTGGACAGGTGGTGGTGCTGAAGCGGCGGGTGTCTCTGCCTGTTGCGCTGCGAAGCACTCGCGGAATTCTACAATTTCTTCGAAGTATGCAACTGTGGTATGTACTGTAATATGTCGACGCTCATTGGTGAAGTTCGTCAACAGGACCTCTGCTTGCCCAAACACTACACTGACGAGACTTCTGGCAGTAGCAATGCCTCTAGAGACACTTGTTCCGCGATACCTTCTCCAGTATGCTGCGTGTTACACGTGACAGCGACGAGGTGGCATGATAGCGGTGACATGGTCACGTCATAAATGACGCGCATGGGCTTGCGCTGCAGTGCTGCGCAATGGTCCGCTGAAAAGGTCAGTACACCATGCGGTATATTTTTGATGACACTGTACTCCCGGAAGAAATTGATACCCAGATGGCCTGTTTACAACATTCAGAAAAAATAACGAAGGTTGCGACGAATGATGAATCCCCGATCTTGATTCATGCGGTGCACTTAGCGGTAGGCGTCAGCAGCTGGCCTCCAGCTCCTCTAATTTGCGGCCCCGTCCATTCCATTTTCACCTTCTTGAGTTTGTCGGCAAGATTCGCACTGATTATTGGAAAGTCCGCACCAGTGTCGACAGTTGCCGTCACGTCGAGACCGTCAATTGAAAGCGCAATGTCGGCGGTGACAATGTCATATTTCGACGATGCATTCGAAATGTGTGGCGCTTCGTGCGGCTGTAATGGGCGATTTTCAACTTTTCGGCCATTCGCAACCTACCCCCCGAAGGTCGCTGCTTTTAGTTTCCCCGGTGTGGACTTGGACATCTTTCTCTTGCCATGTCCGCGGAGCTACCTCTATTAGATTGGGGCAAATGACCAGGAGAGGGCAAGCGTGACCGGAACCCAGGAGAAATGTCCCGCGGGATCGACGTGCTCGTATCAACGCTCCGTCTTTCGTTGAAATAGCGCCGATGGGTAGTGGACTGAAATACTTGGTACCCGGGGACGCGGTGAAGACAATACCGCGCGATGTGGCCTGCTTCCCCACAATGGAAGCACAGGGGCCTGCAGTCAGGGGTACGCCATATGTCAGTTTTGCGGAGTGGAGGTCGCATCAGCGTCGACGTTTTCCTGTAGTATCAAGGCACTGTCGGTGGCTGTTTCTGGTGGTACTGCTGTGCTGGCGGCACGTAAGATAGCTGTCGACGAAGAATTTCAGCATAGGTTGGCCTAACCGTGTCAGTGTTTGGCTCGGGAAGTGAAAGCGCTTGCCTTATCTCTTGGCGCACAACTTCTGCGACCGATGCAAACACGCAGTCATTCGGTGTGGCGGTGAGCTTGTTCGCCTCTTCTTGCACGATTTCGCGTATCAGGTCACTCAAAGAACGCTTGGCAGGTGTCACAGCGGTCATGGCGGTTGCGCTGATGTGTCCGCTGTTTGGGTGATCGTACTGGCGGTAGCGTAGCTGTAGTGCGCGTTCAAAAATTTGTCGACGCTTGAAGGTGGCTTCTACACGAGACCAGCAAAGAGCTGCTCTTTAACAATAAGCATGAGTTGGCTCATCTTTCTGCTTTCGGACATATCGGGATCGGCTCGATGAAAGAGACGAGCCATGTCCTCAACAAACATAGCAACAGATTCGTTTGGCTTTTGAATCCACGATTCGAGGAGTCATTGTGCATGCTCCCGCCTTTCGGTGTTTGCGAAGGTGTCCAGGAACTTCCGCCGCAACTCGTCCCCTATTGACCACACGCGATTAGTGAACCATTTGCGAGCCCTGTCCTGAAGAGACTTCCTTGAAAATTGTGTTTGCGTGAAGGGTTTGCGAGTACTCTTCGAAAGTGCTTGCAGAGTTAAGCCTGCTTTCTGTCTTGTGGCATATTTATTATTTGTAGGAATTATTCAGTAAACAAAAGTAACATATAAGTAGAATCTCGTTGATGTGTTTTCGAAGGAAACTGGAGGTATTCTCTAGAAGTGACATTAACTTAACAGGGTTTGGTGATAGTAGGCGAAAATTGCATTAACTAAAGAGGTTTGCTAATAGTTACGTTGGCGGGGAGAAAATAAAGGTATTGATAGGTGGAGTTTAACATCCCAAAACCACCATATGATTATGAGAGACGGCTTAGTGGAGGACTCCGGAAATTTTGACCATCTGGTGTTTTTTAACCTGCGCCCAAATCTGAGCACACAAGCCTACAGCATTTTCTTCTCCATCAAAAATGCTGCCACCGCAGCTGGGATTCGATCCCGCGACTCGCGGGTCAGCAGCCGAGTAACATAGCCACTTGACCGCCATGGCGGGGCGGAAATTAAATGTAATGGGCTGAAGAATGTACTATGGAGAATCGTACCAGCAGAAGTGCACTGTATATTTCTGATTGCTATGTTAGTTACTGCTTCCCTTATCCCCCTATGAAGTCTTCGAAGCGTCTTGCACTATACGAAGACTTGACATATACAGCAGTTTTCGCCCATGAGAATATATGTGTTAGAATGTATGGCATCACTCATTGATGTGTAGCCACTTTAGATTTGTACACCAAGGTACAACAATGTCCCTAGAGGACACTGTAGATACATGCATTTGACTATCTTGGGCTATTAAGCCCGTGTTCTTTTGTTTTAACATGAAAGTGCTTTATGCCGGGGTCCACCACGAATCCACTGACATATTTCATCACGGAAGTGGCGTTAAAAATGCATATAAGAAGATTGCCAGAAAATCAGAAGGTAAGCACCTATCGCGCTGAAGTGAACCAGCAACCTCTCGATTTCCAGTGCTCGCGCTAACCACTACGCCACAGAGCGTACGCTATCTGTAGTGCTAACGGCAAGCCATTTATATACACCGTACACCCTCTGGCAGTCCTCGGAGCTTCAAAACTGTAGCGCGTTTGCGTTATCAGTGGTAAAATGGGGCGACCGGCTCCATTTCACCACTGATAACGGCACTTCAGTACTTTGGTCAAGATTTGACAGTGATCATCCAGGTGTAATATGACAGTTGGGCTGCCATATCAGCTTGTGTTTCTTGTTTTTAGGTGATCTTGGTCTTCGTGTGCAGTGGTAGTCGCTGTATGCAGGTAATTAATTTGTCTTACGCTATTTTTTGAAAGTGGTGATCATAATTGTCACCCCAATAGGCCGGCCACGTGCAAATCTACTTGGTTCGAATGTCACTGGATCTAGGTCAATTTAGATTTTAGAGTAACTAACAAACACGAATACAGCGATTGCATTACAATTTTTATCTTGATTGGGACAAAAATTACGCTGTAGCTACTTCGAGCTTGGCCTTGTTATCCGGCGTCTATTTCAGCAAAAATTTTTCTCTGTCGAGCTAATGTGTTCCTGTGAAACCAAATAGTGTTATTTTCGGTGCAGGGTCGTGGTACCTGACCTACGTGGTTACGGACAGTCATCCAAGCCTTCAAGCGTCGACGAGTACCAGATCTCGAAGCTTATCGGAGACGTCCACGGTCTCGTCAAGTCACTCGGTATGATGCGCGCTGCTTATGCAGGCACGGCGTGTAAAACTTGTGCACTCAGCGAAACATTGGGAGTGATAGACGACGCGTGGCTTGTTTGAGTGTACCACTCAGCAGTAGCCGATGAAACTAGCATCAGTTTGTGTAGCTATATGGCTAATTAGGTTGATGATTCTTGTCGAGGAAACAAGAAGTGTTGAACGTATTGAGCGTGAACAAATGATCACATGTCCGAGTATACCTTACTATTTTGACATAGAAGTGCCAACCCATTCTCGAGAAGTGACCATTATTATTTAACAAGGTCATGACGCTGACGAAGGTAACAATCGGCGCGCCGAAGATGACATTCTTTATTTAGCTGCACTTGTGGCCGGGAAATGGAGAGTCAGACTACAGCCATACGCATTGGCACTTATAGCGGCGGACAGAGTGTCAGCCATCGATGATCTGATCAGCAGAACAACGCGTTGGCATTTAAACATGTGGAAGCGAGCATCGAACATTATCACTGGTGACTACGTTTGTTCGACAATAAAGTTTGCTGCTCGTGTTTACGTGCTCAAGCCTAACAAATGATCCTAAAGTATAGAAACAATCGCGAGTTGAACAACTAAACAGGTCACGCGAGGAGCGACAGACGAGTATAGGCGCACTACTCGCATGTAATCGTCACCTGTTACTTCTCGTGAGTCCTGTTCAGTTGCGCAACTCACGGTGGTTAGTATGTCAAAATAACAAGGCTAGCCGAATAGCGGACCCTTTGAAAGATGCAAAAATAATCTGCAATGCTCTCAGACATTTATTCAAGTGTTCGACGAAAGTTCGTCAAGTCAACTATTATGATGACTAAGTAAATACGGTCTCTGACAAAGCCAACGTAAAAAAACAAAAACACAGCGGGACGCATATGGGTTCCTTGCTCACACTAAGGAGGCAAGAGCTATATGTCAATATTTTTTATGGTAACAAAACTTTGGCGTAAAAAGTGACACACGGTTTAACATGCTTAGTGTGAACAAAGAACCCCCATGCGCCCCGAAACGTCTCAGCGTTTTTTCACGTTGACTTCGTCCTTGACCGCATCTACTTCCTCAGCTCTCATAACTTCTGGCGTGGCTCGTGTAAGGCATAGGACACAGTAAGAGAAGGTGTGAGTGGCAAGAGCCTAGCGAGAAATCTTTTCCGCGAGAAGGGGGATGTTCAGTCAAACTATGTGTTTTCGTGCGTGGATATATTTGCAAGCAAAAGCGGAAAATTTCGAAAAGGTGGACCCCCTCCCCCCACTGGCTACGCCGATGGTTTGTGACAATATCTGGTGACCCACGTGTAATCGAGAACAACCAGGCAAAGTAACCTATCTTGATGGAGGTGATAGCATACCAACTCGATCGTAGAGAAAGCAGAGTGCTTAAAGTTAAAAGAGGTGGGAAGAGTTCATTGCTTAAAAGGCACATTTTAATGAATCTGCGTTTAAATGCGGGCGATGTGACTTCACAGGTTTTTTTAAGCATTTAGGAATACCATGCCCACTGAGACAATACTCAATTCTGAGCGCGCGGACTGTGGTAGGTGTTTCAGTGATAAGTCTCACAGCAGCCGGCAATAAGTGCGTCATAACTGGGAACTTCTCGCATAAATGCTGAATTGTAGATTTCGGCCGAAATCAAAATACTTTCCTTTATATATACGTGTGGTTTATTCATATTATTTTATTTTATTTACAATTTACTGCAGTCACAAAGTACCATGCAGGTGGGAAATTACACAGTTGGAAGTTTACAAGCACATATGAAGCCTTAAGGCACACAAGCTCACATAAGAGCGACACATATACAGAAAAAAAAACATTTCCAGCCCTCCGCTCAAATAGTCATACTCCCATATTGAAGTGCAACACATATAACAGCTAGCAGTTGTAGAGAGAATAGAAAACCTCTCTCTGAAATTAGTCGGGTGTGTAAGTACAGTATTTGCAATTTAAGAAGTACCACTGCATTAAAAGCATATTGCAAAAAGTGACAAAATACACAACTGAAAGCGAAGAGAAAAAAGTCACAAGAACACTCATTAGTTCATTGCAATTTTAGATGGGTATGTGGAGCCTTTGTAAATGTATTTGCAGGTTCTAAAGAATCAATATATTTTATAGCAGCCAATTCGAATCAGAAATGGTTCATAGGAAAAAAAGACAACTTCGGAAATTTAGCGAGCGTTTGATAAAAAAGAAGAACATGTGCACGTCGATTTTTCGACGTGCGCAACAAAAATGGCTGAAAACATGCACGCAAATTCACACTAAGTTTGTTGTAATAAAAGAAGTATGTAAATTTAAATCTTGATTACAGTAGCTTTTAGCGCAAAATAAACACGAGAGAAGAACAAGCGCAAACTATCCATTTATTTGTTTTAAAGGCACTTAGGCAAACACGTATTACACGTCAAAAAAGTTATGAGTCACGTTAGCAAAAAATTAATTTCATTAGTGGCAGGTGCTCAAATATTTGGTCTCAGTGGCAGGCAAAATGATAGAAGGTTTCGCTACGCATGTCTATCCCAATCTGTCACTAAAGAATGCTCCCTCAATCTCTCGTGCAAACTATCCTTTTAATCTTGAGACCAGCTAATTTTCTGGTAGCAAGGGTGTGCGGCCGCACTCCCTGCGATGTAAAGGAAGATTAGAACAAGGTGTCCCTCTCAATGAAGCCTTATGATCTAACAATGTATTGTTTAAACACCAATCCGTCTGTCCAACATAGCATTTTCTGCAAGTTGATGGCGTATCATATAGTACCTTTTCGCCACATTCGACGAATTTATCACGGTGCTTGATGTCACACCCATGTCCCACTTGCTCTGTCCCAATAACTTCTTACCCACAGCCCCACAAATCTGACCGAGCTTGTCAGCAGCAGAATAAAATTGGCAGATCCCACGTACAGTGGGAGACAATGATATGCGAAGCACAACTAAGAAAGGTTGATATGTCACTTTAAAATCAGCATAATGTTACGAGGTGGAGGTAAATGATGCTGAGCATGGCTGCCATGTTATGCTTATCATGTTTGGTGTCTCGTTTACCTTCGTCTCTATTCACGGCACGTGATACCAAATGTAGTATATGTAGAGCTAGAGAAACGACCACAAGCACGCTATTAGCGTGGTACGTTGTCATGTTCTTCCATCACACTCGTGTCAGAATTATCTTGTTTTCAGCCATCATATATTTCGTTAGCCAATGGCATCACGTAACACGAAGTTTGGTATATGCAGAGCTAGCAAAACGGCAGCGAGCGCATCATGAAGCGCCCAATATACTCCAATGTACCATTGACGCACGCTGGGAACAGCGATGCTACGATAGCAAAACGCGAGCACTCTGTAGTCTGACGCCAGAAGCGTCGGCGTGGCCCGACGGTAACCAGCGCGAAATGAGAAATGCTGCATTTTGCGCCTATGTGTTACCCAGACGCCACTGCGTCTCCCTCTTTTCGGGACTGAGGGACGCTGGACGTGCCGAAACGCGCATGCGTCAAAGGAATGCAGCACGGCGGGTGCCTGCGAGTATATGGTAGGACTGGCGCCTGGCGTGGCAACGCCGGCGTGACGCGACGAAATGAACGAAGCCGATCACGCTCACCGCGTCACGTCGAAATGTAATGGCGCCTTCACTGTGGCATGCAGTCTTGTTGTCACATGACGCACATCCCATGATTATCATAATTGCACCAGTGACATACCTTCGTCATCCATTGACGTCACGTAATACCAAATTTGGTATATGTGAAGCTAGAGAAAGGGCCGTGAGCGCATCTTGAGTGCGGAATGTAGTCATGTTGTTACATGACACGCATGTAGTGATTATCACGCTTGAATGTGTCATTTACAATGTTATCGGTTCGTGTCGCATAATACCGAATTTGGTTCATTGGAAGCTAGTGAAACGGCCGAGAGCGCTTCATGAGCATAGCATGTAGGCATGTTGTTACAGACGCGCATCTCATGTTTATCATGTCTGCACCAGTATCACACCTTCGCCATCCATTCACTTCCCGCAAAACCAAATTTGGTATAAGTGAAGCAAGTGAAACGGCTATTAGTGCATCATGAGCGTGGCATGTAGTAATGTTACATGACACGCCTCTTAAGATTACCTTGTTCGCACCGCTCACGTATCTTCGTCATCCATTAACGTACTGTACTACCAGATTTGGTATATGTGAGGCTAGTGTAACGGCCGTGAGCGCATCATGAGCGTGACATGTAGTCACGTTACATGACATTCGTGTCAGGATTTTTATGTTAGGGTCTGTCGCTTGTGTTCGCAACAATCATGCCATAACATACCAGTGTTGCAACATGCCATGTGAACGAAAACACTGCAAGAGATACAGGACCATGAAAGGTAAATCATGACATTCATGACATAGATGTTATGATTTTCCTGTTATGACTAGCCAAATATGTTCTTCATGCAGTCATGTTATGCCATAAGAAGTTTGGTATTGATACCCTTATCGAAACGACCAAGAGAGCTACAAGTCGTAGGCAGCTAGAGTGAGAGAGTGATAGATAGAGAGAGATAGAGAGAGAACGAGATAGATAGATAGATAGATAGATAGATAGATAGATAGATACGCTCAAAGTCACCAAAGTTCGCTGGGAAATGCTTCACATTTAAAAACAAACTACATCCGAACTTCTCACCAACTTTCTTCATCTTATGGGATACCCCGTGAACATACGGAATGTTTACAAAAAAAGCCCCTTCCTTCCGTTTACTAGGCTTACACCTCGCGCTTCCAACTTCTTCTTTTGCAAAACCCTTTCGCTTATGACCTTAATTGGCGTTCCGAGAACCTTGACGGCCGAAGCTTCTCGATTTGTCGTGCAAAACTCTCAAGCTTGCGTTGTGGGCACGACTTGTTGAGTAACGCTCCCAGGCAGGCAATCGCAACACCGTTTTTTATACTTTAGAGATACCCCAACGGAACTCGATGACAGGTTTGACACTACGGTGGGGTGTACACCCAACATATGTGGCTTCCACAAAAAAATACGCTCAGGTCTAAGAAGTGTATGCAACCATTGTCGGGAACCTCACAGGAAAAGAGCTCTTCGAGCACCTTCAAAACACCGATTCTTCATAACATCGATCGAAAACACACACACCGACAGTCTTCAACGACAAACTTGTGATCGTCTATGTATCTGAAGGCTTTGAACACCCCTGAGTTTAATGCAGTGTCCAGGCTACGGTCAACAGCATTCAAAAAGATTTTACTCAAAACTGGTGCGACCCTCGACCCACTGCAGATCCACGACCTCTGAGTGTAAAAGCACCTCTTCAAACCAATAGCAGTTGACCCCACGTACACCGACAGGAGCTCAAAGAAGTAACTCGTAGATGCGCCGCACCTTTCCTGAAATCTTTGTTCATCATAATCTTCTTGAATGCAATTCCTTATGCACACCGGAAGTCTGTCATGTGGCAACAAATATAAGAGGTCTTCCACATCTACGTGTGTGTCTCAACAAATAGAAGAGGTCTTCCACGTCTACACTGGACTCTGACAGCACTTTCACGGATCCTTCCATCAGAAATCATGCCACTTCCTCTGAATTCTTCACCCGTAAAGGGTCCACCGCACAGAGAAACGTAAAATTCTTTCAAAAATATCCAGACACCTCGCGGTGCCAAGTCAAGTGCTCAGAGACAATAAGGCGAAAAGGGTTTTCAGCCTTCTGCGCCTTCATGGTGAAAAACATTTTTAACACGCCTTTCACTTTCTTCACCGCTGAGCACAGGATATAAAGTTTTGTGTCTTGCATTAGCGCTACTGCTTGCTTCTGAACATCCGCCGGCCTATGTTCAAACGCGTTAAGGTGCTTTTTTACCGCTTTTTCGGCTTTCCCCTGGAACAGCTCCTCTGGCAGGAGAGCAAAGGTTCCTTCCTCATCTGCCGCCAGAGGACTGATCTTTCTCTTGACGAAATAGTTGACTAGGCCGCGCGTGTTTGTCACGAACCTTCGAACAGACATTCCTGCTTTCCGCTTCCCAGTAGCAATGACCCCTGCACACTCAGCAATGCAACGAGTTTTCTCTGCTTCCGGTACCCGATCCGCCACTATTCTTCCCATCGCCAAGGCCTAAGCTGCTTTCAGATGGGGTTCGAAACAAAACTTCGACCCAGTTTCAACGTCTTCTGAACTCTCTAATCATCGACAGCAGTGTTTCCCGAAACGACCGATTTTTGTTTAGTAGCAACCTTTTTCGTCCTATGTGGCAAGGTAGGATGCACAACATTCCACAGGTATTCACAAGATACCTTGTTCAAGTCCATTTCTTGTATAACGGTGGAGGCGTATCACTTCGGACCCAACCACATACAAACCGAAGACAATTATCGTACAACCGAGCCTGTCGCCGCCATTCTAACAATAAAATGTGGCGAATCCGTCTTGAGTGGGACAGTGAAAGTTGAAGCCATCAACAAAGCAATGCTGCATCGGGTGGGCACTCTTGGTATAACGGAGATGCCATGAACCTGTCCTAACATGGCATATGTTTATATCGCGCTAAAAGCTACTATTTGAATGAACCAACTCGCCCAACAAGTCGCTGTACTTAAGTGTTGATATTTTTCGGCACTTCTCTATGAGTGGAATCTTATTTACAAGCATTAGAGGTGACGATGAACTTGTTCTCCTACATTTGTTTAATATAAAGCGTCCTGCTCGCCTCTGTCTGCCATCCAGAACATATGCTTATCGTTTTGTAGGGGTAATCCCAAACTACGTTCGCGTTTTCAACTTAAAAAAAAAAAACATAGGTTTTGCACAAGAAGCTATGCATTGGGGGGCGCTTTTTGAGTTTATGCTTGAGTAAGCCAAGTTTGGAAGAACGCCAACATCATCTTAATGCATAAGTTAGGAGACGTTAAGGACTTGAAAAATTACAGGGCGATCACTTTACTCTCCGTTCTCTACAAACTATTTAGAAAATAATAGCTAATGTTAAGACAATATTACAGTTCGATCAGCCAAAGAACCAAGCAAGATTTCGCACCAGCTACTCCACAATAGATTCTATTTATGCTATCAATCATGTAAGAGAGAAATGTGCTGATTACTACCAACACCTATACATAGCTTTCATAGATTACGAGAAGGCATTTGACTCAGTCGAGACATCCGCAGTAATGCAGGCACAACGGAATCCGGGCATCGAAGAACCCTACATAAGCATACTGAAAGAAATCTAGAGAGGATCCAAAGCCACCATAGTTCGCCATACAGAAATCAGGAGAATCCTAATAAAGAAGGGTGTAAGCACGAAAAAATGGTGTAAGGCAGGGAGACACAATCTCTTCAATGCTATTCACCACAAGTTTACAGGAGGTATTCAGGGCCCTAAACTGGGAAGGGTTAGGTATAAAAGTTAATGGAGAGTACCTTAGTAACCTGCGATTCACTGATGACATTGCCTTGATGAGTTACTCAGGGAACAAATTTACTGTTTACTGAACTAGACACGAAAAGCAGGAAAGTAGGTCTGAAAAGTAATATGCACAAAACTAAAGCAATGTGGAACAATCTCGGCAGAAAACAGCACTTTGGGATACGTGGAGAGACGCTGGAAGTTGTAAAGAAATATGTCTACTGAGGACAGGTAATAACCATGGAGTCGAACCACGAGACAGAAGTAACTAGAAGAATAAGAATGTGGGGGAGCACATTTGGCAAGCACTCTCAAATTATGACTGGTAGATTGCCACTATCCCTCAAGAGGAAGGTTAACAGCTGCATATTGCCAGTACTTACCTACGGAGCAGAAACCTGGAGGCTTATAAAGAGGGTTCAGCTTAAATTGAGGACGACGCAGGGAGCGATGGAAAGGAAGATGATAGGTGTAACCTTAAGAGACAAGAAGAGAGCAGAGTGCGTGTGGGAACAAACCGGGGTTAAAATATCATAGTTGAAATCAAGAAAAAGAAATAGACATGGGTCGGACACGCAGCACGTAAGCAGGATAACCGGCGGTCATTAAGGGTAGCTTACTAAATTCTCTGAGATGGCAAACGCACAAAGGTGAGCCGATGCGACTAAAACGTTTGCGGGTATAATGTGGCAACGAATATAACAAGACCGAGTTGATTAGCGGATCATGGGAGGGGTATTTGCCCTGCAGTGGGCGTAGTCAGGATGATGATGAAGATAATGAAGCCAACTTTGCGAGTACTTGCTGCACAGATATTTTCGATGTGCGAAGACCACGTCAGTTTGCTGGAGATTGTCAATCCTAAATATATATACTCCATGGCTTCTGCGACGGTACGTGCATTTCTATTTTATTGCATGTATAATAAATGTAGTCTTCTATTACTTACGCGTGGCAGCACAGTTTCCTTTGAATTCAGTGACGTTGACCGAATGGCGGCCCATTCTGGGATTTTCGCGATGCTAGAATTTTATGAAATATGGCCATTTCGCCAAGTTATTTTTTTAAAACCGAACATTCATCGCGAAACTGCCTAATTTGGGCACCAGGACACACAGAAGGGGTAATATTGTTCAGATACATAAAAAAATCACAGCATATCCACGGAGTGAATGATGATGAGTGGGGCGAAGTGCTGGAGGGTTATTTATACAAATACTGTGTATGTTTATACAAGAAAGTCTACAATTCGTAAGTGGTAGCTATACGTCGCTTCGATTCCTCTCTATTATAACGGCATTATGGTTGTTGAAGTGGTGGATCGGTGATGGGGCATAGTGGGTTGTTTGCAAGGACGAAGTAGGGGGCAGTTTTCAAAGCTGGAACTATAGGTGGTCAGGTGCAAGCAAGGGAATGGACACTGTCAGACCATCTATGGTTCTTTATTGCGCACCTGGATACGCGGCCATCTTGCATTTCATATTGGCTACATCTCAACGGTATTTGCTTCGCGGTTGGTAAAGTGGCGGATTGGTGAAGGAGGGTAGTGGGATATTTGCAAGGATGAAATAGTGGGCAGCTGGCAAAGGTGCAACTATAGGCGGTCAATACATACATACATACATACATACATACATACATACATACATACATACATACATACATACATACATACATACATACATACATACATACATACATACATACATACATACATACATACATACATACATACATACATACATACATACATACATACATACATACATACATACATACATACATACATACATACAAGCATTGGACCGACCAACACCTTCACGAGCTTCGTCCCTAAAAAATGGTCTCAAAACACTCCCCTCCGGCGCAACTGGCAAGCACATGGATGAGCACCAATCGACATCAACAAACTGAGTTCGGTTGGACAAGTACTGTTTAATCAATTTTTACAAAAAAGACGGTAGACCAAATTTGTAAAATTTGCTGGGAGTTTACTGTGGGATACATGGCTAAAAGCTTTGCTGTAATTCAGAAAGATTAGATCAATCTCACCGCTCATGTCGAGGGCTTAAGTCAACCTATGAATAGTGGTAATAAGCTGAGCGATTCTTGAAAGGTTTTTGTGAAAGCCATGTTGGGGACAAGATAGCAGTTTATTCCGTTCAAAAAATTTTGTTATGAAGTGTACGAGCTTGTATTCAAGTATTTTGCAGCAGGATGACGTCAGTAATGTCGGGCGGTAGTTTTCTTTTTCAAGCAGCCTCCTTTTTGGTCAACTGCCACTACATTGGCGATACAGCGATAATCTTGAGGGATGCAAAAATCACAGTGAGAATGGATGACACAGGCTCTGCATACTGGCGCAAAATAAAGCATTGGGAATGTTGTGCGTACCACCCGAAGATCTTTCTTCAAGGTTCAGTAAAACAGGGATATAGAGTTCTCATATAAACCTGATGGCCCAAATGACTCGACGCCACTTTCGGCTGAAGAGAATACTGAATGAAAATATTCATTCAATACGTAGGCAATGCCACTAGGCTTCGTTGTGAGCAAATCTGCGTTCTTTCTTTTGTCTATTTTCAATTTCGAGTAGAGAAAATGCCAGGAATCTTGAAGATTAGTGTTAATAAAACTAGAAAAAGTAGTCTGAAAATATTAGTTTTTTTTGTGCAAGGGAGCACACAGTGTGTTTTTTCTTGCCAAAGTTGACGCAGTGATTCGTTATTAGCGATCTTTTTTCTTGCTCGTTGAATCTTTTACTTCAACTGGCATTAAATTATTCAATATTTAATTCCACTTTGGGGATCACAATCCGGAATGTCTTTGGCAAAAACGCACAATAAGGACCAAGAGAAAAAATTGATACGCGACGGGATAGGCCACAACTGTGCCATTTTTAATGTATTCAAGTACTGTTCGAGTTAGGCCTTTGCTATATCTGGAAGACGACAGATCGATCGCGAAAATGTGTGCCACTTTCTTCCAATTGAAAGTGACGCTATAGGCAAAGGTCGAACTTTGTGATCAAACTGTGTTAAACAGAACGTGTACACAAATTTGAGTGTGGTGCCGCTTATAGAATACTACAATCTGTTGTTTGCCGAATGTTGGTTACCCCAGGTCGAGAAAAGGTGGTGATTGTCGGCCACGACTGGGGCGTGCCGATTGCCTGGAGTTTCGCCACAAAACACGAGGACATGTTGAAAAAGCTGATCATCATCAACGGTCCACATCCTGTGGCAATGCAGCGCCAGCTTCACAATAGTATTGAACAAATCTTCAAATCATGGTGCGTATCTACAAGCTGAATATTTATAACAGTATGCTCCATCGCCGAAATAGTTTCGCCAAAGTGCACAGCTTTATTTACTATCTTTCGCTTCCTGTATTCCATTTCCCCTTCCCCAGTGCAGAGTAGCAAACCAGACACTTGCTTTCTCGTTAACCTCCCTGCTTTTCTTTCTTAATACCATATATATATATATATATATATATATAAATATATATATATATATATGGTATTAAGAAAGAAAAGCAGGGAGGGTTAACGAGAAGCAGGGAGGTTAACGAGGTTTTTATTCCTGATGAAGGCCAGACTCTAGGCCGAAACGTCGAAATAAACCACGTTGTGACCGCTCACGGAGGATCTACTAGACTATATATATATATATATATATATATATATATATATCAATATCAATATATATTGTCCAGTAGATCCTCCCTGAGCGGTCACAACGTGGCTTATTTCGACGTTTCGGCCTAGAGTCTGGCCTTCATCAGGATTCGTCGAAATGAACAGGAAACGTCGAAATAAACCACGTTGTGACCGCTCACGGAGGATCTGCTGGACTATATGCAACGCTACGGCCACTCAACCACCACGCCTATCGATATATATATATATATATATATATATATGTGACGTATGAAGCGATGGTTGGTAGAGGCAGAGAAGGAAGAAGTCAGAGAATAGAAAAAACATGGCGTATGAGCCACGCCACGTCCGCCATTCTTCATAGCGTCACACGAGTCGACACGATGGAGACCTGCCTGCCCCTTCATCAGTCACTCATCATCGACGCAGTTCCCCAGAAGACGCCCTGACCATACATTGACTACCGAATCATCGCCTAGGAGGACAACGACCAGCACCATGACAGAACCATCGGCTGACCTCAATATCCCTAAGTACACCGGATCAGCGAACGATGGACCCGTACAGGACTGGTTCAACCTGTTCGAACTCCACGCTACCGCTGCATCTTGGTCGGAATGGGAGATGGTTACGAACTTCAGCGACTACGTCACCGGTGAGGCATTCAAATTTTACCTAATTCACATATTCGAAAACAACGAATCATGGAAAAAGATCAGGGAAGAGATGATTGCCCGTTTTAATGACTACGACAAGGACTTCCTCATTACCGACCATCTGCATACAACCACACTCGACCGTCACAGTCCACGCTTATTTCTCAAGAAACGTGGCGTTCCACCAGGTTTCTCTTCGCGAAAGTCGGCATTTCCAAAGTCGTGGCGCCAACATACGACACGAGACGTCGCTCACCCTGCTGATGCCTTTCATGCTTCGTCTCGCATACATGGTCCATCACCTGGTTTTCTACAACACAGCTCTTCAAAGGCTCCTAACGGTCACTATTCGTGTCATAAGGACGCCTTGTTCATGGTAGACCAGCTGACCCATGGGGAAAATGCCGAACAACGCCATGACGACTCGAAGAGTGAAAATCAGTCTTCACCCATTGGATCAGCTTATTTTCCATCTAGCACAATTGGGCTACCTCCTGGTTTTCCGTCACTTGGCTCTTTCGTCGCTCACAACGCCCACCTCACATCTAGCACGCTCACAATGGTCGAGATAGAGCTGCAGAACTCCGAATATACTCGGCCAAGCCCTGAACCTGCCATCCAGATTCAAGCGCAAGAACCATTTGCAGCGAACAGCGAAGAAGAAGCCCCTAATGATGTATCTGTCAACTCTGAAGCATTACCGTCATTACCCGAAATGCAGCACAACAGCCTAGAGACTACTACCTGCCTACTCGATACCACATTCATTTGCCCAGAAAGTCAGTGTCATGGTGAAAAAGGGCTGCCACCTCAGGTCTTTTCGCAGCAACATCATCAATGCCAGCAAATCCAAGAACAACAGAGATTCCAAGGGCTATACGAACAAGGACGACGACGAAGGGAATCATCTTCGGAAGAACACACGCGGTTTTTGGAAAACCGTTTACAAACGTGTCAACCAAACCAACGACATATTCAAGATTTCTCGCTCGAAACAAAGAAAGCATCGAATCCAGGATATTTTCCCAAGGGATGTCGAGTAAGCTTTCTCCAGTCGAGATCAAAACTCAGGCAACACGACATACAACGTCGAGAAAGGCGCCAAACCATGCCCTGTATTCCGCAAGGACGCAGAAATCACCGCACCAGCCTCGATCAACAAGCACGCAAACGAGTGGTGACGCATGGGTTCCAATCAAGACAAATAGCACGACACCTGCGCAAATCAACTAGCCAATGCTTCAAGGCCATCACACCACGTTCATTCGTCACAAGAATGCCGGCTGTGTTTCCATCTGATTTCACGCTCAAAGCATGCTTATGTCGTCCAGAGCGCAACAGCCAGCCTCGCCCTCCAGAGCTGTACTTGATACCCCGGATTGCTGTCCTCTCCTGTGATGCTATAGTGTGTTAACGGAAACTTCCTCGGACTTGAAATGACCTTCTTTTTTTGACAGTGTTCAGTTCTAAGCCATGCATGTTCAGTTCTCATTCTGTTCGTCTGACGCGACATCTTTCGGGGGGCGGGGGAATCGTGTGACGTATGAAGCGATGGTTGGTAGAGGCAGAGAAGGAAGAAGTCAGAGAATAGAAAAAACATGGCGTATGAGCCACGCCACGTCCGCCATTCTTCATAGCGTCACACACACACACACACACACACACATATATATATATATATATATATATATATATATTGTTACGAGACAATGCCCCACTTAAACAGTGAGATAGGCGCCGAGGAAGACGAGGTGACTTGGGTGTGCGCGCTCTCTTGTTCGCCATCTTGGCTTGCGCGTTGGCGCTGTGTAAATATATTTTAAAACGCCTAGTTTCCCTTGTGCCTTCACGCAACATTTTGGTGGAAGGTGCTGGGGTACAACGCACGACGGAGTTACGCAGCGGACGCCTAGTCTCTGCTCCCAACATGTCCACCGGCAGCGACGCTTCCTCAACTGCTACGCCCAATGCATCAATGGCGCCGACCTCTCCTGTTTATCTCGTGGCCGCTCCACCCCGCGATCCCGGCAACTTTTCGGGAACGGACGGCGAGGACGTGGATGAGTGGCTTAAACTCTACGAGCTCTTCAGCACAAATCACAGGTGGGACCCAACCTTAATGCTGGCAAACATCATCTTTTATTTACAAGGAACGGCCAAGGCGTGGTTTAATAACAATGTGGACGGTATCACAAGCTGGGACGTATGCAAGACCAACTTACGCGAGTTGTTTGGTCAATCTGCCGGCTGCAAGCAGGCCGCTAGGAAAGAACTTGGCACACGTGTTCAGACGTCCACGGAGTCCTACCTGGCGTATATTCAAGATGTGCTGACCCTTTGCCGTAAAGTTGACCGAACCATGGCTGAAGCCGACAAGGTAGCGCACGTGCTCAAGGGCATCGCAGACGATGCATTTAACCTCATTGTGTGCAAAGGCTGTTCCACCGTGCAAGATGTTATCTTGGAGTGCCAACAGTTTCAAGAGGCTAAAAGCCGTCGCATTGCTTACCACTTTACGCGCCTTCCCAACACTGCTGCGACGTCAACATGTGCGGATCTCCGTGTACCGACCTTGCCCAATTCACACTCCAGTGACATCACGAGAATTGTACGCCGTGAAATCGAAGCCATCTCACCCGCCCCCTTGAGAGCACTGGCACCGAGTGATCCTCAGCCGACCATATCGCTAATACAGACCGTTGTTCGCCAGGAACTAGCCAACGCGGGTGTTCACACAGTCTGTTCTGTGCACCGTCCCGGCGCTGTCAGTTCGTCTACCCCGAGCCACCCACAGCAGTATCGCCGCCCTGCTCCACGTAATCGTGACCCAAATGCGTGGAGAACGCCTGATGACAGGCCGATTTGCTTCCGATGTGAACGAGTGGGACACATTTCCCGTCATTGCCGAAGCACGTGGACCTCACCGTATCGGGCAAACCCAAGCTTCTCCAACCCCCATTCACCGGCCCACCTCTATGACCAGGCACCACCACGGCGTGATGGCTCAGCTAATTACGACCCGACCACTACGACCACTGCCCAGTACAGTCGCTCACCTTCACCTCGACGTAGATTTTCCCGATCTCCACCGCCACCTCGTTCCCCGTCCCCGTCCTCTGCCCGGCGGTTTTCTTCGGAAAACTAGCGGCTGCAGCTCCTGGAGGTGACGCTGCTGATACGACTTGCTCTCCAATTCCTCTGTTGACGCTCCCGACCAATCAGAACTTGATCGACGTTGAAGTGGACGGTTTATCTGTTAAAGCCTTAGTAGACACTGGCGCCCATATTTCTGTGATGAGCCTGCACATTCGAGACCGCTTAAAGAAAGTACTTACTCCAGCCCCTTCACGCAGCGTTCGCGTTGCTGATGGTAGTACGGCTGCTGTTATTGGCGTCTGTACTGCACGCGTTACTATTGCCGGCCGTCAAACTTCAGTTCTCTTCACTGTTCTTTCTCACTGCACCAATGATGTGATCCTCGGTCTTGACTTTTTGTCCACTCATTCCGCTCTCATCGACTGTTCAGCCGGTACTGTGCAACTTGACCTACCGTGTCCGATTGATCCGCCCAGTCGACCGCAAGCCCGTATGTGCTCTGCTGAACATGTCCGTTTGTTACCGCAAACTGTGACCTGCATCACCGTTACGCCCTCGCCACCTGTATCCGATGGTGACTATGTGCTCGCGCCCATCACATCCCTTCTCTTGACCCACAGTGTTACCTTACCACACACTGTTATTCAGTTACGTGCAAACCGCGCCTGCATTCCTGTGCTCAACTTTGCTCTGTGTCCGCAAGTGCTTCCGCGCGGAATCGCCCTCGCCATGCTGACTCCTTCTGAAGAATGCGTCATATCAGCTCTGTCTTCGAACGAGACTCGACACTCCAGCTTCACACATGCTCGATCTTCGCAAGGAAGCCCGTCTCCTGATGTTAAAAAAATGATCGCGTCAGACCTTTTGCCGCATCAAGCCGACGAACTCCTTCGCGTTCTTGAGTCATACTGGGACGTATTTGACTTTTGTGATCGTCCACTAGGTCAAACCAGTGCGGTAAAGCACCGCATTGACACCGGCGATGCCTCCCCTGTCCATCGACGGCCATACCGCGTCTCTTCGACCGAGCGTCACATAATTCAAGCAGAAGTCGACAACATGCTCGCCAAAGACATAATTGAACCATCATGTAGTCCATGGGCTTCCCCTGTTGTTCTTGTCAAAAGAAGGACAACACTTGGCGATTCTGTGTTGACTACCGACATCTGAACAAGATCACTAAAAAAGACGTCTACCCGCTACCGCGCATAGACGACGCCCTAGATTGTCTTCACGGCGCTAAGTATTTTTCTTCTATTGATCTAAGAGCAGGTTACTGGCAAATTGCTGTCGATGACATGGACCGCGAGAAGACCGCTTTTGTCACCCCCGATGGTCTTTACCAATTTAAGGTCATGCCCTTCGGATTATGCAACGCTCCAGCCACCTTCGAGCGGATGATGGACTCTCTTTTGCGTGGGTTCAAATGGTCAATTTGTCTATGCTACCTTGACGACGTTATCGTCTTTTCCCCGACCTTTGAAACCCACCTCGACCGCGTTTCCTCAATACTGGCCGTATTTCGCAATGCCGGTCTCCAACTGAACTCGTCAAAGTGTCACTTCGGACGCCAGCAACTAACAATGTTGGGCCACCTTGTCGACTCCTCTGGTGTACGTCCTGATCCCGATAAAGTGCGAGCCGTGCGTAACTTCCCTGTTCCGACCTGCACTAAAGAAGTACGCAGCTTTCTCGGTCTGTGCTCGTACTTTCGACGTTTTGTGAACAACTTTGCGGAAGTCGCCCGTCCTCTCACAGACTTATTGAGAAAAGATGTATCCTTCACATGGGGCGCTGCGCAGGCTACGGCGTTCTCTACACTTATTGAGTCGCTAACAAAACCACCTGTTCTGGCCCATTTCGACGTTTCTGCCCCTACAGAAGTACACACAGATGCCAGCGGTTACGGAATCGGTGCTGTTTTGGTTCAGCATCAAAGCGGCTGCGCCCGCGTTATCGCCTATGCCAGCCGTCTCCTCTCGCAGGCGGAAAGGAACTACTCCATCACCGAAAGGGAATGCCTTGCTCTCGTTTGGGCAGTAGCAAAATTTCGGCCTTATTTACATGGTCGACATTTCACTGTCATAACCGATCACCACGCACTTTGCTGGCTCTCGTCCTTGAAGGACCCCACTGGGCGCCTTGGTCGATGGGCACTACGGCTTCAAGAGTATACCTACTCGGTGTCCTACAAATCTGGCCGTTTACACCATGACGCTGACTGCTTATCTCGGAATCCAGTGGACCCACCTGAAGCGTTCGATGAATCGCCATGTGTGCTGTCTCTCTCCGCTTTAAGCAACATCCGTGAGGAACAGCGCCGAGATCCTGCCTTACGTAACATCATCGAGAAGCTTCATTCTGCGGCACCCGATCCTTCTACTCGATTGTTCGTGCTTAAGGATGACACATTGTACCGTTGCAACGTCCGCCCTGATGGACACGAACTGCTCCTTGTAGTACCTTCCCACTTACGTGCGAGCGTGATCGGCCAGCTTCATGACGCTCCCACTGCCGGTCACCTCGGACTGTCTCGGACGTACGACCGCGTACAGCGTCGATTTTACTGGCCCAGTCTTTATCGCTCGGTCCGCAGCTACGTCGCCTCATGCGATCAGTGTCAACGCCGAAAAAAACCTTCCATGAGTCCTGCCGGGTTCCTCCAACCACTTGACGTTCCCTTTGATCCCTTCTTCCGACTTGGTCTTGACCTCCTAGGCCCTTTTCCTGCATCCACTTTGGGGAATAAGTGGATAGCTGTCGCGACGGATCATACAACCCGGTACGCTATCACGCGGGCTTTGCCGACCAGCTGCGCCACAGACGTTGCCGATTTTCTCCTGCACGACGTCATACTTCACCATGGCGCCCCACGCCAACTCCTAACAGATCGTGGGCGCTATTTCCTTTCCCGAGTTATCGACGACCTGCTTCGCTCCTGCGAGACGAAACATAAATTTACGACAGCTTACCACCCGCAAACTAACGGACTCACTGAACGATTCAACCGGACTTTAACTGATATGCTCGCTATGTACGTATCGTCCGACCACCAGGACTGGGACGTTGCATTGCCCTTCGTTACGTTTGCCTATAATTCTTCACGCCATGATGCAGCTGGTTTTTCACCTTTCTATCTGGTGTTTGGCCGTCATCCAACTTTACCTTTCGACACCATCTTTCCGACAGCTGTCGACTTTACGACTGAATACACCCGTGATGCTATCACCAGGGCTCGCAAAGCACGAGAAGTTGCTCGTCAGCGCCTTTTAGCATCGCAAGATCACCAGCGGCATCGTTACGACTCACATCACCGCCAAATTTCCTTTACACCAGGTTCTCTTGTACTATTGTGGACTCCGACTAGACGCGTCGGACTTTCTGAAAAACTGCTTTCCCCGGTACTCGGGACCCTACCGCGTATTGCGCCAGGTGACAGATGTGACCTACGAGATAGCCCCGCTCGAGTCTTCCTCCGCCTCCGCTTCGCTGTCTACAGACATTGTCCACGTATCCCGCCTTAAGCTTTACCACTCGGCAACACAATAGAAAGCACCGAGACGGTGCTTCAGCACCCGGGGGTTATGTTACGAGACAATGCCCCACTTAAACAGTGAGATAGGCGCCGAGGAAGACGAGGTGACTTGGGTGTGCGCGCTCTCTTGTTCGCCATCTTGGCTTGCGCGTTGGCGCTGTGTAAATATATTTAAAAACGCCTAGTTTCCCTTGTGCCTTCACGCAACAATATATATATATATATATATATATATATATATATATATATATCCTCTGACCGCTGTACAGCAAATGCTCCTCAGAAAGCCTTGATAGGGCGAGCGAGTCATCCCTACGTCTTCTATTTCTTCATATAACGCTTTATACTTTAGATTAGGCTATGCCCGTGCTGTCTCTACTGGTATAATCAACACTTAGCTATGCTTTGTATCATTCCGCGAAGCTCGGTGACCTGAGGAACTCTTATCATTAGCGGCAGCCTTTGACTAACATCATCAGCGTCATCAGCCTGACTATACGTCCACAGCAGGACAAAGGCCTCTCCCTAGATCGACCAGTTAGCTTGGTCCGGTGCTAGCTGCTGCATTTTATACCCACAAACTTCATAATCTCACCTGCGCATCTAACTTTCTGTCTCGCCCTAACCCACTTGCATTCCTTGGGAATTCAGTCTATTAATTACCCTTCATGAAACAGAGGTTATCCTGCCGAACTGCTACGTACCCGGTCCATGTCCATTTCTTCTTGATTTCAACTATGATATCCTTTACCCTACTTTCTTCCCTGACCCACTCTGCTCTCTTCTTGTCTCCTAAGGTTACACCTATTATTTTTCTTTCCATTACTCGCTGCGTCGTCTTCAGTTTAAGCTGACCCTTGTAAGTCTCCAGGTTTCTGCTCCGTAGGTAAGTACTGGCAAGATGCAGCTGTTATATACCTTCCTCTTGAGTGTTAGTGGCAGATTACCATTAACGATTTGATAATGATTGCCGAATGTGATCCACCCCAACCTTATTGTTATAGCTATTTAGATCTCATCAGTCAGCACCGCGGTTACTACCTGTCTTAAGTAGACATATTTTACAATTTTCAGGGTCCCTCCACCTATCACAACGTGCTATTTTCTGCCGAGACCGTTGTACATTGTTTTAATTTTGTGAAAATTTTGGGTTGGTGGATGCTGGTATCGTTCGTGGATATGGTGGAATTAATACTGCATATGGTGGAAATGAGAGGGGATATGGGGGAAGCTGTAGTGGTCAAAATGGCTGATGACGGCGAGAGTGCAAAAATGGTGGCAGATCGTGGTCGGGGTGGCGAGCCAATGGTGGCGAAAGTGGAAAGTGCCGGCTGATTGGGGCAATTCAAAGCGTGTTTGGTGGAAGGCTTGGTTAACCATATGGATGACGGTGGCATGAAGGAAGCTTGGTGAATGATAGTGGCATGAAGAAAAGGCAGATAGCAGTATATGAAATCACTAAATAATTCGTAGGGTTTCAATCTGAATTGTATAGAGAAATATGTTTACGGTCGAAAGAAACTGCCAACAGCGCTTCAATTTTTTTGGAGCGTAGATTGTGGCCGTGAATGTTAACATTTCGTGCACGTATACTTCAGTTTGACATGTGCGATGTGGTGCTTTATTGTAATATCTTTAGAAGACTAGAGGTGTCACTGTAAACAGTGTCAGTAAATGTGTTACATCGCCACGCAGTTGTCGAGAAATAAATAAACTCCATTTCGCAATTACCCCTTTAAACGGTAGACCAGAACACAGCAGTTTCTTGATGTCGCCACGCTAGAAACGCAACTCCGGTGATTCTTGCACACTCTATTGTTTGAGCCGTACTTTTAAGTTAACAAAAGCGTGCGAATATGCATAAACTTTCACTTTCGACATGCGTCAAGACGAGGCACAGCGAGTGTGATTTTCAGCCTTCGGTTCTACCACCATGATTTCCACCAAAGGTTAGTCCTACCGACCGAGCCCATACAAGCGTTATCGGCGCTTCTGTGTTTCAGAATACACAAGTTTGACAAGTAGAAATGACAATACAGCACAGTTGTGACATCATTTAACCTAAATGAAGCCTTTTTTATTGTGCACAGCGTCCGCGCAAAAAGCGACAAACGTCGATGCAACGCGGTGCCAGCACTTGCCACAAACGTACGTGTCCCGTCACTGACAGCCACCTGTCGCACTCGCCGGCACTTCTATGGCTTTTATACGAGAACACAGAATTCTCCATACGTATGCTTACTGAAGCAATATGATAGCATAATGTTTCTTGCGGATCATATATTTTGGCCAGGCCGTCATGCAGTTGTTGCTAATGATAAGAGAGCTACAACAGTGCACTGGCACGACTGTGCGTTATGTTGCGCGAAAAACATCGCGTCACTCAATCACTTGTGTGATGAAATGAACCTAGAGGCGCCACGAAGCCTGAGCAGATGTCGCCCTTTAGTACGAGCGAGAAACGGTATAGTCCACTTGACAGCATCCGCCAGTAAACTTTAACTGCTCCTCAGTCCACTTGGTTCTTACTTTTTTTTCTTGCGGTTGTGAATTGTAAGACGTAGCACTGTTGCTATTATCACAGTGTAAATCATTACAGGCAGCAGTTATTTGTGTAATAAATGTGCCAATTTGAGTAGCAGGTGGAGATATCGCCTATCTAGAGTAAACAAAAAACGAAACTGATGTTGAATGGCTCTGTAAGTTCACTGGTCATTTAACATCACACTGCCCACTAGTTGGCATGGGGCAGTGGTCACCGTGTTCAGTCGAATATCGGAAGGTTGCATGTTCGAACCCTATTGGGCACGTTTTATTTTTTATGGGTGCTTTTTGCATGGTTTTCTGTACAATTATTCTTTTTAATTCTTAGTGACAGCGTTCCGTGTTCCAGCATTGCCGGCACTTCATCATCCATTATGTGTTACCATACACCACGTGCCACCAATATTTCCAGCACCATATTCCACCAAACGATGAATGGTGGAATCCACCGTTCCTATGGTGGGCGTTTTTTCAATAAAGTAATAATTTCCGGACCAAATTCTCAGCTTTCCTTGTTCAGTTCGGTAGTCATGAAATGTTAATGTCATCCGCAAATCGCAGGTTGCTGAGATATTTTCTAATAAATCTAATTCCTTATTTTCATCCCAATCTAAGGTCTTGAAACATTTCTGTGAACACGCGGTGAATAGAATTGGAGAGATCGTGTCTTCCTGCCTTACAAACTCCTTTATTGGGATTTTGTCGCTTTCCTTATAGAGAACTACGGTGGCTGTTGTCGACTGTAGATTTCTTCCAGTAGGTTTATGTAAGGTCTGTCGGTGTCCTGAGTCCACAGTGCTTGAATTACCGCCGATGTCTCGCCTGTGTCAAACGCCTTTTTGTAATCTATGAAGGCTATGTATAGGGGTTCGTTTAATTCCGCGCATTTCTCAATTACCCGAATCATAGTATATTATGGTCATTGTGGAGTAACCTGTACAAAATCCTGCTTGGTCCTTTGGCCGTTGAATATCGCCTTAGTTCTATTAGCTATTATTTTTGTAAATAATAGATAAAGAAAGCATAGTAAGATTCACGTCAATGAGAGTTCTTGACGTCTTGTTCTTATAGATTAGGATAATGTAGGCCTTTTTCCGAGACTTTGTTACTCTTCCTGTCAAGAGACACTTGGCAGATAAAGTGGCCAGTTTTTCTAACACACATTCTTTGCCATAATTCAGAGGGAAAAGAAGGGAACTAGGTTAACTTCCCTGCCTTTCCTCTTTATTTCTCTCTTTCTCTCACTTGTGGCTTTGCCCCTTGGCATTCCTTCTACGGCTTTCCTTCCTTCCCCTGTTGGTAGGATGTCGAATTCCTCTGTACTGTTATTATTTATCACGATGTTAAACTGGTTGTTTTGGCTTCTAAACAGCTTTTTTATAGAACTCCCCCACTTCGACTATCCTATCCAGATTGGTTAGGACACTGCCTTATTTTTTCCTCAATGCATACATCCGATGTTTGCCTATGCGCAAGTTAGCCTTCACAGATTTTAAGCTTCTGATGCTTTTTACAGCCTGCGGAATTCACTCAATGTTATACCTTCTGTTATGGGCAACCTTACGCCAATCTATGAACTTCGAAAGCTTCAACAGGTCTATTTTATTGGTTGAATTTGAGGTCTTTGTGGTTTGCCGTTTCTTAATAACATTACTCGTCTCCTATGCTAGTTTACCAGTGTCCTGTCTAGTGACTGTAGTACTGTACCTCCGACATCCGTTGCACACTATTTCATGATACTAGTAAGACAATCGTTCAATTTGTCCATTCAAACGTCGGTCACCTCGTTTAGTGCCTCGAATTTATTCTGAAGCGAAACTGAGTTCCTGTACGTCCAGCGCAAGCTGATTATTTCACTTCTTGCGAATCAATTTCTGTGTTGGCTTTTCTAAATCTTGTGAATACGAGCTCTTACGATTCTGTGGTGGCTGCATCGCTTCTTGCCAACTACTTCTACATTCTGTATTATGCATGGGTGTGCAAACAAAATAAAGTTTATTTCATTTTTAGTTTCTCCATTAGGACTTCGCTACGTCCACTTAAAATTAGCCTGTTTCCTGAAGAGTATATTCAAGATCCGTAAATTATTGCGTTCTGCGAACTCTACTTATTACTAATCTCTGGTATTTCTACAGCCGATGCCACATCATTCCACTGCATGGTCCCCGGCCTGTTTGTTGCCTACTTTTGGCTTTAAAGTTGCCCATAAGAATAGTACACTCTGACTCTACGTCTTTATAGAAGCGTTCAACCAAATTATTGAATTATATGTGGGGTTTAGCATCCCAAAAACATGATATGATTATGAGAGATGCCGTAAGGAAGGCTTGGGAAATATTAACCACCTGGGGTTCTTTACGTTCAACCAAATGATCCTAATGCTTCGATACGTAGAGCCGTAACTTTGCAGCAGCAGTTACGGCTCTACGTATCGGCATCTATTCTAAAGGTTTTTCAACGCTTTCGCAGGCTTTTGGACGATTCCGAAGAAATTAAGTGTGCTGTTGGACGACGGTTGCCACGGATTCGGTGGTCCTGTGCTACCGATCATTTCAGCTTTTCGACGCCTGCTTCATCACCTGATTGAGCCATCTGTGTTCGGGCATTCTACACGAATATCAGCATCGGCTATCCTTGGTGGATGAGGGATCATCTGCGTGGATCTACTGCGCTGATCACCTGCTCGTGTTCCGGCATAAAGCAGAGGCCCGTCTCACCCAGCGTCTCTTTGCAGCAGCAGTTACGGCTCTACGTATCGGCATCTATTCTAAAGGTTTTTCAACGCTTCCGCAGGCTTTTGGACGATTCCGAAGAAATCAAGTGTGCTGTTGGACGATGGTTGCCACGGATTCGGTGGTCCTGTGCTACCGACCATTTCAGCTTTTCGACGCCTGCTTCACCACCTGACTGAGCCATCTGTGTTCGGGCATTCTACACGAATATCAGCGTCGGCTATCCTTGGTGGATAAAGGATCATCTGCGTGGATCTACTGCGCTGATCACCTGCTCGTGTTCTGGCATAAAGCGGAGGCCCGTCTCACCCAGCGTCACTTTGCAGCAGCAGTTACGGCTCTACGTATCGGCATCTATTCTAAAGGTTTTTCAACGCTTCCGCAGGTCAGTGGCCTTCTTGTTGTTTTGGGCATCGTGCGTTGCCGTGACTGCTGCTGTGAGTGATTCAGTTCTGCAATTACTACCGCACTGTACAACCTTGCTCATTGTTTTAATTGCCTACAAACATGCCCTCAAATGTCGAGTTGGCGAAGCGCATTGAACAGCTTGAGGCCTGGACTGAGAATAAACTGGGAGAAATAGCCTCTAAACTAATTGAAAAATGCAAACCCAAACTTCTGGCACTAATACCAAAGTCGTCGAAATTGAAGGCTGAAGTACAGAGCCTCGTGTCAGGCGTCAGTGGTCTCAATGCGCTTGTTGAGGAGCTACGCTCCGAGAACGCCACATTAGTTGCCTCTAATAACTCTCTAAAGAAACGAAATGAAATTTTAACCAACCGTGTGTCAGAACTGGAACAATACTCGAGTCGTAACAACGTAGAACTAAAGGAAATTCCGTGCTCTCAAGGGGAAGATTGCGCAGCCATAGTAAAAGCTGTGGCTACTAAAATTAACTGCACTATTCTTGATTCTGACATCGACGTCATTCATCGCGTCCCCACTAAGACTGACTCACAAAAAAAACATTATGGCGCCCTTCTGTTCTCGCGATAAGAAGCAAGAATTTTTAAGCAAGGCTCGCAAGGCCAAACTGCACACGAATGATCTCGGATTCCCAGGCCCTCATCATTATCCTCTGTATGTAAATGACCATCTCTCCGTAGAAAACAAAAGGTTGTTCGCGAAAGCTCTTTCTCTCAAGAGAGAGAAGGGTTGGGCGTTCCTCTGGACGGATAATTGCCATATTAAGGCGAGGCAATCAAACGAAAGTAGGGTGTATCGGATTCGCACTGAAGCTGACCTTTCTATCTTTCGATAGATCTGGTCACTTATCTATCTAGGAAACTCTGCCCGTCATCATGTCGTCTTATTTTAGTATCAATAACTTGGATTCCTTCTTGAATAACTCTGCCATTTCAGGAATTCACATTAACGCGCGTAGTCTAAGAAAAAATCATGATGAAATAAACGCTCTTTTACATTCTTTCAAAAGTTCCTTTTCCCTCGTCTGCATCTCGGAAACATGGCTTACACTAGAGGATCAAAACTTGTTTGGCTTACAAGGTTACTTGTCAGAATACTGCAATCGCACATCACGTAGCCATGGTGGCGAAGCCATCTTTATCTCACCTACTTTGCCCTATAAACGCAGATCTGACCTTCATATTGTCGTCGATAGCTGCGAATCTGTTTGGATAGAGCTAGACAAGCCTTCATCCACTGGTAAACTTATCATTAGAACTATCTATCGGTCGCCTTCATCGTCAATTTCTGAGTTATTTTCGAGTCTCTATGCTGTCCTTGAAACATTATCATGTGAACGTAAAAATGTTGTTATTGTGGGTGACTTAAACATTGATTTACTTGAAGATACTTCCAATCGCATTGCATTCCAATCGCGATTTGCATTGAATATGCAAATTGTTACCAAGGTTTTGGTTACGAGTCCTTAATCACACTTCTAACTAGATGCATTCCTGACCGCAGTAGCACACTCATTGACCATGTTCTGTCTAACTTTCTTTCACCTGAACACAGTGGTCTTCTTAAAGTAAATATTACTGACCATTACCCTGTTTTCTTCTCATGTAAAAACTTCAAGCATAATCGCGATTTAAGATTTTCTAAATCAATTCTAAACAAAGAAGAGTATGTGAACCGCGTAAAAAATGTCGACTGGTCTTTTATTGAAACATGCACTGATGCCAACTTAGCTTTTGATTTTCTTTCGTCTCGCATATGCAAATGCATTCGTGATAGCGTCACGGTAGTAAAATGTAAAAGAATATACTCAGCACCCCATAATCCCTGAATAACGAACAGTCTATTGACATGCATGCGTAAAAAAGAAAACCTCTACAAAAAAGTCAAAACGCCGTCCTTTCAATATGAATCTGAAACATTGTTACACCCTCTATTCTAATGCTCTCAATAGACTCTTAAAAGCAGCTAGAAAGAGTTATTACGAAGAAAAAATAGCGCGTGCTGGCAACAACTCTAAAGAACAATGGAAAATTATTAACTCCTTTCTAAACAAGAACACGTCCGAATACCCTATCACTGAGCTTCAAATTGCTGACCATGTCTTAGATCAGCCAATTGACATTGCGAATGAATTCAACTCATTTTACTGTAAACAAGCTTCTAGTACACCCCCATCATCCAATAAATCTCAGGTCCGCTCTTCACAATCTTTCTACCTCTTCCCAACAGACCCTAACGAAATTATCAGCATTATTCATAATCCAAAGTAACCTTTTCAGGACTGGACGGAATTCACTCGTCCTACATGAAGCTAATTGCCAACCATAATGCCGTCCTCTATCCCGCATTATCAATCTAATATTCAAAACAGGTACATTTCCATCCCAACTAAAACAGGCCAAAATAATAACAGTGTTCAAAAAAGGCGAGAGAACTTTCATATATAATTATCGCCCCATAGCTATCCTATCATCTTTTAGTAAAATAATAGAAAAGTGTATTGACAAACGTATAACTAATTACTTGTCTAAGTTTTTCATTTTAACTCCTAGTCAGTTTGGTTTTCGACCTGCTTTCTCGACTAATCTTGCATTGTTAACTTTCACTAATAAGATTTAAAAAGCTATTGATTTTGGTGAATCAGCTGGAGCATTGTTCATTGACCTAACCAAAGCTTTCGACTCACTTAATCACAGCATCCTGGAAACCAAACTCACGACCATTGGTATTGTTGGACCTGCCCTTACACTCATTAAAAGTTACCTCTGTAATAGACAGCAGGCTGTTTATGTTCGCTCTACTTTATTAGATTTTCTTACTACTAATCAGGGTGTTCCTCAAGGGTCCATTCTTGGCCCGCTTTTATTTTTAATTTACATGAATGACCTTCCCCTCTCAGTTACTAACTATCTGCCTTTTCTTTATGCCTATGACACTACAATACTTGCCACTGGTAAATCAATTGACTCTTTAACGCTAAAATTACAAAAAGATCTAAATAACATCTTAAGCTGGTGTCTCACGAATTCCCTCAGTATTAACCCTAAGAAAACTAAGTTCATGATATTCCACTCAGCTAACAAAGTTCTTCCATCCCAAATTTCTATTAAACTAAATGTCTTACTCATTATCTCTGACAATGAATGCTCTTTCTTAGGAATCGTTCTCGACAGCAACCTAAAATACTCTAATCATGTTATTCATTTGCGCAAAAAACTAGCATTTGGTGTCAGGATTCTAATCAAAGCACGTTACTACTTTAACATTTCAACTCTAGTCAAGTTATATTATGCTTTTATTCACAGCCATATTAATTATTGCATCACCACTTGGGGAAATACATACCTCACCCACTTATCTCCCATTCAGCACATTCAAAACCAAGCCATCATTTAACCATATGGTGTAGTAGCGCAAATTCGACGGGGACGAAGAGGACAAGAAAACACGTGTTTCGCGTTTTCTTGTCCTCTTCGTCCCCGTCGAATTTGCGCTACTACACCATATGGTTAAATGATGTCTCACCAACTAGCCCAGCTCTCAACCCTACTGACCAAGCGATCAGACTAATGACTTTCAGTCCATATCGTTCTAGTGCATCATCATTACTTCGTAACTTCGAAATACTTTCTACTGTTAGTTTATTTAAATATCACCTCATTATCATGCTGTTCAAGTCCTTGCACCATCTTGTCCCATCAAGCGTCTTTTATCCTAATGCTTTGTCTAACTTAAACCGTACTAGATTCGCTTCAAATGGAAAGTTTCTACTACCTACTATTCGCACTAATTTTGGTCGCCACACTGCATATTTCTTGCAGTGTGGCGGAATTCATTGCCATCTCACATCAAGCAATGCTCGACTATTGGCACATTTAAAAAACAATTGTATTCGTACTTGATAAACTACTAGATGTTTTTATCTTGTTATATTGTTTATTCCACTGTTCTTTTTACTTGTTTCTTAGTTAGTGTTGGTTTAATCAATTTATTCATTTCTCTGTTTTCACCGCTACTGCTAATTGAGTAAATTTTGTAATCCCATTTTGAACAGGAGGTCCCCCTGCAGCCTTGTGCTTTCGGACCTCCTCCTGTATATATACTTTGAATACTGTTCCTTTTTCTGTACTAATAACTGAAAATAAACTGAAACTGAAACTTATGGAGGCGCGAAGGCCCGCACCGCCTTCCTCTTGCACCTTTCATTAACCTAATTATGACCTTTGATACCCTCTCACAGATGCAATAGTATTTCTTTACGTTACCAGCGACAATCTTGTGTACGAAAAAAACCGCCCCTATTTCCTTTTTCTCCAATAACCCACGGTAGCATCGGACGTATCTATTCTTCAGTACTGTATGAGCCTCACGAGTCCTTCTAACTTCTCTGAACCGTCTTACATTCCACTTAACATCCCCTAATTCCTCGAACAGCACAGCAAGACTAGCTTCACTGATAGTGTTCTAGCGTTGAAGGTAGCCAAATTCAGGTTCCAAATGTGGCCTGTCTAAACCGGGAGATTCTTAGCACCCTCCACTGCGTCGCAGGTTTGACCGCCGCTTCGAACATCTGCTTCGCAGCCGCGGAGAACTGATGGCCAAGGGTTATTTGCTGTATTCATTGGAGGTTGTGGCCAGGTACTGTACTAGGGTGGCTAAACCTGCTCTGGTGAAGGAGGGCATTACCGACAGCTGGTCGCCGTTGAGGCCGCACCTCAGAGCTCTTCTTTTTTGAAACGATTCCTTTATCATGAGTGTTAAGTAATTACAGCATTGGGAATGGGCTGGCAACTGCATTCAAGCCGAATTTTGTCATTCCATGCAAAGCTGTTGCACTATCTCCAAGTAGGGGGCTCTGCGCACTTGCATATCATTGTAGATTACAACCTGGCAGCCTAGCACCTAACAACTTCACCTGACTCGTAGCCCACCTGGCCTTCTTCTCCTTACTGTTTGAAAGTCCAACTTTTTTTAACACAACAACAACAAAAGAAAGCACCTGGCGTGGCTTTGAACTTGTGTCCTTGAGAGCTAAGGCCGGTTGATGCCTGGATGACCCTGCTTGTCACAAGTTTATTTTTTCCTAACTTCTTCCTGTTTCGCTAGCTACAATACACACATACTACATACTACATACAAATGATGGAGGGAACGACCCACATTCTACGAAGCTTTGCCCCTTAAAGAAAAAAAAAAGATCAGGTTGACCGGTGTGGAAGAAAAGAGAGTGCACGTATCACTGAATAATGATTGTTGGAAGAAAGAACCACTTATCAATGGTACATCAGAAATTCCTTGAATAACTGCGTCACACTTGACGGTTTGCGTTGTGTGTGTAAGATATAACGTATGCTCACTAGAGCGCAGTTTGAAACGTTCGTACCGGCTGGCTGGAATCTAGTAAATATGTGAATAAGATATATGATTCTGTATTTTGGTCTCATGGGGATTGGGCGTATGACTGAAGCACGTAAAGTTTGAGGCCGTCGACGTTGTGAGCTGCTACATTAAAACGATGTGCCACCACAGAAGAAAGTATTTCTGGAACTAAAACGACGGCTGCAGACGCCTGCATTAGTTGTCCATTTCGAAATTTTCCAGATACAAAAATACCCACCGGTGCAAGCAGCGTAGAACTCGGCACCGTTCTTGTGCAGAGGACTGGCGAACTGGGAAGTTATGTTGACCAGTCGCTATCACAGGCAGAGTCCAACTATTCTAAAACAAGAAAGGAGAACCTTGCCATCATCTGCGCTACCTTTCAAGTTTTGCCCCTGGCGCTATAGCAGGCCCTTCAATGTTGTGAGTGACCACCATGCCCTGTGTTGGCTAACTTCAAAGACCGTTCGGGTCACCTAGCGCGAGGGAGCCTGAGACTTCAAGAATTCGGCGCTACAATAGTTTACAAGTCTGAAAGAAAACACTCCAACGCCGACTGCCTGTCTCGTGCCCCTTCTAACTACCGCTGCAGTACGACCAGGATGATGACTGCTTCTCGGGAACATTTAGTGCTGACTAATTCACCCAAATACAGCGAGCTGAACCAGAACTCAAAAGCCTTGTGGAGCACCTAGAAGGTAACAGCGCAACTGTTCCGAAGGTATTCAAGACAGGACTGCTATCATTCTTCCTGCGAGACGGAATTCTCCTAAAAAGCTTTTTACCCCTTCAATCCAAGCACCTTCAGATGGTTCCTTCAGCAATGAGACCAGAAATCTTTCAGGCTCTTCACGACAACCCGAGAGCTGAACAACTCTGTGTTTCTCTAACGCTCGCAAGAATTCAGGAAAAATACTACTTGCCACGACTTGTTGCCGACGTGCCGAGACTGTCAGCGACGCAAAACAACCGCCCACAAGACCAGTAGGCTCACTTCAGCTGATCGACCACCTCGTGGACCGTTCCCGCAAATCGACATGGACTACTTTGACTGTGCCTTACGTCGACTTGCAGGAATACATTGATCGTTGTCACCACCGACTGCCTCAACCACTACGCCAGAAGAACGGCCCAACCTAAAGGCAGTGCCACCAAGGTAGCCCAGTTTTGAAGACATATTCCTTCATTTAGACACCCCTGAGGTCCTCATAGCTGACAGAGGTACAGCCTTCACGGTGAAGTTCACTCAGTTGACTTAGATAATAAAGCCAAACAATTAGATTACCTTGGTGCAGAAGACTGAGGCGTAAAAACATATCGTGAAGCAGGAGGTTGCAAGGTGTAGTGACATATTTTAGAGACAATGAACTCTCTCTAATGCTTTCAGATGAGGAAGGTGGATTTGTGGCTTTATCCAGGAACTCCTGTACTGAGAAAGCAAGAGAAGCTATCAACAAGAACTTCAAGCCTGTAATAGTGAAGTTATCTAAAGTCAAGAGAAATGTTGTCTCTTTGTGTAAAGAAATCGGGTGCGAATCTTTGGCTAAACAGATAAGCAGGAGCAAAGAGGATTCTCTTACTGCTTTTTTCTGTGCTAAGACGCATAAAGCCGACGTACCTTTCCGCACCATCATTAGTGAGCGTGGAACTTGGCAATATCAGGTTAGAAGTTTTTTGCTCAAAGCCCTAAAACTTCTTGAAGTTCATGACCCTTTCTTGACAAAGAATTCTGATGAAGTATTTGGGTTTTTCCGCGGAAACCATGAAATAGGCAACCTTTTTTCCGTAGATGTAAGTGACATTTTTTACTCGGTTCCGCATCCGGAGCTACTTCAGACAGTTAAGCAGTGTATAGAAGATAGTGGCGAAGCCGCCTTTGTGTCTAAAATGGATATGTAGTTGGCTAATTTTGTTACCCTCTTACAAGCTTATCTCAACCACACTTTCGTTTCTTTTGAACGTGGCATGTTTTTACAAAGGAAGGACATTTGCATTGGGTCACGGGTAGCACCGATTTTATGTGACGTCTTTTTATCATCCTTTGACCACGCACTAGAAAATGTTTTTACTTCATCTCATCCAAATGTTCTTAAAGTATTTAGATATGTAGATGATTTTTAGTTGTTATTGAACTGAATTGAATTGAAATTTATTTGTCCTGAAATTCTTGCAGGATCGGGAGCAGAGGCTAAAGGCTGTAAGCCTGACATGGGGCTTCTGCTCCTAAACAGAGTTTGGCACGCAGGCCGCTCAATCTGTCGCATATGTTTTCAGAAATGAATATACAACACAACAAATAACACACAGAAATAAATAAATAATACAACAAATAAACCATAACACAACAAAATTTAGCATGGTCTTGTTACACAATTTCAGGGAAAACAATTAGAAAATCACTTCATCACAAAAGCGTCATATGAAAAGAAACTTCATCAATACAGAATGTAAAATAAAGCATAATAAAAGAACCTACAACACATACCTCAAATTGATAGATAGTATGTAACAGATCAAATTCAGAAACTTTAGTAAGCATACTCAATATCATGGTTCATTAGGATGGACCTGATAATGGTGTTCGAAGGTACGGAATTGAAATCTATGAGACCGTGTCAATGATTTAACATTGTGGGTATTTGATACTGAACGTGTTGCTTGCCATAACTTGTCCTTATTGCTGGGATTTTCCGGCGTTGCTGACGCATGATATAATAAGTGTTGTCAGGTGGGTTCTGAAGACATTGTGGCTTGTTTTGTTTAATCCACTGCAGAAGTTTGAAATGATACAGTTTTGTTACCGTTAGTAATGCGTATTTTCCAAAGAGTGGTTTGGTTTTTAAGTCCTTGATATTACCATTGTGTTTGCTCGAATGCACGCAAGACTCTTTTTTTAGGAACTAGTAGTTTTTGATAGTTTGTTTGTGTAGTAGTACCCCATACCAAGATACCGTATGTCATTTTAGAGTAGAGAAGGGCATAATATAATTCTATTTTTCACCATTTTGGTAAGATTGGGCTGAGCTTATATAAATATCCAATGGTTTTACTGAGTTCTACCATTAGTTTTTCTATAAGTGTGTTCCATGTCAAGCCTTCAGAAAACCATACACCTAAGAACTTCTGGCTGCTGACTTGCTCTATCTCTTTGCCCCCAAATAAAACAGTTGAACTATAGTTACGTGGCTTATTAGGTGGGGCAAAGACAATGTATTTCGTTTTACTAACAATCAGTTGCAGTTTATTCAAGCTAAGATACGCGTACAACTTTCGTAGGTAGTTATTAACCTAGTGTTCAAGCTCTAGAATGGATGTGCCGCTAAAGAATATGTTAGTTTCATCTGCATACATTATTAACTTGGGAGAACATGGGATATCACACAGGTCATTTATATGAATTATGGACAATAGAGGACCAAGAATTGACCCTTGTGGTACTCCTCTTGTTATGTTTAAGTAAGTGGATACACTTTTTTATGCAAACATATTGATGGCGGTTTGTTAGATAGTCTTTAATTAACTCAATAATCACACCACGTACACCATACTTGCTAAGTTTAGCCGTTAGTACTTCATGACATACCGAATCAAATACCTTTCTAAAGTCTATGAACAAACCCCGTGAGTATAGTCTATGTTCGATGTTTGTGATCAGTTCATGTTTAATATTAAGCAAAGCTGCTTCACAAGATTTATTTTTTTGAAAACCATACTGAGCCTCACTGATCACATTATGCTTGTCAAAAAATATGTACAAGCGTACGTTTATTGCATTTTCAAATACTTTAGATAAAACAGGAATAATGGATATTGGCCTGTAGTTTGTGAAGAGCCGTTTATCACCACCCTTGAAGACTGGGCATACTCTCGCTATATTTAGGCTGTCTGCGAAAATTCTGTCTGTTTCGAACATTCTATTTATGATATAAACAATAACTGGAGCTATATTATCAGCTACGTATTTTAGCGGAGTTATCTTGATCTCATCAAAGCCAGCGGCTGCATTTTTTTAATCTGGTTTATTAATGGTATTACTTCCTCTGATGTCACTGGGGATAGTGATACGGGGTTTATAAGCCCGCATTCTTTTATTTTAACACAGGGAGCTATATTGCTATCGTTTTTCTATTCTGCACTGGTGACAAAGTAATCATTCATCTTATTCGCTGCGTCGCTATCAGATAAGGTATCTGCATTAGTATGAAAACATAGCGGTGGTGGCTCTTTTTTCTCGGACATTAGATACTTAACCTCGTCGCACACCTTCCTAGAGTCATTTTTTATTTTCGTAAATAACTTTTCATAATATGTTTCCCTCGCACGCTTTAAGTCGGTGTTAGACCTATTTCAGGTATTTTTTAAACTCTGACAACGCCTCCCGGTTCTGTGACCGAACAAATGTGTGGTACATTTTATTTTTTCTTTTAATCATTTTCAATAGCTTTTCATCAATCTACGGCTTCGTTGCACGTTTGGGTTTTCGTTTTCGCAAGGTCATTGGAAATGCTTGATTATAACATAGTCTAAGTTTTTCAGAAAATGCCTCGTATGCTGCATTTGGGTTTCTTTTCTCAAACATGCATGTCCAATCGACTGAATAAATATGTGAGCGAAACACTTCCAAGACTGCAGCACTAATGCTGCGAGATTTGCACTATGGTTTCGCGTTTGACTTGCATACTTGGCAGTAAGCAAAAAATTGGTAAATGGTCGCTTACGTCAGCTGTTAGCAGTCCAGAAAAACAGTCTCGGGAATGAATGTTTGTTACACATATGTCGAGTGAAGTTGCACTTTTTTCTGTTAATCTTGTGGCTTTTATAATAAGATTGGTGCGTGCAAAGGAGTGTATGATTTCAATAAACTCTTTATTGCAGTGTTACTCGATAACATATGCTGACGTCCTCCAATATTACAAAAGACATCGAAAATCGACATAGAAAAGAAAGGATACGCTCCAAATACTCAAAAAAGTTTATTTTGTTGCCCATTGGTGGTCGATATAATACTAACACTATTAATTTCTGTAAGTGAACCGACATACATTCAACGCTACTGTTTATTACTGAACACTCAGAAATAATTGCATGCCTTAATGACGCTTTAACATAAATTGCTATGCCACCACCTCTACCGCTTGACCGCACGAAACCTATATATGAGTAACCGTGGAAATGTAACGGTTTTTCCGTTTCCATTAGCCAAGTTTCCGTGTACATCAGAATATCAAAGCTGTGGATGATCGAGGCATACAAGTCACTAAGTTGTTGCTCTTTATTTCTAATACTACGTGTGTTTAGGTGTAGGATTTTAAACAGTTTAGAATCACATGTGAAAGTTTCGTTAAAAGTGGCAACATCGTAAGAGCTACACGCTTCAGGACTGTCCATTACGTATGCGGCACTCTACAAGTACACCAAGAAGACCGCGCACTACGTTCCTTCGTTCATCTTTTCAGTATCGCCAATGCATGCAATCCTCAACACTGGTGAGTTTTCATCCTTCCTTGCAAACACTTTACCTCCTGCAGTCCACGCGAATTTCCATCGTAGTTACTTCTTTCTTTGTACTGTGGCACCGAGAAGTTGCTTGCCATAGCGGGTTAGGTGTTCCTTCACATAAACTCTGGATGGGGATTGGAATCCACGTTGCTTTGCATCTAATTTTGATTTCTTCGCTTTGCTGAGGAAAGCATTTCTCTTTGTTCTACGGATGAACCGGACTATTATGTTTGATTCGTCGTGTGCTCGCTTCCGTTACTTCCTCCTGTATCACTACACCAATTTATTTATTTATTTTTTTATTTACATTACCCTCCGGGCCCATAAAGGCGTTACAGAGGGGGTGGGTAATATAACGAAAATGCAGCAATAACAGAACACAATAATACAACCAAATAATTAGAATACATGTTCAAACAATATTCAGTTATTAGAAGCTTAAGATATGATCTGTTAGTGCAGTCTTGAAGGATGACGCGTTCTCAATGGAGGCGATGGAGTGGGGAAGTTGGTTCCACTCGGCACTGGTCTTTGGCAGAAAGGAGTCTGAAAAAACGTTAATACGGCAGAAAAGAATAAAAACTTTGTTTGTTTGATTATATCGACTGGTTTACCTTCAAGCGGAATGCCCTTAATCTCAACATTGTTGGAACGCTGATATTGTTCCAGCTTTTTTAGTTTGTTTGTCAGTTTCATATTTTGGGCACGAAGTTCTCTGTTTCCTTTCAATACTTCCTGTAACTACTTCGTGATTTCTCCAATGCCCTCAAATTTTTCTTTTAAGCCTCTGATTTCTAGCCTAAGCTCATGCTTTAAATCTTCGAAGGCCTTTGTCATTTCTTTAGCCATTGCAACAGCAAACCAACAGTAAAACAAACAGCAAGCTAACAGCAACGACTATGCAAAGAAAACAACTGACAAATTGTTCGGCAGCAGTGCACACTTCTAAAGTATAACATGATTTTTCAAGAATGCCGCCTACCTGTAAAAGCAAGCGCAATATTTAGGGGCTGCCCCGCTGTGGTGGTCTAGTGGCTAAGGTACTCGGCTGCTGACCCGTATGTCGCGGGTTTGAATCCCGGCTGCAGCTGCTGCATTTCCGATGGAGGCGGAAATGTTGTAGGCCCGTGTACACAGATTTGGGTGCACGTTAAAGAATTCCAGGTGGTCAAAATTTCCGGAGCCCTCCACTACGGCGTCTCTCATAATCATATGGTGGTTTTTAGGACGTTAAACTCAACAAATCATTGGTAGGAGCTAAAAAACAAACAACTAAAGAGCTCTTGAAAGCCTATTTTATTAAAAAGAAAGAGCCCGATTGTATCAGTGATACATCTAGTGTGTTGTACTCAACAGAAATGCAATTTTTGGATAACTTAGTGCCTTGATCATGACGTTCTGCGATGTTTGTTGGCTGTGCACGCAAGTGCGGTTTTGTCTTCTTTCCTGTGCGTTTACTAGACGGTCATTAAACAGTTGGTAGTTGGCGCTGTTCTTTCTTCTCTTCTGCTCTTCCTGCTTCACGATATGTTTTTTGCTCCTCAGTCTTCTGCGTCAAGTATGCACCAACTAGCCCAAAAAACAAGTCCTTTTGGAATTAGACCACCCACCACTGCCTGTCGCCCACAGACCAATGGCCTCACCGAACTGGTCAAGACCATCGCCGACATGCTGGCCATGTACGTCGACGTCGAACACAAGACGTGGGACGCCATCGTTCTGTACGTGACCATCGCATACAACACGGCCGTGCAGAAGAAGACACAATCAACGCCGTAAAAGTTGGTCTACGAAAGTAACCCTGCAACGACGCTCGACGCAATGCTGCCCAATGTCTCTGACGAAGAAAACCCCAACGTCACTACCTGCAGTGCGCTGAAGAAGCTCGTCAACTCGCCCGCTTGCGCATCAGTAGTTAGCGGACAACCGACAACCGCCGTTACAATCTCCAACGCAGTTTCGTGGAATACCAGCCCGGCGACCACGTTTGGGTATGCACGTCGATACGCCGATGTCGACTCGGTGATAAACTTCTGCGACAGTTCTTCGGACCATACAGGGTAGTTGCACGTCTCGGCACACTCGACTACTACGTTATCTCCGACGGCATGACGAACGCGTAACGATGGCGTATACGGAAGCTGAAGTTGTTCATGTCGTAAGCTCCAAGCCGTTTCCTGCGCGTTAACGAACCTAAGGACTGTATTCTTTGCTGTTGTTTCTCTATTGTTGTGCTTTATTGCTTGTATGTACTTATTATTGTACTATTTACCTTTATTGTGGTTATTCTATTTTCCCCGTGTTCTGTTTTAAGCATCGGGAACATTCTTTTTCAGAGAGGGGCAATGCCACGTGCTTTTTTTATTTTCACTTTTGTTTCATTCGGTTTTCGCCAACAAAGCCTGTCTCAGAGCAAACTGCGTGTCGTTGTTCGAGAAGGTTCGCGATTATTTTACATCGTTCTGTTAACATTGCGTGCAAGACACGAACACTCGAGATTATTCGAGAGCTTGCCTGGCAACCGGTGATAAGGCGGGAACCTTCGACGGCACATGTATGAATGCCGACGGGCTTCCCCACTTGTAAATTGATCGACAGCTGACGATCTAGTCGCCGCTACCAGTGCCTGTGTTTATCGCTGGAATCTGACTTTTCGTTGACCGGCCACAAGTTCGGCCAAGTAATCCGTTCAGTTTTTGACATACAGTCGGCTCCCTTCGTCGACGTCACGATTCTGTGGCAATATGTATGCTCATTTGAATCAATAAGAAGTAAAAAAAGCTTGATGTATGTAATTCTTTCAGCGTGTAACAAGTAATGTGGCCCCCATCGCACTGATTTATCTTAGCTTAGATATAATTGCTGCTGCCTTGGCCTAAGGGATATGAAATTTTTCATACCGTTTGCAACAACAGGTTCAATGAAAAAAAAGACAGATGAATCGTGTGTCGAAAAAAAGCCTAAAAGGGCTTGATTTTAGGTGTTCGCAAGATGCGTTCAATTGGTTGTTTATCACCACATTATGAAGCCGAATGCAATAGAAAAAAAACTACTTACGCGGCTGTCTGTCATAGCCATTTATGATTACGGATATTTTTTCTAAATATGATGATATAGTTCCGGTCGCATGAAATACTCTGTTGCTCACTGACTTCTATACAAGCTTCCGGATGCGAATAGGAAGCTTGACAGTTAAATATAATGAAATAACACTATTGAAGTGTCTATACCGACAAGATGGCTTGTAATATTTTTGTTGTTAATGTTAATGAAATCTAACGATCAATAATTCCAAGGAAAGCAGAGTGGCGCTATTAGTAATAACTGTAACGTATATGTCAGGAAATAATAGTGGAAAAAATATAACTTGCGTCAGGCATGGACCTAACCCGTGAACTTCGTGCCCGAAGCTGTACAAACTGAGGTACCCCGACGGCCATTCCCTCGTCCACTTTACAGAGTTTATATGTATCTGTGCACTTAAACATGGTGGCGTCAGTAAGCACCACCAGGGCCCACGATGGTGAGTGTGGAGCACTCTTCTGCCTGTGGGCGGCACATGACAGGTGAAATTAATACGAGCTGGAAGCTGATCATTCATTTCTCGTATATTACCCCAAAGCGAGAAAGAAACCCTCGCTTTTACTAACGTGCTCTATCAGACAATAGTGCCAAGGATTTCGGGCAGTTAGGGAAGACCGAAGGCGCGGCATCTTTCTTCAAGTGCACTCTGTCGCGCTTCACCTCTATTGTTCTGCCTGTCCTTCTTGGTGAGACAATGCCGTGATGAAGTCGTCTTCTTGGAAATGCAGCTCACACACCTGCACACAGAAAGATATATTGATAATGTTAAGGGTACTTTCAACTTATACGAGCTATATATGTGAGAATGACGTTCGTACTAGCTACCGCAGAAATATACCTATCTCCGTGCAAATATATTGCACAGCCTGATGCATACGCGCAAATAAACGCTTGCTGACAAGCACACACGTTAGTTATAGCAGTGTTCTCACTGCATACGAAGCGCGCATTCCCGGGAGTCACAGTTCACAACAATCGCTACATCTCACAAATATTCCTGGCTCGTATGCAATAAAATTGCAGTGTCTTATTTTCGAATGCACTGTAAGTGTGAAGTCCTTTCGTGGAATGGCCCGCAACCACGCTTTCTTCTGCACTTCGTCTCTTGGGAAGCAATAAAGACGCACTTTGGGGCCATTGTCATAGTTTCCGCGGCACCCGGGAACACAGCACCGGCTCAGGTTCCACAAAGTTGCCCTCGTTGCGACACGGCAAGTGTTCAGCGTTGAATTCCGGGCACAATTTCCATTCGAAGGCTCTTACATGCACACACGCCACAAAAAGAACAAGACCAACGGACTCGCGCGAGTAATGAAACACTGCACGAATAAAAGACAAAAGCAGCGGCTTGCTACTCACCGAAAGATGGAGTTCCCGCCAGAACTTGCCCGTATGACCAACAGAGGGTGTTGGTATGACCCCCATATTATAGGTCACCATACCATACCCCCATTGATACCATACCCCCCAGATCATAGGAGATATTATTAGTAGTAAATGTAACGTAAATGTGAGGAAAGAAAAGTGGACAAATTATAACTTGCCGTGGGCTGGACCGAGCCTCCATGCGACATTTTCTTGTGTCTAACAAGTGAAAAAAACCCTTAAATTTTCCACTTCTTCCATTTGTGTTTGTAAAGTTCCATATAGTTGGGAATTCAACACTCAGAAATATCTGTGTTTGCAAGTTCAAAAAAGATTTAATAAATTACTGATCTCTAATAATCATGGAGATGTACTGCTGAGACTTACACTGTTAGCTTGAATGTGTTTTACTAAAGAAAATCCACTCGCGCCATGTTGCTAGGAAGTGTGAGCAGTAAGAAATGGTGTACAATAATTTTTTGGCGTTTGCAGATCAGCTTTATTGGTGCAACAAACTGTGCTACGTGTACCAGTCATCGGAATTTCGCACACAACCGCCAATCGTCGGAAGCACTGAGCGGCTACTATGCTGACCCGAAAAAGGCCATTTAGACTCCTGCCGTAATCATCGTGCTTCAAAACGTTAGAGGCCTACATTCTGTGGAATGTGTACCAGCGCAAATACTTAGCCCCATAGTCTGTTGAAATCAAGCGGAGCCCTCTTCGATGGCATCTCTCATTCACTGAGTCGAATCGTTACGTTGAAGGCCACAAACCGACCAATCAGCGTACTCTAAAATACTTATTCTCACTACAAAGACAGTCAACCGTGGCGGAGCAGCGTTTACGGTTCTCGGCTACCCACCAGGAAGTCGCGAATTCGATCCCAAACGCGGCGGTCGCACTGAGGAGGAGGCGGAATGGCCGAAGCCCCGTGTACTGTGTGAGTTCGGTGCACGAAATTTCCGTAGCGCTTCACGACGCCGTGCGTTATAATTATGACGTGGTTCTGGAACTTAAAAGCTCCGATATTAGTTTTACCGCGGAAACAAATGTCAAAAGTATATTACAGTTATTCACAGAGGCAGATGATGATGATGATGATGATGATGATGATGATGATCTATGATGGATGGCGCTCAACCACAGAGCGTGATGGGCCAAGAACCGGGCGGCAGGATACTTAAATGAAACTAAAATGATAATGAAGCCAATCTGGAAAGTAGCTTAGAAATTCTACTACCAATAAACAAAAATGTTTGCTGAGCAAGCGGTCAAACCATCTCTTGTTTTTGACAGACATAGCTACGAATTATAAACTAAAGATCTGAAAAGGTTAGGGTTCAGTAGCACGGTGATCTTTTAGTTGCGTTGATGTAATCAAACCCGGTGGATCATATATCCCTGTGGCAGTAACCAAATAAAGCTCTACCAAGTGATAAAATTACTGGTAGATTTACTTGTATTCCTAGCTTTTGTAATAGGGCTACTAAAAATCTTTTTCTCTGATAAGAATAACGGTGACAGGAGAGGAGGACGAAGACGACGAAGCTGTTGCTGCTTGGCTAAGTAGCTCTGTCTGCATTTATCGTTTATTTTTGTTTATATTACGGCTAAGCACTGCTCTAGACGTCGGACAATTCGAAAAGGCGACCGACGGGTGCTGCACAGCCCGCCACGTCGAAAGGTGCTAGAAGAAGCGAAACAAGCATTAGGGAGAGCACCGCCATGACCTCCCAAGGTGTGACACCAGGTCAGAAGCACCAGCTGGTTTGCGCAAGCATACCTGACTGCAAGCGAAAACACAGCGTTGCATCAGAGGACGAATCAACTGTCGTCGGGGACCACAACGGGGCGAACCTCACAGATCCAGACATGGACGAGGGTGGTTTCCGCCTTGTGCGACATCGCAAAGACAGGACGGTGGGCATTCCTGTGTTAATTGCTCCAACATCCGAAGAAGCTAACTTGAGGCAAGTGAATCCTATTTACATATACTCGGAAATTGAAACGATTCTCGGTAGAGCCCCAGTTAAGAGACATTTCACAGCACAGGGAGCTCTGCTCTTGGATATAGAGACAGAACACCAAGCTAATATGCTTCTAGAGACCAACACTATCTGCGGCCTTGCCATATCTGCCCGTGTACCACACAACTACATGAAAAATACGTGCATTATAAAAGGGGTCCCAAGATGGTACTCGGACGAAGAGCTGTTAACGTACCTGAGACCTCAGGGAGTATACCACGCAAGAAGAATCATATGACGGGTCCAAACCTCATCCTCCGAGTGGGAATCAAAGCGCACTGACTCTGTGGTTCTCACTTTCGCTCCCAACTAGGAACGTCCAGAGAAGATCAACCTTGGCTTCGCCAGACACGAGCTGGTAGACTACGTGGAGACGCTGCCACGCTGTTTTAAATGTCAGCGTTTTGGACATATTGCTAAGCACTGTCAGGGGGAACAAAGGTGTCAGCACTGTGGGGGCTCATGACTTTAAGACGTGTACAAGTAAGGAAAAACATGTGTGTGCAAACTGTGGCGGCGACCACCTAGCTAGCTACTGCCGATGTCCAGGACGAACAGCTGCGCAGCAAAGGAATAAGACGTTTGTCCTCAGCCCAAAGACTGTGAACGAACTATCGCTCACAAAGAAGACCTCCGGCGCGCCACAACATGGCGATTTAGATAACGAGTACGCAGGAAATTTTCCGCGCCTAAATCCGACAAGAGCTGGTACTGAGTCAACGCAAGTGCTCAACGCTGGTGAGAAATGTATTACGAAAGAGTCCGCCAAGCGCACCTACGCTGATGCACTGAGCCCACCTCATGTACCATCTTGAAGCAAACAGCAAGAAAACCTCGAGCATGTTATTCGCGCTCTGTTTACCGCGCTACGTTCATACGTCGCTAAGATGCTTGCGAGTTCAACGAATGATATGTTGGAAGCAGTACTGGCTCTAGAGTCAGTGTTAATTTGCTCTGATTTCACAAACACACAGTAGAATAATGGCAATGTCTCGCCCAACTGGTCCTTATTCGTCCTTCAAAAGTGCCATTATTAATGCAATGGAACTGCACCGGTCTTCTAAAACGTCTGTGCGAACTCAATCTTTTCCTGCGCGACATTCCAATACCGATTCTAGCCCCCTCCGAAGCCGGTCTACCGAAAATAAGGACGCTCCCAGGGTACACCCCACACGGCAACCCGAGCATAACGTCGTTTGCAAATGGAAGCACAATGATATTCATAAGGCGGGAAATACCTCACGTCGCCTTACCAGTGCAAGACCTCTGTTACAACTCACTGGAAGTCGCTGCTGTGCAAGTGTGCCTGGGGAACCAAAAACTGAGTGTGGTATTGGTGTACATAAGCCCACGAAAAAAGGTCTCCATGGAGACTTTCCTAAAGGACCTTTGCACTTGATGTGCCACTCCTCGAATAATATGTGGTGATTTTAACGCGCACCAATCACTCTGGTGAGATAAAAGTGTAGATTTTCGAGCCAAGCAACTTCTAGCAGCTGCGGATGGTGCCGACTTATGTGTGGCAAACGATGGCAAACCTACATTTTCAGGCCACCAGATTCATGAAGTGCAATAGACCTTGTACTTCACTCCACGGACCTTCTGGTATCATCGAGCACGGCTCCAGACAGGATGGGCAGTGACCATTTCCCCATATACACCAATATCCTGGAATTTTGAACTGCTGGTCGACAATTCTGCAATGTAAAACGCTGGGATACCTACAGAGAAGCGTTGGACAAAACCACTGGTGAGCTGTTCGCAGATATGTTGCAAAGCAAGCGAGCAGGAACTTCGTTGCTGAAACTGCCCGACCATTTTCCTGCTCCTGACTTGAAATTGAAGAACGTGTGCGTGGAAAATAATGAGAACAAAAGGAAATCCGTCTGCAAAAACCGAATATAACAGGATAAACGCTGCGATTTGTCGCCATACAAAAAATTAAGACGAAATCATTGGGCCACTTTCTGTGAGAGTTTATCAAAGTTTACGCCCTTGACAAAGATATGGGCAATAATAAATAGTCTTTCTGGGAAGATACGAACACACAGGCCATTCGAAGCACTCGCTTTGAAACAAGGGATAGATTCGCAAACCCTTGCAAAGGACTTCGCAGACGTGTACACATCCGGTAGATCACCAGGAGCAGCGATTCCTCTATCACCCCAGTTTTTTCCCACGATGGATATGCCATTCACCTTTCGAGAGCTGGATATGGCACTTAGCAAATTAAGAAGACGCTCTGCCGTGCGTCCCGATTTGATCAGCAATCAAATGCTGACAAATCTATCATATGAGCGAAAAATGGCCCTTTTGGACATATTTAATCATGTCTGGACCACGGGAGACATCCCATTTGTTTGGAAGACAGCATGGGTGGTGCCAGTCCTAGAGTCCGGACAGGATCCTGCGAGCCTCGCGTCATATCGACTGGTATCTGTTACATCATGCGTATCTAAGTTGATGGAAAGATTAATATGTACAAGATTAACTTGGTACCTTGAACAAGGAAGACGATGGTCATCATGTATGACCGGATTTAGCCCTTGACTGAGTGCCCAGGACAGTGTTTTGGACCTATTAAGCCACATCAAGCACCACCACGTCAGCGGACTCTCGACACTCGCCGTCTTCATGGACGTTGCCAAGGCATATAACTGTGTGCTTCAGGCAGGCATTGTGAACGGGCTCCAAGCCATGGGTGTGTCGGGAAATGCTCTTCGGTTCGTACATGAATTTCTCAGAGACCGCTGTGTCCGTGTTAAGCTTGGAAACTTAACGAGCGAGAGAGACGCGTTTCCCTCGGCGTCCCACAAGGGAGTGTTCTATCTTCCTTGCTTTTTAACGCTGCCATGGCCAGCCTTCCCGACACTCTGCACTTAGCTCTGAAAGCAGTTAAAATATCCATCTACGCCGATGACATCTGCATTTGGATCTCAGGGTACCAGCACAAACGTTTGGCCCGGATAGCACAGAGCGCTATTTACATCATTTAGCATCACTTGTTGACACTTGGCCTATCTTTATCAGCGGAAAAATCGGCCTTCATGCTCTTCCCGGGAGCGCGACGAAATTCAACACGTCTGTCGCAGAATATTCGAGGCCACTTAATTCGTTGTGCAACAAGTGTCTGTTTCCTGGGCATTACCATCGACAACAAGCTACTATGGCGACGTGCGGTTGATGGTATAGTCACTGCATCAGTGCAAAGGATCAACGCTCTTCGTCGCATGGCAGGGGTCCGTTGGGGCAACAATCCTATGTTCATGCTTAAATTGAATGATGCACTTATAACAAGCCGCATTCTGTATTAGCTGCCCCTGATATCACCATCACCAAGCCAGTTCGAACGCCTAGAGGCAGTGCACAGAAATGTTCTTCGCTTGGCGATGGGTGTCCCTCAGGCGGCTTTAAACACGAATGTCACCAATGAAAACGAGTCTCTTTCGCTCCACCTTTTGGCGTCTCAGGCCTTATTGACGCATCTGTCAAGACTGGGCGAGTCCTTCGCAGGCACGGCGCTTCTCCGGCGGCTGAGAGCAAGAACTGGCTCACATTTCAACGCGGCACTAAACACATTTCAATATTTAGGCTTGAAACTGCCTAAACGGCGCCCTATGGACCCACCATGGTCTTTTGTGGATGTTGCGTGTAACTTCAGCATACCCACTCTACCAGCGAAGTGCACCATTCCAGCCGCGGAAGCTAAATTTCTTGCGCTGGATCACATGAGCACCATGTACCGCAGCCACCTACAAGTGTATACCGACGGATCAGTGTGCACACAAACGGATAGCTGCGCAGCGGCTTTCTGCATACCCTGCCTTGGCGTGTCATGGTCGGGCCGCCTGGATCGCGTATTTTTGTCCACAACGGTAGAAAGCGCTGCAATCACGGCGGCTTTGCGAAAATTTCGATCCTTTTCTGCACGAGATGTAGTGCTGACGGACTCCAAATCGGCGCTACAAAGACTGAATCGTGGCCTACCTTAAGAAAAGTTCACCAGGCAATCACTGGCACTAATCAAACACCTAAATGGCAAGAGTTTTAATATAAAGTTCCAGCGGATCCCTTCTCACGTTGACATAGAGGGCAATGAAAAGGCTGATGCCTTTGCATGCGAAGCACGTGCATCGTTTCCAAAAGTAAGAACTCCCAAGACTTATCAGAACAACAAAGATGTGATACGCGATAATTTCAAGGTGATCTACAAGTTTCCACACCAAGCATGTGTAATTCATGGACTTTCTCGTGAAGAAGCGACGCTGTTGTAACGCATAAGAACCGGCTCCGCATACACCCCTGGCCATTCAAGACTGGGAGATACGCTTCCCCGTTCTCTGCCTTCCGTGGTGACATCGGGGATTTTGAACATTTCATTTGGCTTTGCCCACAGTTTGATGTGCAAAAAGCAGCGATGATCCGCACCTTGCGAAAAGGCTGTCATAGGCACCGGATATTTGATGACGTCATCTTTCCTGAAGGACCCGCGGCAACTAGGAGGAACGTGCAACGAATTTCGTTGGTCTTCCTGCGAGACACTGAGCTGTCTGACACGTGGTGACAATTTCCGAATTCAGGAGATGTTCAGGCGGAACAATTGCCGGCCATGCAGGCCAGGCTAACCCCGCCTGCTGCAACACCACCACCACCACCACCACCACCCACCATAAACGGTGACAGGATAAAAAGAAACGTTCAATTGTTTCAACTTCTTTGTACCAAATCCATAGCGGTGACGCCTTGAGTCGAGCTTTGTTAAGGTATTAATTTAGTTGTGGAACTGCGCAGCACAATATGGTATAAGTGACCCTTAACTGGCGAGATACACACCACTGTTTATTCTAACAATACCTCAAATGCTCGAAATCTTTGAATTTATCCAAAATACCATTTCCTCATTGCAGACAAGCATTTCGGAACCTTGACGCTGTCACGTAAGCCGTATCTGGCAAAACTGGGATGGTGGGCCCACCCAGGGATACTGCTGCTGAAGAGTCCGCCATTTCGTTCAAATATAATCCGCGGTGACCCGGTACCCATAGCAAATGCAGTTTTTCTTTACTTTTTTCGGTACTAACTGTCGAAACGTATTCGTCAGCTCTGCATTTACTGCCGAAGAAAGTGCATTACATACTGATAACAAATCTGTAATGATAACTGCTAATGATTCGTTTGAGGGCAATTTGCGTAGGGCAAGAACAATAGCCAATATTTCTGCAATGAATACAGGGGTATAATCTGGGAGTCAAATAAAAAAGGACCAGTCCAAAGAAGAAGAGAAGATGCCAACCCCAGCCTTTTCTTTTGACACAGATGCATCAGTCGCAATGATATTGCTTATCTATAGGTGAGCTAGATAATATGCTAACTGGTCATTTAGGTACCTATGTGCCAATGGTTTCGCGTTATGAGGAAATATATCAAATCAATACACTGTTTGCTGTAATTACTTATTGAATCAGACGACTCGAGAAACATGAGATACATGGTAACTTTATCGTTTTTTTCTTAAAAGTGTATTTTACAATAATAAAATACTGCGCTAACTCTTCTGCTTGGGCGAGTTGTTCATGATTAATTTAGATAGATTTATAAGCGCAAAAAGAAAAGACAGAACATTTAGAGAAGAAACACACACACAGCGCTGTACTCACAACTAATTTACTATTTCAAACGCAGGGCATTTTTGTAGGCACGCATCAAAACAACAGAAACATAACATGAAGAAAAGGAGTAATAAAAACCGCATGATAACTGCTTGCCAAAAAGACAAACAACCAAAGGAAAGCAAGCCGTATGTATAAAATTCCCACGCCACAAGGTACGCCCCCAATACGAAAGCAAATGAAAGACAGAAACAAAAGAAAAAAAGAAATACACTACTTACAGCGCATGCCTTTTTAACGATTTTAATCTGTGATTGCGCTGTTCTTATAATTCTTTTTAGTTTTTAATGCTTTAGATCTTGTTTGTCCTTCGTGTGTGGCTGCCCAGGCTTCTCTGGCTTCAACGTGTTTGGCCGGTTGGTCTTATCATCAAATACATAAACTTTGTTTTATTTCCTTTAGTATTGCGGGCGAACCTTGTAGCGTGAAAATGTTAGACGGCATGGTTGCCTTCGGTTGTTTGTCTTTTTGGCAAGCAGTTGTCACGTGGTTTTTATCGCTTCGTTTCTTTATGTAATCTTTCTGTTGTTTTGATGCATGCCTACGAAGAGGCCCTGCGTTTGAAATAGTAAATCAGTTGTGAGTATAGCGCTGTGTGTGTTTCTTCTCTAAATGTTTCCTCTGTTTTTGTGCTGATAAATCTGTCTAAAGTAAAATACTGCCTACTAACGTTTGTCGCCCATACTGTGGAATTGTTCCCGAATATGCACCATACGCCTCATTACTATTTTATTCACAAGTTCTACAGGCGTATCTTAGGACCAAGCAGGGTGGAACAAAAAAAAGTTATACAATGTTTCGGTTCTTTGTCACAAAAGTGATAGTGCTCTTGAAGTGTGTTAAGGTGCATAATACCTGAACAAAAACACTCATACGTAGCAGTATAGGAATATTTAACTCTAAAATTCTCATCACATGACTCATAGATACATTATACACACCAGAACTAAACAAAAAAATAAGTTTCGATTTTTTTCAGTGTCCTGGGAGACAAAAACACTTGTCGGCAATCAGTGAGAAAAAGCCCCAAGAAAAAAGTTGTTTTAAAAGATGTGGTTGGAGCGAGAATCGAAGTCGATGAATATTTATGGTCATGTGTGATTTGTTCAAAGGACAGTTGTTTCACACAGTTTGGCACATGTAGTGAAACTTTGCGAGAAACAATATCTGTAGAAACGTTAACCGACTAATTATTCTGCTAGTTTCTAGTGTATGGATGCCATTGAGTTTGATAAGTCACGTTGGCGACTCTCATGTCATAAAATCGCTGAAAGTGAACCTGACAAACGTATGTTAAATTTTTCGCAATCAAGGCAACAACTTTTTTTTTACATTGTAAGTACCAAACTACCGAGGCATACTCATGTTTGGATACGAGGAAGAGCATGCAACAGATTATGATGACATTTTTGCGAGACTGTTTAATAGTTGGTAATGAAAGCCCTGGTGGTGGAAATTTCTGGAGCCCTCCACTACGGCGTCTGTCATAATCATATGGTGGTTTTGGAACGTTAAACTCGACATATTCATCAAGTTGTTAACGAAACCCTGCAATTCAGGAGATGCTCAGGCAGAGTGATTGCGGGTCATTTTAACTCCGCTTGTTGCACTATAACAACCACCACTTTGATATAATATAGACGTTGTACGCCTATAATGTGGGATACAATGGCTATAACATAACTTCTAGCGATATGTTCTGTATCACCACTTTGTTCAGCCTGCGGCGAAAAAAATATCACTTATGTTGCTTGATTTTTTGTACAGTATACTGTCTTTTTTGTTGCGAATGCGGAAGGCAGCAGCGAGGAATCTCCACGTCCAATTAGCCATGGATTTTCTTCCTGGTCTCCTTCGTAAGATGCGCCTGTATACTTAGAGAATAAATGATGAGTCTCGAGGGAATTAATAAGCAAGACGAATAACGAGCATAAACCTTGTTTCACAGGTACTTCATAGCGTTCCAGTTGCCCTGTGTGCCGGAGCTGTCCTTGACCATTAATGACATGCAGCCCATCGACAAACTGCACGCCGTCTACAACAACGAAGAGCGCCAGGCCTTCAAGTACACCTTCGGAAAGCAAGGTACGCACTGATAAAGCCAACTAAACGCAATCGCTTTAGTTTTGTTTCGAAGACGCGGCAGATTGGTTGGTATAAGAACCTGAGAGTTTCTCACAGAGGCTGAGACGTCAGCAGTAATAAAATGAAGAACAGTCATTCACCTGCCGCCAGGCCACTCGCTCGTGCTCGTCGCGAAATTTCAGCGTCCACAAAACACAACTATTCCGTGAAGGGGACCAACGCGCTTGACGTTCAACTGCTCGTTTTAAATGTGGAGCATTTCACGAATCCGGCCTCGGTGGTGGCAGGCCCACTGCGCGTGCTCGCGCCTCGTGCCACATATTTGCGTCTCGTACCAACTGTCACTTCCTCACTCTCTCGCCTCGCAAGACAGGTGCAGGCAGCGTCTACTAGTGAAAACCGACTGCTCGCGCTGCAGAACGTACTGGCCATCCCGTATACAGGGTGTTTCAGGTAAGAAGCACCAAAGAATGAAAAATTAAAAATTAGTGCTATGCGTCTCCAGGTATTGCACTATTGTTCTTAGCTGTATGTAGCACATCAAAATATCTTTTGATCCGCCAAGCATGGTAATTAACAAAGATTACTTAATGAACTTTTTAAATAATGACTCTGGAGAAAAAAAATCAAAACAATACTTGTAGCTATTATGCAGAAATAACAAAACAACTAAGTTGCGGTAAAAACAACACTGATTAATTTTATCTGAGGTTTGTTTAATGTGCGCGAAGTTCGAAATTGCGAGCGGTGGTTCACGCCTCCTAGCCATAAATTAACTACTATCACTGTGTGTTTAAGGATTCAATTTAACTCGCGCCTCGATTGTAGCCACCAATCAGTTCACGTCTCCTGGTAATTTCTACCCGTTTAAAGCCTATTTCGCCTTCACTGTCCCTAAACCCCAATGCTTTGAAAAATTCTGTGCCATTATCTTCGATTATAGGGTGTAATACTTTAAAGAACATTATCAAATGTTCAGCCGTTTCCTTCTCTTCTCCACACGCACTGCATACCGTGTCTGTGCCTTCGTATTTTGCTTGGTACGTCTCGGTCCACAATACTCCAGTTCTAGCCTCGAAAAGCAGAAACTACCCCGAGAACTATCGTAAATATTTTCCCTTGCAATTTGCTGCTTAAAAGTTCGGTAGGTCTCCTGTGATGATTTCGTAAGCATTCCCACCTTCCGAATGGCCCTCTCTGTTTTCTTCACCTTCTTCTTAACGGGTGTTTCCTTTTGGCTTGGTATTATGCTGTTGTCTGAATACTTGCTTGACAATTTTTTAGTTCGTTTCCTCCATTTATTATCGATATTATTCATGTACACGTAACTGCAAACTTTCGTAGCTCAACGCTCCTCTCCCAATTTTCTCAATTGTTCCTCCAATTCCATCTTGCGGCTGGCCGGGTGTAGCCCGGCCAGTGGCAGAGATTGCCGGGCTTCACCTGGTGGCCAGCCTTCTGGCGGAGGACGTCCCGACGCAGCCTGTTGCCGTCTTTTGTGACAGCAAGGCAGCGCTTCAGATTCTGGCCAACACCAGACGTGCCGGACTGACCGCGAGCTTCTTGGCGGCCACGTACCAAACTCTTGCTGCTTCTGGGGCATCTATCTCCTTCTACTGGCAGCCATTTAACGTGGGCATAGCCGGCAACGAGGAGGCGGACACGTTAGCAACGGCCGCACAGCAGCCTAGCACGTTCGTCACTCGGGCCGTCGCAGCCAGATACTTCATGCAGGCGCGCATTAAGTGGCTCCTTGTCACGGCCACCCAGACTCCCGGGCGGCCAATGGGAAAACACAAGCCGTTGCCCGAGACGGGCCTCACTACAAGGGACCGTGCTGCCCTGCTGCGCTTGTGGACCGGCTGCACATGCACTGCTTCCAGCCAGCACGGCCTACCGGAGACAGGGCTGCCTCCAGTCTGAAACAGCTGCTCTTCTCGTCCCGTCCTCACCTGCCAGCCCTCCAGATCATGGTCGAGTTCCTGGACGAGACGCGAATTGCTGCCTACCATGGAGCTGGGACCTGCTGCACTTTCCCCGGCTGCCGCTTTTTTGTGCTGCGGCCATGACGAACACGCCTCGACTTACTACACATATACACACTTCTCTCACCCTATCCTCTTTCATTCTATTTCTCCTTCTCCTACAAAGCACGCCGCCATGTAACCAAAGACGCAGACAGAAATTAGGTACCTTTTTCTCTGCTTTCCAGAATCACTCAATCAATCAATATAGCCCGACTACGAAATGCATTCGCATTAAAAAATCACTGACATATTAACAAAGTGAACGATGTTAGGGAACCTTGCTCGGAGATGCATGGTGCGTTTCTTGGCCATACCATCTCTGCAGGAAGGCTTGCTAACGAGCCGGCGCATGGTGTGCACATTCGAAGGCAGCGTTATCAGCCACGTCCTGCGGCCCCAACTGCAGTGTTGGCCACGTCCGTCTGCACAATAACCACTTGCCCCTTTATACCATTCTGGCCACTGCGGCGTGTATATACGCCTAACGCTCATATATGGCAGACGTGGAGTTATCATTTGTTCTACAACGGGGCTTAGAGCAGGTAGGTGAGCATGCTTGGGAGGACATTCATGCATGACACTCATCGTAGGAACTTGTCATGTGCTGCCGTGCTTACGAAGTGACGAGAACGAAGCGGACGTAGTGGCGAGAAGGCGAATGTGCGGGCCATTGAAAACCGACGCCTGGGGTGGTCATAATATCTCACTCATGGACGCGGACGAGGAAGGTACATAGGAAGACAAGCGCTGCCTTCGTGTGCCCCTTCTTCGTCCGTGTCTCCAAGTGCGCTGTGAGCTGTTAGGAATCTTCACCAACGAACCCGGTCAAAAACCTTGTCTGGATGGATGTTCTGAGCGTCCATTTTATAACGGGGCGGTGTCATGTGTGCCACCAGGCTCGCAATAAAAAATGAATCTTTCTTTTTATGTTGGAATAATGCCTTACCTACTGTATTCAAAGTAGATAAGGTATTAGGTCAACATAAACTTTGAATAAATGTATGGATGGATTGGTATGGTTGTGCCTTTAGATCAGGTGGTGGCTAACGCCACCAAGCCGTAGTACTTATAGGGAACCAAAAACTTGATTTATTTATTTTCTTCCTTTAAATAGTGAGGTCGAGGACTCGTACATCGAAGTGAAAGGTTTAATTTTCACTCGTACTTTGACTTTGGCCACCAATCAGATAACCTCTTTCTAGTTAATTCTACCCGCTGAAAGTCTATTTTGCCCACTCATTCCCTAAACCCCAGTGCTTTGAAAAACTCTGCGCCATCATCATGAACTAGGGTGAAGCCCTTTACAGAGCATCATCAAGTGTTCGGCAGTTTCATCTTGCTTTCCACACGCACTGCATACGGTGTCTACCCCTTCGTATTTGGCCCCATTCGTCTTGGTTCACAATACTCCCGTCCTGGCCTCAAACAGTGGAGAACTACCCGGAGTTTTATCGAAGATCCTTTCTTTGGCAATTTCCTGCTTAAAAGTTTGATAAATCTCTAGTGCAGACTTCTTAATCCTGCAAATTCTCCATATATCGGTCTCAGCTTCCTTCACCCTCTTTTTAACCAAAAATTCTTTTGAGCTTGGCTTCCTGCTGTTTTCTAAGTACTTACCACTCAATTTTCCGGTTCGCTTCCTTCATTTTGTAACGACATTCCTCATGTACCAGTAGCTGAATATCCTCCTAGTCCAACACTCCTCCCCCATTTCTCTCAATCGCTTCTCAAATTTTATCCTGCTGCTAGCTTCCCTGCCCTCAAATAATGTCCATCCCATAATACCTTGTACTCCCTGATTTGGTGTAATGCCGTGAGCTCCTAAAGCATGCCTATCTATTCCAGTTGCCTAATTTATAATCTTGCTTGATCTTCTGATCTCATGCACAAGACCGCATTGCCGAACGTCAGACCAGGAACCATGACCCCTTTCCATATTCCTCTCACTACATCATACCTATTGTAATGCCACAGCTCCCTGTTTTTCATCACCGCCGCATTCCTGTTACCTTTAGTCATCGCGCATATTTCGTGTTCCCTAATATATCGGTCCCATTGCTTATCCATACGCCCAGATATTTGTATCTATTTGTTATCTCTAGCGTGACCTCCTGTATTCTAAGCTCACTACCTTCATTATCATTGAAAATCATGACTGCTGATTTTTACTTACTGAGTTCGAACCTATCTCCCTCATTACCACAGATGTTCATCAATATCAGCAAATCTTCCTTGTGGTCGGCCATTAGCACTATATCATCTGCGTACATCAATGCTGGCAGTGCCTGCTCAATTTGTTTTCGTTATTTGACAAGAGAGAGGTTGAAGACCAGTCCAGTTCCCTCTAATTTGCCTCTAATCCTTGTAGGTACATCGTGAATAATAGGGGTGACAGAGGACACTCCTGCCTAAGCCCCCGTTTTACCTCTGCGAGCTTGGTTACCGGTCACCACCACCATCCCGTGGCAGTGTTGATTTTTTTTTGTTCGCTTGCTCAGATCACAGCGGCGGGAGCTTGAAAGGAAGGCTAGATTTTGGTCATCGCAATCGTACCTAACTTGTTACACGACAATTAGGCATGATTAATTTAATTAGCAGTTAACATAGTAAAAATATGCCGAGCTGCAGTACGCCGAGCTGTCGAAGTGGCTTTGCCTCTCAGGAAAACACTTCTGATCGGTGGCACTTCTTCAAACCTCCAAAGTTACCCTGTAGTTATCAGGACCTGAACAGCTGCTATTCCATGAAAAGCCTTTCTGGTCACAATGAAGACATGGATTCACCACTTAGATTTCAAAACCGAGGACCTAACTACTTGCTGCGAGCACATCGTGAAGGGAAACGTTAAACTTTCATGTGGTGTGTGGACACCTAAGCCTGCTACGTTTCCTCGAATTTTCCTGAATATTCCGGCACACTCGTCTAAAACAGCAGCAGTAAATCGCAAAAAAGAAAATCATAGAAAGTTTGAGAAACCACGAATTTTGAGGGCCCTGTGTCAAGCGGTGGCTATGTGTCGAAGTTAACATAGAAAACGGTGATGTTGACGAAGCTACTGTTGTCCCCTCCGATCCTGAGTTGTGTCCAGAGATAGCAACTTAGTTCCCTGCATTACAAGACCGAAAAATGTTCTAATCCTGGTAGGCGGAGATTATTGAGCAAAAAGTCATTTCTTTCGAATTCGCTTTTTGTGCTGCGCTGAAAGCTTCAAAGCGAAGTCAGCCAGAGGGTTGCGCTATGAAACTTATTAGCTGATTACTTGCCTACTCGTTAAAATATTGAGCCTTGATGCTGCTTATAGGTTTATGTCAAAGGTGAACATGTTGCTTTGGCCGACATCGTCACGCCCTAAACAAACAAATGATTAAGAGAATGGTTTGTGAATTAGGGTTCAAAGAGGTTTCGGTCAGCAATATCAGTTGTTGTAGTGAAAGAAAGCCGGTCATCAGTTATAGTCCACTTGACTGGTAGAACCTTTGGGAAGCCGTGTTTTAATTTTCCGGATGTCGCTCTACACATTTTCTCCAGAACTGTGGCCCCATTAACCGTCTTTTTTTAATTTTTAGTAGACGAGCGTAATTTTTGGTGAAGCTATGTTGGTTTTGTTCATTTCTCTTATTTTTCTTCTACCTAGCTCGCCGGTTCTTTCTTGTGTTCTTGCATGGTGGGTATAAGTCTTTCCGAGACAGCCCGAAAGTGATCCTTTACATGTAGGGGATATTTGGGGCTGATGTTGCGGTAAAAATCGAAGGGAATCAGCTGCTATGACAGTGTGTGTATCTCAGGTGATCAACATAATTGACAAAAGTTGATACCGTCTGCAAGCTCGTGAGTTTCAGCTGGCTTCCCAAACCATGTTAGCTGTAGGCGCACTACAGAACAAGCTTTCCCTAACTGAGGAAGTCTTTTGCTACCACCACTGCCTTGTCGATTTCAAAAATCATGTGTTTTGAACAACTTCAAATTGAGAGGGAGCTTCTTGGATAAGTTCGACAATTTTGGATTGAAACTTTTTTTCGGTCTTGTATGGCAGGCAACCAAGTAGCTACCTCTGGAAATAACTCTGGATCGGAGGTGACGCCTGTAGCGTCATCAACATAGAAGTACACACTAAACCAAATCCGACCCTTAAGGGTGTAAATGAGCTTGTCGCCAGACCAACACCCTATGCTCCCTATTGGGTGTTCAAAAAAGGGTGCTGAGAAAGGTTGTAGAGCTCAGCACCCTTAAGGAAAGGGTGCAGAGCAAAAATTTTGAAGGGTGTAATGAGTGCACCCTTTAAAAAAGGTGCTGTGATGTTATAACACCCTTTCAAATGGGTGCTGGAAGGGTGCTCCACATCGACGTACCAGTAGGCCAAATCTAGGATTGATGCTGGAGATGGCTAAAAATGCAGATTGCTGTATACTCTGTAGACCATGCTGAGTGACAGCCCACATACGGTTTGTTAGTACTTGAACACATGTACTAAGTCGTCCATTCCACCCTGAACACGTGCACCATGCACGCGGCCGGCCCTCCACAGAGTGCCTTCCGCAGGCGCTTATGAAACTAGCACTGAAACACTGTGACAGCTCTAGGTGGGACTTTTGCATCATCGTCTCTTGAAACACAGTGTCTCTTCAGTGAAGCTACTGGTAAGTTGGCTCCAGTGTTTTGCTTTCTCTATGTGTAGGCAAATAGAGAATCCGGCACTGTTATCGAGAAGTGCTGCAATTGTGCCTTACCCTGTCCAGTTGCTGTTCCTCGGGTTTTTGTTTTTTGCTGCTCTGGATAGAACAAGTTGCACTTACTGCACTTCTGAAGAACAGTGTCGAACTTTAGATAAGCTTGTACTGTTGCAAGAGCAAAGTTAGCTTCACCACAAAGAAAGTGTGATTTGGCGAAGCCGCCGTTTTCCAGCAGTCAACAAAGTGGAGGCCCACTTACAGCTGTCTGTACGTTTGTGTACTAGTTACCAAAGAGCCCTCGAGAAGCGCTCGGCAGAGCGCCGGATGCAATGTTCAAGATGGAAGTAGACAATATGTAAATATATACCTTAAAGCAAGCTATATTGAATAAATATGTGTGTTTCAATAATCATGAAATTGATCCCAGAGTGCGTATATGGCCTGTGCTACCCATTTTTGGTCCAGAATGAATGTAATCTATTCAAGGCCCCTTGCTGCACACATGCATGCACAATTTATGGATGCTTGGTCACCATACAGACATGCAGGCCTGCAAATTAAAAATTCACAAGTTTGAAATACTGGTGATTATTTCAAATGCCATATACTCACTTTGAAAGACACACAGATAATATGCACTAAATACAGAACCTTACCACATTGCGCTCTTTTAAATTATGTGTAGCAGACGTGAGCTTTCATGCATGTGAGAATGCAAGATATTAGGCCCCAACAAAAATTGATGACAAATAAATTAACATGATGCAAATAGTCACTATTTTATTGTACATAGCATACAACCGAAAAGATTGACAATAGTAAACATGAGCTATGACCTTCTGCATCGATTGTAATGGTGAGATCTTTGTGAGTAAGGATCAATCTTCTTTTTTTCAATTCTTTTTTCTTACGAGTAGACATATTTTTTTGTGACGAGACTTTTTTTTAACTTTTAACGTTCTGATTTCCCTCCTTGCATAGTAGGTAACAAATAAATTATTTAGAACAACAAAATATAAGTTAGAGGCACCAGCAGTCCAAAGGCGCTTATTGAGGGTGTTGCCAGTGCCCACAAAATTGAAAAAGAAAATAGATAAGAAAGTAGGTGTGTGGTAAAACATGTGGGCTTATATAAAATGCTTTGGTCATCATGCTAAAAGCCTTGACTACAAACTTGCTCAAGGCTTATTTACAGCTCTCCCTTTATATATCTGTGTGTGTTTCTAAACTTGTGCGTTACAAAATCACAAATATTGGCAAAGTAATGCAAGTGGTGTTGGATTATTATAATGTTATCATTCAAACACTTGCACAATCCATCTTCAGCTGCCCAGGCGACTTTGGTTCCTTTTACAAAAGTGTGGTCAGGGCGCTCCTTCTCAACAGCACATCCACACCCGGAAGCCTAAAATAAAGACAGAAGTAATCATTAAGAGTTTCACGAGACAGACTGTCCAAGATACAATATGCTTTGTCATGCTGGAGTGTTCTTAGTTCTATGTGAGTAGAAGTCAGCATCAAAATTCGCTTTGTTTTCAACGAAAAACATGCTTGTTGGAGGTCCACCAGGCAAAAAACTGTGTAAACAATTCGACAGTACCTGGGGGCCTACAGAGGGTAGCACGTACAACAGATTTCACATACAAAAACAAACAGCATAGTAGAAAGAAAATATATACACAAAAAACATGAGTTAGGTTTGAGTAAAAAAGCTATTCATCAAGTAATTGCACACATCCGATTTGAACAAACCGAATAAGGCACTGAAGTTAATTAGGGTTTTCAAAGAATTGTAAAGTGCCAGTAAGCAATATTCTAGTCTAGCTCTAGAATAGTGTGTTATGTATGTAGTACAAGTATTTGCCTGTTAGGTATGCTGTAGTCATGAATATATTCAGTTTTCCTAATACCTAAAACTTAGTAGGCTGCAGTCCAGCTGTTCATGTTCAATAAATAATTGTTTATGGTAGCATTTAGGTTACAAAATTGATGCTAAAAATTTGGCAGACCCCACATAATTTTGGAATCGATGTTATGCGAAACACGCATAACGTGTATTTCAATTTTTTATTGAGCGAAGTGGAGCTCAATATAAGTACAAATTCTCGCACACACATACGCTAAACAGCCGCATATGTTTCATTTGTTATGGGGAGATGTCACACCTTTGACAAAATTAGCAGTTATTTGCTGTTTTGTAACGATGCCAACAGAAACATGGATATTAGCCACACTAGAAGTGATAGGCTGGTATGAAGCACTGGTGTTTGCACTGGCACTCGCGACAATGGTATCCCTCAATACTGCTACACAAATACTTCACTGGATGGTGCTTGACTACAATTGACTTTGATTAGACCTCACGGCTGCATCATAGGAGTGCAAATGTAATAGTTATAAAATTTGATAGCCAGTACTGCAACGACCGTTGATGTTACACAGACATTTGAGGCTATTTGGAAAGTATAACCGAGGCCGGGCATGGCTCTGTGGTAGAATACTTAATTACCAAGCAGAATACTAGGTTTCGATTTTTGCTAGGACACTTGACTTTATTCTTTGAATTCATTTGGTCAATGCTGCCTATGTCAGCTTTATAGCGTTGAAGAGCTCGTGTCGTAGAAAACCCACCGCCGGCGTCTGCCCCGTTGGTTGTGAGCGAAAAATCGTCTGTGCATCTGTGACCGAAAAATCAAGTTACCTAGTTTCCAGAAACTCAAAATTCCTACTTATGACCTAATGGAGGCGTGCTAATTGCTGCAAAACAAAACCACTAAGTCGTACTACTAGACACTCAACACAGGGCTTAACACACGGAAGTCTATTGACATCGGCCAAAAATTAACGTTTGGCGTACAGCATTATTCCTTTTCCCCATTTCATGAACTACGCAATGCCATGATAATTGTACCATGGTATTTTTGGTGGGCTATATCGCACAAAAAATACAAGAATTATGTCAAAAGAATGGCATCAAGTTTTACCGACATAATAACAATAATAATACTTTATTCTGGCATATGTACACAACAGTTACATGTCACCGAGATGAGGCAAAAGGGAACAGACGAAACTGTTTCCTGACTAGGCACATACTCGTGTAAACAGTCTACACATACTCGTGTAAACAGTTTCGTGAACAAAACAAAAAAAACAAAAAACAAGGACAGTGGTGAGGAAAGCGAAAAACATCCAGTACAGCACAATTCATCAGCATCACTGTAGAGAAGTCATGGAATTTTAAGCAATATCGCTATAGAAGTACGAAAACTTAAAAACACCATTGCATGTTGATATGTCCATCAGAATAAAGTTGTGAATAGATTTATAGAATGAAGAGGTGCAATAGTATCCATCATAATTCAGAATTCAAGTGGAGCTAACAATGTGCGTAGCTTAACAATTGAAATGCAGTGAAGTACAACCTGGTGAACAAAAGTATGCATCACAAGTGACAAAACATATTTCATCAAGCACTTTATCCTGGATCGAAGAGTAATCTTACTTTCTTTTTAAAATGATGTACAGATCTGCTTGTCTGTGATAATTCTACTACAGAAGGAAAACTGTTACATATATCTACTATTTGATGGTCAAGTGTTTGGGTACCATAATTTGTTCTAGATCGTGCTGAAACAAGTGACGTCCTTCGTAACTTATATTCAATGTGACGAGTGAGGTACATATTGCTGAATGAAGCAAAATCTTGTTTTATACAATTATAAATAAGAACCATCACTTTAAGTTTGTAGCATTCAGTGAAACACAATTCACGAAAAACAGAAAATAAATTGCTATGTCTATGCCTATCTGGCCTTTTAGTTATTAGCTGCAATGCTTTTTGTTGCATGGTAATTATTTTTGTGCATTGGTCCTATTACATGTGCCCCAAACTAAGTTGCAGTTTGTGAGGTGCGAATGAACGAGAGAAAAGTATAGCTGCTTTGCCACCGAATGTGGAAGAAGATGGTTAATACGGCCTATAACACCAATGGATTGAGCCATTTTCAGTTTTACATGACTCACGTGATCAGACCAGCTCAAGTCATTGCGGAAGTGTACGCCCAGAAACTTGCAGCTACTGGTACATGTTATTTCTGAATTACCAAAATAGAGTTTTGGGTTGTGGTGTATTGCTTTGTTTTTAGCACGAAATAAAATGAAATTAGTTTTTTTCACGTTTAACCTCAGCTGATTTACCCTCAGCCATCTCTCTAATTCTTCAAGCCAACTATTCGCTCTCTGCTCAAGTTCTTTTAGGTTGGGACCAGAAAAGAAGATGTTAGTGTCATCGGCATATATAATAATGTTCGAAGATGAAGGAATGTTTACAATATCATTTATGTACAAAGTAAACAGAAGGGGTCCTATTATTGATCCCTGACGTACTCCATATTTTATTGTTCCGTTGTTAGAGCGAGTGTCGTTATGTAGCTTTGTGTATTGTTGACGTGCAGTCAGGTAGCTTTTCATAAGGCTTCTTGCAATGCCACGAATTCCATAAATTTCTAGTTTTGCTAAGAGAATGTCATGTTGAACCGAATGAAACGCTTTACGGAAGTCGAGAAATAGTCTAATAGTAAAGTGTTTCATTTAGATGTTTCGAATTAAGACATTTTTTTATATAAAGCAGTGCGGTTTCAGTCGATTTTCCAGGTTGAAAAACATGTTATTGAAGTAGAGACACAGGCTACTAGTCCTATTTATAATGCTAAGAGCATTAAGGGTAAAGGCATTGAAGATAGCTGGTGGCCTTTTTCACTATCTAGGTATCAATTTTGCACTATCTAGGTATCGAAATTCTGCCATGTCAGTCATAGTTTACTGACATTGCAAGCTCAAGAAAAGTGTGGCTCTGATGGCATCAACACAGCGTTGCGCCAGATCTTCTAAGAAGGCAGTCTTTAAAATTGCTAATGTTTCCAATTTTCGCTGCTATAAATTTCGTGCCTTGAATCCAAATGAACCTCCATCTCACTTGTTTTTTTTTGCATTCGTGCTCTCACTAACTGCTCACCTTGTCTTGTCAAGTGTTCGTTGACATAGGACAACAAATAGGACTACTTGATCTAAAAGGAAAGGTCACTGTAGACAGACGCAAGTTTTTTGTGTTATCCAGAACAATTCATTTGTAACATCGTTCATAAAGCACTACTATTTTTTTTCAAACTAGGCTTCTTTGTTCCTACTCTGTCTGCAGTGTCAATATTATCACGAGTAATGGTTTTTACATCATCGCCCAAAAATTTCAGACAGCGTCAAAAGAAAACCCTCATCTGAGACGCCTTTGATGTCGGATAGTTGAACCTTGAATACAGTGTAAATTCTTCAATTTTCATCTGAAGTTGCTTATTTTCACCTGGAAGTTTTTGTGCCTGTTTCAAGGTGCGACAGGCTCTTCATGCAAAGCCTTTATTTCTAAAGAGAGCGCATTGACACTGTCACCACCTTCGTTCCACACTTCTTGAAGGATCAAAGTTCAGTATTAATTTTGTGCTTGAAATCCTCTGTTTACCATGACAAAAATTCACAGGAAACATTAGTACTCTTGCTTGGCAGGAGTGCATGCAGTAATACTAACACAATTAAAGCAAGAAATAAGTGTCTCACCTGTGCAAAAATAATTTTGGCAAGCACTGTGAAGACCACACACACTGCTGCCAAACTGAGGAGAATATGGAGAGCACTTCATATAAGTAGGCAGCGTCCAGTAGCTTGGTGAGGCACAGCGCATAAGCAGGGTGAACAGAGCTGATGCTTGAAACAATGGTTCAGCAGAGTTCGCTGGTGCTTGGGCTCCTTGACCTTGTCAGGAAATTTCCTTCAGCAGCCTCACTCAAATAAAATGACAGACCGTGCCAAAGAATTTCTGCACCAGTGCAAAAAATTATTTTAGTGAGGTTTGTCTAGACTGCATGCGCTGTTTGCCGAATTGCAGTGAATGGCTAGAAACGCATGGCCAACACATATTTAGTGGCACGCAACTGAGAAATACAAAAAGGGCATGCTGCAGTATAAATACAACGAAAAACATGCTGCTGCAGAGCTATTCATGTCGATGTTATACATGCGAATTTTAATTCACCTTTATAGCTCACTCATGCACAAAGATGAAGTTAGAACTCTTAGAGGAAGACACCTCTTTTTAGCTGTATCGACTGCGCGTAATTGAGAGATAAGCATGCGTGAGTAATGCTGTTGCCTGCAATCAATAAATTCTGTTCTTGAAGCTGACCAAATATATGCACGAGTGCACTCATAGAGGCACATTTGCATTTCTGTAGTTATAATACCCATGTGATGTGTTTCTTAGGTAAATGCCATGTAATATGCACCATATGAATATTTTATTCCAAAAATTGCAATACCACTGCATATACATGTCAGTATGCGCATATGCATCCACTGCAGATAAAGCATAAAATTAAAGCAATACTGACACATGAATTTTTTTACCAAGGTAGTGGAGGGCTCCAGAAATTTCGACCACCAGGGGTTCTTTAACGTGCACAGAAATCTGAGAACACAGGCCTACCGCATTTTCACCTTTATCGAAAAAGCAGCCAGCAAAGCCGGAATATCAACCTGCGACCTTCGGGTTAGAAACCGAGTACCTTAGCGACTAGACCACTGCGACAGGACTTCACTCTCCCTGTTCCCCCGTGTAGGGGGATAGACCGTCTTTGCTGGTCTGGCTTACCTCCCTGCCTTTCCTTCTCTACCATTTATTCTCATGAGTTCAACGAATGAAGCTTCCTTCAAACGGCTAACATTCGGACGTTTATAATTTGTTTATAATTTGCCTGAAATTGAGTTCACTAAATGAATATTGTGTGCTGCTTCATAGTGATCATTGATCTAAATTGTTCTGGTTGGCTAAAAAGGCACCACTCCTCACTTCTAATCAAACAGCACAAGCTGTCTAATGACCATATGGGAGGAAAAGTGGAAACGCTAAGACAAAACTTCAATCTTAAACCCCATGCCATCACAATGAAGCAGGCAAGCTTTTGCAATATTGATATCGGCAACCAGGATCTCAGACACTGCAGATAGCTACATAACGTAATGGTTTCCCAACATGATGTAAAGACAGCAGAATCACATATTGCCTAACCTGCTTCATTATGATTAAGATGAGGCCATAACGTTATTGGCCTCTGTATGCTAATAACAATTTACCTTGCATATCATGTGACATTAACATTCAATATGACGTCATGAGTCTTGCATCCTACCATGTGGTCTAAGTACCAACAAGGCGGTTTTAGTGACGTCGGTGCAAGGCAATAAACAACAATGACTTTGTGAACATTATTTTTGATATTATTCAATTGTTCTCATGCGTACATCTTCAAAAAACGGCAGTTTAGATTTGTTCATTCTTATATAAATACAATGTCTAAGTTTGCATGTCAGCAGCAACATATGCACGCCCTTCGCACGCATACTGTGATGTATAACCTTATTGTGTTTTGAGCAATAAATTAGGCATTCACACACTGCACATATCACAGGTCACTTGTAAATCTGCAGCGAGGTCATGAAGAATTTATGATATCAGATAAAGCGTTACACTTGTATTCGAAAGTGTCATTGGAAGTTTTGGTAGAACTTAGCTTTAGAATGTTTGTAGACGTATAGGTATTCGGCAAAGTTTGAACTCCAAAGCGGGCTGCAGCGCCCACAATTCTTTTACAAACCAGAAGAATGCAATGATATGTGAACAGGGGGGAACAAGCAGTACGACCAAAATTGCACTCGAACGAGTGAACTACTGCTAAACCTAGCGCTTGCACAGCTAAGGTACGGCCATTCGGCCACTCATAGAGAAAATGTATTGATTCAGGCGTAATTACACGCTTTGAGTACCACACCTACAGCACGCTGTGTCAAGGTTACGCACACTTAATTAAGCTGAATATCATGTTAATTTATTATTATACGTGCCCGGTTGATGCAAACACATTTGGTCACACAGGAAAACACATCTACCTTATAGTAGTCACACACATTTAATGATCATGTAGCGGTTGAAAAGAAGACGCTAACATATAAAACTTTCTTCATATACTTCTTTGGCACAAAAAACGAACAAGGCCGCGTAAATACCAACGCGGACACCACGTTATTCTTCTCCATTCTTCTAAATTAAATACGCAAAGATCTAATTTAACGCGAATCACCGGAATACTTTAACGCACGCGACACACAGACGACGCTTACGGTTTCCATGCGCAGTCCCCGAACGGCGTCCGACGGCATTGCAAAAATATAGTGATTCATAGCGTGAAGAGCATCGCCCGCCGACTCACAGCATCACAGCGCACATTGCTTTAACCTCCTTCCCCACAGAAAAAATTAATCCCCGCGTAACGTCCCTGAGCTTAGACTTGAGCCTAATGAAATCAGACACGCCAGCAGGCTCGCTACGTTAATGAAAACTCACTTATCGTCTACCAGCTAGAAAAACCTTAGTTCACAACGTTATTATACTATAGCGCTTTCGGTGTTTACCGCGGGAGGAGCCGAGGACGCGAGCGGAAGCACAACAGCCTGGATCGGGCACGCCGCGGACTTGGCCGGAGAAGCAAAAAACAAAGCGTCGACAGCAGAAACAACCACCTACCTTTTTAGTTTGGCGAGCGCTCGACGGTACAAAGCAGCCGGTCCTCTCTTGAGTATAGTGCATCTTCGTAACACGCAGCACCGACATAACACGAAAGACAGCGCAAGCACACTTTGAACAACATAAAAAATCGACTTTAAACGCTCGGCACACGGCCGTTGCGGCCTCCAGGAAGATACCGCCATTTCTGTCCTACTGACGCCACCGATCCGCATTTGCGCACATAGTTTTTTATATGATAAGTAAATAGATTATTTCTGATTAAGTTTTAAGTAAAAAATAGTGAAAATAGAAGATACGCTAGTGTGTATTGCATAGAATATTTCTTATCTTTGAATATGACAAAATCACATAACGCGTATTTGCGCAAAATTTGAAATGTGAAAGAGCGCGCGAAGCTTGAAACGTTTGCTTGCTTGTGTATTTCTTATACCGATACCTTGTTAACATCTCTACATTGGTTGAGTGGTTAAGCTGGCTGTTGAAAACGGTGTTAAAGCGGTTGTATATTAGTACAAAGTACAGGCAGCAAGCAAAATTTGTCACAATATAAGCGTATTAGTTGGCAAACAATATTTTAGCTGTCTTTAGTGAATTTATCTTTAGGGAAATGTTTTAGTCAAGGCTCATTTTAACTATCTTTGAAGAATTTTTCTATGAAAAAAATCAAGAAAACGTTTCTTTAATGTTATAATATTAGAACGTCAAAGTCCATATCCCGCCATAAAAATTGGTAACACGCGTCAACTGATACATTGTAAGGTTAACAAATATTTGTACAACACAAAAACTATTTTATCTACCACGGTCTTGTTGGTTTGTATTTCTTTGCATTAACAAATGTATGATTTATATATACTGTCATGGACGAAGCTTTGTTTTCAATGTTAGGCGCAAACGAGGCCGAGAGCTCTATATGTGTAAGTCACAATCCTGTTGTAGCTCTACAAGCTGCGTACTCCGCCACTGGCTAGTGAGCTTGTAACGCATGGCTTGGTCAGCGCCGGCCGTGAGGCAACGAGAAAAAGGCAGCAAGAATGCAAGAACCAGTGCAGAACTTACGTTCAGCCGGGCACTATCGCTATTGAGATATCCGTTACTGCGGTGGGGCTATTAATGAGACCATGGTGTCTAACCAATAGACCTGTAAAAGCTGTTGGTTATGCTCTATGACCTCGTTACTCACAAAGCTTTGTCGGCGACTGTGCACCCTAATGGGTGCTCATCAGCACCCATTAGTTGTTGCACCCTTTTTGCACCCTAGTTTCCACCCTTTTGATGTGTTCACCTTTTAGGTTTCGCTTGTAGGGTGCTGAGACGCGAATAGGGTGCTCAAAGGGTGTGCTGAGGGTGTCGGCACGCTTTTGGCACCCTTAAGGGTCAGAATCGGTTTAGTATGTACTCCATGTTAACGTCAGACACATTGCCACCAACGGCCAAAACATGGCCCTGGAAAATCGTGGTTTCTTCAAGTTTAGGGGATTTTCTTTTTCGCTTTATTGCCACTCATTTAGACAAGTGTGCCGGAATATTCAAAAAATTACGAGGAACGGCACCAGGCTCTAGTGCCAAGGTACCACGTTGAATTTTAACAACGTTTCCACCTGCTACGTGCTCACAGCAAGAAATTAGGTCTTCGGATTCGAAATATAGGCCTTTACTGTCACTTGGAAGGCTTCTGGTGGAATAGCAGCCGTCCAAGCCTAGAGAACTGCTGAATTATTTGGAGTTTGAAGAAGTGCCACCGATCTCAAGTGTTTTCCTCGGAAGCATATCCACTTCGACAGCCCCGCATTTCCGATGAAGGCGGAAATGTTGTAGGCCCATGTACTCAGATTTAGGTGCATGTTAAAGAACCCCAGGTGGTCGAAATTTCCGGAGCCCTCTACTACGGCGTCTCTCACAATCATATGGCGGTTTTGGGACGTTATATCCCACAAATCAATCAAATCATCAACTTCAACAGCCCGGCGCTTTACAGGTGGGCATGTTTACTATCCTACTGCTAATACAGTCAAGCATGCTCGATCGTCGTGTCACGTGTGAAATGAAAAAATGTGGAATGGGTTTTTCAAATAGAAGTTATTTATTTATGGCTGTATGTCATCTATTGCACTGTGTTCTATTTTTCTTAAACTAATCGTCCATAACTTAAGAGGCCCTTCTCTTAACTCCTCGAATAGTTTCTGCTGCAATCCAAGGAGTTTGTGTATGAAATTCATCGTCACATAAAACTTATATCATTTACATCTGCTGTGCCAGCAGGAGGCTTGCAAGCACACTGATATAAAGCAAAAGAGGATTGTGGCACTAATTTGCGAAAGACTGCTCATGTGACCTATTTTTCCTTACCTGTTCAAAAAAAAGCACAGCTGTTTATAAATATGTTCTTACACGCAATATATACGATGTGTAATTACAACAGGCTCCTTTGCTTAGAATCGTTCGCAACCTGAAGGCGCAGATGAACCCTATTGATTGCAGAAGCGCAGGCAGAACTGTTTTTCTGGGAGGTAGGGGCACAACCTTGATCTGAATAAGGTGCCGGACAGATAAGTGTAGTCGAGTGCCACCACTTTGTGCTCTGTAAACAATAGCGAAAGTATTTTTTTTGTGGTGGGGGGTGGGGGCTGAGAACGGTATAGGTCCGGTGTGACTCCCGCTGGCCACACCACCAAGTCATTGCAGGCAAAGAAATACTCATACATTTTTTATATACAGGCGCGGCCTTTATTTATCTCTAAGTAGTATTCATTCGGCCCTCATCAAGCTGCTTTATTAGGCGTATTCAGAAGTGAATTTCCAGCTGTTTCGCATGCAGAGGTAGCCGACGGCGTTTCATTGCTAATCCCAAAGCGACAGCAGCGACGCCTCTCCGCGGGATACGGGAGGAGGCCGCTCTCTACCGCTGCAACCACGTGCACTTATGCAACTGACAGTATAAAAAACATTGGTTAAAAAGATGTGTGTCCCCCTCCTTTGTACTCAGGGCCCTTTGTATTCAGGCTATAGTTTTTCAAGAAAGGCTAGTTGCAGTGATTGTGTCCGGAAGCCATAGGAGCGCTCCAGGGAAGAACGTGGACGCAGAAGTGGTGCCACCGTAACTGACCATCTACTGCTCCTGGTAATTTGCAGAAAAGGTGTGGGAAACATCACGAAATTTCAGATTTGGGTGCACGTTAAAGAACCCCAGGTGATCGAAATTTCTGGAGCCCTCCACTACGGCGTCTCTCATATACATATGGTGGTTTTGAGACGTTAAACCCCACAAATCAATCAATCAACATCACGAAATTATACAGCATGTCTGGCTGTGGCAAAAATAGACGCACACTTGGTAGGATCTGCCATGCATGGAAATATTTTGTCGATTTTGTGCGATGAGTACTGGCCACGAAATAATGAAGCTGAAAAACAGTAATAAGTTCGTAGTGGCGTAGCTTGGTAGGATGCGTCAACAAGCAACGAAGCTTCGCAATGTGCCGTCGCACTTCGGCTACTGTAAATAGAGGGGCTGATAACTTCCAAGAGCTTCACGAGTGGTGATAATAAATTCAAAATGAAGCGTCAAAACTAGAAACACAGTTCTCAAAAGATAAACGAAGTTTTTCTAACAGGCACAGAAGCTGAGAACGCTGGCCGTCGAAAGGTTGCCAGCAACAGAGAAACCAAATACATACGTGGGTGAGAAATTAGACTAAGAAACTGCACAGAGCACACTGGAACTGAGACAGCGCATGTCATCGGGCGCTTTCATAACTTCTGCGTCTTGAAGGGGTTACCATGTATGTGGATCAGTTCCAGACAAAATAGTGCACCTTGTCTGAAAAACTTGCACAGTCACAAAAAGCACAAACAGGCGGCCCTTCTGTATGTGAATGTGATCAGGTTGTAGAAGGAGACCAGGAGTTCTTTTCATGCCACAGCGTTCTGCCCTAATTGGTGTAGGTGTTGATTGGACAGCACTGAGGAGGCAGTGCAATGGAAAGTCGAGGCGCACTCCCTGTATCAGTGCTACTTGTTCAGAATAGCAGAATAGCATGACCAACAGGAAGGCACTAGAAAGGATGACCCACTACAGCGCTCCAAGGCTCTTCTACATGTGTAATTTTGTTTTGTACTGTCATTAATTACTTATTTGTAATAGCTGTTAGCGAAATTGACTTCTTTTCCCATGCAAATGAGAAAAAAAGTTATAATATATCACCAAATATTAACTGGGATATATTTCTTTGTTTTGAGTTTCACCATACGTGTTCAGTTACATTTTTGTTTGGAGTGTTTGGACTTTTGATAGTGACTGGTTATAATTACGAAGGTACTGTGGATAATGCTGTTATTGTATTAATAAATTCAGTCAAGCGCTTTTTGTGTGATATTGTTTGCAGTGTTCTGCCAGCTCGGTACACTGCTCCTAAGAGCTGCCTCAAATACAATAGTCACAAAGCGAAGTTGAAGGAACTTGCAAATCTAAAATAATCTTGAATGTTTGTCAATCCATACGCAAGCAGATGCTATATGCAGCGCCACCACTTGACTTTTGTGTTTGTACTACAACGTAAAATGACCCATTTATATGCCCCACAAAAAATAGTTCTGTTGTTTCCAACATTAGCACCCACTAGTAATATTCTAATCACTGTACGGTGTTCAAAGAATATACCGCTTTCTTGCTCATTCAGAGCGTAAAAGTACAACTATTTTCTAGTTTGTTATATGATGACACTGCAGTGGTGCATGTACAGGCTGTTCCACACGTTGGGAAATCTAGAAGCACGTAACATCATGACGTGGCCGACACTGCAACCACGCACCGTCAAGCGCTCACGAGGGTGCAGGTGACTGAGGAGAGTAGTTTTGAATCGTGTTGTCTGCAACGGCGGCTTTTGCTCAGACAGCATACCGCGTTCGACAGCATACCTTGTTTTTTCTCTCGAAACGCCGTGGTGATGTGTGCGTTTGTGAATATTTGATCACTATCTGTGCGTTGCAGTACACTTGGATGAGGAAGATACGACAATTAGCATGTAATGTGCGTTGTCTTGATTTGCTTTTGAATAAAAAAAATGCGCAGCGGAAAGAGCCACATTGCTGTGCGATAAAACAAATGGAAACAAATTTAGGAATGCTTTAGGTGAGAACAGAGCCTGAAAGTGTCTTTTTACGACGACATTTCATCAATTACCACAAGACTCGCTAGCCGGCTGCAAAACGTAGGATAGTTTTTACAAGAGAGTTAAATATTCTTAGGTCACTCTTTATATGGTGTACGAGACAGTAAACCAAGCAAAGAACACAGTTTTCTTCTTTTTAAACCATAAAAAAATTGAATAATGTAAGACAGATGAGCCTCTGTTTTATTCAGCTCCATCTGGATCTGGTGATGCACACGCTCCTATCGTTAAATTAAGGAATGGGACATGCTGCGGCGGAGCATATCACTAACGCCATGCATTGAATGCCGTCTAGAATGAGCGCTATCATCGCTACCGCTGGGGACGTGAACTTGGAAGAGTCACACGTGCATTTCGATGCCAAGATCGAGTCCTTTCTGTCTCAGGTGACTCGCTCAGGTGAAATAATTTCTTTATGCATTCCTATTTCTTTTGTTGTGTTAAACTCACTCAGCTGCTCAGCAGTGAACACAGAGTGTTTTGTTTCATTTAAAGTTGTATGAAGACCACGCACGATGCGCGCTCATTATCGTGTCTAATGCATGCTTACTGTGATGCGCACACAATGAAGAAACATTCGTGAACGCACACAGTGTCACAATTTTTCGATAGTACAAACAAGGTATGCTGTCATATACTGCTTGTAGTGTCCTATTATTGCGAATAAAGGCTGATAGGTGCATTGTGCAACGTTCAGCGCAGACAAGCGTTGAAATTTGGGCAAGTTGGTGTGGGAACAAAAAAAAAACTGCGCAGCAAGATGGGACACAAAGAAAAAAAAGCATGTGCGAGTTTGTCGTCCCTTGTTTCTGCGTATACCATCATTCGGTGCCGTTTTTCTAATGATTACTGGAGAGTATAGGCCGAGTCCCTGCATTAACAATGATATTCGTGCGCTGGTCAATAATGCGGCGCACTTCGTGTCATAACAGACGACGTGGTTCAACTGTGCACCTTTGAAGCGTCTGCGCACGCATGAGCTGATGCTGGTGCACGATTGCAGCGCTAGTCACATCGCGATGCCAGGCGCTCCGAGATTTCCCCCACGTATGAACTAGCCAAAACATAGCCTAAATATTCTATAGAGCCCTAAGCATTCAAAAAGTTGCACAACAAGCACCTTAGTGTCGTCCATACGAGAGAGGGCACTTTTGGTGTAACGAAAATGCACTGCGATTGGCACATCCAGCAGAATAGGTCTTACTTGTCATCAGAGGCAGAATATATGATTGTTTTTGAAGCTTGAAATAGTATTTTTTGAACACCCACTTTTTTTTAACACGCAGCCTCTGTCAGGCCACGAGGCCTTTAGCTCTTGCTCCCCTTTCTGAAAAACGAAAGAGATAATAATCTCCTTTCTGTAAAACTAAAGAAATAATAAACTTAAAAAAAACAATGGTCTTATTACCTATGCACTAACTGCACATTCTGGGTGCTACATGGCCTATAGCAATTCAATTACGCAGTGGTTTTATCTTTATTTAAATTTTTTTATATTGTGCTTTATGAGAGAGAACTGTACTTCAGCGTCTGTTGTTTACTCAGCCTCTGATGACCTATTTTGTATCACTTCCTTTTCATGAAGTACTACGGCCCAAGTGCTGCTTAGGCCCCAAGCTTTTCATGAAGACAAAACAAACTTTACGCAAACAAAAAATCGAGAAATTTTATTTCGACAATTTCTGGCAGGGGTCTGCAGTTTTCCTGACCACTCAGATTAGTGTTGGCTTGATCGAGTAGGCGGCCCCTGGATGGACGACAACACGGTTGTCACTTCCCCAACTTCGTAGTGCATTAGCATTTCTAGTAGGTGCATTCCTAGCAGGTGTTCGCTGCCATTGAAAGGCGACCGCCCAAAGCGGGATCAAACCTGTGATCGTCGGGTCAGCTGATGAATGCCGTGGCCACTGCTACACCAAGTCGGACTGCCACTACTGTTTCAAGAATTAGTGCAACTCAAAAATGAGCCAAGTAATTAAATGGCATAAATACATGTGAAGATGTGCCACCTATATACGGTTTCTTTATCGTGATCATTCTTCACAGAGTGTTTCAGGGAGCGTGTCACAAGCAGGCATATTGCATTACAAAAAAAATAGTCGAAAAGTGAATCACAAGTTACATAAATAAATTCAGTAATGTTTTTTCCTATCAGAATGGCTTTTGCTGCGTATTTTCAATAAATGTAGCTCTTATACCACATACCGGTTACTCAAAAAAGTGACTGATCAAGGTGAATTTGCAAAACCTCTATTAATGAACCTTTTGAAAGCATTTGACATTATAAAAGACCCCATTCATTTAGCAAAGCTCGAAGCTATTGAAATAACCGGTCCACTTTTGCTCCTTATGCACGTTTATTTACAGGATGGAGAACAAACCATTGATGTATCTGGTTCTTATTCTAAAGAAGCATTTGCTAACATTAGTGTAACATGGATTTCATATTAGGTCCCCTATTGTTGTTAGTTTATAACAATGATTTGCCTCTTATCTCAATGTATTTTATATGCTGATGACACGAGGATATTTATTTCTAATCACTGCATATCTACACTAAGAAATAAGCTAAATGAAGATCTTTTGAAAGTGTGTACGTTATGTGATAATAACAACCTGCAAGTTAACCACAATAACACCAGATTTGTCATCTTTTCCTCATATCAGCATTGTCTCTGCAGCTAACTATAGTGCATTATTAGGTCTGGAACTTGATCGCCACCTTAAATTTCATCTACACGTCTCTAACGTTAAAAAAAGATTGGCCTACGATAAACGCACTCTCATCAAAGCTCGATTGCACTTCTACTTGTCTATTCTCATGTCACTTTCCTATGATTTTCTTCATTCTCATCTTAACTACAATATTGAATCATGGGGCAACATGTACAATAGCCACCTTACGAGCCCAGGAAGTCCCATTTTATTCTATGATTATAGAACCTCCTCCTGAATTTCTTAGTATTTACTGATTCCTTTGTTTTGTTTGAAGTAAATTATTCTGATGACTACTGGCAGCAGTAGAAGCCATCACTGGTGGCATTGACAAAACACAGACCTCTTCTGCTTTCACAGGGAGGCAACCGATCTAGTTTCGCCCCTCATCTCAACGCTGGCATGCTCCATCACGGTGTGCAGGTCCAACGGCACCACGTCCCTTATTACTATTATGCTGCTAATGGTTGTAACGATCTAAACATGAAGGGGTCGATTCCGCGAGTGAAATTCCACAAAATTCCAACTGGATGGCAAACAAATAGCAGATGAATGGTATATGAAGGGAACTTGTTACTAGTTGGTTGAAAATATTTAATCTGGAAGCAGTGCGGTAAGCGCTTCGTGTGGGGTGTTGCTCGTTCCTTGCTTCGAATTTGTTTTCACCTTGCTGTTTCCCTATTGAAGTTTACTGCAATGAACTAATAAAGTACACTGAACAAAGTGAACGGTTCTTTTTCCATACGCTAGCACAGTGCAATCACAGTTCACGCATGTGGAGAAAATTAGTACGTGCACAAAGTATTTAACATGACCGAAGTTTATTCCTGCTTCTAAGCTGTATTTTGACTTGTGGAGAGATACACGCCAGCATTTTAGTTGCTACAGCATTGAAGCAGAAATTACTTCAGTGTTTTCGACTTCTGTTTTAACACTGGTGTTAAGAAACTACACAACTGTATATATATATATATATATATATATATATATATATATATATATATATATATATATATATATATATTTTATGGAAGGGTTTTGGTGCAACCATATTGAGCTGTTAACCTGTGTTTTGCATCTTTTTAACAAATAAACGAACAGTGTTACGGTAGATACATTTCCACGAAAAAGTTGGGTCAGGGCAAACAATATTTCATGGCTTTAATAATTCATGTCGCAATATACAAAAACAAGATAACATCGGCTCAACAGCCCAAGATGAGGTTTTACAGAAAATAGTTCATAGAGTGTGCTGCACAGCGAAATCACACATTGCAAATAAAAAAAAATTGTGTGACAATTTCATCACTTGCACTCGTTGGTAGGAAGAAAAATAGTAGAGGAAGACAGAAATTTCATGGCATGCACCACCATAATATGTCAAGGCAAAATTAGTTCGCAAAATATTCGGAACTGTTGTATGATTTGTTTTGGCGTAATTCATTTGCCAACTTGGTCACTTGACAGGAGTTTTTCAGACTTCTTTTTTAGAAAACTTGTGAAAGACTGAGCCAGAAGTCTGTCATGAATATTTGTGCACTCAAGCAAGATGTTTATAATGAAATTGTAGACATTGTTATGGACCTACAATACTTCATGAAGTGCACCTAATTCTAAGTACACGAGCCTCACTCATAAACTTGAAGTGATATTCAGTGCAATGTTGTGTCTATTTTTTCTTCTTTAGTATGTGTCCGTGACACTGTAGCCACAACGAAGAGGGAACTTTGGATGTCAGGTGTTTCCGCTCCAATTAAAACATTTTAAAGTGCCAGCTACTTTCAACGCTTGTACGTCTTCTACAAACCAAAAACAATGCTAGTACTTACGGATGTGGCTAGGTAACGTCCTTCAAGGCGAGCAGGTGGTTGAGAAATTTTTGTTTGGGTATCGCGTCGCCAACCACGGCCCCGCTTTTTTTAAATTTTTTAGAAGGTATCCCTTGAATTCCTGAATCTATTGGATACCAGCTTGACATTTTCTATAAAACAGAAGGTAACGAAAACACACTATGCGCGATTTAGCCAAACATTTTTAATGAGTTATTGGTGACACAAACTGAGAAGCAAGGAAAAAAAATGATATGAAGGTAAAATAACAGCGTCTGGCATTCCATGCTTTTTGCTGCTTGTTTCTTCAATTCTATCCAATTTTGCAGTCAGATCTACTATAATGATATACACCAAAGCGGCCAACACAATTGCAATTTTAATGCTTGCAATGACAAAGTGGAAAATGTAGGCAATTGTTCACAGTCAAAAATTTATCAATGTTTAACTTTTCAACGCCACAAACATTGCACGAGCTGTGTACTGCGTAGCCTTTTCATACTACACGTACATAACAAATGATTGTGTTAAGACAATTTGGTTGATGTTAAGACCACAACAGCCATGTTAGACTTGAAGTGTTTGCAAGACATTTCATTAGAAGTGTAAAATTGACTTTTATGCTTGGCACCTTGTTAAAAGATTATTTTTATGCATGCAACTAATTACTCGAAGCTAAATAGCGGCTTGAGAGGCGTGGGTTTGTTTGCTGGCCACTGGACTTCTATGGGGTCATAATATAAGCGCCGGCGTACAGTAGTTTGTGAAAAGAAGCCATAGGCGCCCATAACGTGTCATTACGCTCCGTTCCCAATCACTACGTAGTGTAATCTGGTCTAATGCCATTTGCCAATTTCAAACCAGTAAACACAGCTTTCCAAATTTGCCGTACGTCACGTTTCAAGGTTCCCGCCGTATGGGTCTAAAACGTAGCGTCTGAAACTTTATCTCAGGTGAAAAGCTCAGCAGCGCGTACAGTTCACACTACAAAGAGAAAGCGCCTGAAAGAAAAAAAATGACTTGACAATGAAATACATGTACATACATCTGTTAAAGCAAGGGCTAGCATGCTGACGATTCATTTCCAGACATCCGCGCGTGCATCCGCATTCTAGTACATTACCTAGCGTTGGTTCCACAGTACCAGCTCATGTCGTACAAATGAAATTAGTAACTCACTCAAAAATCAAGCGGCTTCAGAACTCATGGTTTAGTTAAAGTTTTCGGCACTGATGGAGCTACCTTCTCGGCATGAAAATTCGGCAATATGGCAGCTCGACTAGCTGGTTCACTTGCTTCGAGGCACGTTATCATGGCGTTTCCCTGCTCGCGCTGTGAGTGGCAGCTGCCGTGCAGCGGTGCGATGTGGTGGTGAAAATATCTGGCTGGTATGATGCTCGCCGCACGGAAAATCGCACCGTCTGTCTCGCTTTAAGCTGTTCGCATTTTTTGAAGACAATAGTCTTTCTTGGAACCTGCCTGCCTGCCTGCCTGCCTGCCTGCCTGCCTGCCTGCCTGCCTGCCTGCCTGTCTGTCTGTCTGTCTGTCTGTCTGTCTGTCTGTCTGTCTGTCTGTCTGTCTGTCTGTCTGTCTGTCTGTCTGTCTGTCTGTCTGTCTGTCTGTCCGTCCGTCTGTCCGTCCACCTTTAACGGTACCGAGCACCCTGTACGGCACTAGACAATACCTCAAACGACAAACCCTATCTGCAGCACCTACAAATATTGCTCAATGTTCAGCGTTCAGATCTGTGTGATTGTAAAATAAAAAGCAATTATTGCGCATATCTGTGCAACCATAACAACACGTACACATTATTTATGCGCGTCGTTTACTAGAAAAGGCATACTTAAGAAATTCTAAGGATTGTAGCGTTTATCACGCTGCGCTGACCGTGGAATACTTGCATGAAAAGGTGATGTTTCCCCCGTCGGCGGTGTTTCCAACGCTTTTCTAAGATGACACGGTCGTGGCGCCTACTTGGCGCCTTGCGTTCTACACCTTATAAACTCTGAGACGGACGCGCACGCCGCGTCTCAGAGCCGCGCGCCTTGTTTTCCAAGATAACTGCCAAATAGCGCTCATGTATCACGTGTGACGTGACTTGATGCGCTTGTTCGCCTCCGCTGCACGCTCGAGGCACTCTAACGCAGCGCCTCCAGAATACCATTCACCAATTTTCTTGTTCAGAACACCAAATAAACGTTTTTTTTTCAGTCTCTCCAGATGCAAGACTATAATCTTTCGAAGACATTTGCAGTGTAACATGTAGATACGGGGTCATTTCTTTTTTCATCGCAACAGTACGTGCCTGATTAGCTGTTGCCGCAGTCTGCGATTCACGTGCTGTGGACATTATTGACTGTCGAAAAGGTCTGCTCTGCGTTTCACAAGAAAACAGTGCCCGTTTCCGGGATCGGAAAAGCGCGAAACATGCTTAAAGCCCCATTTGGATTGGGAAGCTTCACGTTTGATTTGAGGAGAGCCATGACAATTCAGGGTGTTGCTTTGCCGTGCTTCCGACAGATGGCACGACGTGCTGCCTAAATACGGTGGCGCACACTGAACTTGCCGCATATTGGGGTGTCACCCTATTCCTTATATATAAACACGGGTAGGCACCGTCGTGAGAGGCTCCCTGACGCGCTCAGACGCAGGAAGAGGGCGGTCGCGAGCTTTCTGCTGGGTGAAGTGTGCGTGCCGCTACGTCGCTACAAGCGCTTCAGTATGTCGGTGGGGCCCATCCCTGTTTAAAAAAAATTGGATAGGTCTATACCTTCTGTCGCGCGCGAGAGAAAAAAAGGTGTTTACTCAATAGTTATTTTTGGTGTAGGGTGATTGTGGGGGCTAAAAAAAAAAACAGCGTTACCGGGCCCAAACGTTCGTTGCGATGAGCATGTTTTAGTTTAGCGGGATAGCGTTTGCGTGGCCGAGCTGGGATGGTGGCGTCATCTAGCGGGAGACGGGGGTTGAGTCAGTGGCGTAACTAGATAGGACGGCGCCCAGGGCAAATATATTTCCGCGCCCCTCATTATCCCCCCCCCCCCCCCCCATTAAAAGCGCTAATGTAGGCTTCCGCGATTGCCTACTGGCGCGCGGCGGGCCATTTCGGAGGCCAAGGGCCACCAGTTCTGATTTCGATGAGCTACGCCCGCGTTTTTGTATAGTATTTTTCTTTTTTTATTCAAACTTCCGGAAGTCCCTTACCCGTCATTGTTCTCTTCCAGTCCACACTGCAAAAAGCTTGACGGCACGGGCGCTTCCCAGGCCCAAGTTTCTCGTACCTAAGCTTTCGCGCTATTTGTGCATCCCAAGGAATGCAGGGTGAGTACAAAACAAAGCAACCAGCTAGACACCGCGCCCTCGGGTCTGGTATGGGGGTTAAACTGGTCGGAGTGTTCTGCCGTTTCGCTCCGTTCGCTGTTCCATTGATGGAGGTCATCCTTGTGCGGCCGCATTCTTTCAGGGAAGTTCTTGGTTTCTCCAACGTACGAAGCGGGGCAGTCGGCACATGCTGTCGGGTACACTACGCTCTGCGCTTTTTTCGCAGGTGCGTGTTCTTTGGGCCAAAGGATGAACCTGCCCATGGCGGTGGATGGCATGTGGGAAACGTTGACCCCCGCCCTTCTATTGCTTTGCTGGCGCCCGCGATGCAGGGAATCAACAAACGTCGCCGTCGTGTCACGCTTTCTCCGTCTTTCCTCCAGAGAACTCTGCGAATAAACGCCTTTGTTTAGCCTTTGGTGCCGAGGTCACGGATTATATTCGCCCTTCCTTCCGCCGCTGCGTGGACGATTAGTCGTTGGACGATCGGCTATTTCGTTGGAGTTTTCTGTTCTTACTCAAAAAAGGTGCATTCGAACTTTTTTATTTTATTTTGTTTACGTACGTGGTTGGTTTCAGGGAAGCTTTCAGTAAGTGGTTTGGGAGGCTGGTGGGGTTCGCTGAAACTCATCTAACCCAGTGCTGCGGAGCACAAAACAAAGCTTAGCCGAGGGTCATGGGAAGGCACGGAGGTAGCGCAGCAAAATGAAAATAGAGGATCCTTTTCCCGATGCAAAAGCCATTGCGGCAACCCTTTCCTTCACCACCATCCCCACTTCCAGTCGTACATTACAACCTCGCCCCTCCCCCCTTCCAGGCGGTTTTACGGAAAAAAACATTGACAACCTTTCCAGGGGGCGCCAACCCGAGGACTCGGCTTGGCGCCCCCTCCCTAGTGGCGCCCGGGGCACTTGTACCCCCTTGCCCCCCCCTAGTTACGCCACTGGGTTGAGTGCAATGAAACATTGCAGAAAGAAGACAGGAAATGCTCACCTCAATTCCCGCATGCAACAATAATATACTTTTAAAATAATAGAAGCAAATAAATATGTAATGCGTAGGAAAAGCGAAGAATTATACATATATGCTGCAGACGTGATCACATGGATTCCCTTCAGAGCAATGAGATTTTTCGGGCGTGTTGGGAAACGGTACTTGACGACATATTGAGTGCAAACAGACAGGGACACGAGAGAAGACAACACAATACGCTATCAACCATTTTGTTTTTCAGGAAACGCCAACCTATATATTCGTCGCCCCCTCAGAGGCTTGCGAACGTCCTAAATGGGAAGTGATCTCAGAAACTCTGCACGGTTTTTCGTGATACTCGGCTGTCGAAGCTACGTGCAGACAAACGAAGCCAATATAACAGTCATTTGCTGCGAACTGAATTACCACAATGTTTTGCGTACAATGCGTAAACCACGCAAGCATGGTAACGCTAAATCTCAAAAATATCTTGCGTATACAGTAAATGCTACGTGCCGGTTAGGGTACTGAGCATGTGCATTTTGATCCCATTATTTCGCTGATGCCACAAAACTATAACTGTCGATTGATAAGTCGCCATGCTTGTGAGGAATGTGGCAGGGTACCTTGTTCCAGGAACCCCCTGGCCCGGATCCCCTGCTGGAATCGCGTGACGAGACAGTTGAGTAAATATAAATGTGTAGGAAACTTTCACGATAAAAAGAAGTTTGAACACAGGCCCTCTGGCTGGCAGTCGAGTATTCTACTACAGAGTCGTGGCGATGTTTAAATATCAATGAAAAAGAAAACAAAATGAAAAAAAAACAAAAACTGCACAGTTCAGTATCATGCATGCCGGCCAAGAAATCACATTAACACATACAATGTATGGTAGACAAAGAAGGTGCTTAACAGCGCAAACGACAGGATGAGATAGAAGAGACGAGAAGATCTTCTGGTGTCGTTTGCGCTGTAAGCACCTTCTTCGTCTACCATGCAGCACCAACCAGCCCAATCAAGCACTTTGTTGCATACAATGTAGCATTGTAGAAGAGTAAAGTAACGCCCAGGCGTCACCCAACGCTAGTTGCGCAACGAGTCGGCCGTTGAATGCATTTATTGCATTACAAAGGACTCAGCCATAATTATTCATAGTCATTGACCACAGCGTAATGCATAAATATTTAGAACGTAGCACACTTTCCCGGCGAATGGTGAATAATGACAGAACTGATGCTTCCCCAAACGAGAAAAAACGTAAAGTGATTAATGGCGTAGTGAGTTTATTTCATGTGTTTTCGTACTCTGCTATATGTGTCCTGAATAGGGAATCAATTAGAGAATGTTAGAAACTAAACCTATTTTTGTTCGGAGTATTTTGAAAGTACTGGCTTTTTGTATTTATTTTGTTATTCTACGTTTGCAATAGTTACCTTTCGTTAAAACGCGTCGACACGCACGACGCCTGTACTGAATAGGACAGCATCCAGTAGACAAGCAAAAACAAAATTGTTTATTTCTCTTTCTTGGAAGTGCATATATAGCAACTAAAAGGATGGGAGGGAGAGAGGGGTGGATGATGGGCAATTTAGCAAGCACAAAGGCGTGCGCCACCAGCGCTTGCAGATGCGTTCGATAGGGCTGATGACAGCCCAGATAACATGAGAGTCTCATGCTCGATGGTTTTAACGGAGGTCACTGCTCCTGGTGGTTTTCGAACAAAGCTCTAGTCACGACGCAGACAGGTGAAACTGCGTCCAAAATCATAGGTACAGTCGAGTACATAATATTAGAGACCAGGGGAGCGCGTGCCGAGGCGCGTCGCTCTGCCTTCTGGCAGCTGCACGGCTCTGTACGGGAGCGCGTACTGCGCACTCTTGTCCCATATCACCCGGCAGCCTGTCCTTTCACAAGTTTCAACGGCGCGCATCTAGAAATGATGCGGACGGCGCGTGGGTTCTACTTCTGCAGTATCTGTGCAAGCACCAGTACTCCCGAGCGATAATATAGCGGCGAAGATGCCTCTAATGTAATAGGATTGCTCGAGCGCGCCATGCAATACGCTTTCTTCCTTGATGCAGCGCGGAAAACATGCAGTTTCTCAGCTTTTCTCCAACAGAGTTGCGTGATATGCTCATCTTGCAGTGATGAATTAAGTGCTCTGTCTAGGAGACATTATGCCAGCGCCATTTCTTGGTGCAATTATTGCGCGTGCAGTGGTATGCAGTGAACCACTGAATATCGCGCGTCCCGAATGAATAGCCCGGAAACGCGATAAATAAAAAGTTTATTCTTATAAGCCAGAAAAAAAACGATAGCTATTACTGCAATCCAAGAAAGATCACTACATTCAGAATTTATTCAAACGCCCATCAGCGGCAATCACTTGCGCCACACAAGATGGCATTGAATTGTGAAGCGCGGCCACGATCTCGGGGCGTAAACGAAGTGCTTCCGACTCCTCCTGTATGGTCGCGAATAGGGTCTCCTTCGTGGAGCTTCCAAGATTCTGCGCCGCAAGTCGGTGTTTTACGAGACCCAGGACGCTTTCAATGGGGTTCAGGTCCGCTCCTACAGGTGGCCATTCCAATGTGCGAACAGCAAGGCCCTCAAGCAAAGATTTCACACTGAAAGCAGTGTGATTGGGCTTCTGTCTTGCTGGTACACGAAACATTCATATTTGAACGGCTCATTTAAGAAATAAAGAAGCAATTTTCCTTCTATTATAAGGGAGTACGTGGAGGCTGAAAGGTTCCCATTGATAAGAGCCAGTGGTCCAAGTCCTTCCCTGGTCATGGCAGCCCAGAAACTCACAGAGCATCGGCGACTGGCAAAGACCGACTGCGTGTACTATGGTGAATACCTGGCGAGAAAGGAAATGCTAGATTGGTTACACGGATTTATAAGAATGACGTTGGCACATAGTCACTTTATCCCCGAACAATTTTGTCTTACTTGAAGATCCATATAATGAAATTTTAATTATGCGAGATCGCCAAAACGGTGCGAAATATTCGACATGTTGGTAAGGCACCCTCAGTGCGTTCCAGAAGGCCTCGCAAACTCAACTGTATTGTTCTAAGGTAATGAGGTACAATATACAAACATTGGCTAAGGTGCTTAAGTTTGGCGAGCTGCTCGCAATAAGAAGTAACACAGCTTAAAGAGATTTAAAGCGAATCAACGTTCTACAGCAAGTTCGAAGATAATAAAGTGCTGGGCTTTACTTGCCTTGACCACAACGTAATTAAGGCGCACAGTAGTGGGTGACCTGCCATTAATTTTTACCAGCTGCGGTTATTTATTCTGTGCACTACTCTTTCTACACATTCAATGGTAAATTGTACAAGAATGACAATAATGTAGAAAAAAAATCGCAAATGCTACCTCGAGTTCATTGGACGCCATACTCGCCGTTCCTGATCCCACAGCGACTTGAAAACGTTGATTCATCGCTGAACACGACTTCTACCCACTCTTCTGATCCCCATGTCTGCACAGAACGTGCAAACTGCAGTCGCATGGATCTTCGCCTGTTCGTGAGGTGGGGCTTCTGGGCCGCGACGCAGTCGGCAAGCCCTGCTTCTGCCAACCTCCTACGGATAGTCCAGACAGACGCGTTGAGATGCAATGCATCTTTTATGCCTTTCGCTGTTATATGGGAATCAGCTACTACGGCGGCGATACTTAGCCTGTCCACTTCGTCATCTGTGCATCTTGGCCTTCTAGCACGGTCTCTGTCACTGATCCCCCCTGTTTGTTGGTATGCTTGGATGGCACGACTCACCGCATTTATTGACCTTTGAAGGAGCCGGCAGATAACCCGCTGAGAAAAGCCTTGGGTGCATAACTCTACGATTCGTCTTCTTCCATCAGCTGGTACTCGTGGCGACATTTTTGAAGACGAATGTGGGGGCCTTGAAACCCCCGATCTTATACTCTTTCGAGAATGGCACTGTCCAATAGCTGTCTAATAGCTGGGCTGTGCCGCGATATGCTGCCATTCAACATTTGCTGTACGAGATAATTTCTTATGACAAAATGGTACTGCGCCTGTGTCGCAAGCACGCGTGAACCTTCTGAGTGCCCAATTTTTTTGAGAGAGTTATAATGAAAAATCGCATTTCCACGCAGTGAGTAATGTGCACAAAAGGAGCGGTGTGCCGCCGTGCGAGGTATTTGGTCGAACAGCTTAAGAAATTAACTTTTGTTTCCTTGTGGGGCCTCAAACGTTTGTGCACTTCGAACTGAAATGTGCTCGCCTGTAATTCACTGCATTCATTTACAAAACAACTTGACCAGAATACTAGAATACACGCTGATGCTCGAGCGACGGCTCTTAATGGAGGCAGTCTGAATTCCCGACTACTTCACGTTCGAGAATGTTCCGTGCATATGCAATGGGTAGAGTTCTATTGAAATACTGAAAGTGGTGACGCCCCTTTCAACCTTAGTGATTTTTTCTGGTTTCCGGAAAAAACATTCACAGATACCCCCAAATGGAAATGTGGGTATCTGTGAAGGGGGGTATACAGCTATGGCGGCTCAGCAATATTTATCGCCCCAGATCTATCCTACACCCGCCGACAAGATCTTTCCTTAGGCATCTCGCATTGCGAATCCGTGTGGATTGCATTAGATAATTCTTTTTTAAACGATAATAACAACGTTATTCTGGGGTGTGAAGGCCAGAATAACGTTGGGCTTCACACCCCAGGGCTTCAATATAATGAAGCCCTGTCAATTTGGCTTTCGCGCTGGAAGTTCTACTAACCTTGCTATTCTTTCCCTATCAGACTTCATCAAACACTCCATAGACGTAGGATTTGTAGTAGGGTCAGTTTTCTTAGACTTCACAAAGGCATTTGATACCAGTAATCATCTCATTTTATCCAAGAAACTCGAATCATACGGTATTACAGGTGCATCCCTCAAATTTTTAAACAGTTACCTCCTTAACAGAAAGCATACTGTTTACATATCGGGCTCATTTTCTTCTACTAAAACAATAAACCAAGGCGTTCCTCAATGGTCATTACTGAGTCCGTTACTTTTTTTTTACTTTACATTAATGACCTTCCTGACATTATACACATGGCTCACTGCATTTTATATGCTGATGATACTACCATTTCCATTGCTGATAGACGTATTGACAACGTCACTAATAAATTAAATGCTGTACTTTGTAGCATGTCAAAATGGTGCCCGGGAAATTTCTTAATTATCAATCCAAATAAATCTAAGATTATGGTTTTTAGATCAGCTCAACGCAAGTTAACTTCCTCACCACAGCTCACAGTTGACTCTCATTTGATTAATATCAGCGACAGTGTATTTTTTCTTGGCGTTCACCTCGACGCTAACCTTAACTTCGCTCTTCATATTGCTCATATTAGAAAAACGGCAGCATTCGGCATTCGCGCATTACTCAAAGATCGCTCATACTTTTCTCATAAAGCACTCCTTTCACTTTACTTCGCGTTCATTCATTCTCATACCACGTATGACATCGCATCATGGTGAAATACTTACCAGTGTCATCTTTCATCCGTACAACATCTACAAAATCAAGCTATTCACGCTATTTTTAACTGTTCTCGCGACAATAGTGCCGCTCCTCTCCTTCAATTCAATAAAATCTTAACTGTTGGCTATCTATTTAGGTTTATTTTAATGATATTTCTGCACAAACAAATAAGAAATCAACTTTATGCTAGTTTCATTGATCCTAAGATGTTAGTTAATACTAACACAACCAGGTTTGCGGCTAATAATACCTTTTTACTTCCTAAGGTTCATACTAACTATGGTAAATCACCTTCTTTCTTGTCTATCATCATCATAGGGAATAATTTGCCCACTTCGCCAAAATGCAAAGTTTCTTTATTTTCATTTAAAAACTCATTAAAAGAGTACCTGTTAAATGGTTGATCTATCTTTGTGTTGTTTTATGCTGTATTATTGGTTTTTTGATTCCAAGCCTTTTTGTTTTCATTACGCTTTATATATTTTTGTTTCTACGATTCTAACAGCCGCTTGTGCTTTTATTATTTGTAATCATCACCGAGGGTCCCGTTGCACTCTTGTACATTGGGACCCTCGTCTGTATATTTTACTCCCTGTAACATCCTTTTATGACATAATAAACTGATTGATTGATTGATTGATGGAAATATGAAAAGACTTGAAAGTGAAAGCCTATGACATCTCTTGCACGTCTCAATCCGCATTATTTCACGCTTACTTGTCTTAATCTACTATAATGCATCCAATTAATGGGTTGACTTCAATCGGAGTTTATGGTCTGAGTAGTAGAAGATGACACATGAATATCTTAAATTCGAGTCCTAGAAACTCTTGGGTCGAGGCTCGACTCCTACTAATAATAACTTCGGGCTCTCGACGTGACAACCACGAGATAGAGAGAGAAATAAATTTTATTACATAGATATGACATGGAGCTCCACCAAAGTAACGTCTTGGGAATGTTTGCTCATTCGGGGTTCTTTAACGTCCACTCAGTATACTAGTTTCGAGTATCTCTCCTCTAATGAAATACGGCATGCGTGACTAAACTTGAAGTTGTGTCTTTCGTGTCAGCAGCCGAGCATCGAAACCACTGCACCACCGCAGCGGCCTCAATAAAGGATTTATTCTTAATGAACCGAGTTTGTTTTCAACTTTCTTTTTTGGCTCTTTATGCAGCTGTTGGACGTTTGGTGGTTTCATGCATGTTCATTGACACACGATATTTGGACCGAGAATTACTACGTGCGTTAGTTCGGCGAATGAGAGCGCAAAAGGCAACACTGCTGGCTGAGCTTATTGATTGCCGAACTCGACATTCAAAATGTGATCCCGCCGCGGATCGCCTAGGAGTAACGTGCTCTATGTGCAGCACGCCGAAACCCGCAAATGATGTGATGCCATCTCATTAGCGCTCGGATTTTTTTATTGTCTTCACAGCGACTACAGAAGTGACACCTTGCACCATCCACATCGTTTCGAGATGCACGCCGTTGAAACAAGCGAAAGGGCAGGCTGCCGGATGATATGGGACGAGCGTGTGCCGTACGCGCTCCCGGACAGAGTCGTGCAGCTGCCAGAAGGCGCAGCGACGCGCCTTGGCACGCGCTCCCGTGGTCTCTAAATTTATGCACTCGACTGTACGTCAATACCACCCCATGTGAGTCAGCCCCAGCCCCACATCGCCGTACGGCATATGGGGTGCTGTAGCTGACCTGTGAAGAGCGCGGTTAATGTTCAGATGTGCCCATCTTCAACAGATGACCCCATTTTGTCCATGGTAACTGCAAACGCTTCGCCTTGCCTGGTTTGTGAACGAGTTTTTTATCGTACTCTTCTGACATCGCTTTGGCGCATCTTCGCAAGATGACCGTAACCACGGCATCGATAACATTTCACTTTCAACCAGCCACAAGGAATAGAAATAGAAAAAGGACGGCATTCATCCAGCCACAAGCGTTGCTGTTGTACTTCTTACTTCCGCAACGTACGCATGCTAAAACCGTTTCATCTGCGTGTGCTTGTCGTGAATTAACCTTCAGCATGAGCGCAAATTCGGCAGACATCTGTTTTGCGTAATTTTCAGCCGCTTCAGCCGATATAGATATTGCTTCGGCCTCTTTCAATGTTAAGTCCGTTTTCGCTAAGAGCCGCAAAGAATCCAAGTGGCTTTGAAGGAAGAAAAGGAAGAAAAAAGCGCTGTCCGTTACTGCCTCTCCTAAACGGGGGCACCTCCACAGTTCAGCGCAGGGAAGGGGGGATTGAAATTAAAGAGACAGAAGAGAAGAGGTAAGAGTAGAGTGGTGAAAAGCATTCGATCACTTGCATCGCGCAGGTGCGCAAGAAAACAACGCAGCACACGCAACCGAGCGAAAGACCGTCGAGAAGCCAGAGGTGATGAATGCGCCCGAGTAGCGAAAAAAAAATCACACACGCACACACACACACACACACGCACACACACACACACACACACACACACACACACACACACACACACACACACACACACACACACACACACCACCGGAAAGGCAGCAAGAAGTTTGGGCGCTCCGCAACCACGAGGGGAGGGAGAGAGTGTCTGCACCGATGATAGAGGCTCCGTAGGAGAGAGGAAAAAAAGAAAAGAAAAAGGCCGTCAGGCAGGTCGGAGTGGCCTACGTAAGCAAAGCCACGTGGGATTCCGAGGGGGGGGGGGGGTGGCACGGCGCCACAGTAAACAACGACACGTGCGTTTGCAACGGGCCTCTTTCGAGGCGCGTAGAAAGGTTGGCGTCACCAAAAAAATTCAGAAGCGCATGGAACGCCCGGTGAAGTGTCGCAACGTTCACCGAGGGGAAGAACATGTGTTCTGCACTCACGTGTGGCAGTCCGAGTTGCCCGTAGGTGTTGCAGAGACGGCGACGAATGTCCGCGTATCCCGGGCGCTGGCACAGGATATGTTCAACGGTCTCGTCTGCCGGACACTGCACGCACAAAGGGCTGCCACTGAGACGCTGTTGGAAGAGCCGTCGCGCTGTTCGGCCGCATCCCGCACGAAGGCGTAGCAGGAAAGCTCGAGCACGCCGACCAATTCCCGTTGACGGCAGGCGTGCGACAGGTTTGCCGGCTGCTGTGCGGGGGTCCGGGTGAAGAGCGCGGACGTGGCGTGCGATTATCAGCCACGCCGCACCGTAGTTGCGAACGAAGTTTGTTGTGGGTGTTTAGGAGTCGTGGGCATCCCTTGCTAGCGCGTCGGCTGCCTCGTTGCCGCGCACTCCGACGTGTGAGGGCACCCACTGAAAGGACACATCACACCCACTGCGGATGATCACGGTAAACTTGCGCGTGAGGCGCTGCGCGATCTAAGTGCCATTCTCACCTCTCGCGAGGGTGAGGAGGGCCGCTCGAGAGTCGCAGAAGATGACGGCCGAAGACGAGAGGAGCTCGGCCAGCTGATCGGCCGCTAAGTTCAGAGCCGCGAGCTCAGCAGTCGTCAATGACGCCGGGAGCGGAAGATGACACTTCCTCTCGTCTCGAAGAGCCGGAATGACGCTTGCAGCAGCAGCTGATCCGCCCCTCCCTCACTGAGCCGTCCGTGTAAAGATGGAGGTGGCCGGAGTACCGCTGCTCGATCAATGCGCAGGTCTCCTGTAGAAGGGCAGCCCGAGGTGTGTGCCCCTTGCTGCGTACACCCGGAACCCTGATCGAAATGGGCAATCGGGAGTCCCAGTGAGGAGGGATAGGCAGGAGACCTGCGAGGAGGATAAGCAGGAGGCCTGCGGGGGCCCCTTTCATAAAAATGAAAGGGGCCCCCGAGATAAGGCTGGCGTACTCCAGTGCACTGTGGCCCATACCAGTGTCGGGCAGCGATAGGAGACGATGGACCAGTGCCTTGCCCCCTCTCGTCATGTGCATGCGCTCGACGTGACGCAGAGCACAAGCCTTGGCTCTGAGCGAGAGGGGAAACTGATTCGTTTCGGCATAAGTCAAGCCCACTGGAGACGTCTGAGGCATTCCAAAGAGTCGGCGGATGATGCCGCGATGTGCCGTCTCGAGTGTTTCCTATTGGGTTGCTTGCAGGGTGACACAGGAGAACGCGTAGAGGGCCCTGGCTCCGGCGACGGCGTTGTACATCCTCAGGGCAATGTCCGGTGAACAGCCTTTGCCCCGCGCGAGGAGAGAGGATGCCGCTCCTGTGACTCTGCGACAGCTTAGCCGGTGGCTGGCAACTGCTGGCTTCCAGCTCAGGCGGTGATCGAGCGTGATGCCGAGGTATCGCACCGATCGTCGCCACGGCAGAACGCGTCCCCAAAACGTGAGGCGGCCGACCTCGTATTGCCCCCTGAGAGTTGGGTGGCCGAGAAGCGCTTCAGTCTTGGCAGTGGAGAGCTGAAGCCCAATGCTCGTGATGTAAGCATCCACGGCCTCGAGAGAGCGCTTGATGCTCTGTCGCACCTGCATCCCGCACGAAGTGGGTCCACTCGCAAAGAGGGCGATGTCGTCCGCATAGATGGCAATGCGCACCCCGTACTGCAAGTCTCGTGGAATGTAGTCCACGATGCGCGCGAGGGCGAGGTTGAACAGCATGGGGTCCAAGATGCTGCCCTGCGGCACACCAGCAGTGGACGGGCGAGGCGCGCTGAGGTCGCCAGCTACGCGGACACGGAAGGTTCTGCCCCCGAGAAGCCTGCCACACACACCCATTGCACGTAGAGCGTCCAAAACGGCTGCATGAGGCAGGCAATCGAAGGCACTCTTGATGTCGAGGAAGCCGCAAAGAACGCTTTCTAGCATGCTACCGAATTTGCAGCTATCCGCCATCCGGTGAATATCAACAACGAACTGATGATTGGGCCCACCTTCCAATTGGCAGCGCTCGAAAAAGCGGAAACATTCAGTTATCTCGTTACGCTTGGGGTCGAACTATTCGTCGAAGACCGTTACCGCTTCTTCATACGTCAGTGAATTAGGCTTCCTGGGCGCAACGTTCTCTGTGAGCACTTGCACAGTCCGAGTACATAGTGCAGCCACAAGCAACGCTCGCTTCTCCGTCGCGTCGCTCACGCCACTTGCCTTAAAATATGTTTCGGCCTTCGTAACGTAGGCCTCTCAGTAGTCAGCCTGGTCGTCGAACTCCGGTAGTTGGTGATTAGCCATGGTCAGTATCTCCGCAGTCGTTATTTCCTATTTAACTGCCGGCTTAAGGCTGAATTTATCTTCCGCTTCTGGGTTCTTCGTCGCCACTGTTATAACGCATCGACACGCACAACGTGGGTACTGAATAGGACAGCATCCACTTGACAAGCGAAAACAGAATCGTTTATTCTTCCCACTTGGAAGTGCATACGTAGCAACTCAAAGGGGGGGAGTGGGCGGGGTCAAGGGAAAGATAGCAAGCACAAAGGCATGTGCCACTAGCGCTTGCAGATCAGTTTGATAGCGCTGACGTCACTTTCTCACATCTTTTGTTAACTCTGACGGCCATAAGAAACAAAGGGCTTCGATGCGTGCGAGCCAGTATTGCATACCTAAAGAAAAATAATTGTATGTTATTTGAAGTGAGTGCTATGTCTCATAATTGCGATGAGATGAAGGACACTTTAGTCACTGACGTTTCTCGATCATAGAGTCTGTTCTTCTGACTACTGAAAATAATTTCACCAGAGAAAGCGAAGTCCTTTGCATACTACGCCTAAACTATACAAACGGTACAAAGCAGTTCGTATGTAATGTTCGTACATATTGGTCACTATGGCAGCACCAGGGCTAGTTGGGTAATGTCACTCTCGACGCATTTAAAGTGATTTCGAAAAAAAATGGCAGCATATCCACGGAGTGAATGATGGTGAGTGGGGCGAAGCATTCGTCCGTCCATGCGTCCGTCTGTGTGACCGTCCATGCGTCTGTTTGTGCGCCCGTCCCTGCGTTCTTTCATGCATCCGCCCCTGCGTGCGTTCATGCGTCCATCCATGCATCTGTTTGTGTGTCCGTTCGTTCATCTATTCAACACTCCAAGTCCCACCATCTCGCATCTTTTTATTATATATTCCCCATATAGAAGCACCGCCATCCAGCGAACATTCCAAGGACTAAACGAGAGGTGGCACACGCACACTTTCTTACGGCCTGCGCTTTGGGTCCACTTCCCACCTTTAACCACCTCGAGTTCATGGTATATTCTAGTTCACTGTATTCATGGCACTGCGACCAAACGCTCGCTAAACCTTTCGAAGACCAAGAAGGTTACGCCCAGCGAGTATAACGTAGCAACCTTTCCCTGTCAGATAGGGCTCAATTTACATGCCAATGGCTGCTAATGAGAAATGAGAGACAGGAGAATTCGGCTTTTACTTTCTTACGGCTTGCGCTTCGTATCTACTTCTCATTTTTAACCACCTTGAGTTCATTCATGGTATATACAAGTTCATTGTATTCATGGCACTGCGGCTCAACGCTCGCTAAACCTTTCTAAAGCTAAGGAGGTTACACCTAGCGAGTATAATGTAGCATCCCTTTCTCGTCCGATAGTGCTCAATGTACATGCCATTGGCTGTTAACGGGGATCGCAGCGTGCGCGTTGACTAAAAGCCGAATGCTCATGTCTCTTATTCCCCATCAGCAGCCATTGGCATGTACATTGAGCACTATTTTTCATTGTTAAACAACGCACAGAAGAAATCTCTCACTGGCACCACCTTGGAGGTCAAGTGTTATACCTATTTCGGGTATGTGCCACTGGTGGTTACATACGAGAGACGCCCAAGCCACGCCATAAGGGGCTTCGCCCCTAAAAAAACAGAAATTGAGGTCGAAATCAGACTACAGGCGCCCACAGTCCTCTTTGCCCTTTTTCTTGTTCCCCAGTCAGAGATGAAACTAACAGATGTTCCTAACAGAGATGAAACTAAATTCAGGGTCATCTGAACTAAGTTTATTAGCTCCGCTTAATTTTGAATTTATGTGAACGTTTCTGTGCTATTCTACGACGCAGGTGCTCTGACTGGCCCAATCAACTACTACCGGGCGTCTTTTGGGAAGCGGCCGGCAGTTGGTTTCCACTTCCGAAGACTGGAAATACCTGTGCTCATAGTGTGGGGTCGCCGAGACTTGGCACTTACCGAAGGCGTCGCTGTGCTTAGTTTGGACTATGCCAGTGGGGGTCGCGTCGAATATGTGTCCGATGCGGGACACTGGGTGCACCGGGAGCGGCCAGAGATCGTCAACAATCACATCAGGCGCTTTTTATCAGAAGAGAAATAAACGATGCTCTTTTTTCTCCACTAACGTGCCGGTTGATTATTCACATGGTCTAAAAACTACCACTGCCGAGGTCTTCTACATTCGGAAAAAAGATTTCATACACCCCTACGGCTAGAACAAGCATTTCAAAAGAAGCAGTGACATCAACTTGACTCATGTCGCTTTTTTCGCGTCAACGCGTAGTTATTGATCTTCTAGTAACGATTCAGTATTAATAATGCAACACCGAGACGCCCCAGTTAACTTCGTCACCAGGGATGAGAATCGACACTCACTTTATTGATATCAGTCACAGCGTATCATTTCTCCGTGTTCTACTCGATGATAACCCTAAATCTGACCTCTATATTGCTCACGTTCGAAAAATGAGTGCATTCGGCGTTCGCGCATCTCTTAAAGCTCGCTCATAATTTTCTCATTAAGCACTTCGTTCTCGATACTTCGCTTACATACATTCTTACGTCACTTGTGGTATCGCTTTATGGGGTAATGATTATCAGTGTCATCTTTCGTCCATACAGAACTTACAAAACAGAGACCTTTGCTATATTTTTACCTCTTCTCGCGACAGTAACATAACTAACCTCCTCCATTGTAATAACATCTTAACTGTTCGCAATATTGTGAGCGCGACAAGCGAATGACTCTTTATTCTCTTTGATATCATCATCACCTGTACATCTTCATCTGTAAATAACATCACCAGGGTGATTTAGCTCGAGCATGGCTGAATCAACTGGTTCCTCACAATATATTTAGATTTAATTTATTTATGTTTTTGCATTAACAAATAACACAAACTTTATACCAATTTTATTGAACATGAACTCTTAGTTAATACTAACGCTACCAGGTTTGCGGCTAACAACAACTTCCTGCTTAAAACATCTTCACACTTCTGTGTCATCTCCTTGTGAAACTCCTTGCCCTCATCAATAAAATGAAAATTTTTTTGACTTAGTTTAAACATTCAATACAGCATTCTTTGTTAAACTTATGAAGTTCCTTTATTTAGGTGTACGAGATTTATTGCTATGTATTGTACTGAAGATGTGTGCTTCAGTTTCATGTCTTTTTGTTTTTTATTCTAGTTTAGACAAAAATGATACATTTGTAATATGGACACCTGCCCACACGCACTGCCCCCTGGCCGGCAACGAGGCTGCACAGGCGGCGGCTCGAGAGCTCACGAATCGAGCAGCTGCGCATGCTGATGCTGCCTCTGCCGAGGCCACACGCAGAAAAGTGTGAGAGTTGGAGGAACGCATGACTAGCTACAGTGACATTACGCGGCACTATAAGCTCGGTAGGCGTAAATACCACATGGAAAATTAACTAAGAAGCAGTCAGTTGTATGGAGATAACTCGAAACAGACACTTTTCCAAATCTAGTGATCTTTCGCCTCGGTTACCCTGACCTGTATTTGTGAGATAAAAGCAAAACATGCGATTCCCGAGCAACCCTGGGGCATATGTTACGGGAGTGTTTGAGCCTCAATGACGCCGTCAGCAGTACAAACGAGGAGGCAGTCTCGAACCGCACGGCGCTCTGGGAGGCGGCTCTGCTCAGCTCCGCATTAGAACAACAACTATGGGCCGTCCAGCGAGCCGAGGAAGCCGCCCAAGGCCAAGGGCTCGCGGCCAATACCTGGGCCGGGGTTCAAGCCCGTCTCGAATTATCATCGCCGGACTCTTAATAAATGTTGTCTCTCTCTCTCTCTCTCTCTCTAGTTTAGATATGCCTTGTTGGTTCAGGTGTTCCAGTGTAGTGGTGCTTTTAAGTTTACTCATTATATTATGTGTTCTTGGATTTCATTTCTAGACTTTTTGCTTTTCAGATTTGGTTTGTTCAGCTGTGACTGCTGCTTTTAATGGTTTTATTTAATTGTAACCATAACTGAAGGTCCCAGTGCAGTTGCGCACTTTGGGACCCTCATCTGTAAACTTTATGTTTTGTATTCATTCTTTTTGTCTTGATAAAACTCAAAAACTCATCAACTCAACAGCACGCTATATGCTTCTCTATGAATGAAAGCATACTGACCCTAATGAAAAAAAAAGAATACGCTTACAATAAACTAAAATACAATGAAACCAACAAGTATGAGAAAGCCCAGTTTAAGCTTTTGTGAAACAAATTCCTTATGTTAATTAAGAAAGCAAAAAAACTTACTGCACCAACATAACTAAGCGGCAAATTGGTGATGGAAGGCCAATATCAAGATTTGTTGGGGATGCTGTAGGATTAGAAGATAAACGCTGTTTCCTCAGAAAATGTATTTGTTCAGACAGCTAATGACTTTCAAGATCATTTCTCAAGAATCGGTATGAACATAAACAAAGAGTCTCCCCTTAGAGCTTCCACAACAGGACTTGAAAGATCTAATGTGTCTAATTTTTGTGAAATAACATTCGAGGAAGTAAAATCAAGCATAAGAAAATAATCTGCGAATGAGACATCTGGACCCGGCGGTATTGAAGTTAGGATCCTGAAAAAAAATATAGATATCTTGTGCGGGCCCCTCTGCCACATTTTAAATCACGCAGTAAGCAAGAACTGTCACCTCGGCGTATTGAAAGTTGATAAAGTTATCGCAATGTACAAATATGGTGACCCGAACAACCCTAGTAGTTATAGGCCAATAATTATTCTCAGTATTGTGAATACCCTATTTGAAAGACTTATTGCCTTACAAATAAATGCGATTTGCGAAAAGAACATCATCTGCCCGCATCGGCATGGCTTCATTGCATGTAGATCTACTGCAACCGCCATTTCAATACTTTCACAATTCATTAACACCGCTATAAACAAGCAGGACCTTGAAGTGTCAATATGCAGTGTCAAAGGCGTTTGACACAATCTGTCACGCTAGACTACTTGAAAAACTACAGTCTTATACGAGATAGCTAAAAAGGCGCTTCAATTTATCCAGAGCTGTTTTCATGCACGTAGACAGCAAGTAGTAACTAACAAATATTGCTTTACTTTTGCTGTTTTCAAAAGTGGAGTGCCACAGGGCTCGGTTCTGGGTGCCATTTTTTTTCTCTTTATACGTGAAGGATCTACCATATTATCTTAAGCTCTTACTAGTAATAATGCATGCTGATAACGCAGCGTTACTTTACACAAGTAACTCACTTCACTGAAAAACGTAATATGAAAAATGGCAATAAAAATAAGTGGTTTACAGAAAACAGGCAAGCCATAAATACTGAGCAACCTCAATGTGTCGGATTTCACTCACGCAGGAAAATAATAAACTACAGCAGCCTTAATATTTTTCTGGACAAACTAACTCTTGATAGGGTCGACACATTCAACAGGAGTCCTTTTTAACCAACATTTGCACGGGAAAGACCAGATCAATACTGTCTGTAGAAAACTAGCTTTTAGCTGTTATGCACTGGTCCACTTCCACCCGTATTTTCTTCTATCTTCACTTCGTTGCATAAGCTTTTTGCCTGTTTCATTCACATCTCGGCTATTGCTGTGAGGCTTGAGACTAAACACACAAAACCTATTTAAGGCATGCTGCAGTTACAAAAAACGTGCTTTGAGAATAATACCATTCTCTCCAGTTCATTACCCCAGTAGCATCCTATTCAAAAATCTTCATATTTTCTCATTTACGGCACTAAAAAATGATAAAGTAACTTGCCTAGTTCAGAAAATACTGTACACAAACTTTCCACGGCCCATGCCATATCAAAACACCAGCCAAACACGTCAGGTAAATTTAAATCTTCCTCCCTGTGAGAATGTTTATGGCGAACGTTTGTTAAAATTCTTATGATCATTAACCTAGCACACTGTGTTTCCAGTAATAAAAACTATGCGTAACTTCAACCTTTCCTGCAAAGGCTTTTTCTTATCTAGTGAATTGCTATATACTTTCATACGTATATTGTACATTGTTGAACTTTGCAAAATAAATCATTTTCTTGAGCAATCTTGTGCGTTGCTATCTTATATACATTTTCTGTATTGGCTGCTGCTACTTGTCACGTAGGCTATTGGTCCAACAATTATTTACGCAGTTTTTGTATACATGACTAAATAAACTGATTTTAATTTGAATTGAATGGTCCCAGCTTTATTATTCTCAAAACTAACGTTCGTGAGAAAGACATCGAATATTGTATATGAAATAGCAGTAACCCTTGTTGGCGTATTAATCATGTTAGACAACCGAAAGCTATAAAATTACGTTATTTCATGTTGAGAAGTTTTTTAGACAGCATGCCGACAATAATGCCGTTGCCACAAACAGTTACATAGTTATTAGCCATAGCTTGGTGAAATAGGTTCTCCAAAAGAGCCGTGAAAGCTTCTGTACTTCCAGATGGGGTACGGTTGAGATGACATAATTGCCTAGGACAGCAGTCAGCATTTCAGAATCAGGTTCTGAAGAACAAAATCTTGTTTAGTAGACAATCAAATGTTCCTTTACAAGTAAGTAAACATGACCACCACGAGTGTGCGTTTGGGGAATAACACAAAGCATATTACAAACAGGCATGGAAAATGGGTTATCAGATGTTGTGTAGCATGTTTCAGTAAGCATTGAGATGTCAAAGCGAAAAAGAAGCTCTGAAAACAAAAAATCTTGCAATGCATATTTGTTTCTCGCGGACTGGCAGTTTAGCTCAAAAAATTTTATGCCGGGCATATAGTTGTCTCCAATATATTTTTGCAGATCTGATGGTAAAATGAACATGGTCCTGAAAAAGTAAAGTTATGAACAATCTTTATGTTTCAAACCAATTTTGCGAAATCCTCTCCTACCTTTCCAAAAATGGCAGGAAAACCACCTTTGTGTCTTATTAGAACCTTTCTGTTTGCACGCCACACAAAACGGACGTCATTCTCTTGCGCCCATTGTTTTGCCTCCTAAAGCACTCTTCGCGTTTGTTTGGTTAAGCTCCCTTGAGTCATGATTTCAGATTTGGCTTCCATGAGCTTCTTATGACTATGTAGCCAGCTGTCTCGAGCTGACTGTCGTAGAAAACGTAAAACGTACAATGATGCCTGGGGTCCTGTCCACCTTAGAAGGATCGCGGTAACATCAGTTCCTGTAAGCAGGCATCGCAACACACGCAGCAATTTCATCGACCTTTTCAAGTAAGTTATCATGCTCAGTCTTACGAATCCCATGAAACTCCAGATTAAGCTTTCCATTATGCCGCTTTGATTCATTCAGTTTACCTTTTATGTTTTGAATTTCTTCGACCTTTATTCGGTGGAATCAAGTTTTCTTTTCACGTACGACAACTTGTTATTCTGTTGCTTAATGGCTGCAAGTACTTCATCACACTTGTCAAACAGCATTTAAACACTGGCCTTGATATGAGCAAAAATAGCTTTCAAGTTTCTCACAGTTTTATTAACTCAGCAATGGCTAGGACACTGGGATGAATGATGAACTTTTCTGCCCGTATTCCTCTGCATGCGGGACAACTCCACTGTTCTTTCGTTGCATCAAATTTTCCTTTAAGTCTTTTTTCACTTATGCCGGAGCAAGATCCTATGTGATAAGAAGCGAGGGATTCATTGCAAACGATGTAATCGTCATCAGGACCAACAGACAAGCCACATTCAAAGCAAGATACATCAGTAACAGTACACACGGCGGCAAGTTCTTGGGAAACAGCATAGGATGCAGGTCATTATATATAATGTCTTAAAATAATTAGCAAAGATAAATGCCATTCACAAACCTGTAAAGCGTAGGAATGCAGTTTAGCACATGCCTTTCCTGTGCTGCTGCTACTGCCCAAGTGATTATGGCATCCGTGGAACTTTCTTTTCGAGCTGCTAAAAGGCAGGGGGGCATCGTGGTCACTTGAGATGTTCTTTGCACACGGCTAGTGAACAGCAGCTTTACAGACGCGTGTAGTTTGGCAATCAGTGATTGCTGATGCAGTTTACGCAGACTGAAATACCACGCATTGTCCTGCACAGTCGCTCCCCGGCTACTCTTTCACACGTGTGGCGACAGCTGCCGCAATCTCGTTAAGCAAGAGACACTGTAGCACGCGCCTTTTCTGTGCAGCTGCGGCTGCCCAAAGTACTTCATCAATATTTTGTGATATTTTTATTCGTTATATAGATTAACGAGATATATTTGCATATAACGTGCGCCTTACAACTGTTTGTAGATGACTGCGTGGTGTGCAAAATATATCTTGTGATCAAGACGTGACTGCTCTTCAGGGAGACTTGTGTACAATTTACGACATGTGCAGAGGAAAACTGGGTTCTAACGCAAAAATGTATTCATATGTGTTTGAGAAAAAAAAACACACTGATAAATAACTACTATACAACTAAGGAGTCACTTACCACAAGTTGTGTTTCAAAATACCTAACCTTCGTGTTTTCTGCTGATTGTTATTTGAATGTATATATCACTGAAATAGTTGGCAACGCTGGATTGGGCGCTGAACTTTGTTCAACGAAATCTAAGGTACCGTGAGACAAAGTTATAATGGAATATGGTTTCAACTTGTATAAGACCAATATTAGAGTATGCCTGCCTACTATTGGACTCATCGGAAATCATTCTCACTTCTCATATAGAAAGTAAGTGAAACAGGGTGGCCAGGTACGTCCTGATCAGGTACAGTTGAACGGACAGTGTCACAACAAAGAAACAACAATTAACCTTGAAGTGGTTGTCCTCGCGTTGACTGAAGTCCAGACAGAAAGTGTCTTTTCTCTAAAAGGTGGCAGATGCTACATACAGAGGGAGTTTAATATATGCAAAGCATGATTGAGAAAAGTTTATATGTCTCTTTAAGATCAGCACAACGTTACGAAGTGGAAAAAAATCATGGCGTGCATGACTTCCGTGTAATGATTATCATGTTTGGATGCGTCGTTTACCTTCGTCATTTATTCGCGTCACGTGATACGAAATTTAGAATACGTGGAGCTAGCGAAATGGCCGCGAACACGCTATGAGCGTGGTACTTTGTCGTGTTCTCATATGCCGCGCCTGTCACGATTATGATGTTTGCATCAGTCATATATTTCTTCATCCATTGATGTCACGTAACACAAAATTTGGTATATATGGATCTAGTTAAACGAGCGCAAGTGCATCATGAAGAACCCAATGTACTCCAGTGTAGCGTTGAGGCGCGCGCACGCTGGGCACAGCGACGCTACGTTAGCAAAACGAGAGCACCCTGTAGTCTGACGGCAGGCGCGGCCAGCGTTCATCGGCGTGGCCCGACGGCAACCAGCACGAAATGCGACATGCTGCATTTCGCGCGGATGCGTTACCCGGACAACACTGCGTCTTAATCGTTTCGTGACGGAGGGACTCAGGACGCGCTCAAACGCGCATGCGTCAAAGTAACGCAGCGCGGCGCGCGGGTGTGAGAATATGACAGGACCGGCACCTGGTGTGGCAACGCCAGCATGACGCGACCAAATTAACGTCGGTGAGTATGCGCACCGTGTCACGTCGAAAGGTATTGGCGCTTTCACTGTGGCATGTAGTCGTGTTCTCACTTGACACGCATTTCATGATTATCATGTTTGCACCAGTCACATACCTTCGTCATCAATTCGCATCACGTAATACCAAAGTTGGCATATGTGAAGCTATCGAAACGACCGCGAGCGCATCATCAGTGTGGCACATAGTCATGTTGCTACATAACACTCATGTCGTGATTATCACGTTTGGGTGTATCATTTGTTTATGTCGTCCATTGGCATCGCCTAATACCGAGTTTGGTACAAGTGAAGCTAGCGAAACGGCCATAAACGCACAATGAGCGTAGCATGTAGTCATGTTGCTACATGACACGCATCTCATATTTATCATGTTTGCACCAGTATCTCACCTTCGCCATCCATTCACGTACCGTAGTACCAACTTAGGCATAAGTGACGATAGCGAAACGGCCGCGAGCGCATCATGAGCATGTCATGTAGTCATGCTGTTACATAATATGCGTGTCATGATTTTCATGTTCGGATCTGTCGCTCTTGTTTGCCGTTTAATCATGTCACGCCGTACCAGTTTTGCAACATGCCATGTGAATGAAACCACCGCAAGAGCTGCGGGACCATGAAATGTCAATTATGACATTCTTGACATATATGTCGTGATTTTCATGTTATGACTAGTCAAATATGTTTTTCATACAGTCCTGTTATGTCAAACCAAGTTTGGTATGGATACCATCATCAAAACGGCCAGGAGAGCTAAAAGTTGTAGGCGGCTGGATAGATAGATAGATAGATAGATAGATAGATAGATAGATAGATAGATAGATAGATAGATGGATAGATAGATAGATAGATAGATACACTCCAAGTTGTCGAAGTTTGCTAAGGAATGCTTCGCATTTTATATATAACAGCAAAGTACGCCTAAACAAGGATACTTACTTAAAGACGCCGTTTTTATATTTCTAAACGCATTGATTACAAACTCAAAAACCCTGAATACCAGCCCAGGGCGTGCATGTTCGCTAATTCATTTTTTTTCGAAGTATACTGTTCAAATAAAGACCGATTTGTATTTTTCCTGTAGCCCCCCCCCCCTCCTTGCTATAACACCCAAGGATGATGCGGTGTAATTCTTCAACAAAAGAAAAAAATTCGGCCTAAGGGTAAATATGTATGCATTTAAAAAAAATTTCAGTATACTGCAAACCTGCAGGCCTTCTCGGTTCAAGCAGGAGTGGTAGTACGTAAAATGATTATAATTCTGTTGAAAGTGACGAAAAGCAGTTCAATGCTGGATCGCATGCTAACAACCGTTTCAAAGATGTCATGTTTAGATCACATGTGAGTATGACACACAAGTGAAATGCAATATTCAGAAGAGAAAATATCGCAATTTTTTTAGCGATGAGTGCCACTATTTCACAGATCACTACAGATGAAGACAGACTAATCCTGCATTTATTTATCTATTTATTTATTTATGAAATAATGCTATTGATGATAGAAAAACAAGTTTTTATCAATGTCATTGTGACTTTCAGGCAGCCGCAATGCCTGGTTGTGCTTAGTTTTGGAAGGCTGTATCGGAGGTTCAAGGAGATGTTCTGCTCTGGATATTCTATAGCACTAACGATACAAATTATACAAAAACTTGACTTCAGAAATCATTCTGCGTTCATCAAGACAACACCAGCCGACTTTTTTACGCAGAGGGGTAACACTGGTATTCCAGAAATGACTTGCAACACAAGTCGGCTCATATTTGGACTCGTTCAATTTTTTTTGAAAAAAATGTGATGGGCACGCAAAAATATGTCAGTATATTTTTGTGCGGGTGTAATTAGGGCCTTACACGTGGTTAGTTTAACCTCACTAGGCATGTTATAAGCCTTCTCTTGTGAAACGACAGCTTGCTTTGCGAGTTTGAACAAATAGCAGCTATTTGCTGTTCCCAACTTATGTTGAATGTAAATAAAACTTCTTAGTAATCTACACGACTACTTTTGGACATTTGTGAATTTTTTATAGCATGTGAGAAATTAAGATGCTTCTTATTGTTTGTGTGACTCAGTTTTTCTTGGGTTTAGTGTCATTCCCGATTTAGTGTCATTCTCCCTGCTTGAATGTTTTGTAGCGAGTGATTAAGATAAATCTAGTCCTTTTTTGACTACCGCCATGTCGAAAACGTAGTCAACTGCGAAAACCCATCTGCGAAATACATTCAGGTCATAACCATTGAGTGACATGTACTCCTCAGGGGAGGAAGACGAAGTTTTTCCTGAGTGGAACGCTGGTTTCAGTCTTTGTTATTTTTTCTCGTTTTTCATTGGTGCTTGTGGAAGACGCCGTTCTTCTGCCTGCGGAAATGGACGTAGAATCACCAGGGCCTCCACCCATACCTTCCACGTCGTCTGTGGCCACTCTAAGAAAGCGCTCCGGCCACCCAAGTGATGTCGACAGTGAGGACACGCTGATTTGCTCCACGGCCTGTGATGAAAGCTCCGATGAAAGTGACTTAGTGCCCGTGGCAAGACGCAAGGCGAAGAGGAGGCTACTTACGGCATCTCCTTCCCAAAGTAAGGCCATCCCGAATATTCAAGAGTCACCAGTTCACACAATTTTGTTTGTCCCGCTGAATGCCGCTGACAGCATGAACCGACTTAATCGCCAGGTCATGTCTATGTCACCTGAGGCGCTCGTTCCGGGACAAATGACAGACGTGAGAATCGATGAACGCAATCATGTTCTGGCGATAGACGTTGCGCAACGTACTGCTCTCGACGTATTGACCAAGGTGAATGTGCTGGGGAACATCAACGTACGCTCTTTCATACCAGATAGCAAAGACTCTCGGGCAGGCGTTATCTGCGACGTCGACACTTCTATCAGCGATATTGATTTTCCCATTCTAATCATACCAGTGACGGAAGCTACTAAAATCTTGCAAGCCCGCCGTCTCCGCAACTCACGATGCGTGAAACTAGTTTTCAAGGGTTACAGTCTCCCAACTCAATTTTCGACACAGTACAGCCGTTCGTACCGAAACACCTTCAGTGTCGAAAGTGCTGTAAAACAGGACACGTGAGTGCTTTTTGCACAAGTCCTGCTGTGTGCTCCCGATGCTCGGAGCCGCACAACACAGAAGCCTGTCAAGCAGAACATCTCAAATGCGGCAATTGCCAAGGTCCTCACGAGGCGTCATCAAATCAGTGCCGAAATGTGAAGGAGATGCAAGTGCTGAAGCAGATAGTCAGAGACAATTTCACCCACAGGGAGGCTGCTGCCAAAGTGTGACGTCAGCGTTCGCGCCATAGGAAAACTCCTAGGACATCCTCTGCCAAAGCCAGGGATGCACCGCTACCCCAAATTACGCACTCACCCCCACAAGCATCAACAAGTGCCAACAACAAGCATCCTCAGAAAGACGCAAGAAACATTGACTCTGACGCGTGGCCAGCGCTGTCATCAGTGATACCGCCAGTATAGCCGCACATCGCCCTCTGAAAGCTACTTCAGAGTGAGTTAGTTGTGACAGTCAAGGCAACGAAATAATAGACGTGATTAAGACCCTCATGAAGACAATTCGAGTACTTCTGATTAATATTCTGACTCCGGCTGCCCACAGCGCTCTTCAAATATTGTACGCCTTGAATCCGGTGCTATCAAATCTAGAAAAGCACCATGGCTTTTTCTCGGCAGCCCTTCCATAAACAAGTGAAAGGGGCATCATTTTTTCAATGGAATGCCCGCTGTCTTAAACCCCGCATTTCGGATTTTCGACCATATGTTTTCGAGAATCAGTTTCCAATTATCGTGATTTGTGAACCACGTCTTCGCAATGCTATATGACTTTCTAAATACGAGGCTTTCAGATCTGCAACCCATAACGAAAACAGTAAGGTCATTGTTTACATCAGGTGCGAACTCACATATATTTAGCATCCAGTAACGCCGGACGACAGCAACCAATACGCGTGCCTGACAGTTAAGAGTAAGAACGTGAATTTCACGCTAGTGGCAGTGTATATTTCGCTTTCAGGCCGCTTCGACCCAGCAAGATTAAGTGCCATTATATCAGTGACACCTGGGCAATGGATTATTTCTGGTGATTTCCACGCTCATCACCCGCTGTGGGGAAGCAAGAATATGGACCGTCGGGGAAGAAATGTGTCCTCCTTTGCATCTGACCACCAACTATATTGTTTAAATGACGGCACTGCCACGTTTTTACGGGGTCTGACATATAGTAGCTGTCTCGACCTAACTTCTGTGTCAAGTAGCCTAAGTACCAAGGTGCAGTGGTTTGCGGACAATGAAACGCATGGCAGTGACATCATCCCCACCTATATAAAGATCAAGGGGCTAAGCAAGTCGCAGATCGCGTCCGCTTCACGGATAGACTAGTCAAAGTACAGATAATTCACAGTGAAGCAATGCGAGAGAAACCATGAAGGTTCTCTTGAAAGCCTAGAAGGTGTAATGAAGGCCACTATCCAAGAGGCAATAATTAATTGCGGACCTTTGCCAGATTTTCGCAAATATGAGGTGGAGTTGGAGTGACTTCAAGCAATCCGTCGTCGCGCCAAATGACGTTATAGACACAATAAATCCATCTACGACTTGAGGGAAGCGAGACGTTTACAAAAAAAGATTCAACGTCGAATCAATGCACTACAGTCTCTACGATGGAAGTCACTATGCGAGTCGCTCGAACCCCACAAACTTCTTTCGCAAATATGGAGAACAATCCGCGGCCTACGAACATTGCCACAACAGCATCGCCCGTTCAAATGCCTTGCTCTCCACCAAAGCCGACGTGAAATCGATGTAGCAGAAGACTTCTGTGCCAGGGTTGCAAACAAAGGGTCCGGGATCAACATGAGTAACCTACGAAACGCGCCGGTGTCCAGAGCCCTCGGATGGACAGTATGTTTTCTCTAGAAGAGCTTCAGGCAGCATTGGCAGCATGCACGCGTTCGTCATTTCCTGGTTCCGATGGAGTCACATACAGGGCCCTTGCTAACCTAGGACAAACAGCTCGGCGTGCTCTTCTACCTGTATACAATGGCTCGTGCAGCAACGGTTTGGTTCCTCTTTCGTGGAAGTGCAGCCGCCTTGTGCCCCTGCTCAAACCAGGCAAATTGCCTCTGGACATGACCTCCTATTGCCCCATCGCACTTGCCAGCTGTTTTGGAAAGGTGATAGAGAGAATGGTGCTGACTCGCCTGGAGTGGTACCTGGAACATATCTATATATACCCCGATGCTTTGACCGGCTTTCCACGTAGATGGTCTTCCATAGACAATGTTGTGTATCTTGTCATGTCTGTACAACAGCAGAAAAGCCTAAAGAGATTATCAGCGGCACTTTTCTTGGATAGTAGGGCTGCATAAGACAATGTACTACATGAAACCATCCTGGACGCTTTGGGCAGCACTGAATTGGGAGGCCGCGTTTACCAATGGATCTACAGCTATTTGAAGGACAGAACCTTCTTCGTTCAGGCAGAAGATGGTGCAACAAGGTACCACACTTATCGCGGCGTACCTCAAGGTGGGGTCCTAAGCCCAATACTTTTCAACCTTGCGCTCATCGGCCTCGTTGACGTCCTGCCACACTCCGTACATCTGTCGATATACGCGGACGACATATGCATCTGGGCATCAGTGGTCATACGTCTACACGTACGAGCCAGGCTTCAGAGAGTGACTACACTGACGTCAAACTACCCTCAAGGACGATGACTGGAACTGCCACCTGAGAAATGCTCACTGGTTGCGTTTACGCGCAAGACAATGACGCCATACCGCATCAGAATTAATGGACACACAATCAGCTATCAAATGAGCCACCGTTTCCTGGGAGTAATAATAGATTGTGACTTGTCTTGGAGCCCTCATATCGCCCACATGAAGAAGAAACTGACCATGATCACCCATGTCCTAAGGTTTCTTGCGGCAAAATTATTGGGTGCATCGGAACAAGCCATGCTTCAACTGTATGCTGCACTTTTTCTTTGATTCATGCGCTACAGCCTACCTGTGCTTGGCAAGGCCCGCATAACAAACGTACGCGTCCTCCGGTCATTACAAGCTCAAGCACTGAGAATATCCCTCGGGCTTCCGAGATGCGCATCCTCAGCAGAGACTGTCGCAATCGCTCATGAACACCCTATCACAACCTAAATTCGTGTCGATGCATTAAGAACGCACGTAAGACATCCCATTCGGTTTCAATCGCATCACCTCGCCTCTCTTCCAACTTCCAGGCCACGCTCTGCGTTCTGCTCTGTTATTGCCCCACATCGCACGGTGATTCCCACGAACATAACGCACGCAGCAAGACCGTCGTTGCCATTGCGGTGTTCACATTCACGGGAAGCCCTGATAACCAACCCCGGAATGAAAAAAGAAAAAAATTGTCAAATTTGACCCTAAAACAAACAACATTACTGTTTCTGCATGAGAAACACAGTGGACGCATTCACATTTACACGGATGGGTTGGTCACTTCAACATGTTCAACAGGGGCAGTGGTAATTCCGGAGAAATCCATCACGATAAAGTTCAGAACCTCACATCTGACATCATTCACGGCGGCAGAACTCGCCGCCATTCGTGCCGGTCTGGAGTTCCTAGTTGAAGAACCACAACAGACATAGTCAATCTTTTCTGACTCCAAAGCAGCCCTCCAGGGCATTGCCTCACTATATTGTCATGGACCAAAAGAACAACTAATTGCTGAAATAGGATTGCTTCATCACCAGGCAATAGAGAAACAACATGACATAGCATATCAATGGATACCAGGCCACTGCAGCATTAATGGAAACGACCGTGCAGACGAAGCAGCCCGATCTGCTCATGATGACGCCCCTTGTTCAGCTATACCATTATCAAGAACGGACGCCGCTGCAAGGCTTCGATCACTTGCACGAGAACTGACACTCGCTAAGTGCAATTCACCGGCATTCACCAACGTCCACTTTCATAATTTGGAGCCACACCTACAGCTCCGTCTTTCATCAGGAATAACCAGAGCTGAGGAGACACTTTAGTGCCGTCTATGGATTGGGGTGGCCTTTAAGAGTGCTTATTCGTTTCGAATCAGAATGGCCAGCAGCCCGACATGTGTCAAAAGTGGCTGCGCAGAGGCTTTCTCCCGTCTTCTCTGCGAGTGTCCTCGCTTCAGTGCGCCAATAAAAGAACTATCGAAAGTTTTAGATAGACTAGACAATCGCCAATTGTCGAAAGAAAGAGTATTAGGACACTGGCCGAGACGGTCCTCTGCACGCAAGGCATTGAGAGCGTTGTTGCGCCTTCTGCGGGCAAGTGGTATTAGAGACAGACTGTAAGCAGCGTCGTGGATCGTCTGATGACCTTCTCTCATTTTTTTCAACAACTGTTTTCTCTAATTTTTTATCCCCCTTACCCGCTCCCCGGTACAGGCTGGCCAGCCGGTCTGAGAACTGGCTAACCTCCCTGTCCTTCCTCTTTCAATCCTCCTCCTACTCCTCAGGCACGTAAAAGATTATTTATTATGCAATATGCGATGTAAACATAGCTGATGTTATGACTGTCAAGGAAAGTGGCTAACCAAGAGTACTCACCTCAAGAGGTTGGCCCATTGTCTCTAGGAGTATTCGCTTCTTCATACTAAAGCTTCCGAATGATGTAACTTTTCACATGCGCTAGAGAGCAATAGACAATGCTCGTGAAAGGAGTTTGTGGGATTTTGTTTTAAAAAGAAAGCGAAGGCCGTCATATGTTGTGTTCGCTTAGCGCATCAGAAGTGCGAAGCATTTCATTTCAGCTGATATACGTACATAATATTCCTCGTATGCTGAAAACCAATACCGCTTTGAATAGGGTAAGCTTTGTCAGTGCCAATAGCAAACAAATATAGTTTAAGCTGTTTCAGGTGTTGCAATAAATCCATCCTAAAATAGCAATGATATCATTTTCTTTACTATGAATGGTGCAAGAATGCAACGAAGATGGATGCGGATATATTGCTTCGTTGGGTGTATTGTTCACTCTTTAATAATGACCAAGTGAAATATTTGAGTGAACGCAGATATTCTAGAACTCTGAGCGTGAGCGGTTTTTTTCAAGCATTGTGAAAACACGTTTAGAAAAGCTAGCCTTGAAGATGCTTAAAAGCCATGTTGCATTGAAAAAATTCCTTCTACACCACTTCGCGTGTTGAGAAAATTATGCTTTCCTCACATTGAGGCTAGCTGTAGATAAATTCTCACGAGTGGTGTAGCAAGGCAGAAGCTTTTTTTTTACGTTCACGAGCACCTGGTAGAGTTTCATGCGATATGTTTTAGCAGTAGTCAATCGTTCAACAAATTTCGGTAAGATGACAACTACGCGGCGCATGCTTGTTGGACAGATATTATGAGGTCTTCAGTGGTATTTTTGCGGTAGTTGTTCCAATCAGCTCTTTTTAGACAGCTTTGGTGATTCTGCGCAGCTGAACTCTGCCAAGCGAATTTGCGATTGCGCCATGCTTTCGTTATAGATTATCCTTCCAGTTAATGCGAATTCTATGATATGATTGTTCACGCTGTCTGCGCATTGGCGCATCAGCCAGTGGCCTCCTTCTGGGTAATACACAACGAAGGATCTCTTCAGATGCTCTCGATTGAACTCGGCTATGGGCGTAGTAAGAAATCGGTCTTTTTCACTCCACAGGATGAGTGTAGGCACCCTGATTTTGTGGTAGTTGAGCTTCGTGAACTGGTCACTGTCGAAATTAAATGCACGGTAGTAGTTCAGCACCCCCGTCAGAGCTCCTGCGAAGAGTTCAGAAAAAGAAAGACAGAGAATGAATCACGAGCAACTTCGGCAGTTTTTAGGGGCGAAGCTCCTCTTAGTCTAACCTTGTCCTGCGTCATGCGTAACCAGCAATATCAGACAGACATACAAACAGATAGACAGACAGACATACGAATGGAGGGACGGACTGATGCATGGACGAAAAGACGGACAGACAGACGGAGGGACATAAAGATAGACAAAAAGACGGAGAGACAGACACAGACAGACGAACACACAGACAGATGGAGAGACAGAGAGACGAACGGACGTATGGACAGACGGGCAGACATAAAGACAAACAGACGAATGGACAGACAGACAGACAGACAGACAGACGGACAGACAGACAGACAGACAGACAGACCGACGGACGCACGAATAGACACACGATTTTCAAAAGAACAAATAAACTGACCAGACACTCACATTTATTAAAGAGAAAATAATAACATCCACCGAGAATAGGAAATATATACTTGGTTTGTTTTTGTACTTATAAAAGGTATTCGACAGCATCAATCATGACACCGTGCTTAACAAACCGTAAAGGTATGGCATACATGGTGCAGCGTTACACCTGGTTGACATTTACCTAAAAATCGCTTTCAAGTAGTCAGGGTAAACAACATCACTTCGTTTAAAGTAAATATAACGCAAGGTGTCCCACAGGGATGAATCCTAGACCCACCTTTTATTCTTGTTTTATGTATTATCTAGTAAATATCTGTGATTCTCCTGAATTGATTTTGTTCGCAGACGACACAAACGTGTTCTTCGAATGTAAAGAGCTAAAAGCACTCGAATAAAAACATTATTGATCTATCATCTTTATTATGCTGGCTAAGGGAAAATTGGATGCATTTAAATACAAAAAAGACTACGTACGTCATATTTCAGGCAGTGCATAAAATACTAAATACTGATCTGTACAATACATTCGAAGGGGAATATATCAATATAGTCAAAACGCAAAAATTTCTTTGTGTATTATTGGAAGAGTACCTATCCTGGAAGTCACATCTCAATAGCCCAGCAGTGAAATCCGCAAAACCTGTGGGATGTTTATACAGAGCTGCTGCTTTCCTTCCTGTGAGTCTGATGAAAATGTATTATGCTCTGTTTTACTCAAAATATGCTATGGAAATTTAGTATGGGGAACGACAGCACAAGGCAGCTATATTAAATTAGTAGTACTACAAAAACGTTTACTAAGCTGCTTTGAGCAATAAAGGGGCAACCCAGTGAATTTGAGAACTCAACCATTATTTTTAAAGCACGTTTTTTAAGTACGGATTATATATTCTATTTCAAGTTACGTCAGTCAGTACATCGCAAAAAATTATATATTAACACCAACAAAAATGAATGAACGTACTGCTTTAGAGCCCAAACGAGACACATGCCACTGATACGAACAAATTCTGGTAAGAAAACTATCAAATATCAAACCATGTCTCTTCTTAGCCAACTGGAAGAAGATTTGGACCTCAATGTTAGTCAGAATCTTTCTAAAAACAACTAAAAAGGGTAATAATAGATAACGCGCTCGCTTTCAGGTTGTGAAATTGGAATACATGCTACTATTTTTTGTCAATATGAATTTTTTTCTGTGTAATGGTATGTCAGAAAACGTGTAGACCAACTTGTTTTAAACTTTTTTCTGTTGATATTTATTTACTTTGGATGGAAATAATATATTTATTTAAACGTACAAGCAGGTATGCAATCGTTAAAATTTTTTTACATCTGTACAAACGAGCTTTTTTTTCGGTCATTAAGTGTTTTGAACGGTGTTTGTCACACAGTCTTTTTCAACCTGCACTATAAGAAAAATTCTATGCTACGAACAATTTTGTGTTTATTTGCTTTTGAATATTTTTGTAAAACTAGTACAGAGGCCTTTCGTCAGATATTGCTATACCTTCAAAGTCTGTACCTTTCTTGTTGAAATTCATTAAAAATAAACAATCTGAATCTGAATCTGAATAGCCTGAACCGAGCCAAGGTGCCGTGCTCTGTTGACCCTTTTCAGTCCAAAGAAAAAGGAACTTGAACTGGCGGCATCCAGGCTGTAGGGTAGCTGAAAAATCTTTGTGGTGTCATGTACAGTAACGAAGTTTTATGACAGCAAAGGTGATGTGGCTTGGTGCATTCTCACAACCTTTAGCCGTGGAAGGGTGTCCTAACTGTTGCTAATCTTCAAGTTGCTGTCTTCTGTAACGAAACAATTAGTTCATTTCAGGGACACTTGAACGGCTCGTGACACCACGGTGATAAGATGTCTTAGGCCATTGGTCTCATTTGCAGTTTTGCCCACTGTAACAAAGAACTAAACCGAACAACGCTGCTCCAATAAATGGCGCATTGCCGAAACGACAAAGCACAACGAAAGAAAGGGGTTGACTGCAAACGCGATGTACACTCCTTGAATGCTAAGAGACAACAAATTACTGGTGAACTAGTAGCCAGGACCCCTCCCCCCCTCCCATACACGCACTCAACCAATGCATAAACATCTCCTCCTTCACGTTTCTGTGAAAAAATATATTCTCACAACTTTCCCGACAATTCCGGTAGTGAGGTGGTAAGACAAGCACTGAAGGAAGGTGATTTAACATTAAGTAAAGTTGGAGTGGGAGAACAGAATTCAACACTGAAGATAAGGTCGTGGGAGAACTTGTCGAGCATGGCAAGCAGCACGGTTGTGGAGCGGTCAGAGGAACTTATACGTGCAGAGCACATCTCAAGCACGGAAAACGCGGTACTGCCGGTGGCCTAAGCGAATCCTGTCGTTTGTGGTGTAAATCTTTTCTAAAGTGGTATTGGAACTCCGAGTTATCGAATGATTTGTGAACTCTTGAGTTCATAAGACCAGAACTTATTTTGCCATCGACCATAAGATCTGTAGGATTGCGTCTAATCTGCCGCGTGTGCCGAAGTTTTTCCACACGAGTAGACAATGTAGTGTCACCTACGGGAGCAGCTCGATGTTTTGCGCGCGCAGCAGTTCAGTTGGTGACGTTGAACGAAAAATTTGGGCCAGCGAATTGATAAGCGACGAGAGAGTGGTGAAAGGGACTTAGGACCATGCAGGGACTGTGAACGAAGACGATACAGCGTTTAAAAAAACTTTATCAGTGGTAGCTTTTGTGTTTTGTAGTAAGGAGGGAAGCATCTATGAACAACCTCTGGGCGGCAGTTGTAGTTACGAGATGCTGATGCGAGCACCACGAGTTCTTGCAAGGGCAAGTCACATGACCAACGTGACAGTGGTGGAAGTGAAGTGGGCAGTGGTTAGAAATTCTACATTCGAAATGATTGTGAGCATGCCTCAGAAGGCTCTAGCCTTAGACACAGAAAGTGAGAGTAATGATGGTCGATCATTCGAGAAGCGCCTGTGGTGCTCAGAGACCCGCGGTTACGATTGAAGAACTCTTACCTAAAGATGGAAAGCATCACTTATACTACACAAAAAGTAGAAATGTTTGAGGACTGAACGCACATAGAAGCAGGACACATTGTCAAGTTCACGGCAGAATATTCTCATCAGTTTCTGTTCTTTTAGTGGTACCTGTAAGCCCGGCACGTCTTTGCACGACCAAGTTGCTGCCATGTTCCGAAGTGCTGCGGGCATTATGCCAATAGCCCTCTTTGTTGAAGATAAACAAACGGGGCCGCAGTATTAGCATACGAGTATACTAAACATAACATCTACTGAGCATTCCAATATGTACCATACTTTTTCGGTGCCATCAAGGCCATTTTCTGCTGTGCGATGATGAACGAATACGTCCTGTACGTAAGTCAGGCATGATTCTGTCAATGTTTGAGAATGAGATGTCAAATTCTTTTTGGCTACTACATATCTACGAGAAGATTTGCCGAACAGGGTAAACGTCTTAGCACGTGGTGCTCATTTAAAGTTTTTCATGATTTTTGACGGACATCCTGGGTGTTCCTTAAATTTAGGTGTTCACCAACGAGAACACCCTGCGCCTTTTAGTTGGTGAAGCTGCTTTTATTCTAACCTTGTCACTAGTCACGCGTAGCCGAGAGAAGAAGCGGGAAAGAGAGGAAGGCAAAAGAAATGGATGACAATTTCTCATCTAATTTCCTAGATGGCGTTACTCTGCCACTTCTCTCCCGTTGGGCTCTGCGCGCTCTCTAGAATAATCACCGTACGTGGCGGATCGTTGGTGGGGCATGAACGAAGCAGTGCGGCGGGCGCAATGAAGACGCTTGCGCTCAGCTTCCCTAACTCGCATCTCATCTGTGTTACCCGTGCGCCATCTGCATTCTCAAGCGCGATCGGACGCATGGACGCATGCATGGACGGAGGGAGCTTTGCCCCACTTATCATTATTCACTCCGTGGATATGGTGCAACTTTTTTCCTAGTGCGCGGTGCAGCTTTCAAGTTCCTCATGATTTTTGAAGCCCACTCTAGCCGTTTCTTAAACGTGGAAAATGGTGACCGACATAAGCGTGTCATTACAATGTTTATATTTACTTTTTTCCGACATCGGCAATGATTACTTTATGCAGATTTTGTCAGAACAGCAATACTTTGAGGATATTTTACTTGATGAATGACAGCCATTGTTATAGGGGAACTCCGGTGCATTTTTGACCATACTGAGATAATGTTGTTTTCAATTAGTGTTGACAATCCTGCAAAAGCTAGGGTGGTTCATTTTGCCAAGACACTCGTCAATATTTTTAATCGAGAAACGACAGTCAAAACAAAAATAGAAATAAGGAAGCTGCTCCATATTCTGTGGTGGGACTGGATGACGTCACGAAACTTCGTTTCAGGTGACATCACGAGATCCGCTACACCTCACCACGGCTGGCCAGGGAAGTAAACATAGCTGACCTGCCTTTTCTGACGCGCGAAAAGCAAGTTGGCGATGCCATTCGACGCGGGATCAAGCTTCGTCAGCTCTTATGTCTTACCAGTAACAAGATCAGCTATGATTTCGGCTCTCGGGAACACTCCAAGTACCACCATAGCGCATCTCACATCCTGGTGGCAACGTACGACAACGACCGAGGATCGACAGACCAACGCCTTAAGGAGCTTTGCCCCTAAAATGTGGCAGATCCTACGTACCTAATAATTGACGTTATGCGAAGCATGTGGAAAGAAGGTAACCACGTTGTAATTTTTTATTGAGCGACACGTGATCAACTGACGCTCAATATATGTACAAATGTTGCACGCACAGACATATGTTAAGAGTTGCAGATGCTTATATAAGCAATTGTTTGCATTTGCGCAACGTTGTCAACTGAAACATACGTATTAGAAACACCAAAAGCTGATATGAAGCGCTGATGCTCGCGAGAATTCTGCCCAGACACTGCTATATAAATGAAGTTCAGAGCATGGCAACTAACCACAATTGACGTTAACACGACGTTACGGCTGTATCAAAGGAGTACATATATGTAATGTTTATAACGTTGGGTAGGCAGCACAGCAACCACTATTGACGCTTCACGAATATTAGCGTCTATTTGAAAAGTAGTTCTAGGTGCTGGCGTAGCTCTGGGGTCAAATGTTTCATTGCCACGCACAATGCTTGGGTTCAATACCACCTGGGGCCTTGACATTTATAATTTGCATTCGCCGGGCTGACGCTATCTATGTCGGGTATTTCTTAACGCTCTCGCGTTAAAATTGTTCATGTGTGTTCTCGTTGTTCCTGTGTAGATACTAAGTGTCAGTCACCTGTGGCACCTACCCGCATACCAGCGACACATACCCGCGCGTGGGTATGTGCCACTGTGTGACAGGAAGTGTTTAACGAAGTACGCGACGGGATTCAAATAATATTCATATCTTGACCAGCGCGTCATAATCATCAAACCATCTTACCCTCCCATGCTGATTTTGATTCACGCCAAGCTAAAGGGGTGATCACGAGACCACCCAAGTGTGAGCGGCTAGATAGATAGGTATAAAAATAGATATGCTCAAAGTCGCCGAAGTTCGCTAAGAAAGGCTTCGCATTAAAAACGCCACAATCCCCCTTTGAGGTCTTCTCAGAAGCAGCGGCCCCCTCTTTTACCTTCGTGGAAAAAAAGAACAAGCGTCAAATGCTGCAATGTTCCGTTCTGCTCCGTTACCTCACGACTATACTAAATGTCGCAGAGTTGATACAGTGAAAACTTGATCTCATGAAACCCACTTCTGCAAAGTTTCTGATCATTCGCGGCAAATACTCATTGTCTTCAGTGTTGTCATCAACCTGAATTAGATAGAGAGATAGATAGATAGATAAATAGATTGATAGATAGATAGATCGATAGATAGATAGATAGATAGATAGATTGATTGATTTTTGTCATTAAAAAAAGGAAGGACCTAAGGTCACTGATGGGAGAGTGGAGGATGGAGAGGTGTGATAGGCGGGCATTAAAACACGCGCGCCAAGCCGCTGCTGATTCCGAAATGGGCTAATGTGACAAGCTTGTGAGGATTCTCAAAAATGACCTTTTTGTACCGCTTCCAAATCAGGTGGTAGGAAAATCGCGTTGTTCTTGCGATAGTTATGTAGGGCAGGACAGTGTAAAATTAGGTTCTCCATGTTGGCCCTGCATGAAGAGGGGCAAAATGTGCATATTTAAAGGATGAATGTGTCCAGCCTCCTACTCCGGTTCGCAAGACTGCCATTTATGAATAATGTAAGGAGTAGTGGCTGCATTTGCAAGTACTTTGTTAATGAAATTTCCTGCGACCATCTGAGGGCGAGACTCTGAAAGATACGAGGAGGAATGACAACTTTGAGTTTCTCCTGGTTAATGTACTTTATGAAGCACTCAAGGTGTGCCGTTTCAAAATGAGAGCTTGGTGACACACAGACTAGGGGGGCGTGGGCGTGCATCTCCCGAACCGAGATCGGGAGATGCACGCAGGAGGGGTCGGAGAAAATAAGGTATAACTCTAGTATTTAAGGTAGCGTGACCGTGTGCCACCTCGTTACCTCCCTCGTGGATCCCCACTTTACCTGGTGTCCAGATGACTGTAGTGCCAATACCATTATTTTGTTTGTACAGAAAAATTTTACGGATGCGTATAGCCGCAATATCTTCTGTATTTGAATTTTCTATTTCCCTTGATGCCTTGAATGAGTATGTGTGAATAGTTGACTGTGCTAAGTTATCCTGTTAGTCGATTCAGATGGCTAAAAGTTGTGCTTGTTTAGGCGTCGTGTAGTCCATTGTGCAAGTGTAGCGCTTGGCCTCTTCTGTCGAGGGTTTGTACCATGCTAAGGCCAAGATCTGCTAATCAAAAGCGTCGTCGGTAAAGGTGGCATTGAGATTATACAAATTGTGCCGCTGAGACAGCCGCTCTTTGGCCGCAGAGGCTGTTAATACGAGTGGTGCAGGAGTCTTGGAGTGGCAGAGGTTCGGAAAGACCAGGGCAGTGTCTTCACTAGCGTTGTTCGGGAGTTCCATGCGGACACGTCGGGTGTCCCAAAGCAAAGTGTCCTCCCTGTATGCTTAAGTGCAATCGATTGTGTAAGGTTGTCTGATAATTTCTCAGAATGTTGTCAATGGGGTGCACAGGCATGATGTCCTGAAGTGTTCATACATCGGTAAACATCGGTAGTCCCATCATAGCCCGGAGGACATATCTGTGAAGAACTTACAAATTTTTTTAGCCTTTTTCATCACCGTTGTTAATGCGCTGCTGTAAGCAATTTTACCAACTGCGATTGATCGGACTTTCGTGGCGCACGCAGGCTGATTGTCGTGCTCCGCCAAATTTATTGGAGATGCGCTTTATTGTGTCCAGTTGCTTTGGCCATTGTGTTTTGAGCTTGGTGGTCTGAAGATGCGTGGTATTACAGCTGTGGATGTGAGTTCGCAGAATTTTATTATGCCCGTACGTCTTTGCTACTTGATGAGCTCCTAGTGCTCATATTATCACTTGCTCAGGTGGAAGGGCACTACGTTTGCCATTGACGCTGAGAAGTTGAGTTTTCTCTGACGCCAAAGTCCATTCTAATCTTGCAAAAGTATCCTCGAGTGTAATCAAAGCAGCTTGAAGTTGATTTGCCCTATCCCAAATATTCCCACCAAAATCCTGTGCTTCTGTCCGAATGGTTATGCGATCCGCATATATGGTATAGAGGGCACCAGTGCTCGATCCCAGTTCTTGGGCTACTGTAAGCATAGCAGTATTACACAGCAGGGGACCAAAAATAGAGCTCTGAGGAACGCCTCGATCGAGATAGCAAGTAGTACGAATTGTATTCGAATTGGTACAGAGTCGTATTGGTCTTGCTTCGAGAAATCTTGCGATTTACTCAAGCGTTTGTTCGCTGGGATATATTTTTGCTAGACTTGTGAGGATGTAGTCCTGTTTGACGTTATCAAAAGCTTTCCGCATGTCAACTGCTGCGTCAACTGCTAAAATATAGTCGAGAGGTCCACATTATGAATTCCAATTTAGGACTCCTCGAAGCAAGCAGAGGGTGTTGTGTGTTCCCATACTGGGTCCAAAGCCAGCGTGAGGTGGGTGTGAACCTTAGGTTTGATATCAGATAAAGTTTGTTATCCTCGTATTGATCGTTCTTTCAATCAGTGTACATGTGGTCGGTGTAAGCGATATGGGGTGGAGATTGGCTGTCATTGTAGAATGCTTTCCTGCTTTTGGTACAGCATTGATGATCGACAGATACGGATGTTCAGGAACTACTCCCTGAGACAATTGCTTGTTGACGACCTCTTTGATTCATATGGGGCGTTTAACGTCACAAAACCACCATATGATTATGAGAGACGCCGTAGTGGAGGGCTCCGGAAATTTCGACCACCTGGGGTTCTTTAACACTCAGGCAAATCTGAGCACATGGGCCTGCAACATTTCTGCCTCCACCGGAAACGCAGCCGCCACAGCCGGGATTCGATCCCGTGACCTGTGGGTCAGCAGCCGAGTACCTTATCTACTAGACCACTACGGTGGAGCAGTTGACGTCTTCCAGGAGGGTTGTTTTGGCTTCTTCGGAGGAATTGCGTAGCATTTTCCAAGTGACGCTGTTATGTCCCGGTGCAGAATCACATCTGCGATGCTTTGATGCATGAAGCTCACCCAACGTAAAAGGAGCATCTAGGTCTGCTTTGTGAATTCTATTTTCGGCGTTTGAAGTAGAGAAGGCGCCATAATGCTGGCATGAGGAAATGTGTTTTAATTATTTACACTTCATGCTTATAGTTGTCATATCGCAGTACAAGTGTCTCGACTGGTGAGAATTCTTTGCCTTAGCCAAGCATTTTGCAAAGAATTCCCAAAAACTGCTTCATGCCTTCACTTTTTCTTAGTCGCTCACAAGCGAAGAACCACTGGGCTTGACTCAGCTCCTGCCCATGTTGTTTACTAAGCTTGCAAAATTCTCTGATGCGACGGAGAGTCTGGTAGCGTCTGCTGTAGAATTTGTACTGTTGATGATGATATGTGGCTTTTTGTTGGTGCAAAGACCATACTTGGCCAAAGAGCACCAGGAAAATTACATTGAAAAAAGCATTGATGTGTTGTTTGCGGTGGCATGTGAACGATGAAAACTATGAGTTTGTTACGTGCCTGTATAGGAGACTAAAGCTCCACACTTTATGGCGTGGAAAAGATATACGTATTTAATACCAGGAGGGTGGCATGAAATGATTTTAAGACAGATCAATGGCAGTGGACGTTGAATTTTAAACGCGGCATATAACATAAGTACGAACGCCTCACCGATAGCCCTTGTGTGTTAAGTTCGTGAAGCAGGTGCTGTTTTACTGTTCTAATGCTGCAGCAACCTCCACTTCGAGGGATCGTGCTACGGGGATACCTTGAAATATGAAGTTAAAACTATTAATATTCTTTAAAAACGCGAACAGTGATTGATAACTAAAATACGGTTCCCGGCCTATAAACATCGAGGGTGCAAGGGCATTTTTTGGCGAAAGGGAAACGGGATGTGCTTTTTTTTAATTGTGTCTAATTCTGTGCACTTTACTAAAACATGAAGCACGGTGAATGGTCCACATCACTTATCGCATAGACCTGGATCTCCACCTGACAAAAGGTAAGAGTGCGCACTAGCTGTGTGTCCTATTCCTAATCTGGTTAGTGTGACTTCTGTGGGGCGTGATCTCGAAACTCACGGTGAATTCCCGAGACGTGACTTAATGAGATGAAGTTTGTTCTGTGTTTGTGTGTCCCACAACCGCTGCCAATAATCTCTCAGCTTTCGTTTAAGATAGAGTTTGAGGTCAAATGCAGCGACTGCTATATCATTGTTGTGGGCAGAAACGGCTAGTCAATCCGCCAACACGAATCTCGTGGTGTCCTGGCACCCAGCAGACAACGACATATTGTTTCTGGGCGTAGATCGTGCATGAAAGTGAGTAAACAGATGCAAGGTCAGGGTTGTTACCACGCTTAGAAAATCAGCATACATAACAACTTCTGCCAACTTATTTCTTTAATATGTCTGATGGCCGATAATACCACGTATGCCACTGCAGTGAAGATGCTTCTATTGGGGTCGGAAACACCTGTATCCGAAAAAATAGCCCAATGGCAGCATAGGACACAGCAGTATAAGATTTCAAGGCATTGGCGAAGAATTCCGAGAAAGTCTAATGGTGCTGTAGTTCAAAGAAGTCTGTCCGTTAGTGGGCAGTAGGTGCATGTTTAGTAACCTCCATGAAAGAAGCATCACAGTGGATGAGTTGTCACTACCACGGTGGGACATTTGCAGTGGGGGCTGCCAGATGGTGTTCGAGAATTGGCACGCCATTTCCTGAGCTAGGCTCTTTACACACAGTTAGTAGATGTGCCGTAAGGAAGGACGGTTGTCAAATAATGCTGAGCTGGAGAGATCGTTATTTGTAGAATGTGCAGGGTGTTCTTTGTCACAATTTACTTTCAGAAAATAGTCAGAAGCCGTGTAAAATCTCTGAAGGTGAAGTAACCACTCGTTCGACTTAGCGTAGACACGTCCTACGGGGTTCGTGCAAAAAGCACCCGTGGAAAGATGAATTTCAAGATGGTGAACGGCGTCTAGCATCTTGCGGGCAGTTGGTCTGGTGGACTGATAGACAAGAGCTTCGTAGTCTAAGCGAGTGCGGATGAGGCTTTTATAGAGATAGAGAAGACACTTCCTGTCACTAGTTCATGTGGTGCGGGACAACACTTTCAGAGCGTACATGGTTTTTAAGCAATTCTTTTTGTATATTTGAAGTGGGTTATGAAAGTTTGTTTTGCGTCTGTTATGAGGCCTCGGAATCGATGCTCGGTCTTTATTGATAGACGCTGACCATGAAGATCAATCTCACGATCTGGATAACACCCCCCTTTTTGGAGACTAGGACGCAAGTGCTCTTCTGTGGGCTCAATTTAAGACCATTTTTGTCTGCCCATTGTGAGACTTTGTTTAAATTTACCTGTATTTGTCGTTCACACACGGAAAGGTTACATGACTTAAAACCGACTTGTGCATCGTCGCATATGTGCAATAAAACATATTGTGAACGATGTATATGCGCAAGGAATTCATTTTCACAATAAAAATGTGTAACTCAGTACAACACATTGTGGCACTCCTGTTTCTTGGACAAACGCTCGAGATAAAAAAGCACCTGTTTGAACACGAAATGTACGAATGAGGAGGTAACTTTAAAATATAGTCAACATTCTTCCTTGCACAACTAAATGCTACAGTTCTCAGATGATGCCAAAGCGCCATGAACTGTCATTGGACCTTTTTATATCGAGGAATAGAGAGAATAAATTGGTTATGGGCGAAAACGTCCGGCATTGGTGCCTCGATACAAACAAGGTGGTCAGTAGTGTATTCAGCTTCTCAAAACCCGCACTTATGTTGGTCAAGTTGAATATTTGTCTCTAGGAAGGGCATGAGTCGCTGGCTTATATTCTTTTGAAAACCTTGCAAAGGCACCTAGTTAGGCTGATCGGCCTGTAGATTGACACAGAGGACGGGTTTTTGCCTCGTTTCAGGATAGGAATTATGATGGCTTCTTTACAGGCTGAGGGGATCTCACCTAAAAACGATACAGCATTATACAAGAAGAGAAGGACTTTTTGAGCTTCGGAAAGCAGATGTTTTAAAATTTCATTTACTACTTGGTCGGAGCCTGGGGCGGATTTATTGCAGCTGGTAATTGAAGTCTGTAGTTCAGCTAAGGGAAAAAAGTTTATTTTATGCCTCGTGTTTTGTAAATTTGCGCTTTTTTGTTTTTTTATTTTGGTTTTGTGCCACTGAAACGCTTGAGTATAGTGCGATGAGTTGGAGACCTGTTAAAAGTGCGCCCCAAACTAGTTCGCCTGGTCCTCCAAGCTGTCGCCTTGTGTGTTCACTAATAGAAGTGAGTGTGCTCGTCGTCCTGCTACTTCACCAACCATGTTTCAGACACTCGGCTAATCTGTATGTGAATCATCTGTATTACCCGTTAAAATTTCTGCCAGTTCTCTATTTTAGCTTCTCGACGCACTCTTCTTCTCTGGGATCTAATGTTTTTGAAACTGTCAAGATTCTCGGCTGTCGGTGATTTCCGCAGCTGCCTTCACGCTTTCTGTTACTTTTTACGTGCATTTCGACACTCGCTTTTTCACAAAGAAACGCGTCGTTTTGCACAAAGTCCCGTTTGTAGGATATATTTCAGTCAACAGCTGCATTTACGCTTAAGCCACGTATGTTGGACCAACTTAGGTGAGTAGCTTTTCGAAACTGTTTCCAGTCGGCCTGGTCAATCTGCCATCTGGGAATCTGTGAAGAACATCCCTTATCTATTGGTTTGCTCAGGAATATTGGAAAAATATCGCTTCGGTAAGAATTCTTAAAACCTTTCCCTTTGAGTAGGGGTAGGAGTGAAGGGGATGTAATGCTGAGATCTATGGACGAGCGGGTGGTGTTGGCCAGGCTGTAATATGTTGGTTGCTTCTGATTCAAAAGACAAGCACAAGATGCGAAAAGAAAACTGTTAAGGTTGACGACCTAGTGCATCGAAGGGAAAATCACCCTGTAAACTACTATGTGGATTAAAGACTTCAAGAACCAGATGGGGCTCAAAAAACTCATTCATCAAGAACTGAAATTCATTTTTTCAAGGCGGTGCAGTGGAGGCATGTAAAAAGAGCAGATGGTGACGAGTTTGTTTAAAAGAACTGCTCGAAAAGCCACTGCTTCAAGGGATGTTTGCTGTGTTGAACACGTACATGCAACACCGTGATCAACTCTAATGGCCACCCCGCCGGATCACGCTAAAGCCTCATCGCGACCTTTTCTGAATATTGCACAACAACGTAGGAAATGTTGTTCTTGGCATATAAGTGTGTCTCTTGTACACACAGCACTTTTGGTGAATGTTTGTGTAAGAGTTCCTGGATATCTTCGACGTTTCTAAGTAGTCCTTGGATGTTGCACAGTATAATTCGTGTATGTTTTATGAATGTGATTGAGTACTGTGTGTACTAAATGAACTATGGCATTAAGTAACGAGCGCTTGTCAGGCTCCGTGACGATGGTTTTTGGCTTTTTGGCGTGCTCCAAAGAGCCGCGCCTGTCCTTCAGCGCCGACTTTCCCACTTAGGTTAGCATCCAGATGTCATACAATGTGCTAAAGAATTCCTTACTAATCGGTCTCAGTGTGTGCGTATCAATAACAAAGCCTCGAACCCCGTCACTGTATTCTCCGGCGTGCCCCAGGGATCCGTGCTGGGTCCCCTATTGTTCCTGATATATATCAATGATCTGCCATTGGAAGTTACTTGCTCTATTCGTATGTTCACCGACGACTGCGTTATTGACCAGTCAATAAGAAGTACTACCGACCAGGCTGTGCTGCAGAGCAGCTTATCTAAAATCCTGAATTGTTTTGATCGCTGGCTTATGGTTCTTAATCCCAGTAAATGTAAATTATTGTCCGTCACCCGCTCGCGAAGCCCTCCCCTCTATCCGTACAAAATTGCTAGCACTCCTATTAAATCTGTTAGTACCTTCAAATATGTCGGTGTAACTATCTCCAAAGATCTGAATTGGTTTCCGCATGTGTCCAACGCCATATCATCCAGTAACAAAACACTAGGCTTTCTCAGACATCATTTACGCAGCTCTGCTCCTCACGTTAAACTCATCGCATACTAATCTTTAATTCGACCAAAACATGAGTAGGCTTACGCAATCTGGAATCCTCATCAATTTTATCTTATAGACGCATTAGAAATGGTGCAGAACTGCGCCATCAGGTTTAATCACTCATCATATTCGTACAACGTTAGTGTATCCTCATTAAAGGTGGCAACTGGCCTGCCCGCCCTTTCTTGTCGCCACCGCACTGCCAGCTTATCCCTGTTTCACAAAATGTATTACAGGTCACTCAATCAGCCACGTTACATCTCACCGCCTGCTCGCATATCCCTTCGTACAGGTCATTGGTTAAGTGTTGCTCGTCCTCAAACACGTACTCTCAGCCTCCTCGTCTTCTTTTTTCCCACGCACCAGTGTGGACAGGAACGGCCTTCCCTACGCCATCGTTGCCACCACCAACCCAGATGCTTCCATCGATGCTGTAAAAGCTCACCTCTCATCCCGAATAGTGATGTATCATGTATCCTTACTGTACACCCACACCTTATGTAATGCCCCCACTCGGGGCCATTAAGCAAATAAAGTGAAAGTGAAAGTAAAAGACACCGTTCGACTTGCTGTTGTGTCCATCACCTCGGACGAGGTACTGGATACCCGCTCGCGATTCATGCGTGCGGACACGGAAGCCCTATGGTCGTCTGTCAAAACAGAAGGCTCTGGGGTTTCCGCAGGCCTGCAAGTCTTTTGGTGGTGGAAGAGCCTGTGCTACTTTCGCTTAGGGGATGAATGGCACTGCCGCCCGTCCACTTTCGGTACGTGTGGGCTCCGTGGATTTCTGTTGCACTGCCCCCTTTCGTGCCACTTCCGCGAACGAAGGACCTTGCTAAACGAGATGTTTTCATTTACCTTAAGTGTAAGTATTTCTTTTTCATGCTTCCATGTAGGACATGTGCGGGAGTAAAAGGGGTGTCCACCGTCGACATTGCGCAGTGGGGAGTTACACTGTGCACTGGGGAGTTTCGCAGTGGGGAGAACACGCTGAAGACAAATGTTTCCAGCGTGTTCGTACGAACTACACTTTGCACAGGTTTGACGGCCGTGGCAGCTCCGAGAGCCATGGCCGAAGCTCTGGCACTTAAAACAACGACGGGGGTCGGGCATGTTGGGCCGAACCGTTCACTTCAGGTAACCTGTTTCGATATATTCTAGAAGTGTGCTTGTGCAAAATGTGAAAATGAGGTGCTTTGTCGAAGTTTAAAGGTCCAATAAACGTAGTGTTATTAAAGGTCCAATAACGTAGTGTCGGCTCAAACCACTGGATTTCCTTTTCCCAGGACACAGCTCAGCCACGCACGGCTAGGCGTGGAAAAGGTAACCCCCACCCCCTTTGCTCGTGTCCGTGATGTCGCTACACACCAAACGCCTGCTTGCACAGACGCCCCTGCGGGGGCTTTCGTCCTGTTGAGTGAGCTTGTTGACTTATAGAGCTATCATACGCGAGTCAACGATTGCATACCTTTCCTTACCAAAGGTTTCTTCTAAGACAGAGCTAAGGTTGCGGTGCAAAATATGTGCAAATTCTCTATTACCTTCGAATTTTCTTCGAAACCGTCCTGAAACTGGGACCAGTTTATAAATCGGATACATGCATGCCGCTTGCGAATTGCCTTATAATAGAAAAAATAATGCCTTATATGGTCGAGTTAGTCTTCTAACTCTTCACTGCTTTAGGGGGGGGGGGTGATGGAGTGGTATTGGTCAGCTTCACGTGCAGCCCAGCTCTGTTGTTAACCCCAATTTGGTTGCAAATATGAAGTGGTAGCGATTCCAGTTGATCAGCAAGAAGACGCCCTCTGGAACCGACAGTAGCATATACCCAGATATCACTTTTGGCATTCAAGTCTCCGTCTATTACGATGTGAGTGCCTTTTTCTTCAGGCAAAAGCTGCTGTATCCACACGTATTCATGTGGTGAAGTGGCGCCGCGACTAGGGCGATAGTAGGCCGATGCGACCACCAGTGCGCGTTGTCTGCCTTTCCCTGGCAGAACGAGCTTGAATGCAACGATTTCCATTTACTGATTTCTCGCTCGTGTGGTTACCATAAATATCGCCGTTCATGACCTGCGAATTAATACTGCTGCCTGCGCCTTCGACAAAGGGGCATTATCAGGGGGCGTTTTGGGGGAGTGAGTGGTAGTTGGGTAGAAGAGTGTCGGATAATTTTGCAGCGAGATTGGACTCCTCGTTTCTCTAAACAGAATGACGAGAGGTTTATGTTGGACCACTTGATACTGCAATGCTTGAGCACTCAGAGAAATATTCCTGCAGTTCTATTGTACGCATGTATTATGAGGAACTTTTATGATTAATCCCTACTGCATTGCGGGCGCGTCGGTAGCTCTTCTTGCATTCATCGGCAGTCTCTTCAACTTGTTCGCTTGCTCGTTCGTTTACTTCTTGATGTTGCATAATGACTTGGTACTGTTGAGCCGTGACTCGCTTGATCGCTTCCACGCGGGAGTTAAGTTTTTCGAGAAGCTACATGATGGTGTCCGATGCCTGGTCTGTCATAACGGCTGATATTTTTTCGAGGGTGTGAGGAACCTTCTGATGCTCATGTTGTTTTTTGGTGCGTGGCTGCGTTACTGTGTTAGATGGTGATCGGTGCCCTGCAGCTGGTGGTGACAATTTCTTGAGGAGTGGTGGTCCTTCTGATTTTTTAGGCTTTCCCAGTGTTGGTGAGTTTTCCGCTGTTTGCTCACGAATGCTTTTCGAGGCCTCTATTCAAGACGCCATCTGTTGTTGTATTGCATATACATGTTTTTTCGCTCCAGGTGCCACCTTAAGTAATCCGCACGCCATTGAATATTCTGAGTGCCAAGCTAATTATTCTATGTGCCAAGAATTTTATCCAAGCTTCAAGATGTTTAATTCAAGCGGAAACTCTATACACCGTGTGCCAGTGAGTTTAATTTAAGTGCCACCATGTTTCAGCCGATCGCAAACGATTTTCATCACGGTGTCAGTCAATTTAATCCATGCACAAAAAAGACAATGCAGGGCAAGAAAACAGCATTACAATTGAAGTGTGATTCCTACAGTTTATAAAATAACAGTCGCAAAGTAAAACAAATCATTCTTGTTTGTATTTGGCACCAGTGTTAACAAAAAAGTTACTACCATTGTTATCTTGAGCCTTGTTTGTACTTTGCTATGTACAAGTTTGCAGATGAGTGCTTGGCCCAGAAAACTAATTTTAATGGCAGCTAAAGAAAAAGCAGCAGCATTTTAACAAATATTTTGTGTTCGTCACTAAAGCTAATATTTGGATTTCTATAGCATTGCATGACCGAACCAGTTCAAGTAATGCGAAGGACAGCGTATGGTGATTAAAGTGAGGGCCTGCATATCAAGATATAGAAAACCTGGATGGGAGCCCTGATGGGTGTAATTCAGGTGTACAATCATTAAATAAAGAGGCCCTAGTAGGGCGGAGTGAATTAAACATATTTCGAAGACGTTTTCGTCCTGCAGTGCACATCAGACATAAACTCGTGATCTCGATGTGGACAAGAGAAGTCATATTTTACATTCATACTAGCTGTTATTTTGTAATTCAAACAAAATTATGTGTATCTTATGAAACACGTGTGTTTTAAGCAAACATGCTGCAGCAACACTATGCCGTCGCTTTGTACTGAAAACAGTGTAAGGAGGAATAAGAACAATACGTAATAGTGGGCCATCTCTTAGCACAGAAGCCTAGAGCACAGAAGCCTGTAGGCCCCAACGTTGTGATTCTTGTGTCGGTCGTTGCCACCCCCTTTCAGTATTGATAGAACTCCTGCGCAAGTGCTGTTTACACCAATAAACCCCGTTTCAGAGTGGTGTGTCACAATGCAGAAACAGCAGCAGTCGAATCCAGGGAACTCACTCTAATTTTACCAGAACACTGGCAAACTGATCGGAAGAGAACCTCGTCTTCTTCTCTCGCTGCTCGTGTTCTTCGTTGTTCTTTTGATGCTGCATATTCAATGTGGCATTTGCCCCCCCTCCAGAGAGCAGCGTCCCGATGCTCTTCTACAAAAGACGGTGTAGTAGATGTTTGGTGTAAATCAGTCCGAAAAGTAGGGCTTCATTTGCACAACGTGCACGATTTCTGGTTTTTGCTGGCGAGTTGTCGAGGGGCTGTCAGGAACGACCACGTATTTAACGTCGTTCAGGCGTTGTAAAACTGTCTAGGGGCCAAAATACTTCTTCAGCAATTTTTCAGACAGTCCCCGGCGGCGGATAGGACTCCATACCCAGACTTTGTCGCCGGCCCGATAGACGACATGTCGGTGTCGCAGAATATAACGTTGGGCGTCATAATTTTGCTGCTGGGTGATTTGGACGAGCGCAAGCTGCCTCGCTTCTTCTGCTCGTTGGATGAAAGATGCACCGTGCAAATCGATGTCATTGCAGTTGTGCAGTAACATGGCGTCAAGCATCGTCGTCACTTCACGGCCATGAAGGAGACTGAACGGCGTTCTTCGTGTAGTTTCTTGCTGCGCTGTAATATAGGCGAACGTGATGTACGGTAGAATGTCGTCCCAGTTCTTGTGATCCACGTCCACGTACACACTTAACATGTCGGCAATAGTTTTGTTGAGGCGTTCTGTTAAGCCGTTGGTTTGCGGATGATAGGAAGTGGTTTTCCGATGGGCTGTTCCACTGAGCTCAAGCACTGTCTTCAGGAGCGCGGCCGTGAAAGCGGCACCTCGATCCGTTATTATGATTGTTGGAGCACCGTGCCTCAGGACGATATTTTCTACGAAGAATCGTGCGGTTTCAACGACGGTGCCACTTGACAAAGCCTTTGTTGCCGCATAGCGCGTAAGATAATCAGTGGCGACTATTACCCGCTTGTTGCCAGCATTGGAAGTCGGATATGGTCCAAGGAGATCCCTTCCAATTTGACCAAAAGGTACCGTGGGCAATTGAGTTGGTTGTAATAGTCCAGCTGGTTTAACGGTGGCAATTTTCGTCGTTGGCAATCGAAACACGTGCGCACGTAATGCTTCACAATAGCTGGAAGTCTTGGCCAGTAGTATTTATGTTGGATTCTGGCCAATGTGTGTGTGTATCCGAGGTGACCAGACGTTGGCTCATCGTGGCAAGCACAAAGTATCTCCTCACGAAGTGACGTCGGAACGACAAGTAGGTGGGTGCTTCCTCTGGGAAAAAAGTTCTTCTTATAGAAAACACCACTACGTAAGCAGAATGACGGCAGGCTCCTTGCAAATCTTCTAGGGACGGTTGTTGTCCGGCCATTCAAAAATTCAATAAGAGGAAGCTACTCACTGTCTTCTTTCTGCTTGCACGAAATCGTAGTGGTGTCAACGACTCCTACAAACGCCATGCTGTCATCGTCTGTGCCATCGTCGTGCTTTATCGGTGACCTTGATAAGCAATAGGCGTCGGCGTGCTGCTGTCCGGACTTATACACGACCGTCATATCAAACTCTTGAAGGCGTAAGCTCCACCGTGCGAGCCGACCAGACGGAACTTTCAAGTTGGCCAGCCAGCAGAGGGAATGATGGTCGTTGACTACGTGGAAGGTACGACCATAGAGGTACGGAGGAAACTTCATAACCGCCCATACGACAGCAATACACTCTTTTTACGTTGTGGAGTAGTTGGACTCGGCGCGGGAAAGCGTCCTGCTAGCATATGCGATGACACGCTCGGCTGAGTCTTGCTACTGGACGAGTACAGTGCCTAAACCCACGTTGCTGGCATCTGTATGGACCATGGTAGGAGCATCCTCGTCAAAGTGAGCAAGCCCAGGCGGAGTCTGCAGGCGTTGTCGGGGATCGTCAAATGCCACCTGTTGACCGTCGCCTCATGTGAACGAAGCGTCTTCTCTTGTGAGACGTGTTAACGGCGAGGCTATGTGGGAGAAATTGGCAATAAACCTTCGGTAGTATGCGCATAGGCCAAGGAAACGCCTGACTGCTTTCTTGTCTTTTGGTACCGGAAATTTTCTGACGGCTGCAATCTTATCGGGATCAGGTCGAACACCTTCATGGCTCACCACACGGCCTAAAAATTGAAGCCCTTTGAAAGCGAAATGACACTTCTCGGGTTTCAGTGTCAGGCCGGCAGACCTTATTGCCCTGAATACCGATAGCAGCCTGCTCAGGTGTTCCTCAAATGTTTTTTAAAAAACAATGACGTTGTCCAAATAGACCAGACATGTCTGCCACTTAAGGCCTGACAGAACGGTATCCATCAGTCTCTGAAATGTTGCGGAGGCTGAGCACAATCCGAATGGCAAGACTTTAAATTCATAAAGCCCGTCAGGCGTTACAAAAGCCATTTTTTCTCTATCTCGCTCGTCGACTTCAATTTTCCAATACCCACTTTTGAGGTCCATTGACGAGAAGTAGCGTGCATACCTCAGCCTGTCGAGTAAATCATCGATGCGCGGTAATGGGTATACGTCTTTCTTTGTCACACGGTTCAGCTTGCGGTAGTCGACACAAAATCGCAAGCTTCCGTCTTTCTTTTCAACCAGCACTACCGGCGATGCCCAAGGACTTCTTGATGGCTAGATGACGTCATCATCGAGTATTTTCTTCCCTTGTTCCTGGATTGCTTCACGCTCTTTCGGTGCTACGCGGTATGGGTTCTGTCGCATTGGCCTTGCCGTCTCCTCCGTTATTATCCGATGCTTCGTCAGTGGCGTTTGGCTGACCCTCGAGGTCGATGAAAAACAGTCTTTGAACTGGTGAAGAAGATCTACTAGACGCTGTCTCTGCGCTGGTGACAAATCCGAGCTTATGTCAATAAGTGGTGGGGCTTACGTGGCTTGCGGCTCGTCCTGTTGTACTGCACAGCACCCGCGGATTTCGGTGATCTTGTCGAAGTAGGCAACTGTAGTGCCTTGTGTAATGTGTCGTCGCTCGTTGGTAAAGTTCGTCAACAGAACCTCTGCTTCACAGCACACAACATTGACGATACTTCTGGCGATTGCAACACCGCGAGAGAGTAGGAGCGTCAATACTTGTTCAGCGATTCCTTCTCATGTATTCTGCTCGCTGCACATGACTGAAACAAGGCGGCACGATAACGGAGGCACGGTCACATCGTCAATGACTCGTAGGGATTTTCGGTGTAGCGCAGCGCTTTGATCCACTGAAAAGGTCAGTACACCGTCCGGAATATTGATGATGGCACCATATTCACGCAAGAAATCCATCCCCAAGATTGCCTGTTTGCAACACTGAGAAAAGATAACAAAAGTTGCGACGAAGGATGCATCCCCTATCTTCATTCTTGCGGTGCCCTTTCCGGTAGGTGTGAGTAGCTGCCCTCCAGCTCCTCTAATCTGCGGTCCTGTCCATTCCATTCTAACCTTCCTGGGCGTGTCTGCCAGACTCTCACTCATTATTGAGAAGTCCGCGCCAGTATCGACCAATGCCATGACGTCATGTCCATCAATCGTAATTGCAACTTCGGCAGTAACAACCCCATCTTTCGTCGATACATTCAAAATGTGTCTCTCTTCGCTCGGCAGTAATGGAGGATTTTCAGCATTTTGACGATTCGCAACCTTCCCCCCTGAGGTTGCTGCTTTTAGTTTCCCCGGCGTGGACTAGGAGATCTCCCTCTTTGCATGTCAGTGGTGCGTTATTCTCCATCCTTTAGATGGAGAATAACGCCCAGGAGAGGGTGAGCGTGACCAAAACTCAGGAGGAACATCCTGCGGGGTCATGACACTCGTGTCGACGTCAGGTGTTCCGTTGAAATGGCACCGAGGAACCGTAGAAGCAAACCCTTGGTACCCTGCGGCGCGATACGGGCAATACCGAACGATGTGGCCTGCTTCCCCACAATGAAAGCACAGGGGCCTATGGTCAGGGGTACGCCAGATGTCAGTTTTGCGAAGTGGTGGCCGCCTCGGCATCGAAGTTTCTCTGAAGTACCAAGGCGCTGTCGGCGGATGTTGCTGGTGGTACTGATGTGGTGTCGGCACGTTCGCTGGCTGTCGGCGGACTACGTCTGCATAGCTTGCCCTGGTAGTGCTCGTGTTCGGCTCAGGAAGCGAGAGCGCTTGCCTGATCTCCTGGCGTACAACTTCCGTTACCGAGGCGCTCGCGCAGTCATTCGGTTTGGCGACGAGTTTCTTGACCTCTTTTTGTACGATTTCTCGTATTAGTTGGCGCAAAGAACCTTCGTCGGGTGTTGTTGCTGTGGTAGTGGCTGCCACGCTGATCGGTGCACTGTGAGTTGGGCGGTCATACTGGCGATAACGTAGATGCAGTGCGCGTTCGATAGATGTCGCCTTTTTGGAGAATTCATCCACACTTGTAGGCGGGTTTCGTACGAGACCAGCGAACAGCTGCTCCTTAACGCCCAGCATGAGCTGGCTAACCTTTTTGGCTTCGGGCATAGTAGGATCTGCTCGACGAAATAGCCGCGCCATGTCCTCAACAAACAACGTAACAGATTCATTTGGTTTCTGAATCTGTGACTCGAGGAGACGTTGTGCGATTTCTCGTCTTTCAGTGCTCGCGAACGTGTCGAGAAACTTCTGCCGGAACTCGTCCCAAGACGACCACACGCGATTCGTGAACCACGTTCGCGCTCCGTCTTGAAGCGGAAAATAAACGTAGCCCAATTTCTGTGTGGTGTTCCAACCGTTAACATTCGCTGTGTGCTCGAATTCCTCGAGCCAGTCATGTGCATCCTCATATGTGTTTCCGTGGAAGTCAACCGGAAGTCGAGGGTTCAACACAGTCACCTGTGTCGTGCTTGGGCTGGACATGTTGGGGCCAGTGCTTTCAGGCGCCGTCATGTTTTCTGGCACAGTCACGCTTTCCGGCAATGAACCATACTCCGGGCTGAGGCCTAACAGGCGCCGGCTGCTGCGGTGAACGGGGGTGTCGACTCGCTGAAGTTTTTCTTGACCAGATGCGGGGCTGTTGTCAGGCGTCCCTAACATGTACCCAGCGCCTCCACCAGTGTCACAATGCAGAAACGGCAGGAGTCGAATCCAGGGGACTCACTTTAATTTTACCAGAACACTGGCAAACTGATCGGAAGAGAACCTCGTCTTCTTCTCTCGCTGCGCGTGTTCTACGTTGTTCTCTTGATGCTGCATATTCAATGTGGCAGGTGGAGGTTCTGGGTAACTCAAACTACTACTCCGCAGCAGGAAACTGCCTGCCCTCCTCAGAAATGGCTGGTAAAAACACCAAGCAATGTATGACCCAGCCTCCTATGGTGATCGTGACCACTTGGCTTCGCGTACGCGATGCACCTTTTCTCGATGGTACCAATGAACATGGCGTTGTGGATTGGTTATCGACGTTGGAAAAGGTAGGAGCGAGCAACAAGTGGGACGACCCTTTGAAGCCGCAGTATGTGCCCTTCTACCTGAAAGAGGTGGCGAGTCTCTGGGTTAGCAACCACCACTCGAAATTGACTACTTGAGGTGCTTTTAAGCTACACATTGCCAATGTGTTCGGTTTACCCGAGGTACGGAAGCTGCGTGCCGAACAGTGCCTACGGGGACGCGCATAGCATCAGGGGGGACGGCTTCACAAGCTACATTGAGGATGTGCTCGACCTGTGCAAGCGGCGTCACCCTTCAATGGTAGAAGTAGATAAGATTAGACATATCTTGAAAGAGATAGACGATGACGCCTTCCAGATGCTGATGGTCAAGAGCCGACGGACCATGTCCGAACTCACCACTCTATTTTTGCCAGAGCTTTGAGGAGTTGCGTAAATGACGGGTAAAGGCACGGCGAACAGCGGTTACCGATGAAACTCTCGCGGCACTGACGCTCGGTGGAGACCGCAACACGCTAGTGATGCAAATCAAACGATATGTGCGCGAAGAGGTGGCCCGACAGCTTTCGGATTCATCGTATCTACCGACAATGAAAACCTCTTCCAAGTGTCTCGCGCCTGTCATCAGGCAGGTAATACAGGCGCAGGTCTCCGAGGCACTGCCGTCCGCCTCCCAGACAACACCTGTCACCGCGCCATTGACTTACACTGCTATTGCTGCACGTCCACCGCGACCTCCACCCTTGTCGACTTCTCACCCGGTGCGAGTACCAGCAATGCCTAGTACAGCGCAGTTTTATGGCAACCCCTGGCGTACAGTTCTGAGACGTCCCCCGCTTCGCCACCGATTGCCAAAGAGAGGGGAGAACACTCAACCCCTTGTCTATCCGGCTCCCTCTTGGCTATGTGTCTCAATAACTTCTCACATACAAGGATTCGTGCTGGGGTCGGGAAGTAAGAGACGCTACGACCTGTTTTTGTTTACTGATTCGTTTATTTTAATACTAACTGCAAACATCGTATGCCCGCGTACATCAACCACTACACAAAAATATAACACATGATTTAGACACTCGCGACGTTCGATACAGGGCAGGCACAACAAGCAAGTAACTGCAACAATGAAAGGGTACCTCAATACAGAGTAAACACATGATGACACAAATGATAAAGTAATTAATTATTAAAATCGCACATTGTCTCAATATGCCGCATCCCTTACCGCAAAGCTCGTTTTAGTAGGGGAGGTGAAGTTAGTCTCACAGAATGTCCATGTAGTCGGGGCGTCGGAGTTGGCTGCTTGAATCGGGGCCGAAGGTTGGTTCTTGGCATCGAGGTCTGATCTGTCCAATTCGTCAGCATCTTTATCGTCTTCGTCATCGTCGCCTACATCTTGCCTCTCAGTGATTTCCATGTTAGCCCTCTTTCATAACGCTCCATTCACTCGCCACCTATCCCTAACTTTCATTCCTCATCGTACCGTCCTTGCCTCTCTACTATCTCGAAGTCATCGCATCGTATATCTCTGACCCGCTCGTATCGTTTCGTAGTCAATTTTTTGTAGGACCCGACTCCGCCCTACCGGGGCACCAAACCAATCGCCACTATCGACGCGGCATATTTTCTTGTCAGTCGGAGTGCGTGATCTTCGACGGCCGTCCCCGCGGCCCGCACCAGTGGAAAACCCTCTCCCAAGTAAAGCCGAGCAAGTAACAAAGCCTCAGGGAGAGAGATGGGCGAGCCGTCCGAAGACACTTTAATTACGGGCGAACAATGGTCCCGATGCTTCCAGTACTTGATGAGCCGACGTCCAGACCAAGTCTCAACGTTTCCATGTAGCTCGGTGTTTCCCGCGAAATTCTCTATAGCCGCCGCTTCTTCGTCATTCAACGCCACGGGTCGCCATCCGCGCAGAACGCAGTAGTAAGTCCTGGAGCCACGGAGGCTGACAGAAGTAAGACAGGACCCGGCACATGCGCTGCGGCAGGGTCGCATTCCCCGAACCAACAAAAGGTGCTCTGCTGCTCCCCAATGCCACAAATCTGAAGGGTGCGCGCGGATTGCCTCTACCGTACACTATCACACTGTCAGTAGACGACAAGGCGCCGCCCGGTCCTCGTGTTTGCGCGGGGGAGGGGGGGCGAGAACAGTAGAAATAATCCTTCCGGTACTCCACTCCGGAATGCCCATTCGTTACACCGAAGGTTTTCTTTTCCTTTTTTATGCGTGGATTTAAGAAACGAGTGAAAAAATCTTGAAAGGACTAGGGTTCAGTGGTGTTTGCGGGGATGTCACAATCCCTTCATCTTGTAGAAGAATTTTTCCAGCGGGGAAATTCAAATACGAGAAATGCAGGCGCATAGCGCCTGCGGGTTGCCCAGCGAAATTGAGACAATGCGGCAGTCCTACGAATACGGTAAGCGAACACAGCACACTTGTGATTCAGCCCTGGCGGCAGCTCGTCGCCGAGAGGAACCAATCTGTGATTGTTGCTGAATCATCACCCACCACGAAGCAGTTTGATTCCGTGTTTCTACCACGCACAACACACTTGAAACCTTCAGAATCACCGCAGAAACTCGTGGACAAAACAAACACTTGTCACAGCTGCTCGTCGGAGGGTTTGGCACGCAGCGTTCAGTCATGTGTGCGGAAGATTCACTACCATGTGGGCACAACACACACTTCGCCTGCACTGTCCACTCTCGGCACAACCAAACAGAGGATACACACATTTCAATACGCTTTCATTCCACACATGCACAATGACCGAGTAGAAATTATAGGAGATAAAATGGCATACAACATTGCGGACTCTTATGACCATAGCCGATCCCCGAGCACTCAGCGTCTACCCGTATGCAGACCTCTTCTCCGACTCCGAGTTCCGGACCCTCGTTGGATGGCCCGAACTTCCCCCTACTCAACTCAGTCGCGGAGTGAGGCATGTGCGAAACTATCTGACTAGACCACCGCTGCGCATGCCCGGGTTCGCTGCGGTGTACATCGAGTGTGCTGCAGTTCTTCTTTGGCCCCACAAAAACTACCCCGTTGCGATCTAGGCATTCCTCAATCTCATCTACTCCCTCTAACTACGGCCTGCCACCATGTCGGCCAAGACTCCGACAACTGCATCCTCAGAAAACCCATTCTCGTCCTACTCCATATCTGTTACTCCTACTGGTAATTCCTTATCGTCTCGTGGGACTTTCGAGGTAGGAACCGTCGCTAAACCATCTGTGTCCACTCTAGCAACCTCGACAACTTTTGTTTCACCCAGTGGTACCCGCGTGCTAGCGTTCCCCCCAAACACACACTCGCCCAATGGTGGAACATCCTCCTCGATCACGGAAATTACATTAACCACATCCCCACACGCCGAGCCATGACTCGTTTTTACGGAGCTTGTTTCCTCGCGAATATTTACGATTGCGATTGACCACTGCGCGTCACCGTGGGGAGGAGTTGCGTCTAGAATTCAGACTCGATTTTTGTCACCATCTCCTTGTCTTTGTGAATGCGGCTGCCACCCGTCGAATTCCACTTTCTTCGCTGGTACCGATAGCATTCTCGCCAAAAGTGACCACCCCTGCCACAGTTATAGCACCCGCCGGGATAAGATAGCTGCTTCGGAAATTCCTGCCAATTCTGTTTCACCTTATTGCGTACTGCCAAGCTCTCCACAAGTTTTTCGAGGCGGTCAAGGCGGCTATGCATCTCATGAACATCCGTGTCCTCTTCTACGTATCGAATGGGTCACGAATGGCTCCTCGACACTTTTCATTCTGTTCCTCCTTGACCGCTATGGCAATGGCCTCGTCAAACGTTTTTGGGTCTCGAGAGAACAAATCTGCGGACCGGAACCCTCAGGCCTATTAAAAATTGCGAGAGCAATTGTTTGGCTAGAATTTTGTGGTGCAGTGAAGCTTTCACCGGATCCTGACTATCGAAGATCGCCAGGGTGGCGGTCCCGAGGATGCGCAAGCGACTTGAAAATGACCTCACCTCCTCATATGCCGTCTGTCTCGCGTTTAAAAACCGTTCCGTTTTAAAGATAAGCGGCTCCGTATCGAACCTTTAGAGGGCCAAACATTTGAACTGAGAAAAAGTTGAAGCCGCAGCTACGCCATCATCCCACCACACAAAATCATGCACCGCGCCTACCATCTTGTACCGTGCTATGCAGACCAGCTCACTATCCCGCCATCCACCCAGGCGACCAACTTGCTCAAAAATTTTTAAAAAGACCCCAATATCCCGACCCGTATCGCCTCCCGTAAATGATGGAACCATGCCCGCTAATATTAATGCGTTCATTTCTAGTGGGTCATCTCTGTCGGTCATCTTGGTAGCCCGTTCGTTCATTTTGCCACCTCTCCTTCCCTAGTACGAGGGTGAAATCTCGCACCGTTGCCCCAGCAGTAATTCTACCGCTGCCACCACTTGAGACGTCCCCCACTACGCCACCATGTGCCAAAGAGAGGGGAGAACACTCAACCCCTTGTCTATCCGGTTCCCTCTTGGCTATGTGTCTCAATCACTTCTCACATACAGGGATTCGTGCTGGGGCCGGGAAGTAAGAGACGCTACGACCTGTTTCTGTTTACTGATTCATTTATTTAATACTAAGTGCAAACATCGTATACCCGCGTAGATCAACCACTACACAAAATTATGACACCTTATTTAGACACTCGTGACGTTCGATACAAGGCAGGGACATAAAGCAAATAACTGCAACAACGCAAGGGCACCTCAATACATAGTAAACACAGGACGACACAAATGATAAAATCATTAATTAATAAAATCGCGCAATGTCTCAATATGCCGCATCCCTTCCCGCAAAGCTCGTTTAAGTAAGGGAGGTGAAGTTAGTCTCACAGAATGTCCATGTAGTCGGGGCGTCGGAGTTGGCTGCTCAAATCGGGGCCGAAGGTTGGTTCTCGGCGTCGAGGTCTGATCTGTCCAATTCGTCAGCGTCTTCATCGTCTTCGTCATCGTCGCCTACATCGTGCCTCTCAGTGATTTCCATCTTAGCCCTCTTCCATAACGCTCCATTCACTCGCCTCCTATTCCTAACTTTCATTCCTCATCGTACCGTCCTTGTTTCTCTACCATCTCGAGCTCATCGCAACGTATATCTCTGACCCCCTCGTATCGTCTCGTAGTCCCTTTTTTGTAGGACCCGACTCCACCCTACCGGGGCACCAAACCAATCGCCACTATCGACGCGGCATATTTTCTTGTCAGTCGGAGTGTGTCATCTTCGACGGCCGACTCCGCGGCCCGCACCAGTGAAAAACCCTCTCCCAAGCAAAGCCGAGCAAGTAACAATGTTCAAACTCAAGCCTCAGAGAGAGAGATGGGCGAGCCGTCCGAAGACACTTTAAATACGGGCGAACAATGGTCCCGATGCTTCCGGTACTTGATGAGCCGATGTCCAGACCAAGTCTCAACGTTTCCATGCAGCTCAGTGTCTCCCGCGAAATTCTCCCAAGCCGCTGCTTCTTCGTCATTCAACGCCGTGGTGGCCATCCGCGCAGAACGAAGTAATGAGTCCTGGAGCCACGAAGGCTGACAGAAGTAAGACAGGACCCGGCGCATGCGCTGCGGCAGGGTCGGATTCCCCGAACCAACAAAAGGTGCTCTGCTGCTCCCCAATGCCACAAATCTGAAGGGTGCGCACGGATTACCTCCACCGTATAGTGTCACACTGTCTGTAGACGACAAGGCGCCGCCTGGTCCTCGTGTTTGTGCAGGGGGGGGCGAGAACAGTAGAAATAATCCTTCCGGTACTCCACTCCGGAATGCCCATTTACTACACCGAAGGTTTTCTTTTCCTTTTTTTATGCGTGGGTTTAGGAAACGAGCGAAAAACTGTTGAAAGGACCAGGGTTCAGTCCGTGTTTGCGGGCACGTCACAGTTGATAACCGCCCCATCTGCTACGCGTGCGGGTACCCAGGCCATGTCGCCCGCTTCTGTCGACGGTGCTTCGCACCGATTTCGCCGGCGCCAAGATACTCCGACTACTACTTCCAGGCCTTGTATGACGTGGGACGAGACCCGCTGGGACAACATGAGCGACTGCCAGGTGAACGTGACCCACTACCAGATGAATGAGACCACCAACCTGCTCCTGATTACCGAGCGTTCTCACCTCGTCACTCATTCTCCCCACGCCACCGTTCTCTGTCACCTCTGCGTCGCCTACCAGGACCGGAAAACTGACAACCGCAGCTACGGAGACACGAGCAGCGTCGTCGTCTCAAAGTGTAAGTCCTCGCCTGTTCCCCGCCAACTTTCTGGAAGTTTCTGTCGAATGTTCACGAACTTTCGTTCTTGTTGACTCCGGAGCTTCCATTTCCGTCATGAGCCAAAAACGTTGCCACACTATACGAAAGGTCACGATGCCACCATCCAGTTTTTCGTTTAGTACAGCGAGCGCGCAACAAGTTCGGCCAGTCGGAGCACGTATGGCTAGTCACCATTCAGGAAATTTTGTACCACATCGAGTTGATTGTTTCGGCTACGTGTTCGCATGACTTATTACTCGGATGGGACTTCTTGTTACGCCACCACGCCGTAATTGACTACGCTCGCGCTCAGGTGGAACTTTTTGTGTTCACCGATGCCCCGTCTGCCGACACCGACCGCCTTATCATTGGCAAGCTTCGTGCGGCCACTGACACTGATGTTCCTCTTTTTAGTTCCGTCATGGTCCCTCTCGACTGCACTGACTTTTCTTGCACCACCTTTTGTGTTCACGCCGTCTGTCATTTTCAGTCGTCACCACGGCACGTCTCTGTCATATTCCATTCTACCGCCCAATAAGAATGCGACTAGAATAGTTGTTTACAATCCCAGATTATGCCCTCTCATTCTACACTTGGTCACGTTCACCCAGCAGATGAACGCTCTATCATACCTGTTGAATCTCATGACACTGGACCAAAACTTCAGTCGGATGCTGAAACGCCTAGTTTCCATCCGGATAAGGTCTCTCCAGGTGTATTAAACCACTTCATTGACAGCGAACTCTCTCAGGATCAACGGGCACATTTTATAGCGCTTGTTCTGAAGTTTAGACATTCATTAGACTTTCCGCAAAGGCCACAGAGTCCAACCAACACTGTCACACACACTATCGTCACGGGAACGCATCCTCCTTTGCGACAACGCCCCTACCGTGAATCAGCATCGCAATGCAATGTCATTGCAAAGAAATTGAATGACATGCTTCGCCACGGTGTTGTCATGCCTTCCTCAAGTCCTTGGCCTTCGCCTGTAGTGCTCGTCAGGAAAAAAGATGCTTCAATTTGATCTTGTGTGGATTACAGACGCCTCAGCAAAATTACACGGAAAGATGCCTACTCTCTTCCCCGCATCGATCACGCCATCGATTGCCTGCAAGGGGCCGAATATTTTTAGTCATTGGATTTGCGTTCAGGATATTGGCAAGTGCCGATGGCAGAATGTGACCGTTCTTAAGCAGCGTTCGTCACGCCAGATGGCCTATGTGAATTCCCAGTAATAGAATTTGGTCTGTGCAATGCACTAGCTACATTTCAATGAATGATGGACAGGAATCTACGCAGTCTGAAGTGGAAAATATGCTTGTGTTACCTGGATGACGTTGTAGTCTTCTCCCCAAGTTTTCTACCCATGTCGCCCGTTTGCGCACAATTCTTCAGTGCCTCAACGAGGCAAACCTTGAACTTAATCGGAAGAAGTACTGTTTCGGGGCACGTTAACTCCTCATACTTGGCTATGTGGTCTCAAAGGATGGAATACTTCCAGACTCGAAAAACTTTGTGCAGTCGCCAAGTTTCCGAAACCGACAACATTGGAAAAAAATTTGGCAGATCCCATGATTCTGAGAAAATATATTATGTGAAGCATGTGGAGTGAAGGTGACCATGCTGCCTTTTTTTATTGAGCGACACGTCATGAAATCACGCTATATATGTACAAATGCACAGACATATGTTGAAGAGTTTCGTATGTTTATATAACCTTATATAACTAGTTGTTTGCGCTTGCGCAACGATGCTGACAGAAAAATTTATATCAGCAACACTAGATGTTGATGTGAAGCGCTTATGCTCGCCAGGGTGCTGTCCCTCGACACTCCTGTACAAATGAAATTCAGCGCATAGCAAATAACCGCCGTTAACGTTAACACGACGTTACGGCTGTATCAAAAGAGTGCATATGTAATGTCTATAAAGTTGGGTAGGCAGCACAGCAACCACTATTGACGATTCACGAAGATTAGCGTCTATTTGAATAGTAGCTCTGAGACCTGGCGTAGCTCTGGGGTAAAATGCTCTATTGTCACGCAGAATGCTTGTGTTCGATAGTAGTTGGGGCCTCGACACTTATAATTTGCATTTGTCAGGTCGATGCTACCGATGTCGGGTATTTCATAACGCTCACGCGTTGAAATTGCCCTCGTGTGTTCTCGTCATTCTTATAGGTAGATACTAAGTGTTAATCAGCTGTGGCACATACCTGCCCACCAGCACCACATACCCGCCCGTGGGTATGTGCCACTGTTTGGCGTGATGTGTTTGATACGTACGTGACGGAATTGTGACAGTATTCATGTGTTGACCAGCGCGTCATATTCATCAAACAATTTTACCCACCTATGCTTATTTCGGTTCATACCAAGCGAAAGGGGTGACCACGAGACCACCCAAGCGTTAGCGGCTAGAAAGATAGATAAATATATACGCTCAAATGCATCGAAGTTTGCTGAGAAATGCTTCGCAATTAAAAACTGCGGATCTTTGTCGCCCCAATGCGGTGGTCTAGTGGCCAAGGTACTCGGCTGGTGATCCGCAGGTTGCGGGATCAAATCCCGGCTGCGGCGGCTGCATTTCCGATGGAGGCGAAAATGTTGTAGGCCCGTGTGCTCAGATTTGGGTGCACGTTAAAGAACCCCAGGTGGTCGAAATTTCCGGAGCCCTCCACTACGGCGTCTCTCATAATCATATAGTGGTTTTGGGACGTTAAACCCCACATATCTATCAATCAATTGAAACTACTTGCTCCGCCTGCCAAGCTTTCTAGTTGGACCTAGGCATGCTATGAAGCCTTCATTACATTGCGCCGTCTGCTCACATCCACCTATTTTACGCCATTATGACCCAATAGCCCCGACCGAAGTGCACACTGACGCTAGTGGCGTACAGGCGCAACGTAAGAGCCTGGTATTCCATAATACTGTTACGTACAATCCAAATGGTGTACGAATAACTGTCTATTGGGGTGAACTTGTGCCCGAAAAGTAGCAGCGTCTCTAACAGGCGATCAGAAAAAAGGGATCAATCTCCGAGAGAAAAAAAAACCCTCGAGCGGTGGCCCACTTCTTTTTCATCAAAATCCCGTGCTGAAGAAGGGCGCGCCGTCACGGCCTTTTCTTGTTTGATCATCAAGCCGCTGATCTCTTGGGGGGCGCACGAACTAGCGCGCGTAGTTTGAATACTGCGTTTGCCTTGCGTCAATACGTTGTCGCATATGCTAGCCGCACACTCGCAACAACAGGAGCCAAGAACTTTGTCACCGAGAAAGAGCGCCTCAATTTCGTGTGGGCGTTAAGCAAGTTTCGTCCTTACTTTCGACGTCGTCACCGACCGTCACGCACTCTGTTGGTTAGCTTCTCTGAAGGACCCATGGCCGTCTTGGACGATGGTTGCTCTGCGTCCGAGAATTTAATATTCGCGTCATCTACCGATCTCGGCGAAAACATTCTGACTGGGACGTGCTCTCTCGATCACCAGTGCAATCCAGCGAAGACCTGCACTAAGATATAGACATTCCACGCATCACTGCCATTTTCATCACGAGCATACCATCTGAGCAGCGTAAAGACCCATGGATTGCATCTCTTCTTAACGTACGTTTTTTCGACACTTCCACGTGCTCTTAGTCGTCAAACCACACACTTTGCGATACGAGCCGCGTTGCTATACCAAAAAACAAACAAACAAACAAACAAACAAACAAAGTGGATGGTCGTAAATGGCTTTTGGTTATACCAAGCCTTATGCGACCTGAAGTATGGGCGCATTTTTACGCTGATCCACAGCAGGCTCACGCTGGAGCGCTGAAAGCGTGTGAACGCCTCCGCCAGCACTACTACTGGCACGCCATGTACACCTTCGTTCAAAATACATGCGATATGATCCATTGTGCCAAACGGCAGCTATTTGCCCATTCACCCAGACTACTACAACCTCTACCATGTCCGGCATGCCTTTTGGAATGTGTAGGCATTGATCTGTATGGACCGCTTCCTTACACCGTGGCTGGCAATCGATGGGTAATCGTCGCCATGGACCATCTGACGATATACGCAGAAACAGCTCTGCTACTTTCAGCTGCTGCTCAGGACGTAGCCAACTTAATCTTACGGCGATTCATCCAGCGTCACGGTGCACCAAGGAAAATACTCAGCGATAGAGGGCGCGCGTTCTTATCCGAGGTTATTAAACCTCTTCAAGAACTTTCTCGCGCATGCCATACAGTCCAGCGCACCTCTACTGCCTACCACCTGCAGACTAACGGTCTAACGGAGCGCTTCAATAGAACCCTGGGACATATGCTCGCGATGTATGCCAAATATGCCCAGTCAAAGTGGGATGTGGTGCTAGCGTTTGTATCTTATGCAGATAATACCACGACACAGTCAACAGAAGTTTTTCTTCCTTTCTTCTATACGGCCCTGAGCCATGCGGCACTCTTGAAACCATTTTGCCGTATCGCCCAGATGCTTCCGAATTCCATACTGTTTGTGAAATTGCGCGGCATGCTGAAAAGGTTCGTCAGTTGGCCAGCTCATCCACATCGGACGGACAAGCCCTCGAAAAAGAACGCCGTTACCAGGACCAGCAAGTCCAGAGTTTCGCCATAGGCTCGCTCATCTGGCTCCGACTGCCGGTATACTCTTCTGACCGGTCCTCCGAATTTTCCCCAGCACCATGGTCCTTACCGCGTCGTGGAACGTCACTCTCATATAACATATGTGATCGAGCTAGTCAACTCACTCACAGATAGGCGCCGCATTGGTCGCGAAACAGTTCACGTCAGTCGCCTTAAGCCATATCATGAACATTTCGTTCTGTCATCACCTTGACTTGCCAGGATGGCTTCCTTTAGTCGTAGAGGTGTTTTAAGGAGGAAGAAGAACAATGTGCGACAGTTGGCCATCTCTTCAGCAAGAAGCTTCGAGCGTGAGCTGTTGGCGCTAACGCTGTGATTACTGTGTCCGTCGTTGCAGCCCGCTTTCAGTTTCAATAGACCTGCTGTGCAAGTGCTGTTTGCACCAATAAACCCCGTTTCAACTGAAGTATCTCCTGTGATGCTTTTATAAAAAAACTTAACTCCCCAGGATCCCAAATAAATGCAAATTTAGTTTTTTAATGGCTATTTCTAATTTAAAGAACGGATGAATGTCATCTGTCAGTTACCATCACTCTCACCAGGCTGAGCAGACGACTGCGAACGCCTCGGCACAAATCTCTGCGTATACAATGGTGTAGATGATTAGCTGGAATAACGCCATAGCGATGAAGCATAGACTAACATGGTCTTTATTAGAAAATACATTTAGTACTCGTAAATTCTTTTAATATGCACAGATTTTTTTTAATTTTAGGCTATGACACCAAATCGTTGGGTGGAACAGCACTGCACCTTATTTCATGGGCTAGCGCGTATAAGCGAGCAAAAAGTTCTTCCTGCCGCTTCATGTTTACATCATTTTGACATTTAGCCTGTAGAAAGTGGCAATCCACGTGTTTCCGGCTCATGAATTTAACTGAGTGGCACCTGAAATAAAGCCGTTGGCAATTGGACTAAACATGGTGGCATTTGGATTAAGCTTACTGGCACGCGGCCTGAGTTGGCGCTCGGTATAAATATGTTGGCGTTTCGAATTAATGTTTGGCACTCACATTATTTCAAAGGCATGTGAATTATTTAAGCTGGCACTTGGATTAATGTGAGCGGGAAAACCTGTAGTTTCAGTTGCGCGAAGCTTTTCATCTGTTGCTAGAACGTGGCCCAGGCACCTATCGAGGCTGCCTGTGCAAGTTCTAAATGCTCTAGTCTATCGTCAACCTTACTGACCTTTTTTGCCACAGTCGATGCCGTCATCTGTGACCATGGCGGCAATGGAGTGCATCGGGTTTTCGCGGTTGTTGCTGGCTGCTCTCCGTGTTTAGATTTTGTGACAGCATTCATCTTGGGCAGGTAAGCTATCGCTCCAAACGCTGTAGTGTGGCAGTAGGGATCCAGAGAAGTGTGTCGTGCTGCGTGACAGGACACGCAGAACGGCGTCCACTCGCACTGGCTATCCTGCTCATGTGTGCGGCCACTAATATTTCTCTCCTTTCCCTCCATTTTTTACATTGTGCCAAATTAAGTTCACAGTCAAAACAAAGTAATCCTATTCCCCTAATCTGAAAAACCTAAAGGTATTGACTTGCATTAACCACCGGTTTCGTGGCTCTCACCCTTAGTGGGTGAGAGCCACAAAAGAAAGGATCAAGCAAGGAAGCAAGCAAGCAAGCAAGCAAGCAAGCAAGCAAGCAAGCAAGCTATTTTAGTTGTTTTTGCCATCACTACTGTGGACTCGAATTATTACGCCTTTTCTGTCATCCTCCCAGTAACATGATATTCAGGCTTCTCAGAATTTCATTGACCAGATGAAGGTGCACAACATACTATCAGATGAAGATTTGGAAGTTTTTCAAACATCGTTTTTTTCCGGATATCCAGGAGCTTCTGGAACAAGTACGTGAAAAGCAGAATTATTTCCCCTCCACCTACTCAACCCCATAATAAAAAGATTTTGCAGACACGCTGCACTGTTGTTCGACAAGGGCTTATGGTTGTGCAAGAGTGAAACTTTTCTTATCGCTGCATGTCCTAACTGGTTACTTCTACTGCGAGGCAACAGTGCAAACATATAATGCGCATTGATACCCCTGAGTACTTTTTTTTACAGCGAAAGTTGTTATGAGATCAGAACACGGGTCACGCGCCACAAGTTTTCCGCAGGCCGCCGGCGCCCGTAGCCAGTATTGAACGAAAAAAACTCGGTAAATAAAAAACACCAATGACACAATGTGATTCCAACCTGGGTCCGCTGCGCGCCTGCCAAGTATTCTGCCTCAGAGCCACGCTACTATTATGAACTCAATAAATATAAAAAAATAAAAGACACATTAGGATTCGCTCCCGGGTGCACTGCGTGCTAACCCAGTAATCTACCACTGAGCCACGCCAGTGCTTGGAACCAGTTTTCAAACTGGACTTAGGCAGGCTTGATGTCAAGAAAAAATCAAGGTAATATGAGCAATAAAACCTTTTAGAGGATCAAAGGAACAACCACTGTGTCGCACAATACGAATTGCATACCGACGGACTCGTCCAATGCTCAAGCCCATTGAAGAACTTGTTCTTGATCCCCTATTAACTGTGACGCATACCCACTTCAAGATACTTTTTCATCATGGTCAGCCACTGCATAAATTGATTTGTGGGGTTTAACGTCCCAAAACCACCATATCATTATGAGAGACGCCGTAGTGGAGGGCTCCGGAAATTTTGACCACCTGGGGTTCTTTAACGTGCACCCAAATCTGAGCACACGGGGCTACGACGTTTCCGCCTTCATGGGAAATGCAGACTCCACAGCCGGAATTTGAACCGCTACCTACGGATCAGCAGCCGAGTACCTTACCCACTAGACCACCGCAGCGGGGCAGCCACTGCATAAAAAATTCACAAAATTTCCAACAAGTTCGTATTACGAATACAGCGTACGCTTCTCCAAAGATTGAAGAAGGATAGCATAGTGTATGCTGGCCTACTACATAAAATTCATTATGTATGGCGCTGTGAGTTCCCAGCAGTGTGATTTTTGCATCCCGAATAGTGTTTAGAAAAGGCTATGAAAAACCACTTTTTTACATAGCTTTCGCTGTCACTGTGCTGCGCGTTCTGCGCAGACGTGCCGTTTTTTTCCCACGCTGAAAACGCTAAGTGTCAAAGAAATTACAACAGACGTCATTAAGGTCTTTCTTACGTTTCCTCGCCCCCATAAGGATAATAAACGGGTGCTTTAGTAGCTATAACGAAACGCACGGCCGCAAGCGCCTCGAGCAGTACGGCGCTACAAGGCATGTGCAGCCTGCCTTGTAGCGCCTTGTAGCGATGTCTTGGGACTTGGACCAAAGTTTGCTGTTGAACCTCGAAAAACGCCACAAGAGCTACTGACACTCGTACGACAAGTTGCTCGACGCACCCCGGACAGCGAGATGAACAGGTGTGTTTCTGATGGTGTGGACGTTATAACACGCTATAAACCACCTAGCAGTGCAGTGCCCACTAGAAATGTTGTATCTTTCGTGAAAGCCCAGTCTTTAGCTCTTTTACCCTCGGACAAAGAAGCTGGCTTTGCTGTTTTGCCTTTCCTTTTGTTTAAGGACAAAGCCATTATGGGTATAAACTCTGTTTTTAAACCCAGCCACTCTTCTATAGCAAAAGCTAAGTTGCAAGCGAAAAGGCTTTGCAGCTCTCTCGGCCTAGAACAAGTTGCTAAATGTATTGACAAATCAAAGAAGCTAAGCCTTGACATCTTTTTTACCGCTAATACGCATAAGATTGACTGCCCACTACGGGTTATAGTTTCTGGGAACGGGACCTGGCAAAAACAGGACGCCTTGTTTTTAAAAGAACAGCTTAACCTTTTAATTATTGACGATCCTTTCCTGGTAAAAGACTCTGAGGCGGTTATTAAGTTTTTAAGGTCTAATGACAAATGACTGAAGGCTTTTTCAATAGACGTGCAAGATCTATATTATTCACTTCCACATAACGAACTGCTCTATTGCTTAGAAGAATGCATTGATTTGTTTGGGTGGATAATTTTCCAGAATGCATCAGGTATGCCAGTTCATGGTTTTCTGGAATTGCTTTCATTTTATTTAAAGTCAACGGCTGCATCTTGGAATAAGCAACATTTAATTCAAAAAAGCGGCGTTTGCATAGGTTCCTGTTTGGCACCAGTCCTGCGTGACATCTCTCTCGCGCATAAGGATCGCCACATTCAAAAATGTCTCGACTTGTCTCTCGTTGTCAAGGTCTGCAGGTTTGTTGATGATTTCATTGTATTTATTGATTGTTTGGATACTGTTTTTGAAGTTGTTGTCCTTAGTCTTCTAAGCTTGTTTAAGAAGCACTTGTATCCTCTTGAACTTACGCATGAGTTACCGTCTGGAAATTTGATTAGGTTCTTAGACCTAACACTCTGTCTTAGAAGTAATCATTTGTGCTGTCTGTTTTCACAAAGGACTGAAGGCTTTTTCAACAGACGTGCAAGATCTATATTATTCACTTCCACATAACGAACTGCTCTATTGCTTAGAAGAATGCATTGATTCGTTTGGGTGGATAAATTTCCAGAATGCATCAGGTATGCCAGTTCATGGCTTTCTGGAATTGCTTTCATTTTATTTAAAGTCAACGGTTGCATCTTGGAATGAGCAACATTTAATTCAAAAAAGCGGCGTTTGCATAGGTTCCTGTTTGGCACCAGTCCTGCGTGACATCTCTCTCGCGCATAAGGATCGCCACATTCAAAAAGATCTCGACTTGTCTCTCGTTGTCAAGGTCTGCAGGTTTGTTGATGATTTCATTGTATTTATTGATTGTTTGGATACTGTTTTTGAAGTTGTTGTCCTTAGTCTTCTAGACTTGTTTAAGAAGCACTTGTATCCTCTTGAACTTACGCATGAGTTACCGTCTGGAAATTTGATTAGGTTCTTAGACCTAACACTCTGTCTTAGAAGTAATCATTTGTGCTGTCTGTTTTCACCGAGAAGTGGTAAACCCCTTTTACCTTTCCACTCAGCTCATTCAAAATTGGTGAAAAGGGGTATCATTAAAGGTTGCCTGGTAAACGCTCTCAAGAGGTCATGCCCGCACTCGATGCATTTCAGTTTCAAAGCACTGGTAGAGCGCCTCTTAAGCGCTGGTTACTCGAGCTCCCTGATTTCTGCTGTTGCGGAAAAACTTTTGAAGCAAATTAAAAATCAAGGAGGGTGATCTCAGCCTCAAAGCGCGTCTGTTCCCATGAAATATGTTGCAGTTCCGTATCTGCGTAGCGTGTCGAATCGGCTGCAAAAACTCGGTAAACGCGCTGGTGTCACTGTTATTTTTTCCGCCCCAGAAAAGCTTACAAAGCTTTGTAAGCTGGTGAATAATCCAGCTGTTATTAAAGGAAGATGCACTGTGAAACACAGAGCGCGCTTTGTACCTTGTGTTATTGGTGTCGTATATCTCATTCCGCTTTCGTGCGGAATGGTATACATAGGGCAAACCAGAAGGTGCCTTAATGACCGTTTAAGAGAGCACAATAACAATGTACACAACGTAGTTCAAGGACACCTCGGAATCCACTGCCGAGACTGCGGCTGCGTGCCAGTTTATGAGCGTTGCGAGGTATTAAGCAAGCACAACTCGCAGGCCACGCGTGAGATAATTGAAGCTTATCAAATAAACAAGTCTGACTGTAAGCGTGTAAGTTGCCCATCAGTTGCGTTGTTGCAAAAGGAGATTGCGTATCTCGATCTTTTTTAAGTTACATGTGAATTTGTTTGTTCAGCTCATTCAACAAGAGACAAGAGTTTTGCTGACATTGTATCGCAGTAGTTGTTCCTGCACCCTTCTAGGCATGCCCATTTTTCTTATTTTTCGCCTCACCACTCCGGTATTATTATTCTCACCACTCCGGTATGAAATCGTTGTTGAAAGGCAGCGCTCTTTTCTGTTCTTGTTTATTCGCTTCCGTAGTTACGAACTAACTACTTCTAGGTTGCGCTGTTCCTGCATTCAGGTGCAGCCTCCTTGTGCCCTGAGCAATATGGCCGCCGCGGCTTCACTTCGATACTGCGGTGGGTATTTAGGACCACCACTCCAGAAGCTTTAGTATAACCTCCTTGGGGAACGGCCCCCTCCCCTTTCACCAGAGAGAGGGGCGCGAAAGTTTCCCCGTAAATTGACTCAATATAGAAGGGGGCGCAAAATTGACCAAATATGGAGGGGGGTGCTGCCATTAACCTTCACTCCACCCCCCCTTCTCATGGAAAAACCTGCGCACGCCTATGCATATACTCTAACAATATCGCATTATTTCGGCGTCATAGCCACCAGCCTAGCTTTATTTCAACAAGGCTTCACAGCGCACCCATGCGCAGAACGACGATGTCTGTTGTTGGTGGCAGTCTTACGTCCCAAATGGCGCTATGTGGGCGGTGGTGGTTGATTTCATCTCTTTTTGGTTTAAGTGACACGTGCCATTAATCCTCTTATCGCAATTTTTCCCCTTGCCTGGTCGCACAATGACTGCACCTGTGCAATTTGTCTTCACGTATCGGTAGATGTTCTCTTTACCACCCCCTTGCAGCACTATACTTAGCATCCTTCCTCGTTCATTTTTTTGTTTTTCTCGTTTCTTTCTAATCTTTCCCTCTGTTTATTTCATCACGAGAGCGTTTGCTTCACCTGCATAACCTGGACATAGGGCCTTCTATGCCTGGGTGACGTGGGAGTCCCACAGAAGGACCTCTCTTGATCGGGCCTCTCTTCACAACTTTTCACACGGTAAGACGGGCGTTGGCAGCCGAAACAATGCCGAGACATATTATGTGTGTCGCTACAATACAATTGAAGAAGAGAGGAGTATTGAAGAAGAGAGAAGTGGCATTCTTCGATCTAAAAAAGTAGTTCAAGTGTGATCAGCTCTTTGTTAAATCGAGTTTCAACTGTTATAAAAAACAAATACATTTACAAAACATACAGGGATAGAGGAGCAGCTGCACTGATGATGCGGGAACATTAACAAAACCATGCCGTCATCGTCATCTTGTAATATTTCTGCCACGCATGGCTTTAGGTACTAAGAATAAAACCTGCTAACGGGACAGAGTGCCAGCCCCACCTGCACAGAAAGCTCATAGGCAAGCACGGAGTGCGATGTGCTAGTGCAAAGACATCAGCCTCCGCCCAGGTGGCGTTGCGACAAACGCAGTCACCAATGCCATCATCGCCGCGCTGACCATAAGTGGGCAGTGCAAATAGAGCAGTCCGTAAAAGAACGTGCGCAGGCCCTCCCTTTTTGTTTGTATCAAGGCACGGCTTTTTAAAAATCAAATACCTGACAAGCTTCATCCGTCAATGTAACCTCGTTTGAGAAAAGTTGGCAGCTCATCAAAGTGAGCTGCGCGTAGGATGCAAAAGATGTTTCAGTTATTTCGGTGTGCTGCAACTCAAAATTCAAGAGCAAGTGAGCATCGCATGGCATATAGTTTCAGACGAGAACGCCGACGTGCGTTCTGTAACGCCTAAATGCGTTAAATTTGGGCATACGAATGATTCCAAAGAAATGAAGTACACACGTGAGCAATGTATCTTGCATTGAGGGGCATGAACTTCACTATATCAGCCACAGTTGACTCGGGCAATTTTCGCCTTAGCAGTTGCATTCTCGATCCATCTCTCGCTTCCCATGCATAGAACTGTTTTATAAAGCATCCTAGAATGTTCCGTTAGCAGTTATCTTCCGTTTTTTATTTGCTGCCAACAGGGAAACAAGCGTGTGTCCTTCATAGGTGTACAACGATCGGCAAAACTGAGGCCTTTGAGATAGCTCTGGCAATCGCGGAGACCAGTCGAAAAAAAAAAAACGATTGTGGCCACAACCAACATATCGCGTTTGACCTGCAGAACGTACATTGTAGCATTTGCTGGTGAAAGCTGAAACTTAGAGCCTTCTAAGCATACGTGCACGATGCTGTGTGGTGACGACAACTTTAGATTACACATAGCCATGGCGTGTCCAATTTTTATCACGGGCGTCACCAGTCAACATTTAACACGAGTGAGGAAACATTATTTGGGTTCAGCAGAACGCGATACAAAGCAAAAGGCGAGTAAAACGAGTGGACAGCCACGATTTGGTCTTCATGAGTGGGACTTCGCAAGAGCACCTCCCATTCTTCCTTGGTTGACTTGGGGCTCAACGACCCACACCCCCAGAGCATATACAAAGTAGTAGCCTCGCCATTGGCTGCGCGGGAGCTGTATGGGTAACCCCCGTATTCAGAAACGCTCCTTGAATCGAAATTCCATCCTTTACTTGAGTGAGCTTAGCACTGCGCTGCTGCCCGACTGAAATTGACGCGGTGGTTCTCAAGAATCGCTGCAGAATATTGCAGATATGCAGTGACGTGGTCCTCCAAGAGACGGTGCTGGCATCGACTTTTTCGAGTCGAGGAGAACCCTTGAGTGAGTGAAAGACCGCTTGTGTATGCGGGGGTTATATATATATATATATATATATATATATATATATATATATATATATATATATATATATATATATAACCCCCGTATACGCAAACGCTCTTTCACTCAAGGGTATTATTATGTATATATATTGACGCTTGTGTACTGGTGGACCAAAACGACGAAAAGGGGATTTGGCGGACATCAGGTAGTGGAGCTCTAGCTGATCGAAGATAAAAAAGGTGATCTTGCTGTTCAGGGGCTGAGAGTCACTGTGTCAACGTTTATCTGCCTACTTTGGTTCGTGCTGTACCGCGACAATACATATATATATATATATATATATATATATATATATATATATATATATATACATATATATATAATCAAGGTCACCCGATATGGGTATGATTTAGTTTGCAAGAGTCTCAGCATGACCACTTGCGGCCGGCTTAACTTGGAATGAGGCGGCGGGAAGACTCTTTTCTCCAAGTAAAAGTTCATGGTCAGTGCTAGGCGCGTCCCTGTGTCCGCGGGGAAAGTCTTCTGATGCGAGGGTAGCACGGTCGATAAATCCATATGCAGCCTCGTGAGCTAATTGAGGTTAGGAGGAATCCCCTTCATTGCGTGAACATTGGCAAGGAACCAAGAATAGTGTGTAGAGGTACCACCGTTTTTGGTCCCTTTCAGAATTTTACCGACCTGCCGGGCTACTTTGATTCTCTGGAATGCCCTAGTGGCCACCTTTGAGTCGCTATACACCATGTCTCTTCGACCATATTGCATGGCGAGTGCGATGGTCCATTCCTCGGCCACCTCTTGATCTTTCGTCCTACTGGGCTTGGTGGCACCGTTCGGAGCATCATGCTAAACTACGTGCTCTTCGTTATACAGGTATGCCTTGGCTTTCACAGGACTAAACGTGCTTCCCTGCTGGGTAGCTGTGGTCATTTCGCCACAACGCCGATGTCATCAAGTATCCAACACGTGCAACTTGGGACGACGCTGCTACCGCTATCAGCATTGCAGAACTAACCCCATCATGATGCGACGCTTCGCACGTCACGTCCGGAGGATCCTTTTGGCGCACCAGCGACATCTGGCATATGGGCGGGACTGCATAAAAGGCCGAACATGACCCGCGCGCGCTTCACTGAGTTTGGTGGCACCGTTCGGAGCATCATGCTAAACTACGTGCTCTTCGTTATACAGGTTGGTGATAAACGGTCCTTTGGTAAATGTACTAAAACTAGTTACGTTGGACTAGTTGTGCTGCCAGGCCTACAGTACATGTTGTTTTGCTACCTGCAGTGTGTTCGCGTGATATTTTTGTTATTGCAACTGACTGTTGACGTAGAAGAGAACCCAGGTCCTGACAAAATAGATCAAATACTAAAGGCCGTCAATGAACTTAAGACATCTCATACAGCTCTTGAGACGGGTCTGAAAGATGTCCAGCTAAGTCTATCTCAGATTAAAAGTACCCTTACGTCATTAAAGCAATGTCAGGAGAAGATAGAAAAATGTGAAACAACCGTATCGACTATGCGCAGTGAGTTCACTGAAATGCACAACAAAATAGAACTAGAAAATAGAAGCCGTCGAAACAATATCATTATTTATGGTCTTAAAGAAACAGAACAGAAACCAGAAATGGTGCAACAACTTGTGACGCGAGGGATATTTTCTGAAATGTTGGGCATTGAAGTGAAATCTGTTGAGCGTGTGCAAAGGCTTGGTCTTCGGAAGCCTAACCGTGACCGAGCGATTATATTGCGCTTTTATGATTTTACAGAAAGAATTCTGGTATTACGAAACTGTTGTAAATTAGAAAATACAGCCATATCTGTATCAGAAGACTATTCTAAGTTTGTTCGTGAAACTCGGAGTAAGCTGTGGCAGGCGTCTGCGCTGAATCGCAGTAACGGAGATAAGGTGACAATAGCTTACAAGAAACTTAAAATCAACGGAGAATGCTTCACAAGGAATGAGATATAATACAATGGTAGCTGTGAAACGTGCTCATACCGATGGTCACAAGAAGGCAAGCACTTCTCAAGCGTGACCGAAAACAAAAGAGAAACTTACGCTGCTTTGCTTTAATGCAAGAAGTATTGTAATCAAAACACAGCAGTTGGAAGAACCGTTGCTTTTGTACGGCCCTGATGTAGTGGTCATTACGGAAACGTGGCTTAACCCTGATATTCACGATTCAGAGATAGTGCCACCAGCATACGCCCTGCTTCGTACAGATCGGCATGGCCGTGGCGGGGGCGTGGCCATCGCCATTAAACGGAACACGCCTTTTCATAAAGAAAGTGGCATTGCTGGTCACGAAAGTGTGTGGTGTTCAATCCTTATTAATAACGTCCCTGTGTTGATTGGTGGTGTATACCGGTTTCCGGGTGCTCCTGATGAATACCTTGTAAAGCTAAAGAACTTTCTTCACGGCTGTGTTGGTGAGCTAACGAAACTAATACTTACTGGGGATTTTATTATGCCGGGAATAAACTGGGACATTTTTGCCATCGAAAATACAGCTGTTAAAGGTTCAGATATACTTTTTGACATTATGTTTAGTCACTCGTTGACACAGCTGGTGATAAAACCAACTCGCATCCACGGGTCGGCATGTTCAGAGCTTGATCTTGCATTTGTGTCTGGCTCATTAACACCACAAATAAGTATTGAAGAGAGAATCTCTGATCACAAGCTCATTCTGTTGACATTTCATGGCATGGGCGGCTGCGTATCACATGCAACGACGCTCATATCTGTTACACATTACTACAGAGCGAATGACGAAAGTGTTACAGATTTTCTTGAAGCATCACAAGACGATTTCTTTAATACGTCATCGGGTGTCGTGGATCTATGGAACAAACTAAAATCTGGAATCATGCATTGTGAATCAACCTTCATACCTACTAAGCTAAAGAAAACTAAGCGTAAAACGCCGTGTATTACGAGAAACATAATCCACCTAAAGAGAAAAGTACGACTCCGCAAACATAAAAAGAAATCCGTTGCGCTCAATGAGCTTTCACGCCACTTAAAAACGGAAATAAAGATGGCAAGAGACAACTTTTTCTCAAGCACTCTGACTGAGTTCATGACAAATCAACCACGTAAATTTTGGAAGTACTTATCAAAGCCAAATAGCATAGTAACTAAAATGGAAATATCGGATAGTCTTGTTGAATATGCACGGATTATTGCAGATGCTTTCAACTTTTACTTCCAATCAGTTTTCACGCGTACGTAGCCTTCATCTTTACCGTCGTCTAACAGTGAAAATAACATGCCGGAGTTATCAATAACAGAGCCTGGCATACTTAATCTGCTTCTTCAACTCGACGTCAAAAATTGCAAAGCCCGGATGAAATTTCTACTAATGCTTTTCTTAAGCGCTATGCGGCTCAGCTAACCGCTTTTCTGAAAGATTTTTTCCTTATCATTAGAAACAGCTGTGCTTCCTGATGATTGGTTGTGTGCAAAAGTAATTCCTATCCATAAAAGTGGGAACAAACAACTGATAAACACATGCAGGTCCATATCACTGACAAGTACATGCTGCAAGCTAATGGAACATATAATAAACAAAGCACTTATGAACTATCTAGCGGAAAATAATCTGCTTTATCCGAACCAACACGGTTTTCGAAGGAAGCTTTCGACCACTACACAACGTTTAAAGATTACTCATGACTTTGCTTTAGCTATTGATTCTAGACTGCAAATAGATGCAATATTTATTGATTTTTCTAAGGTATTCGACCGCGTTTTGCACTAGTTGCTCATACAAAAAGTTGAATCATTTGAGGTTGACTCAAAAATTGTCCATTGGATTGCCGCTTGTCTTTCCAACCGCACCCAGTATGTTTCTTTTAATAATGGCGAGTCCAACCGTGTCGACGTGTTCTCTGGGGTTCCCCAAGGGTCCGTACTAGGACCAACACTCTTTCTCATATACATCAATGAAATCTACACTGCTACGGAACCAGGTATTACAATGAGGCTTTTTGCAGATGACTGCGTCATATACTCTCCCACTAGCACTACAGAAGACCAGGTGAAACTTGACAAATCTTTAGAAAATATTGGGCAATGGTGTGAAAAACATGGTATGCAAATAATACAGACAAAACCATGTGCATTACAATTTCTCATAGAAGGACACCACTTCACTTTAAGTACAACTTCTCTGGGGCAGTCATCAAGCACGTAAATACCGTAAAGTACCTGGGGGTCACAATAACATCATCGTTAAAGTGGGATGTCCACATTATTCGAATTTCTGCACGTGCATTTGAACAACTAGGTTTTTGAAGGCGTAAACTAATCGGAACTTCCCCTCATGTTAAACTAACAGCGTACAAGACGCTCATTAGACCCATCCTGGAATATGCAGCTATAGTTTGGAAGCCGCCCCAAAAGAACATGATTGATGCATTGGAAAAGATTCAAAACCGGGCTCTTAGGTTTATTTTTTTCAAAGTATGCCAGGCGGGAGAGTGTTTTCGCGCTGCATTTGCAAGCACGTGTCGCAACTCTCTCTAGCCGACGACAATTAGCCAGCCTGAAATTTCTTTTTCTTCTTTCAAACATCCTGGTACATTTAAATAAGGATGATTACCTTAAATCTCCGCACAGTCACTCCAGTAGAACTAACAATGACAAATGCATACGCCCATTCCTGTCACGTTGTAACACGTTGACATATTCTTTCTTCCCGCAGCTATAGAGATGTGGAATGACTTGCCGAACGACGTTGTCAGTGCACAATAACCTGAATCATTTTCATCGCTGTTGGAAATTAATTTAGAGGCATTGCAATAAATCCTGTGCTATCTTCGCCGAATAAAGGTTTAAACAGTGTATCGCGCATGTGCTCCCACATTGCTAGCATGTGCTTAACCGCCTGCATCTGCATATCAATGTTACCGTTGATGTTATTATGCTAAGTAGTTCTTTTTCAGTGAAACACATGTGCATTGTTCATTTATTGCTTTATGCTGTTATATCGTTTTTTTTCCTTTTCATTTTTGCGATATGAAGTGTTATTTGCTCTGTATGCCCTCTCCTGTATAGGCCTGAAAAGGCCCACAGTATTGAATAAATAAATAAATAAAATAAATAAATCAAGACGCATTTGACATCTTGACCCTGTGAATTCATTACGAAAAGCGCAAAAGCTTTGCCGACACGGTACGCGGCAGCGTCCATGAAGCTTGGATGTAAGCTATCCTCAGATATGTTCTTCCGTACATTCGAAGCTATTGCCTTGCGACGAACTGCGTTGCATACACGCCAAGTTAAAGGATCTTGAGTTCGGGAGATTTCCGCAGTGGGGTGGGGTGGTGCTGAACTATTTGTTCCTATCAAAAAAAACCAAGGACAAACAATTACATCGCGAAAAACAAGAGGGGGGTGAGAAGTCTCAATCGCAAGTGCAAACATCAGCGTTGCAGTCAGCTTGGAGTGGCTGAAAACACGAAGGTAGGTTTTCTCACTAAGGTGAGAGTCTCAAAGGTCAACACAACTAGCAGAATTTATTTCCTTCAAAACAGCTCGTGTATGTACGTTATACTGGGGCACACGTGAAGGGACGGGACGGCGCAGCTGGCTGCCACAAAAGCGCGGGTCGAAGCTTTGCTCCCTGCTACATTCTTTTGTAGCGTTAGCTACACTGCTGGACTGGCCTCGCTTAGCCAATTTCACGTGGCACTGGTCTGCGTATGCGCATTGATGCTCCTCTGCCGCCGCGCACGGCTCGCCGCCGGTGCCGTTGTCAGATAGGAAGGAGACGCGGTGCCGAAACGCTTTGTCCCAGAGTCACACTTAACTCATCAACCCATCATCATCCTACGTCTGTCCCGGCACCGCCTCTCCCCAGGGTTGTGTGGGGGGACGATTTGTTTCGGGCAGACGGCCATGCCCTGGCAAGGGGGCCACCATTCGGCACCAGGCGCCAAACAGACGCGGCCTGCCTCCCGGCGCACAAGCCAGGGAGGCCCGACAAAGGGACTACCCTCCGGCGAAGCAGCTTCAGTCACAACGCGCATAGTGAACGTACCCTGGCCGGGTGGGCTATCGCAGCGCGTGGGGTGCGCTGCGGTCATGGCCCGTCTCCTGACCGCTAGGGCCCAGCGAGACTTGACACAGGGGCTACCCTTCGGCACGGTAGCTCTCGCCACCACACGCAAAGCGCACGTACCCAAAAACGTGGCAGCGGTGCTGCCCTCTGTCGCGGTAACTTCAGTCACCACAACCAAAGTGCCCTTGCCCTCACACTGTCGCGCGGCTGAGAGCCTGTGACGACACCCCCTCAGGGCGGATGGGCTATCGCTCGGCGCGAGGCGCTTTGCGGTCATGGCCCATCTGCTCACCACAAGGGCGCAGTGAGACACAATCCGTCCTGTGGGGTCTACGGGACTACTATTTAGTGCAGAGGCCAGTGCCGCTGCACGCAAACCAAACGTACCCACGGAAACCGGCACGACTGAAAGCCGGCTTAGTCCTTCTCGAAGAAGGGAGCCACCTTCCGCCTCGACGAGTAAAGTTGGCGCGCCTACAAAAGGGGCCAAAACGGACCTTGCGGGTAAAGCCCGACAAGGTGACAGGATCACCTTAGCACATGCAAAGCTCTGGTGAAAGACCATACCGAACAAACTCGGGGGCGACTGGCTCACTAGGCCTAGTCGTGGAGCCTTAGAGAAAGCCATCATTAAAAGTTGATGGTTGTCTGCCCTCCTGCCTCACTGAAAATCACTGCCGGACGGTGCCACGTCTCATAAAACTTCTTTGCACCTAGGCGCTGCCACTCTCGGTGGAAAACGAACCAGACCTCCTTCCGTACTTTTGCAAGCACTTCGTGAAGCCCGAGTCGCTTGCCGTCAAAGACGGCACAGCACCGTGCCAGCCATACTTGGTAGGAGCACCTAACAAGCAGAAGCACGTATTGCTTAGCCGCTTGTCATGACAGGGGATGAAGAAAACGAACGGTGTTGAAAGGAACACCTGGGTGGCCAAACAAGCTAGCTATCCTTCGATGGAGGGCAGCTGGTAGCGCGCACTGAGAGAACACGTGAACCAGGTCCTCCATAGTACCACAAAAAGGGCACGCTCCTCGTTGAGCAATTCTTGTGAAGGGCCTGAACCTTAGAGGCAGGCGATCTCTGGCCAGGCGATACATGAATGTAGCGCGCTTGGCGTCCAGGAAACTGGCAGTAATTAACCGCCAGTTAGGACTGTGTTGGGACAGGTCGTGTTCTCTATAGCGTTCGGGTAACCCCGGAGCGAGTCTATCGACTAACTCATGGAATTCGATCGAAACTAAATCTATCTCAGGGTCGACATCTTGAAGACGGGCCAAAGTAGAAGCGGCCCCTGCATAGAAGGCAGAAGGCGTTCCCGCCCGAGGCATGGAATTCGAAAATGCCCCAGGCGAGAACAACCTCAGCATGGTGCTCAGGAAATACGTCGCGAAGCTTCTAGTAAGGAGCATATCTGAATCAAGAGCTACCCGTGTCCATTTAACATGTAATGCCGTGGTCACAACGCTAAGGTCGGGAATACCTAGTCCTCCTTCGTCCCTGCGGAACTTCAACACGGGGCGCGTCACAAAAGGAGAGGCACGACCCCAAAAGAATCCGTGGGTGTGCGCGCAATTCGACGCACTGCGCAGACAATCAGTGGTGTCACGCACTGGAGCCGGCACCTCCCTCGCACTCGGCCGCGGCCGCGCGCGACTCGCCACCGCCGGTGTGCGCTTTCCATAGGAGTGCCGTCATAGCCTTGGTAGACATATGGACGCCGACGCGCGCGCCTTCTCTGTGCAGTCGCCATCTCATACTGCTCTGGAGCCGCTTGATAGCGCCTCTGACAGGCGTTTGCTACTGTGGTATAGCCATGGAGAAGGAGAGTGCAAATGCTGCTCAATGGTGCAGTAGATCGGAGAAGCTTAACTCATCGGATCCCGAAGTAGTTGCCCGGTGAAATAAATATACATGTGCCTCATAATACGTATACCATGTGTGTGTCATTGGAACAGCTGTAAGCATGCTATCTGGAAAGCTAAGAATAATCAACTGAACGTTTGCTAACGCTACGTATATCCTGGCATAGCTGAGCTAAGCCACTGCCATTTTCACAGGAACGCCAAAATGCGTCTGGCCCCTTTGTTATTGACAGTCTAGGCTGGTTTTTTGCCGTCGCCACCACCGCTGTCATTTACCTTATATGTGTACTTATCTATATATATTAACACTCTAGAAAGGCAAAAAAGCCGCCCACGCTCGGTGCCCACCTCGTCGCCATGCGCCGACGGGCGCTTACCTGCCCTGCGCATGGGGAAGGGGGGGGTTGATGTTTGTGCGCGCGTGCTTATCTTTCGGTGGGGAGAATCGTGTGCCTTCAGCTTTCAGTGGAACGATTGCGTTAGTTGCCGGGGCCACAAAGGTATCTTCTGTCTATGCACCGGCCCCGTTTGCGAAAATATGTGGGGTTTACCGTCCCAAAACCACCATATGATAATGAGAGACGCCGTAGTGGAGGGCTCCGGAAATTTCGACCACCTGGGGTTCTTTAACGTGCACCCCAATCTGAGCACACGGGCCCACAACATTTCCGCCTCCATCGGAAATGCAGCCGCCGCAGCCGGGATCCCACTCGTTTGCGGAAAGAGCGCGCTTTTCATGCACAGCAAGGAATAACTGGGACACTTGTTAGTTTGTACTCATCCGTACCTTCGATTATGTATCGAGTATCGCTTTTTTTCCCTTTAAACAGCGTGTTACAAGTCGAGCGGTAAACGTTGTTAGTTCGCTTTCGTCTTGTGCGTATTGTTTTCGTGCGTCTTTTGTGCGTGAGCAGCGCGCTGCGCGTTTAGATCTGCTTACCGGTCTCAGTGTGACATTCCAAGTTGTTGCTGTCGGATTCATTGCTTTGCCCTTGCGCCGAAACTGTGACTTTTTTTTACGCATTTACTGCCTTTAGTCTACCGCTGCGTGTCCTCGGAGCTCGTAGCCCGTTATCGCGCCACCGCGACTACGATGTTGTGCGCGGCGGTTGCGGAAAATGGTAGTTCCTTTTTCAACCCCCGTGCACTTGAGTGCGCACGCGCCTTCAAAACAAAGTCATTTTGTGCCGTATACAATCGCATCTGCCGCAGTTTTGTCCGCATGGTTTGAAAGCAGCATTGCTTTGACTGGTTGAGCGTTGGACGCACGCACACTTTCGGGACTCTGTCAGTTATACATGATCGTGTGAAAAGCGACCACGGTTTCGTCGACATCGGTTGTGGCAACGACAATCACGCACACTGCAGAAGGCAATGCGTGCGCCGGTCGCACGCGTACTTTCGGAAGCTCGAGTACGCTGCTCTCGGCCTTCGTTCGATGATTTCCTTACTAAAGTTCGTATCACCCGCCGCGATTAGGAAATGTGTTCGGAACATTCGAATTTAGGCCTAATATAGTGCAATTTCGCTGAGAAATTTGACGAATTTGTCTCTTCCGTATTGCATAGATTTTACTGTACGTTCAGATGAATGCCTCTAAAACTCATTGATAACAAAATGTGGTAGGTTTGAAAAGCCTGGAGCGAATTGAGCTGCTTTTTTTTATCAAGGCGACCGGATCACGCACGAAAATTTCAATTTTCGGGAGATTTTCATCACAACCGTGAATACGAAAGAAACGGTCCGAATCCGGGAGACTTGGCAGATATGGCGCTGCGTACAGGACGCCTGTTGAGGGGCTGCGTAGCGACGAAAAGCTTCTGCCTTATTTTTATGAGAATTTGGTTATTGCCAGCTAATTCCTTGGTTGGGGCGAGTTCGTTTCATTCGAGAATCTTCCTATCAGCCGATGTGGTTGAAAGCTGATTTATATGGGCCCGTTCAAGAGCCTTGCAAGTCTCCTTCATGGTGTTGTGTATGCCGAGCTGGAAAAAGTCCTTCGAAGAAAGCCTGATAGCTCTACGACTACCATTTATCAGTGTTAGGCATTTGACTTCCGGCAGCAACCAGTATAGCATAAATAACGCACCAATAATCCTTGATCTGTTAGGTGTTTTCCGCCTCATTCTCAAAATGAAAGCATCAGCACCTGGCATAGATAGAATCGTTCCCCAGTTTCTCAAACGCGCAGCCATTTTTTGTTCAGTATTTTTTGACAGCTTTTTTCACAGTCATTGCAACATGCCCCATTGCCCATGACTGAAGGCCGAGGTAGGTAGTTCTTGTGCCTAAACCAGGTGAGTCACATAAATCTTCTGTAGCCTACAACTTTGACTATTATTCCATGTAAGTTTCTCAAACATATCATATATTCTAACCAAACTGTATTTGTATTGAATGGTAGCGCTACGAATGTGCTACGCGTAGTGATTAGTCCAGTTATATTTAGGTTACCCTCCCCCGTTCCGCACCTGCATGTATATAAAGCATGGCACAACAAACTTATGACGATTGTTCCCATTATACTCGAACTGTCAGGATGGCCCAATGACCACACGCGATACATGGTCTCAGAAGTTGATCGAAGCTAGTGCCTGGCGCGTCCAATATAGATTTTGTGAAGCCAGCCCCCCACCCCCCACCCCTTACACGTACTAATAGAGAAATCGGCAAGAACTGGCACGGCTTCAAGCAGCGTTCGAATTGTTCTTCACAGTGTCGGAGACGTGACAAACCCCGAAAGGAAGCAACAAAGACTGCCCTCCTCCTTAGTATCGCAGGTGAGAAGCCATTCAGATCTTTAAGACGTTCGACTACCCGCAAGAGGAGGATAGCAGCGATTACAAAACATTCGTGCGGAAGTTCGATGCATATTCTGCCGGACAGAGTAAGAAAGTGCACGAACACTATGTATTTCTTTCAAGGATCCGGAACCCGGTAGAGCCTTTCAAACATTTTGTGAGGAATCTTGAGACGGAGGTACCATTGTGCAGCTGTGGCAGTCTGAAGGAGTCGATGATCAGAGACGAGACTGTTTACGAGAAAAGCTGTTAAGGTACAACAATTCAACCCTACAGAAGGCTGAAGTGACATGTAAAGCCGCAGAAGCAGCAGCAGCACACCAAGAAGTTTGGGCACGGGAACTGAAAGTAGATCCGGTAGGCGTGACTTCTATTGGCAAAAATGTTTCGCCAGAATCCGCTTTTTTCAAGTGTCTGAGATGTAGGCGCAAGCATGCACCACGAAGCTGTCCAGCGTTCGGAATGAATTGCCCGAAGTGCCATGAGCATAACCATTTCGCCATAAGCTGCAAAACATCTACGGAAGTTCACGAGTTCCGAGGCTCAGAAGACGACTTTCACATTATAGACGTGTCACATTTCGGCAAAAGGGCACGCGACTAGATGGTGCGAGCCCAAATCAAGAACATACAAATGAACGTAAAATCCGAGACTTGAGCATAAACAAATTTGCTGCCTTTGAACTGCTACCTCAAGATGCGCCCTCAACCGTCGCTTAATCCAAGTAGCGTGGTGTTACGTTCGTATGAAGAAGGGGTGATTCAGCACCTCGGGGTCATACGTACCAAACTCACACTGAATGACTCAACCTCAGCACTGGATGTTTTCATGGTCCGGAAGGAACGTCAAGCGATCCTCGGTCTTCAAGCATGCCAACTCATGAGACTCGTGCCACGTGTTTGCAGAGTATCACAAGCAGCCACGAATGCATTTTTGGTGAATTTTGCCATCTGCTCACTAAAACCAGGAGGGTGCAACGAGTATTCAAGATGGTTTAACGCGACGGCGCCGTATCGATCGTTCAGGCCACACGGCGCGTTCCAGTGGCTCTACAAGAACCCATCAAGATGAAATGGGACCTCATGCAACGAGCCGTCATTATACCGAAGGTGACCGAGCCTGAAGGCTGGGTGAGGCCTCTCGTTATCGTTCGAAAGAAGGACGGAAAAATGTGATTGTGCATTGATCCACGAAAGTTAAACGAGTGATTAAAAAGAGAACATTACATAATGCCTCACAAAGAAGATATAGAAGCAGACCTCACCGGCGCGACAGTTTTCTCACGCCTGGATGCAAAGTCAGGATTTCACCGGATTCCTTTAGATGACGAAACCTCTCGAATTTGCACCTTCGCAACACAGTTACGCCGCTAACGCTTCTTGTGCTCACCGATTGGTCCAACATCTGCTTCAGAGGTCTTCCGGAAGACCCTGAAATAACATTTTCGAAGAACGTCCCGGAGTCATAGTGTATGTGGACGACGTCCTTATCTAGGGAGCAACCATAGACGAATATAAAGGGCGTCTTCAGTCGGTCTACGAGCAGCCGAACGCGTCGGCCTTACATTCAACCCAGAAAAGTTCACGTTTGTGGTCGAAAGGATGAAATTTCTAGGGCACGAGACCGACAAACGCGGCAGGAGAAAATGAAATTGCTGCGCAAACTTGAAGGGAAAGGAGAAGGGAGACAGGAAAGAGCGCAGACTTCCAAGTGTTTATTGTCGTTTCATGAAGCCAATATATCCATGCTACGCTTCGCTTCCACGATGTGCACCAAACCAAAGATACCGCAAATAAAGCCATCCTCCAAAAAATCAAATGTGACAACTTCCACAAAGGCAAATGGGAGAAATGGCAAATGACAAAAGTGACACCCACCACAATATAAACTGCGTATTCACGAGGTTTTCATTCTTATTTTATCGATTACTTATCTTTTCTATCTTTTCATTGCACCAAGCAACAACAAAGGCGTGAACAAAATAAAACGTAGTCTAGACAATTTTTAAAACTTTAAGAAATAGCACTTAGCGCAGAATAAAACAATAAAACAACATTTTTATAGTCACCCGAAGCAGCACCAAATGAATAAACCCGATGAAACTGTACGCCGAGAGAGTAAAGAAAGAAAACTTCATAAAACATTACATAGCGTCGCATGTGGAATGAAACAGAGAAAACGACTGCACACTCATGAAAAGATGTGTTTTATTTCCCATGCGACGCTATGCATTGTTTTATAAGGTTATCTTTCTTGACTCTCTCGGCGTACTGCGACAACATTTTTGGGAAGCTCTGTGCTATTTTCTCGAAATGATCAAAGTGCAAAAGATTGTACTTGATTGGATTGTGCGCATTCAACGATTGTTATTAATACCACAGCATTGATCCATAGTCAGTTTAGAGCTGATGGTTCTTCATTGACTTTTGTGAGAGTATTGTATTTTGTCGAATATGATAAATGTGAACCGTCTTGATATGCAAGGAAATAAACAAAAACAAAATTCGGCTTGGCTTAGTGGTATAATACAGGGTCAGCACGCAGGGTACCGGGGTTCAAATCTCAGTGTGCCCTGCGTGTTTTTTATTTACCAGACTTTTAGTGATTACGGTCACCGGTTTTAGCGATAGTGATTACGAACACCTGAGGCGGTGGCAGCGGACAACTACGGTGCCGCATGCGAACCTTGTCGTGACCTCAAAGCAGATTTCGCTGCCGAAGTTCTGGGTGTGCATGGGGATTGAACCCTGGTCGCTTGCGTGGAAAGTAGGTATTTTGCCCCACAGCCAGGTCTGTGGTGTTAAATACAGTGAAAATAACGTCCTCTGCTTGAAAATGTAGGCAATGTAACTTTCATGTACAAAAACACACGTCCTGTATGCATCCTTTGCAATGCAATGTGAAATATTTCTGTAATATTGTGTGGTACAAGCGTCGACTGCCATCGCACAGTCATAATGCCTTCATAGCTAAAGCGATTCACACACTACAAAAGGCACATACGTTACTGCATCCTTAAGCTCACGTAGTAGGTGCATAGCAAGCACGAAAAGTTTGTATTGACTAACTGTTTGAAGTGCGTGCAAGGAACAGAATACCGCTGTTGCATTCAGGTGTTAAAGGCGAAGCTTAAGGCTCCCTAATTTTTTTGGTCTCGTGTATTGGCACGGACGTATTGCTCGAGGACAAGCGAGCTTTCTTGCTGTGTACAGAATGCCTAGTCCTCGTATCTCTACGAACGCCAAGAAACCATCTTTCGCTGTTTTGTCTTGCGGTGTGCGTGTTCTCAGCGCCCAATATGGTTATGATATAATATTTTCGCAGCTGCTTTAAAGAAAGAGAAATGTGATTGCTTACCAGGCTGAGAGTATACATATTTTGTTGCATTCACTTCCTTTTCTGTTGAAGAATCCCAGAGTATGTAGTCGAAGAATGCGAAGTCCCTGATTGTCATATACTGCTCTGGTAACGAGGGAACTCGGAATGCAACCGTGTACCTGCAAACATGTTGAAAGCACGACAATAATAAATAAGTTATTTTTACAAAATAAGGTACAAGTTGCTGAATTGCGTGAGATATCATCTGTAGTTTGATTAAAAACAGAGTGGCTGAAAAAATGGGGCAAATATGCACTAGCGATGCTGGGCTGGAAAAACAGAGATAGCAGTGCTACCCTCCTCTTTTGCCTACTACTCAGTTACCCTCACCACTGCTTGCTATACTAAATGTATGCACTATTAAAAACTGTGTTATGCCTTAACCTATTTCCATAAAGTTTCATACATATGCACTATAGGGAACTCTGACGCTAGTGTCTATGGGAGCTGCCACGCATCGCGCTTCAGGGAGCATAGGAATTATGGCTAGTACACGGATTTGCCTAGACTTCGTACTTTACGATACTTTTGGGTTCGCGTGGCTTAGGGCTGCTGTGTCACGAAACAACAATCGGGAAGTTTTCGGCAGTCACGCTTCATCTTTTAGGATGAACCATTTCAACTTGGGTCATGACGTTCAAAACAGTTTATTTTCTCCTTCAAAACAAGACCGAAACATAGCAATCAACGAAGCCACAAGTGCAAATCGCCGGCCGCAAGTACGAAGTCTAGGCGAATTTGCGTACTAGCCATAATTCACACGATGGCTGAATTATCACAACGACCCGCGTCCCCTCTTCTTTACTTTAGGACACTCTGTGCCTATTTACACATCCTTTATTTCTTCTTTGCTGTCATTTCCTGAGTTTCCATTTCCTGAGTTTCCTGAGTTTTCATTTGAGATAGGGTTTCAGGTTCAGTACAGGGACAGCTATGTCTGTATTTGCAGTACTTGCGCGAGCCGATGCATCAAGCTTTTCCACCAATACGTTGCTGCGAATCTCACGGTGCCCAGGTGCCGAGCACACTGTGACATGCTGTACGAGCATGTAAATTTCGCATGATATGGTGTACAATGAGATTAGGGCAGTATTGTGTTTTTTCATTGTATTTAAAGCTTTTACCATGCTCAGGGAATTGGTGTAAATTATGGCCTACTGTAGTTTTAGTTGCTTAATTTGTTTTACGGCCACGAGTATCGCATAGGCTTCTGCTGCGAAAACGCTTGTGTAAGTGTGCAGAATGCCGACATCGTAGAGTGTCTGCTGCGTATGACACATAAATATGAGGCTTGGAATCTGTGAATAATTCAGGACGGCTGTACTTATGCTTCAGTTCAAAGAAGTACATATGAATATGTGCAACACGGGCTTATTTCGTAACTTCCACGAAGAACACACCACAGTCTATGAACTTCTACCACCACGGCGGTAGATTTTACACGGGGGCCGCTAAACAGCATTCTAAAGAAGAACCCCCATTTGCTCAGCTAGGCCCCTCACTCGTAGTTCATAGGGCTCTCATAGTGAAGGACGGTAAGCGAAAAAGATAGAAGTGGACAAATCATTGACAGTGGAGTGTGAAGGATGTTCTTTATTTGCGTAACAGTCAAAAAAAAAATGCCAGGCCTGCGTGGTAGGCGCAGCACAGTCGCAGCAAAAGCTAGAAGAGCGGCCTTTAAGAGCCTTTACAGAACACTAATTGGGTAACTACTGAAAGCACACTTGCTTGGGACCCACTAGGGCATTAATAATAAACTTTTTGAAGTAGGCCCGCAGTAGCTATGCAAGTTTTCGTCATTCTTCTGAGAATCATGGTATCCGCTAAACACTTGCTAGGAATTTTGTGCCAATTGTCTATGCAGTGGTTGACGATGATGAGGAGTTATGGCTGAAGTAGGTATGCGCCACAGTTATTAGGGAAACAAGAACAAGCTTTTGTAATGGGTTCGAGCATAAGACGGCCCACTCGTTACGCTAATCACATTGTGCGACGACTGGTTGTTCTTTAGCTCTTGCAAAACGCTTAATAAGTCATACTAACGCGATTGCTTTCCCCACATCAAGCCTGTCTATAGCAAGTTTGACTACAAGTCAGGAGCACCGGAGTATCTCAGTGGTAGAATACTGTGCTGGCACCCAGTGAACCCGGTTTCGAGCCCCACTGTGCCATTGGTGTTAAATCATGCTTGCCTAAAGCAAGTTTGACAACTTACAAGCACCGGCGTAACTCAGTGGTAGTATATTGGGCTGGCACCCACCTGGCCCAAGTTCGAGCCCCACTGTGAATGTGGAGAATGTGAAGGTGCAATGCTTTTTTTACTGTAGATGGAGTGACCACTCATTTGATTCAATGTACAGGCTTTCTACGGAGCTAGTTTTAAAGACACCCATTAATAAGCGAATGCCTAGATAATGGGCCGTATTAAACAGGGCAAGTCAGCGAGAGGTTCCCATGGTGGGCGATCGCAATGGGTACCTTCAAGCTCTGTATGGGTTCCAAGATGAAAATTCGGAAACTACTACTGACACTTGCAGGTACGCTTGCTTAGATGTGCTGAATATTCGTCCAGAATGTGAAGGCCAGTAGACCTGCAATGCCAGGAATAGCTGCAGCTGCACTGATTACGCGCTTGCGAGAACTGCTCAAGCACGGCGTCTCGCCCAAATGCACATAGATGAAAATGGTATATTTAGTATAAAGAACGACCACAATGAAATCAACTTGATCTTTTCCAGATCCTCCTGAAAAACTGTTGCGAAAGAACATTGTAACCCGGCTTAGAGGTATCTTCCAAAGTCGCCGTGTGCGGCATTCGTAGAAGCATTAGAGCAAACCTTTTGGCAAAATCACACATTTATATTCACTTTGTGCAAAAATTGAGTCGAATCATGAAGAAGCATGAAATTCGTGCCGATTCCCCCGACAGCCGAACGAGCAAAGAGTAGTGGGACGAAGAGGTACATAAGGTTCTCGTTACAAGACGAATGACGAATCGTCTACACAGGGTGGCTGTGAGAAGTGATTGTCAGCAGAGGTATTCCTCTCACATACTCATACACTCCTCTCCTGTTGATGACGCGGAAAGGAGCGCATAATTACGTGGGAGAAATTCCTCTGCCTCAAAAAAGAGACCGACACCAGCGGCAGCGGCAGCGGACAACATGCAACTGCGCGTGACCGATGTTGTGATCTCATAACAGCTTTTGCTGTAAAAATGTCGGAGCCTGTTGACTGGCTCTTTGAGAAGGGGAGAAGCTGTGGCATCGGAGACTAACATCCTCATCACCAGCCAAAAGTGCGGCTCGCCCATCTCGGGACGCTTGCGCTGCGTGGGAGCTCGGGTTCGCCGAAGCTCTGTCTGATCTGGAATAAACGACGTGCGACCTAGAATTTATTGAGTGAGTGTCGTGCATTGTACCACGGTACATCTGGTGCACTCGACGTGCACACTTTTGCCATAGTGCATCGCGCGTCCGCGGGGTATTCAGGCAAAAGCGAGACCCCAGTGCCGGCAACAAGCACAAGCCAGCACCAGCATCGAGGTGTAGACAGCGGCGAAGGCTTGCACAGTTGAAGCAGCATGGACGCGTCAACCAGCAGACCCTGAGCTGAGGACCCGCGAGGCCCCGACGTCAGGGTCAATTAGCCCCAGAGGAGAGGGCAAGTCCAGCCGGTGCGCTGCGGAGAAAGCGTTGAAAAAATGAAGTTATGGCAGATATATCTACTGGGCACATTGGTGACGTTGCTATGGTTACGTGCTTTGCTGTGTAGCTCGTCTAGCAGTGGGTGGTGGCAGCATGTGCGCATTCGTAGGTGTCGTACTCACCCGTATCGAGAAATATCCGTGCTTGCAGCCGCGTTGTTGGCTATGCAGTGTTCTCCCGGGCGTTATTATACTCCTAGCAACCTTTACAAAACCTTTTGGTAGCCACGCGGCCCCAACTTCGCGTAGAACGACCGCTAATACATGCACATGTGCCCTGATGCGGATGAAGTATTGAAGTGCTCAGCGAAATTGCGTTCGGACACTATGACAAAACGGAACAACGACGAACGCCTTGCAGGTCAGTGACAGTCGTCCAGTTTTCCTGTTTGTGACAATGGACGAGACAATTGTGCTGTGAGCGTCATGTGCACATATTTAATTTCGTGTTATATATATGTAAAGTAACAACTTGCATGTGCATAAAAAAGCTCCGTTTCTGTTTTGCTTCTGTGCTCGCCCCTTAGGAATTAGAGCAACCACTTTCAATTGTCACTTGCCCCGTAACAAGGTCGCCATGGTGGCGCGTACAAAGCTGACACTGGTGAGCTTATACTTCAAACACAGGCACGGTGACCGGGTGCCGTGTCAGCTGCGTGAGCCACGGAATCCAACCATAGCTGGCGGCGCACGGCCGATAGTGTTGTGTGTAAAGTGCGTCAATATAAATGTCACCGTAGTTAGTGCATCTAGCAGGTGTTCTCGTCTGCTTGCTTCTTCGTCAGTGAGCTCCTACACGCTGTTTAATACTTGGACGAAATGATTTCACGAACGGCATTGCGCCGGCCCACCCTGTCGAGCCCCGTTCCGTTGGTTTCGGATCACCATTGCACGCACGCCACGCAGCTCACGTGCTTTTCGAGCAGAACAAAAAGACGAGCCTTCTGCTTCACATCGGGATGTAAGCAAGATAGGAAAATTTTCCCAGTCAATATAGGCGACTTCTGGCTTTATCACAACTTCCCAACAAGTGATGTCAGGGCCTCTCTTTATTTGTTTTCATCTGCCGTTGCATTGGCGACCACAGGCCAGAAGATTACGTGCGCGAAGGGAACTTGTGTATACATCGCCTCGAACACTTTACTACATGCAATATTTCAATATTTCTTAATATTTATACGTGTTGTGGTTGAACGTCTCAGAACCACCATACATGATTATAAGAGACGACGTAGTGGATGGCTCGGGAAATTTAGCCACCTGGGGATCTGTGACGTCCACCTAAATATAAGCATGCTGGCCTCAAGCATTGTCACCTCCATCGAAAACGTGGCCACCGTGGCCGGGATTTGCTCCCACAAACAGCGGGTCAGCAGCCGAGTGCCCTATGCATAAGGCCAGCCGCCGTGGTGGCCTTATGTGTCAATGACCGCTTTTCATAAAACTTATTCTGCAAAGATTATGAAGTACTTCAAAGAGCATTCCAACCTTTCTAAAAAAAGTGTCCATTGACATATAAAACCTATATTACTCATGAGGCTCTTTTTGGTGTCGTAGAAGAAGCGATTCTTAAATTTGGGGTGATGGCGTTTCAGAATTAGTGTGGCATCGCTGTTTCCAAGTTCCTCAAAGTGCTAAGACTATAGCTTACGTCTACATATGCCGAATGTTATGGTACTGTTTTCCTATAATAAAGGGGCGTGTCTATTGGATCCTCTATAGTTTCATTTCTCAGTGACCTGTTCTTATCCGACATGAATAGAAAGGTTCAAGAATGCTTGCACGAGACAAACTTCTGAAAATGGTCCCAGTTTGTTGATGATTATGTGATTTTATTTATATGTGACGATTTATCTTATGAATCTTCCTTCTAAGAGGCTTTGACACTGTTCAAAGATAGCCTGAATTCGCTCACTATGACTCAACCAACCCCCGAAAATGGATGCCTGAGGGTCTTAGACCTCGGGTTTTCGTTTTCAAGTAGCCATATGTGTTTGTGCTACGAGCCCCATTAAAAAAAAAAACATTTGTTGCTTTTCGCTTCGGCACACAGCAAGCGGTCAAGCGCGGTATTGTTCGTGCTTGTTTGCACTACGCACTCACGAAGGGATGTCATCATTCAATACAGGAAAGTTTCAGAGGGCACATAACCCGTTTTATGGCAGCTGGATAACCTAAGCACTTGCTGGTAACCGTATCAGAAAAACTGCGAAAATACTCACAACTGAGTGCCACGTGCACCGATTCTAAGGCAGCCTTGAGTAATAACGTGGCTGTGATCACATACTTGCATAGAATTTCGCACAATTTAAAGAAGCTTGACCACTGGGCAGTTTCTCAGTGTTATTTTTTGCACTGAATAAGTTGTCGCAGTTATGCGCGAGAACTAAACCTGTAAGAAGGCCTCCTAACCAGTGGAGCATTAAGCACCAAAATGAATTTGTTCACTGTGTGAAGAATGCATTATATGACGCACCTTAGAGCTGTGGTCTAAGTAACGTCGGAAATTCAGACAGATGCCTCAATATGAGATTACTTGAGCATAACCAGAAAGTGAAAAATAAATTTTATGGTTTTTGGCGACTCATTGCAAAGAATTGAAGTGCAAACCAATGTTTGATAAAACAACTATGTTGGCTGATCACTTGAAGATAGAGTAAGGCTCGAAATTAAGGCGGCGGCGATAGCAAATCGAAGCTGCGTCAACAAGTCACTCATAGCACTAGCGAAAAAAATAAAATGACCAGCACGTGTTTTTCTATATAAGTTCACTGCTGTTTGATATTGTTTTTATTTTCATACATTCATTGATTTGATCATAATGTCATGTGACAGGTATCTAGTAACGTGATAGCAACAAATTGGAAGGTCACTTGTGGAATGGCAAGCAAATCGAAAGGTGCCCCGCGTTTGTCACGCACAAATGACACACGAAATGTGCTAACAGGTACAATTGCACGCGAATAAGCGTCTCAGTTGTTACTTCACTGTGTCTGAAAAGCGCGCCCTTTTCGTTAACTCGGGGTGGGAACCATTGCAGTGACCTGTGTGCGCCTGGTAGGTACCAGAAAATTGTTTGAGTGTAAGCCGAACGCCAACCAAGACGTATAATCCTCCCCACTGGGAGATAAGGGCACGTGAGAAATCGTCCAATCAGCTTCTCTCTGCGTAAAGGATGAGAGCACGCGTGAGAGATCAGAGCCGCCGCACGCGGATAGCGCCATCTTGTTGATAATGCTGAAAACACGATAGCTCCCCTCCGAGATCCCCACCAGCATTGGTAAGTGGTAGATATAGATACTTGCTGTTTGAACTTTGAAGGAGGTGGCCTTCGGTACCTCCTCGCATTCATGACGCGGAGGTCTCATGCTCGATTCCGCACCGATGTCTTTTAAAGACGATTGTCTTTCTTGGGGACCTTTGACAGAAAAACTTTTGGTCTATCTGCCTCTCTGTCTGTCTGTCTGTCTGTCTGTCTGTCTGTCTGTCTGTCTGTCTGTCTGTCTGTCTGTCTGTCTGTCTGTCTGTCTGTCTGTACATTTGTCTGTTTGTGCGCCCTTACCAATACATCAAACGGCACTAAATGGCCAAGCCCATCCAAGCGCCCACCAATATTGCTCAAGGTTCAGCATTCATACTTGTGCGATTGTCAGGTAAAGAAAAACAATTATTGCGCATATCTGAGACACCATAAGAACACGTAGGTGTTTTATATGTGTGCCTTTATATTAGAGAAGGCACACACAAGTAATTCTAAGGACCGTAGGCTTTATCACGCTGCACTGACAGTGCAACGTTATGCTCAAAAAGGCAAGTGCTTCCAACGCTTTGCTAAGACGACACGGTGGTAGCACCTGCCCGTCGCTTTGCGTTCTACACCTTATCGCCACCGAGACAAGCGCGCATCTTTCTCCGCGGGTGAGCATGTCTTGCTTCGTTTTCGAACTGCCAGATGGCGCTCATGTCTAACGTGCCTCGACGCACTCGTTCGCTTTTGCTACACGCTCGAGGCACTAACGCGGCGCCTCCAGAATACCATTCACAAATTTTCTTGTGCAGAACATCAAATAAACGTTATGTTCACTCTCTCCAGACGCAATACTATCGTCTTTCGAAGATATATGCAGTGTAACACGCAGATTTGGGGCCAATTTCTTTCAGGTTTTTTTTATTTCTTTCTTGCGTTTTCATATATATTGATACGTGTACACATACAGTAAGTAAGTGACAACGACATTGACGCGGGCGGGAAAATACAGCTGAGAGTGTCCATATAATTGCTATCGCAATACAATTTCAGTTGGAAGTTAGCGCTTGTCCTCGTTGTTTGCTCAGTCCGTTGTTACCGTTTTTTTCTTGCGCTTGAGCTGTTTAAGACTTGGAATACCAGCTAGCCCGCTCCCACACTTTGCTTCACTATATTTCTAGTTCATCGGGCTCCATTAAGTGTGTAAATCTCACCCCTTACTGCTTGTTACCTTAATTTCACTATCCACATGCCGTGCACGCGCATGGGCGTTCTCCATTTGAGTCGGTCAGTTGCCAATAGACGTCGAGGCGGTCTTCGGTGGCTACGCTTCGTCACTGGGCATTGAAAACGGGTGTGCAGAATCCTGCGGCGCAGCAAGCAAGATTATATCAAGAAGCCCTTTAGATTCAAGTCTATCGTGGTCCCGGAAGTTGCTATGTCAAATTGAAGAAACGACGTCAGTTTGCTGTCCTGATAGACCAACGGTAGTTCAACGACCCTTGCCATTGTACGTCACGGACCACAGGCCGTTACGCTCAAAGAAAAGTGTCCCCCAGAGGTTCAGGTCGTATAAATAACAATATTAGAGGGAGCCTTGTGGTCCATAAAAGAATACGTAAATAATTACATCAACATGTATATTTTGTACATGTTACATTATAGTGTGAATAGCAAAACAGTGTGTACATCACGTGTACGTACAATCACGTCTTTGTAAAATTATCGAGCGGATCTGCCGAGAATTCATGGTTTACTATATTTCAGCTTTGAAGCAAGCTGCTTCATCATTCATTTCGTGAATATGTACACTCTAAGGCAAAATTAAACGAAAAAGGAGTAACGGAGTCCAATAGGCGTGCGAGATAAACTGATAGACCGTTGAGGAGCAACCGCAGAGGGAAGCGTGCCGCGCGAAACCACTTAGTCTCCAAAGGGATGAACCACCCGGGGATTGCAGGCAGCGCGAAAAACATTGCGAAGGTGACAACCCTCCTTCTCCACAGAACACACGTCCTTCTCCTCCTCTGCTGGCTCAGTCTTTCCCCGTGTTTTGCCGCCGACGGTTCGCGCTCGGAGTGCTCGACCACGGCTACCTGGATTCGACGATCTAAGAATTACGACGTGGTGCTTGTGTGTACGCTTGGATGAGCGTGGGCTGCTCCTTTTGCGTTTCGCTACACCCATGAAGTCTTGAGCAAGCCTCGACAAGTCACCACGCCACGCTGTATATCTCTGGCTTCAAGATAGTAACGACCAACACACGACAGCAACAGTTGGTGAGGCCAATATGGTGGCCGAGAAGTGAACAGGCCTATCGAATATATACGTCAGTCCGACTCAGGGCAGAAAACAGCGCTGGATTCCAAGGCAAGTAGGTTAACAATTTTATTCTACTTTATTTGTCACGTGTGTGATACGGATCGCGCTTGCCGGCAACGCGCTCGGTCGTGTTGTATATCGCACGCTCGAAGTTCATCACGAAGGTCAGCTTCGGCGGCTAAAAATTGGCCGCCAATGCCGTCGGCCTCCCGTACGCTCGCTCGTCGAGTGCTCGCCTGTCTTCGTAGCCGCGATGAGCTCAATGCTAACGATATTGGGCTGAGAACTCATCGCTGTGTTAGGAGTCGTCGAAAACGCGTGGCGGGTTCTCGTAAAGAGCTTGGTTGTAGTATGTCGCGCGCTGTAAGCGCACCAGCACGGGCTGGCGGGGCTTTGGCTAGCGTCGGTGCTCACTGAAAATTGGTCGCCATTACGGTTGGCTTCCCCGTCAGTCGGTCGCAAGCAGCTTCGCGCAGTCCGTTGGCCGCGGCGGCGGACTCGCGTTTGCGCACTGCACTCGCATGAGTTTGTGAAAAAGGGCCGCATGACAGTCGATTTCTTCGGCGCTAGCTCCAAACCAGCTCGGCGCTGTTCGTGGCGGCGGCCAAGCGTACGCTCGCTCTCCTGTTCGAAGTTCGCTGGCGCCAGACACTCCGCGTGCAGCACCGTGTTTCGTCTCGCGTTCGCTTGCTCGAGCTGAACGACGTCACTCGCTTAGGACTCACCGATTTGTTAGCGGCTCGGTGGTTCGCGGAGTTGTGATTCCAGCCGCCGCTCCTAAGCCGTTGCGCTACGGGGATCGAAATGAGTCTATGACGATGTGTGACATGACGGTGAAATTTCGAGCATGTCATATCTCACGTATGTTTTTATTTCCCCTTGCACGTATTTCTCGTATGCATTTGTATTCATCCTCTGTCATGGGTGACTCACTATTGTACATACTTATTGTGCAGCCGTGGGCACACACCGTGCTGAAGACCGTGCGCTGGCGTCTGCGATCCCCGTCATCCATATCTTTTGTCATAGCAGCTTCAGAAGGACTGCGCGAGATGTGCAGGTAAAGTTATTTGCGCGTCATATTTTAACGCTTGTTTTTATATTAACGTGCACGTGCTTGTCATAAGCGTGCATCATCTTATGTGACGTGTGCCTAACTATTTCCACTATATTATTGTACGTGTAGCCATGGGAACACCACAGGCAGTCGGCTGCGTGCGCTGGCGTCTGCAATGCCAGTCATCTATCGCTTCTGTCGGAGGAGTCCGCCAAGGAGTGAACAAGATTTGACAATGAGACTAAACTTGTACACTTCACCATGAATTCACTTAAAAAATGGCGAAACTTCATGTGTATGTAGAAAAATAAAAGATTTCGATGTCTCACATTTGTCTTTCGTTGTTACCGTTACTGCGAAAGTAGTTAATCAAAGGTGGCTAACTACTTCTTCGCGTGTTCTTTTCTGCGCAATTTGTGGCTCACTGCGCAGAAAAAACAGGCGAAAAAAGTATTAGGCCTGGCGGAAAATAAACAAAACACATTGTTTTAACTGGGGACAAAAATTTCATTCGATTGGAGTATTTGAGTGCAAGAACCGTTTGTCTGGCAAGGTGCAACTGAGAGGACTGATGGTTGCATGGTAAGGTGTAAATGTGGGGATTAGCAGTTGCTCTATAAGGTGCGAATGTGAGGGCTAAATGTTAGTCCTTTAAGGTGAATTGTGGGACCAACGGTTACTCACTAAGGTGTAAGTGTGAAGACTAAGTGTTAGTCCCTTGAGCTCAACTGTAGGAACTAACTGTTAGACCCGGTGCCGTTACTCCATAAAAGGCCACTCACCAGCTTTGACAATTTTGAGCTGACAAACGCAATGCGTAGACGAGGCGTTCATGATCACGTCTGCCAAATTTTGCAACGCTACCCGCTGCGGAAACTGGTCGAATTTCAAAATGAAAGCTGCTCCCCCTTCCCCCCACCGGCACACGCGTAGAGAATGAGGGCATAACGTAGGCGTAGGAATGGCCCTACGTACACGGCAGTGCAGTGACGTTGGTCCTCTATGTAGACGAGTGTGCTCTGACGTTGTAAACAGTGTACCACGTGACATTGCAAAAACTATTTAACACAACATGCGTAGTTTATGTATTTTTTGCTTTAAGACATGAATAAAGCTTGAAATAAATGATGAGAGTGAGTGAGTAAAAACTTTATTGAACATGTCCGGCGTCATTGAGCGGGGTGGGGCTACAATACCCCGGCCTAGGTGACGGCCTCGAGTCCTTGGACCCGGGCGGCATTCTGGGCTTGCCGGACGGCCCACAGTTGATCGGCAAGGTCGTGGCTGAGCAGAGCCGCCTCCAATCGCGCCTCGCGGTTCGAGACCGCCATGTCTAGCGGGTTCGTAGGGGACTGCTGCGCGTTACCGGCACACTTCACAGCATGTGCTGCAGCGTCGCTCTGGCTCCGCACGCCTTACACGCGTCGGACGTATAAATGCCTGGATAGCAGAGGCGAAGGATCACCGGATTCTGGTACGTGTGTGCCTTTAGTTGTCTCCAGGCAACCTGCTGTTTCTTGTTTAGTTTGGCGTGGGGTGGTGGATATTTGCATCTGTTCAGTCTGCAGTGTTGCGTGATGTCTCTGAGAGTGGTCATGCGATTACCCCACGTCCATTCCCGCATCGCTGTTGAAGTGTGCGAGACATCGGGACTGTCGGCAGGCGTCGCAGCTCGGCGTGTAAGTCCTCGAGCCGCGGCATGGGCAGTCGCGTTGCCCGCAAGCGGAGGGTCCGTGTGGGCGGGGGTCCATACGAGGAAACTGTCGTTTTTGCGGCAGCTGTTGCGTTCGTGAATTTTGAGAATGCGGGCCGCTTCGCGGGAGATCCGGCCGCTGGTGTAGTTGCGTATCGCCACCTGCGAGTCGCCTATTATCACCTCGGCGTCCGTGGTGGCTATCGCGAGGGCTATGGCAGCTTCTTCGTCCGCCTCCGTCTCTTCCGTGCCTATCGTCGCACTCGTGACGCAAGTTCCTACATGATTCGTGATCGCGACCGCGAAGCCGTGGTGGCAGTCGTAACGGGCCGCGTTCACGTAAACTGTGTCTTTGCTATTGCCGAATTTCTTTTCAAGGTCTTGGGCGCGCCTGATGCGCCGACTGATGTGATGTGTCGGGTGCATGTTCTTAGGCAACGGCAGAACGACGATGCGCTCGCGAATACGTCTGGGTATCCCGACCTTTTCGCCGCGCTGCGAAATGGTAGTTGATACCTAGTGTCTCGAGGATGTGTCGACCAGTTCTGGTCTTCGCTAGACGTTCATACTGGGCGATGTTGTGTGCTTCGATTATCTCATCTAGAGTATTGGGCAACCCCAGCAGCTCGAGAAAATTTTCCGTGCTGGTATTGGCCGGTAATCCGATTGCGCGTTTGTACGCCTTGCGGATGAGACAGTCTAGTTTGGTGCGTTCAGTCGCCTGCCACTTGAGGTAGGAGGTGACGTACGTTATATGATTCATAACGAAAGCATGTACCAGGCGAATGGTATTGCTTTCTTTCATTCCGCTATGCCGATTTGTTATTCGTTTCAGCAACCGGATTGTTTCATTGACCGCGCCCTCTAGTCTGTGAACGGTTTCGCCGTTGTGGCCGTTGGCGGACAGGCGCAAGCCCAGTGCCCTAATGGTGTTAATTTGTGGGATGACAGCGCCGTCTGATGTGCGTACATTAATTTCTCTATATGCGCACTCGAATGCGAAATCGGAGTTCTTGGGTTTACGGCCCCTGCACGAGGGTCTATAGAGCAGGAGCTCCGACTTAGCGGCGGAACATTCGAGGCCAGTGTCGTGAAGGTAGTCCTGCACCACGTCGACGGCTTCCTGCAGCGTTTGCTCTACGTGACCGTCATTTCCCTCGGCAACCCAGAGGGTGATATCATCGGCGTACAAGCTATGGTGGAGGCCTTCTATCTCAGCAAGTTTTTGTGGTAAATAAATGATGAGAAGCAATAAAAAATTGTGCGCGTTTTTTTCATTATTTTCCCGTGAAATGCTACGAGATGCGGGGCTAATGTGCCAGCGTTGCGCATGCGTTCGTGTCCCCGCGGTCAGCGCATTGAGCAGACGACTGCCGTGGAACGCTCCTACGCGTTCACGCACTCATTGTGCTCATCTACTCTACCGCGTCTAAGCGTCACCCCCGGAAAATCTTTTCAGGCCTGCGCCCAGCAATCTGACGTCATTTCCGGCCGGCCGACTCTCGGGGAGCAGCGGCAGCGAGCGCAGCGCGGGCGGCGGTGGTGACGGTTCGGCGGCGTGGTGTTGACGGTGTTTCACGTTTGTTGCTTTCCGTTGTTGTTTTGCGGCAATTTCGTTTCCGTGCGTGATGCTGGAGTGATGCGACAATGCCGAATAAGTGTTGTGTACCCGGATGCACCGGCAACTACAAAACAGGAAAGAAGATACAAGTGTTTTCCTTCCCTAAAGACGGCCGACGCTCTCAAACAATGGCTACGCGCCATTCCTAGGAAGGACTTCGTGCCGACTTCGTGCACTAAGGTAAGAATTTGAGATGCTCCTGTTCTTAGCTTGTCGTTGCTTGTTCGAGTAGAAATCACCTATGATGGGAAATACTTGAGCGTGTGGCCGCCGGGCCTCGCGAAGCGCTGACGCCAGCAGCGTTCGCAGCAAGGATGGTCAGCTGCGCTTTGTTCACTAACAGTGCCGTGGTGTCGTCTATTCTTGCAAGCTCTCGGTGGAAGCGCTTCGTGGAGTGCGGTGACATCACGCTCCCGTGTTTCCTTTCATGTTGCTTGTACCGCTTAGCGCAGCGCTTTTATTTAGATGCTTGCGAAACGTAGGTAGACTTTGTTTTAGCTACACGGACTGTAAACACGGTCATGCAAACGGGAGCGCATTTTTTTCTTTTGAGAAGTGGCGTCTCAGACGTTCTTGAAACGTTTGTGCAGGTGTGCGCGGATCATTTCGACGCTTCATGCATTGAGAAGACGACATCGTAGACGGATCCAAGGACAGGGAGAGTTATTGAAGTTGCACTCCCAGTACCACGGTTGCGTCCTGGATCTGTCTCAACGGTATTTCCCGGCTGTCCGTCCTACCTATCAGTACGAGACCAGAGCACGAGAGAAACCCCTGACGCCAAGAGGAGCCGACAAGAAGCCTCCCAACTCGCCCGTGCTGTAGAAGAGTCGCTGGCGTCATATGAAGCGGAGCAAGAACGAGACCGGTTTTCGTCCCTCGAAGAACTAAGGGCTCGCCTGCAAGGGGTGTCAGTGTCTCCGAAGTGGACTGTGATTCATAAAGAAGAGTGCTCCATGTTTTTGAACATTATCGACTATCGTGAATCTTGTTTGAATGCGTCATTGACCGTGTTTGCAAACCTTGAAGTCTTTGCCTGCTATCAAGGTTCACCAATCAAGAACCTTGGTAGCGCTGTTGTACCAGACTCAGTTCAAAAAGTAAGTTCCTTGTTGGAAATTTTGAACAACCTGTCGATGCTGTCTGAGGAGCGCTGCACTTATTGCCACCTGGCTCAAGCAATACATTCCCTTGTTTGAGCCTTGTTTCCAGTTTTGTATCTCTTTACAAGTTGTTAGCTTTTAAAGGTGCTGTACTTTTTTCTTTTTTTTAACTCGAACTGCCTCGGTGCCCACTGTAGCAGTTGTACAGTCCGTTTTGGTACCTAAGCTGTGTACACTTTCCTTGTGCACTCTGTGTACAGACATGTTGTGCACTGTGATTTGTTTTTTCTTAGATTTTTGTTTGATTTTTTCCCTAGAACATGCACCTACCTGTGGCAGTACAATTACTTTTCTTTCTGTCATTTATCATGCTGTGGACCACAATTTAGTCACCAGTGTTCTTATGTATTGTATTTTTTGGCAAGTGTTTGAACCTGATACCTTGTGTTGCTACTGCTACTATGATAAACGAATGGTATGTTTTCCTCTAACCTACAATTTAAATGAAAGTGTGCTTTTTCTGTTCCAAAGCTCGGGAATGTTTTTGCTGTTACAATCTGTTTTGTTTTCTGAGTTTTATGTGGCAAGATATTGTGTTTTGTACTTTTGGCATATTTTCAGCATTAAGGGCAACATCTTGTGTTGCCTGTCGTCTGCCTGGACCGAGAACAATGTGCACTGTGATATTTGTACAGACGGCGTCTGGCTGTGATAAATAAATACGCATTATTCCATTCACGATATTCATTATTTCTTGATACCTTGATAAGTTCCCCCGCAACGGTGGCTCAGTGGCTAAGGCGTAGCGCTGCTGAGCACTAGGGCGCAGTTTCGACACCCGGCTGCGGCGGCCGCATTTCTGATGGAGGCGAAAAGCAAAAACGCCCGTGTGTACGAGATTTCGGCACACAATAAAGATTCCCAGGTAGTAAAACTTGATCCTGAGCCCTCCCCTACGGCGCGCTTCATCGCCTGCGTTGCGTCGGCGCGTTAAACCATACAATCAATGGATACCTTGATAAATCGTGCGGACATGGTGTCAAGGAACCTCGCCCGAGTCGGTAGGCGTTAAGGGCGCTCGCGGCTGGCGCAGCCACCCAGCGAAGGGCGGCCGGCCGGCCGGCGCAATGTGACGTCGTCGACGTCACGTCACGTGACGCGCAGGCCTGAAAAGCTTCCGGGGGTGACGGTCTAAGCCGCCGTTTCCAAACCATCCCACAGAAACAGGCAAAAGGCCACAAAATAACGCTGGTCAACAAAGCAACGCTGCTCGCTTGCTCGGGGACTGGGCTTGTTCGGCGCGTCATGCGCACGTCAACTCTTGGTCGTATGCCGGAGAGTGTGGGGTAGAGATTTGGCTTGCGAAGGCTACGTGGAAGAGCGGCAAGGGTTTCGAGCTCACCTCTTCTCATTCTCGTTTCGCGCCGCTAAAAAAACCTGTTTTCTCCGCTCGTAGTGAACCGATTCAAAAAATTTTTTATGAGAAAACGCTCCTCATCGGACACCCAACAACTTCCACTGTCTAACTAAAATTCTGTATGGGGCCTTGTGAGTGGCCTTTTAAAGGAATTAATGGTTGTGGCAGCCCCATTAGTCCCCAAAAGGACAAACTACACACCTTTTTACACCCTTTGCCTTAGAGTGTAGTATTTTTTTGGCTAGGCTAAACTGAGCCACTGCTGTAAAGAGACTTAGCTACAATAGAAATTGAAAGAATCAGTCGTCCCGCCGAAGGGGTCTACTGGCTAAGGTAGTTGGCTGCTGACCCGCAGGTTGAAGGATTGAATCCCGGCTTCGGTGGCTGCATTCTCGGTGGAAGTGAAAATGCTGCAGGCCCATGTGCTCAGATTTGGGTGCACGTTTTTGATGAGTGAGTGTGGCGTTAGTGTGACAGTGCGGTGTGTTTCGTGTTGTGTTGTGGTGTCTCTAGTGTGGAAAATACGGTGTTGTGAATACTATAGCATCACCGTGCAACGGATATGAGTGGAGCATGAAAGAAGACGGAGGCGATCGATCGCACGCGTCAACGAATGATTGCATAGAGGGCCACAACCAATTGGAAGATGGCACGACAGCAGGAGAGAGGAGAATAACGACGAAGAATTAGCAAATTGAGATTCTGACTCGGACAGCGTGGAGGAAGACACGCTGGAGTCAAGGTGCGCGCTGTCGAACTTGGGGTTGGAGCACAATGAGCCCGACAGCGTCTGTTTCCCGACGTCCTCGCAAACGGGTCATTCTGGGAACGGGGTGTTCCTTCCGTCCAAGCAGCTGGTAGCTGCAGGGCTGCATGGCTGCCTGCCATTGCAGGAGCATGGGTGCCTACCCTTGAATCCACGCTGAGTACATTGACACGAAGGTCGCTGGCCTGCTGCGCGCGAAGGGTGGAGCCATGTAAAACATCTGCGCTGGCTCTCCTCTTCAAATGTTGCACAAGCGCCCTCACCATCAACGCAACCGCACCATCAAGGCAACCGTGGATGGCCGTATTTTATGGACCATTTCGACATGACCATCCACAAGAATACCGAGCGCATCAAAAAATTAAAGTACCTCTTCACCTACTTAACTGGGAGTACAAAGCAAGCTGTCGAAGGCATCCGTTTAGCAGAGAAAAATTACGACCTTGCAATCAAGACACTCACGGATTGCTTTGGAGGCCAGGATCTGCTTGTGAACGAGCATGTTGATAATATCCTTGCGCTAAGTCCCAAGGAAAGTCTGCTGCGCGATAGTGCACAGTTTCACGTTGGTGCTTTGGTAAGCCTAGGAGTTGCGCCCGACCAGTACACTGTGGTTTTAAACCATGTGCTTATGCGATATCTGCCGGAGGGTCTTGCCATTATGTACATATAGAATTCAAAAGAATAGATATGTGCTTTCAACATTGCCGAAACGCCTGAAGACCGAACGCGGCAATCCAAGAAGTTAATAATGTTTCTCCGCATTCAAGTGGAAATCCAAGAGGTGAGCCGGCTACAGTCTCGTCGTGTGTCACAAGACAAGCTCAGGACCTACATATCTGAAGAAATGTATGCCGTGGAACGCATGCCATCAGCGTCAGCCCTAAACCGATCTACAATGCCTGTCAGACCACCGTGCCCACTATTTCATACCAACGATCGTGCAATCGCTGTCTGCAACGCCAATCTGTCAGTTGAGGAGAGACAAGCAAGACTGCGGTATGTCAATTATTGCTTTTGCTGCGCAACATGCAATATTTATTGACAGATTGCGCCGAAAATCGATCGACTTCAAGTGTGGTAGCTGCCAGCGGAGCCACCTGACGATTATCGGCGATTTATCCAGGCCAGCGAGACATCCACGGCCAAAGGCTAAGTCGCCTACGTCCCATGAAACCCCGTCGGGTATCAAGCAAACTGTCACGACCGCCCGAATCAGTCACATCGAATATACTCCTGTATTATTGCACACAGGCCGAATTCGGGCCGAGTTCGAAAACCAACGACTCCTTGTGCGATTACTGTTGGATAGCGGTAGTCAGCGCTCGTATATTCGTGCAGACCTGTCAAAGATTCTTCAGTGCTCCATCACGGGAAAAGAAGAGCTATCTCTCGTCCCATTCGGCGACTCAAGTTCATCACGACGAATCTGCACAGAGCGTGTGAACGGGCGATTACGCAGCCTGTTCGACTACTCCGCCATAACCATGGAAGCATAAACGTTTCCGGAAATATGCACCGTCGCGAGCCCACCGCTCAACCCTAATATTTTGCACCGGCTCGATGAACGGGTACAACGCAGCTGACAGCCTTCAACCGAATGCATGGCAACCCGAAGAGGTAACTGTCTTCAACAAATCTGACGTTTATTGGCAAGTTGCCACTGGGAAAATTGGTCGCATCAGCAGAGGTATAATTGCGATCACAACTACTTCTGAATGTATGGTGCAAGGCTCTATCAAGTCCGACTCCTGCTCCCCGTCTAGAGCTCTCTTCGCCGTGAGTCACGGTTCCACTACGAACATTGACGTATCCTCACTGTCACCTTTCGATGCTTTCGGAATCGATGGGACGCATTCTCGAACCATATTACACAAGCGTCACTTCCAATCTGCATTTGAGCAAGGCATATCTAAGGAAAACAAGTGGCATCAATTTGATGATGACATTATCCACGGCAGGAACAAGGAACAATCTAAGATGCCAGGCAAGCGAGTTGACACTCGTGACCACACGTGTTTTCGCCATCAGCAATGCCTTGGTGGTAAGGCCGACGCTACGCGACTTATTCCAGACCAACTAAGGTCACGTCTTTGAGATTCGTCACGTACACCGCTCTCAAGTACGCCAGAAACACTACATGCCTTATAATGATTGGTCCCCAGTACGTGAATGTGTACGGCAGCAGCAAATCATCGACCGCAATGCTCAGGCCCCCTGGGAGGATGCTGAAAAATAATAGCGCAGTAATGTGGAGCGTGCCGCATCCTATCGAAGAAGAAGAAGCAGAGGAGAAATTGGGGCACGCGCACGTGGCCGGGGCAGCGATGCTAGATTTTGACAGCTTACCGTCCAAACATTTTTAAAACTCTACGGTGCGCCCCTCTCCTGTTGACAGACAGTTTTCATCAAATATCATGTTTCTTTCTTTAAGCGCCTGTGGTGTCGTTATCCAAGACCCCAAGTCATTTTCGTCGAGTCTTTGTTGTCAAATATTCACGTTTCCCTCCACCATATAACTCCCCAAACCCATGTTCCCCAAGCATGTTCTGGAGGGCCTCATTATTATTAGGTCAAAACACAAAAATACGAGCCCTTAATTATACACTTTTTTCTCTTATTCATTAACGAGGGTTTTGTACTGGCAGACTTGGGCCGTTAGGTTGTATACGAGAGACTATTGGTCAGCTGCCAGCTCGTAATAAGGTCCCGTGCTACTTGATGTCAAGCAGGCTCATAAAGAGTGTGCCCCACTCACCTCCATGGCTGCAGGTGGAACTGACTTACACACCCACGTTTAAATCCACATATAAACCCCAGAAAGTGGCTGGTAGGATAGCTGTCGTGGTAGCTCAGTGGTAGAACATCGAACGCGTTATTCGAAGGTCGCAGGTTCGGTTCTTGCTCAATGCAAGTTATCTGTTCACCAACTTTTCTTTCTTCACATCTACATTACAATTCGTTATTTCACTTCCCTTGTACATTCCTTGGCAATATTGTCTCTTTGGTGTCACAAGTATACTGCCAAAAACACGGAAAAACGAGCCCTTAAGTTAAGAAAAACGAGCCCTTAAAAAAACGCCCATTTTTGTAAATGAGCATTTGACGCAGAAGGGCAAGGCATTGCTTGCAGCGGCAATACAAAAAAAGAAGAAAGAAGCCGCATGGAAATTTGTCTGGACATCCGGTGGCAAAGTCCTCGCACGCAAAGATGAAGGATCACGAGCGATACACATTACGGATGAGACAAGCCTGGCTAAAATGAGAAATTAGATGTGGCATGTGTCATAACAAATTGAAAAACATTCCACTATGACTGATATTGTAAATAACCGAAAGTATTACAGTGTTGAAGACTTTATTAGGGTATTTCAATCCGGAAAAGGCTTGCTTAAGGCATTGCATATAAATTTTAGAAGCATAAAGAGAAAGGTCGACGACATTGCTAATTTTATATGGTCTATAGCTATCAGATTTGATGTGCTAGTTTTCTCCGAGACATGGATTACTTACAAAGAACATGCGCCGTTCTTTCCAGGCTATAGTCATGAACTTCTCGGTCGTAACCAGCAAAAAAGTGGAGGTCTTGCTATTTATTTTAAGGATACGCTTTCCAGTGAACTGCTTGATAAGTATACTGTTATGAACGATAATGTTGAATGCATTACATTGTGTATTGGCCCATGCATAGTAATTGGTGAATATAGGCCACCACATGGCCACAAAAAGAAATTTTTTGAGTTTCTTAATGTTGTGTTATCAACTGTTCGCGGGAATACACCTTGCGTAGTCATGGGTGACATACACATTGACCTCTGTTCCAATGATCCTTATGCCAAAAATTTTGAAACGCTCTTACTTACATATGGAAGTACAAATTTTATACGTTCACCTATTAAGATTACATCAACAAGTGCTACGCTCCTTGATATATGCGCCTCAAACTTAAGTTCACAGAATATAAAATCCGGGGTATTTGCGTATGACATAAGTGATCATATGCTCATCTTCTTTCTTGCACGATTTACTTCCCAAATTGGTCAGAACACAGAGACATCTCTCCACCGAATAAAAAACAGCAAAGCTCAGGAACATTTTTTCAGCTAGTTCAGAACATAGAATGGAACACTGTTTATAAACAAGAAAATCCTGATGATGCTTATAACACATTCATGAGGTTATTGAGTGCTAGCTTTGATGCGGCATTTCCACTTCAGAAGCGCTCACGTGGCAGAAATAAGAAATGCAGAAAGCCTTGGATAAATCATAATCTTTACCGGCGCATAAAAATAAAGAAAAAAAGTATCATGATTTCATCCGTTCGCGGAACACTGACGCATTAGCTGAGTACAAGAAATACAGAAACGTCTTAAATTCAGAAATACGGAAGGCTAAACAGAACTACTATGAAAAATTATTTGAAACCATTTACAATGACCAGAGGAAGCTATGGGAGGTCATAAATGGGCCTACGAACAGAAATAAGGGTTGTAATAGGACACAGGACCTAACAATTAATGGTCAGATTTTCAGTGGTGAAATATTGGCCGATGTTATGAATGAACATTTCATAAATGCGGGTTCCTTTATTTTAACGGATGAAAAGCGAGATAATGCTCCAACTCATGATAAGTCTCTTTTGCTGTATTCTATTTTTCTCGCACCCACAGATCCGGTTGAAGTAGAAAGATTAATCACAAAGCTTAAAAACAATGTTGCATTAGGGATTGATGAGATAGGTTCTGTTGAGTTAAAAAGGGTGTCACCATTGATATTTAATGTCTTGGCCTATATTATCAACCTCACCCTCACTAACGTTGTATTTCCAGAGCAGTTAAAAATGGGAAAAGTCAATGCAGTACATAAAGGTAGTGATATCAGTACTTTAGTGAACTATCGACCTATATCCGTGCTTCCAACAATATCAAAAATATTTGAAGGGGTTATTTATGATAGACTTGCATCCTTTTTTGATAAGCATCAAATAATAACAAAAAGTCAGTATGGTTTTCAAAAAAATAAATCAACAGAACAAGCTCCACTGCATATCAAAGATAAGATAATCGAAAATATGGAAAACAAAAAATATACTCTTGGGCTCTTCCTCAATCTTCTAAAGGCATTTGACTCCATACAGTTCAAATCATTGATTCATAAATTATCAAGTTACGGGGTGCGTGAAGTTGCATTACAACTGTTTAAAAGTTACCTTGAATATCGTTATTAATGTGTACAACTGAATAACACTATTTCTGCAAAGATAAAATTAAACCAAGGAGTTGCTCAAGGGTCTGTACTGGGGCCATTATTGTTCCTTGCCTATATAAATGATATTGTCGATATAACTCATTCTCCTGAACTTATAATGTACGCTGACGATACGAATGTTTTCTTTTCATCAGACAATCTAATATCACTTGAGGTCAGTGTAAATAATTATCTAAGCAATCTTTCAAATTGGTTAAGGCAAAATAAACTGTGCTTGAATGCAAAAAAAAACAAGCTATATGATATTCCGACCTATAAACAAACCTATTAGTAACATAGCTGTAAAATTTGAAGGAAGTTGCATCGCACATGTTAGAAAACAAAAGTTTTTTGGTGTATGGTTTCAGGAGGAATCAAACTGGAACACACATGTAAATCATCTGATCACCGCATTAGCGCGAATAGTTGGTTGTTTTTTTAGAACAATGCATTTAATCTCATTGAGGTTAAAAATAAGTATGTACTATGCTCTTTTCCATTCTAAAGTAACTTATGTGATGTTAGTCTGGGGAACGACATCACAAGGGAATTACCACAAGTTAATAACCATACAAAAGAAAATATTGCGCTGCTTTGAAAAATACAGAGGAAATCTACAAGACTTGCGCACTGCTCCACTAATCATTAAACATTCCATACTCAGAATCGATCAACTATATCATTTTAAATTGCTTCAGTTGATACAAAAGAATAAGCTATATGAAGAACGTTGCACCGAAAGACCACACCACAGTCTGCGAGAACAAAAGAAACGAGCTCCTAGAACAAGAACCATGTATGAAAAACAAAGTATTGCTTAACAGGTACCTCAGGTTTTAAATACCCTCGCAGATCAATTGAACTTTAGGGCTAGTAGTGCGACTTTCAAAAAACAAATAAAGAACTTATTCATAACACCCGGTCTACACTATCGAAACTACTTAATGGAGTCTCATGCCTCTGCAAATGCTTAAATTGTTCATAAATTTCTACGTCAATTATACGAGTGTATACAGCGCAATTTGGTGTATCCGCATGCATTTTGTGTCTGTTTTTGAGTTGTTTCATTGATATCGCTTAGCTGTGAATTTTTACGAGAGTGACCTCTAATTATTAAAATGAATTATGTAAACTTCTAATGCTATTTATGTTCGAATTTTGTGTGTACAATTGCAGGTTGCTTGAAACCAATGTATTGAATATACATATTGTTTGTCAGCGCTGATGTCTAAGCTTTGCACTGTCACGGACTGCAGAGGGACAAGGGCCTTTGTCAGGCTGTTTGCCTTTAGCCTTTTGACCCTGCAGTGAGCTCTGTATCCGTTATACTGTATATAAAAGTACTACTACTACTACACTTCTTTCTCTTATATAAATGGAAAGAAGTGTATACCTAAGGGCTCGTTTTTTCGTGTTTTAACACAATATTAATGAGATCTAACAGACAGTAATGCCAAGGAATGTACAGGGGAAGTTACTAGAACCAATGGAATGTTAATAAGAAGAAAGAAAAGTCAATGAAAAGATAACCAGCCGTGAGTAGGACTGCTCACGGCTGGTTATTTTTTCATTCACTTTTCTTTCTTCTTATTTACATTGTATTGGTTCTAAGAACTTCCCCTGTACATTTCTTGGTATTACTGTCTGTTAGATCTCTCTCTCTCTCTCTCTCTATATATATATATATATAGGTCACCAGAAGAAGCGAACGAGCAAACGAAAAACGACGCTTTATTGCCAACGTTACGGCCGGGAACCCGCCTTCGTCAGGGCATACGGGCATATATATATATATATATATATATATATATATATATATATATATATATATATATATATATATATATATATATATATTGTTACGGTGCATCATCGACAGGAGCAAGCGTGGCACTTAGCGAAGATGAAGAAGACGCCTGTGCGTTAGGCGCTTGCACGAGAGGCAACTCAGCCATCTTGTTCTGCTGCCGATTCTCGGTGGACGCTGTCCTGTAAGCCAAGACCTTGCCCCGTCACATTTGGTGGAGATGCTGGGCAACCGCCTCGCAACGGAACTTCGCAGCGGCCGACGTTTAAAGGGTCATTCCACAACGATGACGGAGAGTACGGCGTCTGCATCTGCTCCTGGTGTTCCTGCGGCCGGAGATGATGCGGTAACTACTTCTCCTTCTGCGACCACAACCTTTGTGCTCGAACCCCCGCGGGATCCTGGCACGTTCAGTGGTTCCGGCGATCCAGTTGAAGTTGACGTTGAAGATTGGCTGGCAGAGTACGAACGTGTGAGTACTCGATACAGATGGGGCCCGACTCTTATGCTGGCAAACCTGTTATTCTATCTTAGGGGAACCGCCAAATCGTGGTATGAGAACCATGAAACAGAACTTGTGAGTTGGGCAGTGTGCAGGGAGAAAATGCTAGACCTGTTCGGAAAGCCGATTGGAAGAAAAATGGCCGCGAACAAAATGCTCGCGTCTCGGGCGCAGACCTCGACCGAGTCTTACGTCTCCTATATAGAAGATGTGTTGTCGTTGTATCGGCATCGGCAAAGCCAATGCCGATATGCCGGAGGCTGACAAGGTCGGGCATATTCTTAAGGGGATTGCGGATGACGCATTCAACCTCCTCATCTGCAAAAATTTTTCTACAGTGGACGCCATTATAAAAGAATGTCGGCGCTTTGAGCAAGCGAAGAGCCGGCGGATTAACAGCGTGTTCACCCGCCTTCCGAATACGGCTGCAACATCATCTTGCGAAGACCGTGCAAGAACACAGCCACCACCTCTAGATTCATCGGATCAGGTGACCCGAATTGTTCGGCGCGAACTTGAAGCCATTGCCTCTGCTCCGGCTCACACCGCTGCAAGTGACACCACCCCACTCACTGCTAACATGGTTCAAGCTATCGTCCGCCAAGAACTCGCCAACATAGGTATTCCCTCGGTGTGCGCTTTGCCCAGCCCGCAGCGAGCTTCATGGCGTCCACCCTCGTCCTATCGCGAGCAGCAGTTCACGGCCCGATCTCGCGACCCTGCGGCGTGGAGAACCGTCGACAATCGACCAATTTGTTTTCATTGCCACCGTATCGGTCATGTCGTCCGTTACTGCAATTACCGCTGGTCCTCGCCACCTCGGACTTCATCTCAACCTCACTACCGACAGGACAGCACCCGCTTCGCGTCTGCCGTGCAGCTTTCTCCGCAAAACAACTACAGAAGGTTCAACAGCCGATCTCCGTCACCGCATGGTCATCAGTCGCGTTCGGCTCCAGGACGTCGCCAGTCGTCTCGCTCACCGCAGACTCGCAGGCCGTCATCTCCATTCAACCCCGCTCCTGCCTACCCGGAAAACTAAACGGTGCAGCGCCCGGAGGTGACGCTGCATCTTCGACTCCCTCCACAAATCCTCTCTTGACGCTTCCGACGAGACAAAATTTGTTAGACGTTGCCGTTGACGGTGTGCCTATTTCTGCCCTTATAGATACTGGAGCGCACATTTCTGTAATGAGCGCGAACCTTCGCCGACGCCTACATAAAGTGCTCACGCCTGCCGCTTCCCACAAACTTCGTGTCGCTGATGGGAGGACCCCTGATGTTCAAGGGATGTGCACGGCCCGTGTGTCCATTGCCGGTCATCCTACATTAGTTCAGTTTGCCGTCATTGAAATGTGTCCTCATGACCTAATACTTGGTTTGGACTTCCTGTCACGTCATTCTGCGCTCATTGATTGTGCCACTGGTGCTCTTCAGCTTGAACTGCCGCAGTTTACCGATTTTCCAGCAGACTATTCTCCCCGTTTACGCTCTCATCACCACGTTCGCTTGCCTCCGCAAGCTGCTACATATGTCACTTTGTCGTGCTCACGTCATGTGCCCGACGGTTACTACCTCGTCACTCCTATAGTCGACGTACTGATGGCCCGAGACGTCGCCCTTGCTCACACTGTTGTCGCCGTCGCTAATAATACAGTGGTTATACCACTACTCAACGTGAGTCTCTTGACTCAAGTTATTCCACAAGACATGTCTTTGGCCACCCTATCTCCACTTGACAGCTGCAACGTTACTGGTTTGGACACCGACACTACATCCCCCTGTCTTGGCCGCAATTACACTCTGCCTGCAGATGACATTAACAAGATGATTGCTCCCGACCTCACTGCAGTGCAAGCTGCCAGCCTCCGTAGACTGCTAACATCATATAGAGACGTTTTCGACTTTGACCACCGCCCTCTCAGCCAAACAACTGCAGTGACTCACCGGATCAACACTGGTAATGCCAGTCCTATACGGCGGCGTCCATATCGCGTATCTCACAAGGAACGCCAAGTAATTCAAAATGAAGTGGATAAAATGATTACTAAAGACGTAATAGAACCCTCATCCAGTCCCTGGGCCTCCCCAGCCGTGCTCGTTGAGAAGAAAGATGGCAGCTGGCGCTTTTGCGTGGACTATCGCCATTTAAACAAAGTGACCCACAAAGATGTCTACCCTTTGCCTCGGATTGATGACGCCCTCGATTGCCTCCATGGTGCCCAATACTTTTCGTCTATCGTCCTTCGATCCGGCTAAGGGCAAATTTCCGTCGACCCCATGGATCGTGAAAAAACCGCTTTCGTTACGCCCGACGGCCTCTACCAGTTCAAAGTCATGCCGTTTGGACTGTGTAATGCGCCGGCAACTTTCGAGCGCATGATGGACTCCCTTCTCCGAGGATATAAGTGGTCCATCTGCTTATGTTATTTAGACGATGTCATCGTCTTTTCACCCACCTTTGACAGTCATATAACACGTCTGTCAGCCGTTCTGGATGTTTTTCGAAGAGGTGCTCTCCAGCTCAATTCTGCAAAATGCCATTTCGGACGTCGCCAAATCACCATACTCGGCCACCTTGTCAGTGCCGATGGTGTTCAACCAGATCCCGAAAAGGTGCGAGCAGTACAACAATTTACTGAACCACGCTCAACCAAGGACGTCCGAAGTTTTGTGGGGCTATGTTCCTATTTTCGTCGATTTGTCCGCAACTTTGCCGACATCGCTCGACCGCTTACTGATCTCTTAAAGAAGGACGTTCCCTTCGCATGGGGTGTAGAGCAAGCGGACGCCTTTTCGGCTCTTATCCATCTGCTGACTACGCAACCAATACTGGCCCATTTCGACCCAGCATCACCTACAGAGCTTCGGACCGACGCCAGTGGCCATGGAATTGGAGTGGTCCTTGGCCAACGACAGCTCGGGAAGGACCGCGTGATTGCTTACGCCAGTCGTCTTCTTTCACCTGCCGAACGGAAGTTCTCCATCACTGAGCGTGAATGCCTAGCTTTAGTGTGGGCCGTGGCGAAATTCAGGCCTTACCTGTATGGCCGAACTTTTCCGTTGTTACGGACCATCACGCTCTTTGCTGGCTGTCATCGCTAAAGGACCCATCTGGACGTCTTGGTCGCTGGGCGCTCCGTCTCCAAGAATAGTCTTTCGTGGTCCACTACAAGTCGGGACGCCTCCACACAGACGCAGACTGTTTGTCACGTTATCCGGTTGAAACGCTCGACTTGACAGACCTTGATTCAGACCCCTGCGTTCTCTCCATCCACGCTTTGGGTGATATCTCCACCGAACAACGACGTGACCCGTCGTTACTCTCCATTATCGAGCGTCTGACCTCTGCTCCAACAGACCCTTCCGTTCGCCTGTTCGAACTGCACGACAACATTCTGTACCGTCGCAGCTTCAACGCTGATGGCCCGGAATTACTACTCGTGCTTCCCCATCACCTGCGTACCAGCGTTCTCGAACAACTACATGACGTACCTACAGCCGGTCACCTAGGCGTCTCTCGTACCTACGATCGTGTGCGACGTCGCTTTTTCTGGCCCGGACTGTATCGTTCTGTGGTTCGCTACGTCACTGCTTGCGACCGCTGCCAACGCCGCAAGCGCCCCTCTGTGCTACCGTCTGGCCTCCTACAGTCCATTGACATACTGACGGAACCATTCTTCCGTGTTGGCCTTGACCTGTTGGGCCCGTTTCCTACGTCCACCTCCGGAAATAAATGGGTTGCAGTCGCCACAGACTACGCCACACGCTTTGCCATCACTAAAGCACTGCCGACAAGCTGTTCCACTGACGTCGCTGACTTTCTCTTGTATGAAGTCATTCTTCATCACGGCGCTCCGCGGCAGCTGCTTACTGATCGAGGAAGGTACTTTCTTTCACGTGTTGTGGATGACATTCTCCGCGCCTGTTCCACTGAGCACAAGCTTACCACCGCTTATCATCCACAGACAAATGGATTGACCGAGCGTCTGAACCGAACGCTGACGCAGATGCTGTCAATGTACGTTTCGCCAGATCACCGTGACTGGGACAAAGCACTCCCCTTTGTCACGTTCGCGTACAATTCTTCACGGCACGACACAGCTAGTTATTCGCCGTTTTATTTGCTATTTGGCCGACATCCAGTATTACCATTTGACACGCTCCTTCCTTCGGCTGCCCCCTTGTCTACTGAGTACGCCAGCGATGTCGTTTCTCGAGCCCATGCAGCCCGTCAGCTTGCCCGTGATCGGCTGCACTTGTCGCAAGCGCAGCAAAAAGACCGCTATGACAGTCGCCACCAAAGCGTGCACTTCTCGCCGGGGTCTCTGGTACTGCTCTGGACACCAAACCGCCAAGTCGGCTTATCAGAGAAGCTACTAACCTACTACCATGGCCCCTACAAAGTGTTACGACAACTTAGTGACGTGAGCTACGAGATCGCACCACTAAACAATGCCTTTTCGACCATCTCACTCCAGACAGACGTTGTACACGTTTCCAGACTGAAACCGTATCACCCTCCTCGTTCGCCGCCGCCGTACTAAGCGCCGTGACGGCGCTTCCGCCGCAGGGGAGTGATGTTACGGTGCATCATCGACAGGAGCAAGCGTGGCACTTAGCGAAGATGAAGAAGACGCCTGTGCGTTAGGCGCTTGCACGAGAGGCAACTCAGCCATCTTGTTCTGCTGCCGATTCTCGGTGGACGCTGTCCTGTAAGCCAAGACCTTGCCCCGTCACAATATATATATATATATAATGATGACCGCGGCCACTGCACTGCACTCTTTGACTCGGTGCTGTACAGCTGACACGTGCGTCTGAAGTCGAAAGGAGTTAACGCGGACGGAGAATGCAAAGCAGGCACATCATTAGTGCCGCACATGCTTCGATGTGGCCCGTTTTACACTGCAGATGTGGCTCATGCAGTTTAGATCGTGACGCTCAGTCATTCTAGACATGAGTGTTTACCACTTTTCGTCAAAGTAATTTGAAGTAAACGCAAGAGACATAGCACGTTCTTCGAATATGGAAATGATTTCTTACCAAGACATCATCATTTGTATGAGACTTTTCCGGAGCTGCTTCACGAAGGCCAAAGGATGGTAGCCGTTAATGACGATCATGCGGTAGACGAGATCTTCGTATAGCGTCACAAAACAGAAGCCGATCAAGCCTCCCAATCCATGCCCGACGAGAACTAACCGTCTTGCGTTGTTCGGATCTGCGCAATGATTGCAAAAAAATTAGTAGTCACTACTACCGAGAAAAAAGGGCTATGTATTTAGCTCCAGAAGTACATTGGTTAGAGCTAGCCGATTCATAGTACTCGTTTTCGAAAAGGCAGCGCTACTATACAAAAAACACAAGGTCTTTGTCTTTATTTCCGTGTGTCGTTGCGCTGCCCTTTTGAAAATGAGGTTTATTAGCTTCTTATTAGCTCCTTATTAGTTAGAAGTTACAGGGAAGCCAAAAAAATTATCGAGGATGTTATCTGTGGTAACTCTAAGAAAAATTTGAACAAAATAAGCAATGTTGCTGAGCAAGCAATGAAGGTTATTTAAGAGGATGGGTTGTAGAGCTAAAGGTCTCACTTCTGAAAGCATGAATAAAAACTAGCGTGACTGAGTGACGCTATGATAAATAGTATGGTTTCTCGTATATCTCGATATTGACTGAATGAAAGGGTGATTCCGCATGATTGAAGAAACGTCGTGAACAACAGCGCATACCAATAACTATGAGAATTGAGCGGCGGACTCCAAGGAAAGGTTTGCAAAGATAACAGTATATGTTACCAACCTATCCTTCCGAAACACATACGTAGAGGTTTGTGCCAAGAAAACAACAAGAGTTAAGGTAACTGAGGCCCCAGTGAAATATTATTGACGATTAGCATTCAATAAGTTTTTCACACTTGAGAATAATACGTGGTCAAAAGCCAGATCATAGATATTTGATAAGGCACAAAGAAATGCAATAGGACAACTATTCAAGGCATATATGACCCCAGACATGCATTTATTTGAAAGTGTAAGTTGAAATTTGCACTTTAATCATTCCCCCCAACCTACGTGCAGGAAAAACATGAGCATTTTTTTACCATAACACACTATGTAGAATTATTCTGGTAGTCATGACTATTGTTGTTAATGATGAGACAAACACACTCCCGCACGCTTTACGAATGGCGGATTGGATGGCATTCGGACCATACGACATGGACGTTATGAAGAGCTTGGGGAATCTGCAAATAGATTTTTTACCTAGCTACATAGCAATAGTAGCAAGAACTATCTTGTGATTTTGAGTAATGCATGTGTGAGAACCTGCTGGTTTACGGGACCGCGAAATACGGCTACACGTCTACAATAAGCGAAATATTGAGCTTCTTTTTTACGTGCCTTCGTGTATATTGCGTGTATTGATGATCTTTTAAGAATAAATCTGTGAGGTGGAAACCTGCTTGTATGCAACAATTTACCCGGAGTTCGAAACAGATCAAATTTTTTCGGCGTGTTGACTTCCTGCGTATATATGTTTATCTTGGGATGGGACTTTCTTTCTGGTGCTGCCCCTTCCATCTCTTGTAGCCAACGCCTTGTAAATATCTAAGAAACTGACGTTACCGATTAGGAATATTTGTCATGCCACCGGCTACGAACCATCGAAGATTTCGTAGTGCCACCTGGTCATTAGCAAGTTCTTACGATTGACTCAGACTTTGTCAACCACGTTGATTATCTAGCCGCTCCATCAGCCCGTTTCAAGTCTCAAGGAATTGCACTATCAACAAGTTTCGTTCGTTACACCAACGGCATCGCCTTCCTCATTTTTCGCAATGCCACGAATGAGCTGATTCTGCTCCCCAAAGGCGCGTATTGTAGTTTGCAGCGCGGATACACAAGCAGTCTCCGTGGTGGCTGCGAATACCGGTGCTGTACAACCACGCTCACCTACAGATGCTACCCTGCTACAGCTATCGCCAATGCAATCAGCAAGCACCTGACTCCGCCCCAAAAAGAGAAACTACGTGCGTTGTTGTCCAGGCATCAGTATTCCTTCGAAGTTTCTTCTATCTTAAGACCTAATTCAGTGGCATCTCATGACATTCGCATCGAAGGATCCTCAATTATCCGCCGCCAAGTGTACCGGATATCTTCTACGTAACGTCAAGTCATCGAAAAGCACGTGACCGACATGCTCAACCAAAATATCATCCGCCCCCTCCACCAGCCCTTGGTCGTCACCAGTTGGTCTCGTCCGCAAAAAAAGACAGTTCGTTGTGATTTTGCGTCGACTAGCGCGCACTGAATAAAATAACCCGAAGAGACGTGTATCCCTTCCTTCACATGGATGATGCTTTAGATTCATTGCAAGGAGCAAAATAATTTTCCAGCCTTGGCTTGCGCTCGGGTTGCTAGCAAACTGCAATGCACGAGGATGCCAAGGAAAAAAAACTGCATTTGCCACATCCGACAGACTTTATGAATTTAATGTCATACTTTTCCACCTCTGCAACGAGCCAGCATCCTTCGAGCGAATTATGGACACAGTACTGCTGGGGGTCAAGTGGAAGACATGCTTGTGTTACCTTGACGACATCGTCATATTTTCTTCAAGATTTTAGCAACACTTGCAACACCTGAATGAAGTCCCGACGTGTCTTGCAGCTGCTGGTCTTCAGATGAATACTATAAAGTGCTATTTCGCAAGTAAAGCTATTAAAGCTCTTGGACATCTCGTCAACAAAGACGGCATTTGGCTAGATTTTGACAAGATTGCCGCCGTTCTTCGCTTTCCCACGCCCCACGACTCAGCTATCTTGGTCTCGACTCTTATTTCCGGCACTTATACGCGACTTCACCACTAGATTGCCGCGCTGCTCGAGCAGCTATTTTGTTCCGGAACGTCATAAGGCTGATACGTAGAGTGCCAAAGGACTTTTGACACCTTGAAGCGTGCCCTTACGTTCGTGCCAGTGCTTTGTCATTTGGATGAAGCTACACATTATTATCCATACTGAGGCCAGTGGTCATAGAATCAGCGCTGTGCTTTTGCAACGACACGGCTGTTCTGGTGAACGTGTTGTCGGATACGCAATTCGGACGCTAACTACACCCGTAAAAAACTATACTATCACTCAGGAGTGCCACGCCGTTGTGTGGGTTGTTCAGAAGTTTAGACCATATCTCCACGGCTGCGACTTTACCATCGTGACTGACAACCACGCTTTATGCTGGTTGTCGACGTTAAAGAATTTGTCTGGTTGTCTCGGCCACTGGATACTTGGCCTTCAAGAGCATGACTTCGACGTCACGTACAAATTCGGCAAGAAGCACAAGCGTGCCGATGCCCTTAGCCGTTTTTCGTTACCTCCACCGCTCAATATCCCTGGTATGTCACCATTCATGCATGACCCCCTCAACGCATCAACGGCACTTCTTTCGCTCCCCGCTTTCAATGCGCTTCCTTCCTTCCGTAACGAGACGTTTGCGTCTCACCAACGCATCGACGAGTACGGCAACGCCTTCACGGTTCATCTCGTCCTCCTAACACTAACGCCCGTCGCCAGTGGCGGAAATTCAAGTGTGAGAACTCCATCCTCTACTGCTATGTCTTCCATCCCGAAGGACAACACTGGGTTTCCGTCGCTCCTCGTCCACTGAATCCACTAATATTGGAAGCTTTTCTCTATGACCCCAAGGCTGGTAATATCGGCTTTCACAAGACATATGGCGACATCCGCAGTCGGTTTGCCTGGCCTGGTCTTCCACTTCGCAAACGACCCACGTCGTTCCCAGCGGGATCACTACAACATCTTCTATGTCCTGAGGCTTCATTTGAAGTTATTGGTATAGACATCTATGGGCCACTACCAATATCAGCAAGCAGAAAGCAATGTATTTTAACTGCGGTCGATCACTTGACGACGTATGCTGAAAGAGCTGCGCTACCTTCAGGAACAGTGGAGTACATTGCCGCTTTCTTCAGCAAGCAGCTCGAACTTGCAGCGCACACCTCAAGCAGAAAGCACGCATGAAATCAGCATACACGGGACGAGTGCGGACTAACAACTGTCAGAAGTCGACACTTGAAGAGCCCTGTTGAAAAAGAAAGACGAATGAAACGAACGCACAAGTACGCACAGGAGAAGCGCGAACAACTGTTACAATTCTTAGTTCCTCTTGTGTCAGCAGCCCACTTTTCTTAAACACAGCAGCAGTTGTGAGCGAAACGACGTTCACTTTCAAAAAAAATTTAGTAAGAAGCCTATAACCACTAGCAAAATGTTAGTAAGAGCAGCTGTTACTTTCTTGGGCCATTGCTAATTTTTTACAGTCTTTTTACTACCTACGCTAGCAGACGTTAAAAATTAAATGTTGCAACACTTACTACATTTTCGCACGGTTACTAGCGTTTCCTCATGTGCCTATTTAATGAACTTGTAGAACAAACCTTAAAGGTTATTATTACGAGCGTCTAACAACCTATTTACTATAAAGGGGACACATTCAAGTTTATTGAGGCAAAACATGTAGGCTTAGTGCCAGATCAAGTTTTGGCAGACATAGGCGTTTAGGTCGCATGTCTTTACAACGTGCCATGTAATGTTTATTGTTTTGAATGTAGCGCGATGTCAAGAAATTCGGCACGACAAAAAATAAAAGAAAGAAAGCTCAATATGTGGCTTGGTTTGCCACCGGTCGTCGCCAACGGTGACAAAGGTGAAACCTGCGAGTTCGCCGACCGAATATTGGTTCCTTGATTCTACGGAAGCGAATCGTTCTACGCACCAGAAACAAAACAAGAACAAAAAATGGCAGCATAATCAAGGGGTGAATGATGGAGAGTGGGGCGAAGCATCCGTCCGTCCATTCGTTCTTGCTTCCGTCCATCCATACGTCCGTCAGTGTGACCATCCATACGTCCATCCGCCCGTACGTGCGTGCGTCTGTTCGTGCGTCCGCACGTCCATCCGTGTTCTCGTCCCTGCGTTCGTACATGCATCTACCCCTGCATCTGTCCATGCGTCCATCCGTTCGGGCAGCCATCCGTGCGTTCGTCAATGCATCTCGCTCTGTGTCCGCTCATCTATCCAGTCAACACTCCAAGTACCACCATCTCGCATCTTTCCATCATAAATTCCGCATATAAAAGCACTGCCATCTAGCGGACATTCCAAAAACTAAACGAGAGGTAGCACACACACACACACACTTTCTTACGGCTTGCGCTTCGTGTCTACTTCCTACTTTTAGCCACCTCGAGTTCATGGTATATGCTAGTTCACTGTATTCATGGCATTGCGGCCCAACGCCCGCTAAACCTTTCTGAAACCAAGGAGGTTACGCCCAGCGAGTATAACTTAGCAACCTTTTCTTGACAGATAGTGTTCATAGTACATGACAATGGCTGCTAATGGGGAATGAGGGACAGGAGAATTCGGCTTTTAGTTAAAGCGCACGCCGCTAATTTTTTATTGTTCAACAACGCACAGAAGAAATCTGCAACCGGCACCACCTTGCAGGCCAAAGCGTAAGACATGTCCCGTACTACGACGAGGGACGAACGAGTGCTGTTTTAAGGAGCTTCGCCCCTAAAAAAAAATACACTGCCTCACAGCACTGAAAATTTTGAAAAAGAAAGCGAAACGTAATCTCTTTTGTTTGCAACATCGGTGATACGCAGCGTTTGGATGGTTCGCGACCTATTGATTGATTTGTGGGATTTAACGACTCAAAACCACCATATGATTATAAGAGCCACCGTAGTGGAGGGCTCCGAAAATTTCGATCACATGGGGTTCTTTACGTGCACCCAAATGAGTACACGGGCCGAGGACGTTTCCGCCTCCATCGGAAATGCAGCCACCACAGCCGGGATCTAATCCCGCGACCTGCGGGTCAGCAGCCGAGTACCTTAGTCTTTAGAACACCGTGGCGGGGTGGTTCCCGACCTAGAGAAGAAGCAATGATCATGCTGGTGCGGCCATAGAGAAATATAAAAATGACAATAGTGGCCATTCTGGCCACAAAGCGGCTGATCTCCGCAGCTTCAGCCTAGCCGTAAGATGGCAACACATCACTTACTGCTTCAAAGAAACACGCGTACTAGTTATCTACTACAGTACTTTTTAGTGCATTATATGTCTACGTGTTTTTGCATATGTGATAGTAGTCTGAATGCCTCTTTTTCGTCGGTAATCGCACGGTGCGATGACGCCGGGCTTAGATCAGGCGTTATAAATCGGATGCAAGAGAAGTTCACATGGCGTCGAAGTGACGGCAAGGTGGTCACGATCCGTCTTCCTGATTATTAACGGCAATAAAGAAGTATGGGCAGCAGCAGAGAGATGCCATAAAGGATGTGCCATAACGTGCCTGGCGTGCATCGTGGTCTTCGCATGTTTTGTCTGCCTGTGAGCTTGGCTGCTGGTAGGTAAAAACGCCATCAATACTAAGTTAAGTGCGTATTGCCTTTTGTCATCGAAGCGGCAACCTAACGTTTCCGACATTCTACTGTTCGGCGCAGAGATCTTTTTTTTTGTTCTTGTCACTTCGCGTATTGTTTTCGTGGATTGCTTCATATAAAAGAAAACTGTATAGATTGCTTCGCAGCACATTTGCGAGAAATTCTTTTTTTTGGCACAAGAAATAGAATTGCCGCTTGCATTGTTAGGCTTTTTTTGTGTCACTATATGTATTCGAATTCACGGCATGAGTGAAATTTTGTGAAAATTGCAGCTATGCTTATTATCGCTATCTGTACCGTTCAAAAATAACTTGAAGCTCAAACGAGCGCAATAAGAGAGAGGTGGTGAATCTGGAAAATTGTTTGCTAGCCAAAGCTAGGCCGTAATATTGAGTAAATACTCCTCCCTCGTTAACGGCTTGCACTAAAATTGCTTTGATTTTGCTGCGGCTATTTCTTGTGGCTCTTTTTCGTGAAAGAGCGATGTGAAGTGTGCAGAAAAAAAAATTAGTGCGAAGGAGGGAAAAAACGTAGCCAACATTTTTTTCTTTTTTTCGGTTTATGCCGGATTCAAGTGCTGAGGCAACTACTGCAGTGTCGCGTTGTGCAGTGTATGTAAATTTATGTGCGTTTATCGCAGCTTTATTCTGCTGCGGTATTTCGTTAAATTGTTGCCTATATATTTATTTCTTGTGTGTATTTATAATGGTGACATGCCAGATGTATTTCCGCGTCTCGAAGTGCAATGAACCTCTCTTTGTGCCGGCGTTTATCAAACATTAACAAAGTGGGCATGTGCTTACGAAAAATAGCACTTGAAAATAAAGGTTTTGGCTCCTCTAATGATTCTCATGTTTTAAATAAATTGTGTGCGTATACGCACACTGACATAGTGTACATGCCAGTCTAGTAAAGCAGCTTACACAAAGCTCATTGATGCATGCAAACGACGCGTTAAAAAAATAAAGTATAGCATCAGAAGTAAGCACTCACGTAGAAGTGGTCTCAGAGGCTTTATATTAATTCTATTCACTACAACATGGCCTTCGGGACAGTCTTTTCTGTGGTCTGCCATCTCTGAGGCTGTAAACTTTCAACACACCCGCTCGGAGTGCAGCGAATGCAAATCTAGAGTTACTGCATATGCTACCTTTAGGCTGCATATAAAGGTAGCAATCATGTGGGAAGTAGTGGCCAGATACTGCACCAGGGTGACCAATCTTTCTCTGATGAGGGAGTGCTTTCCCGGTGGTGGTCACCGGTGAGGCAGCATCCCAGGATTCTTAATGAGGAAGCGGCGATGGCGTAGTGGTTAAAGCATCCACCTCGCATGTAAAAGGTCCATGGTTCAAATCCCAGTGCCGCGCAGTTCCCAACTAGATAAAAAAAAATCCGCGTGGTGATGGAGCTGCATTAGGAGGCCTGGGATGCAGCCTCCCTGGTAACCACTGCCGCGAACGCACTCCCTCACCAGAGAAGGATTGGCCACCCTGGTGCAGTATCTGGCCACTACCTCTCACATGTGTACGTCAAATTACTCATGGCCCCCAGTCCCCAGCAGTTGCGAAGCAACTGACCACGGTGGCGGTCAGATCTGCAATGCAGCGGAGGGTGCTCAGAATCTCTGTATCCGGACAGGCCGTCACTGGAACCTGAACATGGCAACTTTTAACGCTAGAAACTTATCTTGTGAGGGATGTCTAGCTGTACTATTCGGGGAGCTAGAGGGTGTTAAATGGGATATATAAGGGCTAAGTGAGGTTAGGAGAACAGATGAGGCCTATACGGTGCTACAGAATGGGCACGTCCTTTGCTATCGGGGTTTGGAAGACAGAAGAAAACTGAGAGTGGTGTTCCTAAATCACAGAATCATAGCTGGCAACATAGAGGAATACTATAGCATTATTGAAAGGGTGGTAGGTATTGCAGTTAAACTGAACAAAAGACACAAGATGAAGGTGGTACAGGCTTATGTGCCTACGTCCAGCCTTGATGACGCTTCAGTTGAAAGCTTCTATGAAGACGTGGAATCGGCAATGAGTAAGGTACAGTATACTATAGTGATGGGCGACTTTAATGCAAAGGTAGGGAAGAAGCAGGCTGGAGACCAGGCAGTAGGAGATTATGGCATCGGTACTAGAAACGCAAGAGGAGAGCTACTAGTAGAATTCGCAGAACACTATAATTTACAGATTTTGAATACCTTCTACCGAAAACGATAAAACCGCAAGTGGACATGGAGGAGTCCTAATGGCGAAAATAAGAAAAAAATAGACTTTATAATGAATGCACACCCAGGAATCGTGCAGGATGTGGAAGTGGTTGGAAAGGTACGATGCAGTGACCATAGAATGGTACGGTCTCGAATTCGCCTAGACTTGAAGAAGGAACGACAGAAACTGATACGCAAGAAGCCAATCAATGAGCTAGCACTGAGAGGGAAAGTACAGGAATTTCGAATGGCGCTTAAGAACAGGTACTCGGCTCTTAGTGAGGAAACCAACCTTAGCATAAATACAATGAATGATAATCTGACGAGTGTCATTACGGAATGTGCAGTGGAAGTTGGAGGCAGGGTAGTTAGACAGGACACTGGCAAGCTTTCCCAGGAAACGAAGAATCTAAGAAGCGTCAAATCATGAAAGTCTCAAGTACAACAGACAAAATAGAACTGGCAGAGCTTTCGAAGTTGAATAATAGGCGTACGGTATACGATATAAAAAGGTATAGCATGTAGAGAATTGAGCACGCTCTGAAAAACGGAGGAAGCGTCGGAGCAGTGAAGAGGAAACTTAGGATAGGCAAAAATCGGATGTATGCGCTAAGGGACAAAGAAGGCAAAATAACTACCAATATGTATAGGATAATTAAAATAGCGGAGGAGATTTACAGAGATCTGTACAGTAGCCGGGACAACCACGACTTCGATACTATAGGAACTAGCAGTAACCCAGATGACACCCCACCAGTAATGATAGAAGAAGTCAGAAAAGCTCTGGAGAGCATGCAAAGAGGCAAAGCTGCTGGTGAGGATCAGGTAACACCAGATCTGCTGAAAGATGGAGGACAGATTGTGTTAGAAAAACTAGCCACCCTGTTTACGGGGTGTCTCCTGATGGGAAGAGTACCAGAGTTTTTGAAGAACGCTTAACGTCATCTCAATACATAGGAAAGGAGATGACAAGGACTTGAAGAAACACAGAGTATTTATTCAAGTCCTCTCTGTAGTATACAAGCTATTTACAAAGGTAATTGCTAACAGAGTAAAAAAACATTAGAATTCAATCGCCCAAGGAACAAGCAGGATTTCAAACAGGCTACTCAACAATTGACCACATTCATATTATCAATCAGGTAATAGAGAAGTGCTCTGAGTATAACCAACCTTTATACATAGCCTTCATATATTACGAGAAGGCGTTTGATTCATTAGAAATATCAGCCGTCATGGAGACACTGCGGAATCAGGGCGTAGATGACGTATATATAAACATTCTGGAAGAAATCTACAGGGGATCAACTGCTACCATAGTGCTTCATAAAAAAAGCAACAGAATACCAATCAAGAAGGGTGTAAGGCAGGGGGACACAATCTCCCCAATGCTATTTTCCGCGTGCTTACAGTAGGTTTTCAGAAGCCTAGAATGGGAACAGTTAGGGATAAGAGTTAATGGAGAGTACCTCAGTAACCTGCGCTTCGCCGATGACATTGCATTGCTGAGTAACTCAGGGGACGAATCGCAGCTCATGATTACAGAGTTAGACAACGAGAGCAGAAAGGTGGGTCTTAAAATTATACTGCAGAAAACGAAAGTAATGTACAACAATTTCGGAAAGGAGCAGCGCTTCGAGATAGGTAAAAGTGCACTTGAAGTTGTAAAAGACTATGTCTACTTAGGGCAGGTAATAACCGCAGAGCCGAACCACGAGAATAAAGTAACTAGAAGATTAAAAATGGGGTGGAGCACATTCGGCAAGCACTCTCAAATTATGACAGGTAGATTGCCACTATCCCTCAAGAGGAAGGTATATAACAGCTGTATCTTGCCGGTACTTAGCTACGGAGCAGAAACCTGGAGACTTACAAAGAGGGTTCATCTTAAATTGAAGACGACGCAGCGAGCAATGGAAAAAAAATGGTAGGTGTAACCTTAAGAGACAAGAAGAGAGCAGAGTGGATTAGGGGACAAACAGGGGTTAAAGATATCATAGTTGAAATAAAGAAGAGGAAATGGACATGGGCCGGGCTTGTAGCGCGTAGACAGGATAACCGCTGGTCATTAAGGGTAACTAACTGGATTCTCAGAGAAGGGAACTGGGTTAGGGGGAGAAAAAAGGTTAGTTGGGCAGATGATATTAAGAAGTTTGCGGGTATAAAATTGCAGCAGCAAGCACAGGATCGGATTTACTGGCGGAACATGAGAGAGGCCTTTGTCCTGCAGTACGTGTACGTAGTCAGGCTGATGATGATGATGATGAAAGGTAGCATATTGAGTAACTCTAAAATCAGCCGCAGAGGCCTATAAAGGGTCCTCTTTTGACCTTTTATATTATTCCATGGCGCGGCGGTGGCGTCAAGTAAAATGCACAGCTGTGCCTCGCTAAACCAATGTTATACCATAGGCAAGCCTTACAAAGCCGTGTAAGGCATTTTAAAGCCTAATTAGCCTCAAAATGGTTGATTGGGCGAGTTGGTGATACATGACTAATTATGAAATGGAAGCGCACAACGTAGATGCAGACGGAAAGACAGGGACAAGCGCTAACTACCAACTGAAAGTTTATTCGGAAAAAATATGAAATATATACTAAAAGATGATACAGTGTCAAGGCACACACGATAACACTATAGCACAGACCAAAAATGGCAACACCGATAGAATATCTTAGTGCGTCAGCCCTACCTTACCATCGCTTACTGTGCTTTACATTGATTAGTTAACTTCTACGGCATCTGTTAATGTTTAAAAACGCTAGCTCCTTATCGGACAAAGCGATTGATGGTTTACTGACGCAAGCCCCGTGTTCCGCTATGTGTGCTGCTTCAATTATAAGCCTTGTGCGCTCATCTTTGTGTTTTTGGAGAACTACTGTCTTATCAAATTGTACTTCACAGCCACATCTAGTGACATGCTGGGCGAGAAAAACCATCGTTGCCGCTACGAACATTGCACGCATGCTCACGCAACCTGTCGTTGAGGCATCTTCCAGTTTGCCCAATATAACAGGCACCGCACGAAAGTATGATCATGTAAACTACGTCACTAATGCAGTTGACAAAACGGTTCCTGTGCTTTGTTTTACACCGCTGTTCCCTGTGTCTAGCGCCACATGTCAGTCTAGCCAGCTGAGAAAGCTTGTGTGGTGCAGAGGAAACTACACGCACTCCCATGCGCTGCCCCACCTTTTTCAGGCGGTGGGTAACCTGATGCATGTAAGGGACAACAGCTACTCTTTCTCTTTCTTTTTCGTGGGTCCTGTTGTCACGTCTTACTGCACCATGTCCTTGGCCATCTTTAGCTCTCCGTTTTCTACGGATACTTTCGGCCACGGACACCAAGACCGCCTCAGGATATCCAGCTGACTTAAGCCTAGCCACCTGATTGTGGAAGCTGGCCTCCATTGAATGCATACAGGAACGGTCAAGTGCATTAGTGAAACACGTACTCACTATGCCTCTTTTTACAAGTTTGCTATGAGCCGACGTGTATGGCAGAAGCGGTTTCCCCTCGCGTGGCTGGAAGATATTCTATCGGTGTTGCCATTTTTGGTCTGTGCTATAGTGTTATCGTGTGTGCCTTGACACTGTATCATCTTTTAGTATATATTTCATATTTTTTCCGAATAAACTTTCAGTTGGTAGTTAGCGCTTGTCCCTGTCTTTCCGTCTGCATCTACGTTGTGCGCTTCCATTTCATAACTAATTAGCCTCGCTTAACTCAGGTAATAAAATCACACTGTGAGGAATCCTACTTAGGATGAGCTGAGATTCTCGCACCTCGAAATGCCTTGCAAGGTATACGATGTGCAGAGCTTCGTGTAATACTTGTATAGGACCGCGGTAAGAATTGGTTGCGCGGCAATTTTAGTTTGCTTTCATTTGCTGTGTGTCGGAAGCATGATGGAGAGGCATGTACGCTTGGCCACTAGCATTACTTTAGTTGCACTCGGCCGAAGCGTTACCGACCAGATTAGCCGTGAACGCAGACAGTCTCGCGCCAGCACAGTGCCGTGCGTGGTTCTTCAGCGCTAGAGACAGCCGAGCGTTGCGAGTCCCTAGTAACTCAGGGAAAAGAAACCAACCTCCACGGGGGCAGCAGGGATTAGAAACGTCATTGTAGCGGCCCGCTAATTGATTCAAGGCACTGGCAGTCGGCGCATCCATAGGCCTCTTCCGCGACCCAGCGCATCGCGGCGACTCCTCGCATCCTTTCGGCTTATGGCATGGCCATGTACTGTTCGCGCGCCTGCAAAATAGCTGGTGCACACTGCGCAACCACAGTAATTGCCGTGAACCTTTCGTTACGGTCCGGTGAGGTAGCTCTCGGAAGCGGTCGCGCTCGCGACAGGTCAGCGCCTGGGGTGCCTGATGTTAAATTGCTATGTCTTCGACTGCTGCCTCATTTATCCTGACAAGTGACCTCGTACATAGAACCACTTGCGGTCAGCTAGCGGTTCCTCCTACAGCGCACAAGGACAGGCGGGTTATTTACCCATCGCCAAAAAGTTGACGCGTTACAGGGAAGCTGTTCTATGGCCACAATACTCAGTACGTGCTGCTCTCTCTGGATAATTGCGCCGCGGAGCTTGGCCAAGGCTCTATGACTTTTATAGCTGTGTTTCATTAAAGTTTTGGTTGTTCTGATATTTGGGGCGAAAGTATCAGCCCTCGCACATGCACGAAGGTCGCGTCCTCGTTGCAGGTTTTCGATCGACCATGTGTACTGTCCTATCTGTGGACAAGCAGGTGACTATTCACCGAGAAGTGTGTAAGGGCGGAGCACCGAGGGGATAAGAAGAGGCCCCGAAGTTCCGCCAAGTGTCCTGAACTGGGCTTGAAGTGTTTGGCACCATCGACTTTGCCGACTCCTGTAGGGTCGCCCCACTAAAGACGGTCCATTTCCAAAGTGTTTTTTTCTTATTTTTTGTAACTTTGATATCTGTTCTCATGTAAATTCTGCACAGCCAGTAAATATACGTTTTTTACGCCTTACGTGAACGTCTACAGCGTTTACGCCTGCACTGTGATTTCGTAAAAATGTGCATGGGCGTGAAGTTGTGCCACACAAAACCTGGACAAGCCAGTGCCAACTGGTGTTGCTCTGCCCAGCCTTGCAGGACTCGGTGATAGCTGAGCAAATATTTTACCGAGTTGAATAGCTCCGCTGATGGCAGACATTGAAGGGATTGACATACATTATGGCGTACTCACTTGGCCGCACTTGTCCTCTGGCTCAGAGTGCCCCGATGCAGACGCAGCTCGCTTTTGAATCATGAGATGTTGCATACCAACCAGAGCGCCCAGAGTAGCGCGCCTGTAGCGCCAGCGTGCAGCCAGCGCGGGAACATCAAACGTTTGTTTGGAAGCCTTCCCTCGGTGTATACACAAGGAGTACACTCTACCGCAAACAAGAGAGAGAGAGAGGGGGTAGTAATTAACCATCCGGCGAGTGCTTTGAAAACACCGGTGCAACGTAGCCCCAGTCCCCCCCCCCCCCCCCCTGAGGAAGGAAGCGAGTCGGTTCCGAAACGTCGGTTCTACGCATATTCACGTACTTTTTGGCTGGAGTTTAATCGTTTGCCAGTTTGCATACCTAACCAGACAGACATCTGTCAAATGTTTACATTCAAGTCAATGAGCCAAGACTTCGGCCACTATACCATGCAGCTCGTCAAGCGCTACTAACGCATTAAGGAAGGCATCTCGTCTTCCAGACTAGATGGAACGAGATGTGACGAGATGGAAGTCATAACTTGTTGCAAAGCGCGCAAATGCTGCAGACGTGAATTGAGGACCGTTATCTGTTACGACTAGTTCTGGGATGCAATGTCTAGCAAATATACTCTCGATTTAAACAATAACCGCCGCAAAGCTCGGAGAAGAAGACAAGGCGAGCTCCGGATATCTCGAAAAATAGTCTACGAACGCAAGGTACGTTTTTCCTTGCAAATAGAAAATATCAGCTTCAGCCTTCAACCAAGGCAAGCTAGGAGACTCGGACGGCATAATAGGCTCTACCTTTTGAACGCGCAGCCTCGCACATACTGGACAACTGTTTACCAAATTTACGAGCTTGTTGCTGAGACCGGGCCACCACACAGATTCTCGAGCCCTTGCACAATATTTCACAATGCTTTGGTGACTTTCATGCAAAGAACAAAGTACTTCGCTCCTTACGTTCTGAGACACGACGAGGCGAGACCCAAGTAGAAGCACACCATCGTATATTGTAAGGTTTGCTCTATCTCACCAATAAGGACTCAGGCAACTGTTCACTTTATCACGACGCGGCCAGCCCTCCCTACAGTACAATTGAAATTGTATGCAGGTATCGTGTTGTTCTCGGGCCAACCTTACTTTGTTCCAGTGTGACGAGAACTCCAATTCACTCACGCAAAAGTATGCATGGATCGCTGCAATCTAACTCGCTGCGGTATCGCTGCAATCTAACTCGCTGCGGTATCGCTGCAATCTAAATCGCCTTCCTCTACACCTGTTTCCGCACGAGGTGCCCAAGAAAGAGCGTCGGTGGTGCTAATCTGCTTTCCAGGGTCGTAGGAAACTGAAAACCAAATCCGCATAGGCCTCAATCGAATTCTCAATATTTTAGGAGGAAGCACATCAATGTGTGACAGTCCGAGTAGCAATGTGAGTGGTTTGTGGTCGGTCTCAAGCTATTAAGAAACCTTTCAGCCGTTCTGCCACCCACGTCAGCGCAAGCACTTCTTTTTCTATTTGCTCGTACCGTTGTTCTGTTGGTGGTAATGAACGAGAGTGATACGCAACCGGCCGCCTTTTGCCATCTGACTGCACTTGCATGAGCACAGAGCCAAGACCGAATAACGACACGCGGGCGGACGCAATCTTGCGTAGCTTACGGTCGAATTTTGCGTTGTATTGCGCAGAGGTGACGAAATGCTTCTGACACTCAAACGATTTTTTCAGAGGCGTGCCCCAGTGCCACTCATGGTCTTTCACGAGAAGACTGTGGCAGTGGTGCTGATACGTAAGCCAGACTGCTCACAAACCTTGGCAGATGGTTAATCACACCCAAAAACGTCCGGGTATTATCAACACTCAATAGCGTAGGCAATTCGTTTATGACTTGAACTTTGTTAGGATCCAGCCTAGTTCCGGAGACATCAACCACGTAGCCTAAAACGCCCCTGTAGAGGCACAAAAAGAACATTTGGCCCGATTTAGTGTCACTGCTGCAATCATCCTTTTCAGCACTTCGTCCAACCGTTCATCATGTTCATGATTCCTAGCTCCGTAAACTAATACATCGTCCATCATGTTCGCCACCCCTTGCAGGTCATCTGAGATTTCTGCCACTCTTTTTGGTAAGTACTCCGGAAAGCTGGAGTACTGAACGGAGTTCGCTGGAAGCAGTACCTACCAAATAGTCTGATAAAAGTTGTGAGCTCTTGACTCTTTTTAGCCGATTTCACCAGATGAATCCCTCAATTAGCATCCCATTTCGAAAAGCAGGTGGCCCCCATCGATTTCGCAAGGGCGTCGTCTACTGTAGGCAAGACAAACCATTCGCGCAGGGTGCTTTTCTTTAGCTGGGTTAGATCCCCGCAAATTCAAACTTCCCCTGAAGGCTTGATCACGGCAACATTTCCCGCCTGCCACAAGGCCTCGGTTGTGACTACATTATTCCAGACAGTCAAGAACACATGCTCCAATGACACGGAGCGGAAGAGAGAAGGGGCTCGCGTAATAGCAGACCTCAGAAAAAACAGATACACAGAAAACTTCATACGAGCCACCACCTGCCACGCATAGCAATAGAGGATACGGGAACCCCATCAGCATTAATTGGCAGCCCTCCGAAACGTGTATCGGCCACATATGTCCTGAGAACCAGCGACATCTTGGCGCGGGTATTGAAAAAAAAAGAGGGGGGGTGTTCTATAGTGCACGTGCCTTCTTATACGTTGGGCCACCTCCTCCCCCCCTCCCCCCCCCCGAAAGACCAGCCAACAATGAACAGGACCCCCGGTGTCGTTTACGAAATGCCATGCACCGAATGTCCTTCTTCGTATATTCGTGAGACAAGACACCTACCGTAACGACTGAAACGACACGCCAACGACGCCCGGAAGCTCTACAAAGAGTGGAGCGCAGTTGCCGAGCATTCTGAGACGTTCGACCACCGGATAAATTTCGATGCAACGACCATCCTTGAAAGCGAGACTAACTGGAGAAGAACGCTACTAGTGCAGTTGTGGCATATACAGCAAAGGGCCCAAAACATCAACTATTCTATCGGAAGCCTTCCATTAGTGTATACACACAGACTTTGCACTGCCGCAAAACAAGAGAGAGTCTGAAAAGGTGGTCAATATCTGCCCCGCAAGTGCTTTGAAGACGCCGTTACAGCATGAGCCCTTAGGTTTCAGGGACAAACATGGAAAGCTGCACGCGTCCTCGATAGAAGCAAGTAGGAGACGGGTAGAATACTGGGGGCAGAGAAGTAGAGATAAAAGACAGAAATAGTGGGAAAATGAGGTCATTCTGCCTGAAGAGGCAGATAGATGCAACACAAATATATATTTTTCTTTGCTCTAATATTGATTTCTTTGCAATAGATAAGGCATTACAGCAACCTAAAAAGTATTTAATTTCGTTTTTTTCTTGCGAGCCTGGTGGCACACATGTCACCACCCCGTTATAAAGAGGACGCTCATAGCATCCAACCATTCATATGTGCTAATGTGCCACCTGCTTCTCGAAGGCAGCCATGTTTCCACAGCACTGGCGAAGGGGCCCGTTCAGGTTTTGTTTTTATCATCCGCAGCGGTTACTCTGTTGTCATGTTGAGAAGCGACCAGAGATTAAATAGTTTGTTTTAAAAAAAAACTGTTCACTGAGAGGTGTGCGCTTTGGTGCAAAGCTTCAAGTAGTGCCTCATCGAGCGTCCAACTGCGCCCGCTGGTTGAACGCAGGCAAAGGAAAACTTTTCCTGGCAATGTAATGATGCTTGCATCATTCTTTTTATTTTTTGTGAGACAAGCTCAGGCTGATTTTTTTGCAACGAAATAAAGTAATGCGGGTGTACGCATAAGTACGCCAGAAAGCTTCTGTCTTAGAGGGGTACGTGGGGGCGGTAGCTGTTTACACCCGAGCTCTAGAAGCTTCTACTCACCTTACCCCAGCTACTCTGATTAGGAAGTTAGCCGTGTCTCCGCTAAGGGAGACAGAAAGAAGTGAGAATGCCCTCTCTTTTATTTTTAATAAATACCCGCCTATATATATAATGCTGTGAGGACGAAGTTCTATTGTTTCAATTGGCTATAAGGGCAGCTGCTTTATGCTCATGGTTACCTCATGCCATTTCTTTATTAATTAGCACTATTGTCAGAAGTTTCAGAAACATAGCTCTTATTGCCAAAGTTTTTAACTATAAGCACCAATATATACGCATCACAACGCTACATGTAGATGAAGTAGTGAATAAGTATTTAACACATCAGCGGCACAGAGGAGAATACAAAGTATAGAGGGGAAGGGGGAACTTCTTTCGTTTTTCTATCGCCTGTCTGGTCTCTTCATCGTCCGAGTGTACTAGTGCCATGCGATATGCAAGTTTTAAGCATATATAGGTAATATACCTTGCCCAAAAAGACACATCGACAAAATATCTTCGCCGTAGAGTCTTGTACAATCAATTATTCTAAGAAAAGGGAATCGACGGTAAAAGGGGTAGAGTAAAACATATAGCATGGAAAGAAAAAGATAACAAATACTAAAAAGAAAGCGAGAGAAAAAGAGGATGCAAGAAGTTTAAAAAAATGGGAAGAAAATAAACACCGTCACAAAAATATTACAAAGAAAGAGCAAGACGAAAAATTGGCAGATCCAACGCACAGTGGAGATTGATCTGCGAAGCATAAATGAGAAAGGTTGATTTGTCACTTCTAAATCAGCACAACGTTACAAGGTGGAGGAAAATCATGCCGTACATGATATCTGTGTCATGATTGTTGTGTTTCAATGTGTCGTTTACCTTCGTCATCTATTCACGTCACGTGATACCAAATTTAGTATATGCGGAGCTAGTGAAACAGCCGCGAGCACGCTATGAGCATGGTATGTTCTCATGGTCTTACATGACACGCGTGTCAGGATTATCAAGTTTGCACCACTCATATATTGCGTCCTCCTTTGACGTCACGTAACACCAAATTCGGTATATGTGGAGCTAGCAAAACGGGCGCGAGCGCATCCTGCAGGGCCCAAGATACTCCAAGGCAGCGTCATCCTCCCTGGGCGTGCTGTATATCAATGTTCCTTGCTTGTCGTTGACAAAAATCCTGTCCTCCTCCCGACCTTTCTGCCATGGAATGCCTGCTGCCATTCTTACTGCTCCATCAATCACAGGTGCCGAGTGTCTGGTGAGCGTCAGTCCTTATTTGGGCCTGATAATATCCTTGTGATCCGCGTTCGGAAGATGCGGTAGATACGACGCTACTGACTGCTCCGCAAGCTTATGATCGCTCCGCGAGTCACAAATAAAGCTCTACGGGAAGGAGTACGAGGTGAAGACATACATGGCTGCGCCTGAAAGCTGTGGCAAAGGTGTGGTACGTGGACTTGATATCAGACTGTCTGAGAGAGAATAGGAACTGGCTTTCTCACACTAAGAGAATTGTCACATTCTTGGTGTGTGAAAGATGGGTAACTCCACTTCGGTAATCATCACCTTTGTTGATGACTACGTGCCGAGATGGATGATCTGCTCTGGGACGCCGATGAAATGTTTTCTCTACAAGAAGAGATATGAAATGTGTTACAAGTGTGGTGAGCTGGGACATCGATCCGACGTATGTGACAGCCCGCACAAAAAATGCAGAGGTTGTGGGGTGGCCTCCCCACCCAAAGACCATGAATGTACGCTGAGGTGCCGTCTGTGTGGCAAGGAGCACGTGACCGGAGACAAAAGGTGCAAAGAACTTTTTCGGACACCTTATATAGTGAAGAAGCGACATTGGAAAATGAAGCTTGAAGAAGCGCGGGAGCAAGAAGAACGACGCAAGGCCGAAGAGGGCACGCAGCGGCACAGCAAGACAGACGGAGTTCAAGATCGTTCGAGGCGCAAATCCAAGCATCGAAGTAGATTGAGAGGGCGCTCGCAATCTTCCCCCCGATCGCCAACGCTGGAGAAGCCGGGAGTTTCTCACAAGGCATCCCATGATGGTGGTGATTGTGCCCAGGAGATGTCAAAATCCACAGGACCACAGGTGGCTTGGGTAACTAAGGTCTCCCAGGATGCTAATACACAGATGATTAATGCTCTTAAAGAGCCAAACAGGATATTACAGGAGCAAAATGCAGAATTACGCGGCTTGATGAGATTAAGGCTCATCGAACCAGTAAACCAGGGAAGGCGTCGGAAACACCCCAGGTAGCAAACCAACCGCCTTTACAGAAGAAAAGGGCTAAAGAAACCGAAATTGAAGAAAATCACGGAGCGAGGATTGAAGCGCTTGAGGTGGAAACAAAGTCATTACAAGGTATGCTCCAAGCTGTACTAGAACAGATAAAACTAGTAGGCAACGCTATTGAGCAAATTAAGGCTGAATTTGCTAGCAGGGACCGATAGATAGAATGGCTATGCCAAGCGCTCAAGCTAAACCATGATGGCTCTGCACCCTTACAGTATTACGATTTGGCAGTGCAACTGCAGGGGTTTCTCGCGCACACGTGCGGTTTCACAATCTTTTCTTACCAACGCTGATCGAACGGAGGTTATTGCGATCCAGGAGTGTGGGAAAAATGCAAAGTTAGCAGGTTACAAATCTTCTGCGGGGTCGGGTAATAATACCAAAGTTACGACCTTCGTAAAGAGAAACATTACGACATTGCAGCACGAGACGGAGAACTCTCAGATCGATCATGTTTTAGTAGAACTCGTGCCTCGCAAGCGCAAAGACAAGAGTCTTTTTATCCTGAATGTGTATAGTTGCCCCAGGCAGCAAAAAATCAACTTTGGGGATCTTTTCACGAAGACAAAGGTTATTTCAGCAAATGGTCTACTATTGATTTTGGGCGACATTAATGCGCATTATACGGCATGGGGTTATAAATTCACCCAGGTGAAGGGCAGAAATTTGTGGAACGAAATTCAACAACATGAGCTCATACTTATACAGACTCAATGCAGCCAACGAGGAAAGGAAATAGCGTATCTGAAGACACGACACCAGATCTTACCCTGGTCAGCAATTCCACCGCCGCCACGTGGTGCGATACCGGCGAAGACCTGGGTGGTGATCATAGAATTTAGAGATTATCGTTGCCAATGGCCCGCTGGGGATCAATAAAAGAAAAGTTAAAACTACAAATTGGGTGACCTTTAGAAATATCATGTCGGAACAAGACCCTATAAATGATATTAACTGTGATGTTATTGGGGCAGGACCGCTCCAGAAAGAATCAGACACCACGCCAGTGCACAAACACACGTCCAACTTCTATTGTACCCTTCACACATGGACAACCCACACATTACGAAGTTCCTAAAAAAACACGCGGCTACACTAAATGAATAAGTAGAACGTTAGGCCTACAGTTCAGGTCGTCGGGGTAGTAGTCTGGGCCGTCGTTGATGCCCCGTCGGCACCATTCAGTTGCGAAGTCGACGTTGTGTGGCGTCGTCACCTGCAGTGACGAAGTCGGGAGACGCAGCGTCGCCGCGTCGAACTCCAGTGGCTCAGCGCCACTGTCGACGAACTGGAGCCGACGACACACGTGTTCCGGCGGCAGGGAGTTGTGCCCTTGAGCACCTGCAGTCCGCCTCGGAAACCCACGCCAGCCCTCCTGGAACAGCGGCGCAAGGGCAGGTTCAGGCACCCGGCGCCAGCTCTCCACGACCAGCGGGACAAGGACAGGTTCAGGAACCTGGCGCCAGCTCTCCTAGACCGGTCGTCTAGCGGAGGCTGAGCTGTCCACTCGGCTGGTACGAGTGTCGCGACGTGGCCTGGGTCGTACCTATGGGCCAGACGCCCAACGAGGTAGTCCTGCCTCGAACGACGTACCTCGCGCACTGCCGAAGGCACGGGTCACGCACCCTCGAGGCCGCGCCTCACGAGCTGTCGTCTTCCTCGTAGGCACCGCACGGCACATACACGCACACATCACATCCTCTTCGCCACCGCACGGCACACTATTGTCGTTTTTTTTAGTTTCTGTTTCGCGTCCGCGCAGCACATATTATGACATCACCCCCTTTTCCGAGAAAGTTGTTTGCAACTATTCTACTACAAGGGCGCGGGGCGAACGAATGGTCACTGCACTGCACGGTCACTGCACGGTCCCTGCACTGCACTGCATTGCCTTAGGGGTCGCATGTACATAGTAGCAGAATGTTTACAGAAGGCTGCTTACAGTTCGGTTGGAAAACTACCGTACAAGTAGGGTTGCTATGTCGCAACTAGGAGTCACTATTCACGACTGAGGGCTAGTAGTATTAAGAACCACGTTGCTACCTGAACGGCAGTTATGCGCGACTTTTCCTGTCATAATAGGTTTTCTGCTTCACACGAGCCTTCTCCAGCTGTTCATGGGCTATCTTGCAAGTCTCCTCTAGGCGATTGCGCAAATCAAAGACGTAGGTGTAAGTCGTCCTCGTTTCTGCGTCTAGCCCCTCATTTGTCCACAGTTCTCTCAGCACGGTTAGCGGTCCTCGGACGTGGCGGCCGTAAATGAGCTGAAACGGAGAGAACCCGAGGCTTGTCTGTGGAACTTCCCTATATGCAAAGAGTAGCGGAGCTAGGTACCTGTCCCAAGATCGGGGTCTCTCTTGGCACATTCTCTTTAGCATTGTCTTCAGGGTGCCATTAAATTTCTCCACGAGACCGTTCGCCATCGCATGATATGGGGTTGTCTTTAGCATCTTCACGGAGAGAAGCCTGCTAACCTCGTTCATTAATTCTGAGGTAAAACTTGCCCCTTGGTCGGTGACGATTTCCTTCGGCAAGCCGATGCGGGAAAAAATCTCGATGAGTGCTTCCGCAATGTGAACTGCATCGATTGCGGGCAATGCTACAGCGTCAGGGTAGCGAGTCGCAAAATCGATAAGTGTCAGAACATATCGGTTCCCACGGTCCGATCTTGGTGAAAATGGGCCGATTAAATCAACCGCGACCCTTTCAAAAGGTGTCCGGATAAGAGGCATGTTGCCTAGTGGTGCGACTCCAACTTTTCCTTTAGGGGTAGTTCTCTGGCACTTGTCGCAAGACTTGACAAAGCGCTTTACGTCTCCGTTCAGGTCAGGCCAATAAAATTCTTCTAGGACACGATCAGTAGTTCTTTTGATGCCTTGGTGTCCCGCCATGATACTGCCATGAGCAATGTCCAGTATGCCTACCCGGAACGCTTTCGGAGTGACCAGCTGTTTAAACGTCCTGCCAGTGGCAAGGCGGTAGCGTCGATAAAGCAATCCTTTATCTTCGATGAAATCGTAACAGTGGCCCTTTCCCGATTTGAACTCTTTATTCACTTTAGCAAAGACAGCTTTGAGTGTCGGGTCATTTCGCTGTTCCTCGACGAGTTGGGCTCTGGTAACGTCAGGTAAGAGCGTTGTTGACACGTACAAAGGCCTGATATTTTCTTGACCTTGTTGATTGGCTTTGGTTTTTGCCACGCTTGAAGAAGCAGATCTTGAGGTGACAGGTGACTTGGTCGGGTGTGCTTGCGCAGGTAACTCATCCACCTGGGTATGAGTCGCCTGCTTCCAGTCAGAATCTGGATCGTATGGTCCTCTGACGCCTGGAAGATTTCCCAGCACAAGGTCATAGAGGGGTTGATCCATACAAGCCACTTTCAGCATCCCTGTGAAGTACGGCGTGTTGACTTGTACAATAGCTTCCGGGAGATGGCTAGTTGACCTGTCTAGGAGAACGACACTGATTTTCTTGCCTGTCACGCACACATCGGGAACGAGCTCCCGTCGGACGATTGCCGTGTTGCATCCCGTATCGCGTAAGACTCGAACCTCTCTTCCTAGCAGCAGACCTTCGACCACTGGCATCCCGTCGGCCAGGAAACGTATTGTACCCTGCCCGTTCTTGTCGTCGTGGTGACTTGAGCAAGGAATCTTCCCTCCTGGACGCTTGGCTGTTTTTCTAGCACCAGCCCGGGCAGAGTCAGGTTCGCTAAATGCGCACGAAGAATTCGGTTTGTTGTTCTCATGCTGGTTTCGGCAAGTTTCTGTGACATGTCCCGTTTTACCGCACAACTTGCATTTCAGCATCTGCTTAGGTGGATTGCGGCAGTCAGGAGCCAAATGTCCGAAACGATGACACAGGATACACTTGAGTTGCGGTTTCCGCGACGCTTCGGTAGGCTTTCCACTGGATTCTTTCGCGGGGTCAGGACCTTTTCCTATATTAGTCAAATTCTGCGCCTCAAGGAAGCGATCCGTCAAATTAGCGAGTTCATCTAGTGACTTGCACTCTCGCTCTTTTAAGAAAACAACCAGCTTTGGATGGCAACAACGCAAGAATTGCTCAGAGATTACGTGATCCCTTAGACCTTCATAGGTTTGGGATACGTTTGCCATGTCTATCCAATGGTCGAAATAACTGGTAATTCTTGCTGCTAACTGTCGTCCAGTTTCACCATCTGCTGCTCGTGCTTTCCGAAACTTATCTTGGTAGCCTTGAGCCGTAAACTGAAATCTCTGCAGTAGAGCTTTCTTTACTTTTTGGTAGTCCAGCGAATCAGCGGCAGTCATTCGGCCTATCACGGTTAACGCGTCACCCGTTAGGCACAGGCTAACACCGAGACCCCATTTTTCTTGCGGCCAATCCTGTCCTGTGGCTACGCGCTCGAATCGCTGCAGATACGCGTGCAGATCATCGCGTTTCTCGTCAAATACAGGCAGTAACTTCTGCGGATTGAGGGGTGAGGAGGTGCTGGGCGCAGTCAAAGCGTCATTGGCTGCTACAGGCATATTCTGAGCTCCTTCCTGAAGCTTTAGCTTAAGCTGCAGAATTTCACGCTGCCTCTCGTCAGCTTCTTTGGCTGCCTCTCGCTCTGCAGCTCTCTCATCCCTTAGCTTAGCCTGTTGGGCCTCAATCCACTTGTTTAGCTCTGCACCCGAGAACCCTAGTTGGAGCCCTATAGCGGCGAGTTTTTCCAAGTCCATGGTGCAGTCTGAACGTGTGTCTGCCTCGAGCGAAACTGTCTTCTTTCACTGGTTTAACGAGCGGATCCTGGCAGGCTCGCCAGTTTGTGATGTTATTGGGGCAGGACCGCTCCAGAAAGAATCAGACAGCACGCCAGTGCACAAACACACGTCCAACTTCTATTGTACCCTTCACACATGGACAACCCACACATTACGAAGTTCCTAAAAAAAAACACGCGGCTACACTAAATGAATAAGTAGAACGTTCGGCCTACAGTTCAGGTCGTCGGGGTAGTAGTCTGGGCCGTCGTTGATGCCCCGTCGGCACCATTCAGTGGCGAAGTCGACGTTGTGTGGAGTCGTCACCTGCAGTGACGAAGTCGGGAGACGCAGGGTCGCCGCGTCGAACTCCAGTGGCTCAGCGCCACTGTCGACGAACTGGAGCCGACGACACACATGTTCCGGCGGCAGGGAGTTGTGCCCTTGAGCACCTTCAGTCCGCCTCGGAAACCCACGCCAGCCCTCCTGGAACAGCGGCGCAAGGGCAGGTTCAGGCACCCGGCGCCAGCTCTCCACGACCAGCGGGACAAGGACAGGTTCAGGAACCTGGCGCCAGCTCTCCTAGACCGGTCGTCTAGCGGAGGCTGAGCTGTCCACTCGGCTGGTACGAGTGTCGCGACGTGGCCTGGGTCGTACCTATGGGCCAGACGCCCAACGAGGTAGTCCTGCCTCGAACGACGTACCTCGCGCACTGCCGAAGGCACGGGTCACGCACCCTCGAGGCCGCGCCTCACGAGCTGTCGTCTTCCTCGTAGGCACCGCACGGCACATACACGCACACATCACATCCTCTTCGCCACCGCACGGCACACTATTGTCGTTTTTTTTAGTTTCTGTTTCGCGTCCGCGCAGCACATAATATGACATTAACGATTGGAGTAAAGGGGTGATCCAGTCGGTTCAGCACGCTACCGAAGAGATTGACGCTGGCGATGAGGAAGTTGTTGATAGACATCTTGTAAGCATGTGGAAGAAAAAAAACCTAGAGCGAGAAATCAGTCAGAAAAGAGGAGACAGGAATCTCCGAAAGGAAGTTGCAGCACTGAATAGAGAGATCGAAGATTATGCATTGGAACTTACCAAGCAAAAGTGGGGTAGTATCTGTGATCAAATGGATAAAGAGATTGGCAGTGCTAAAACATGGCAGCTACTACGGCATCTATTAGACCCCGAGAAAACCAAGTCGGAGGCCCGACAGCAACTTCAAAAGCTTGTGTATAAATATGAAGGTCAGACGACGGAATTATTAACGGAGGTTAAGGGTCGATACGTCTGCTGCGCAGAATCTCAAAAGCTCCCTGACTACGCTGGTTCAGAAAACCCGGACCTAGACAGCCCCATCAGAAGTCAGGGCTGAAATTAACCGACTTAAAACAAAAACGGCTGCCGGTCCGGACAAAATCAACAACAGAATGCTCGGGAATCTTGACGACGGCTCCATTCGTCAACTTGCAGCTTAGATGCAAGAATCCTGGGACAAGGGAGAAATACCGCAAGCTTGGAAAACGGCCAATGTAGCCTTCATTCTTAAGCCAAGGAAAAAGCTCAGTCTTGAACATCTAATACCCATTTCCATCACATCTTGCGTAGGAAAATTGATGGAGCACGTCATCCAAACAAGACTGACTAAGTTCTGGAAGATGAAAACCTGTACCTTGATACTAGTGATAGGCTTCAGATCCCACCTATCGACGTGCGATATTATGCCACAGCTAAAAGAGGAGATAATAAACAAAAAGACTGTGGACACCAAAGTAATTGTTTGTCTGGACGTCTCCAAGGCGTTTGACAATGTCAAACATGAAGCCTTACTTAAGAACCTTAGTGCGCTGAACGTAGGCTGCAAGACATACAACTACTTGAGGGGCTTTCTCTCAAATCGTACAGCCACTATCAGCATGTGAAGGCTGTCGCTTGAAAACATTAAATTGAGGAATAATGGGACGCCACAAGGGTTTGTATTCGCTCCGACTCTTTTTAATATAGCGATGATTGGACTTCCTGAGAAGTTGGAAGGAATCGAAAATCTGCATCCCATATACGCAGACGATGTGACGCTGTGGATAAACAGGGGTAGTGACGGACATATTGAAAGCGCACTTCAGGTGGCTATAGATACCACCGAACAATATCTCGAACCACTAGGGTTAAAATGCTCGGCAGAAAAATCAGAGTATCTTTTTCTACCATCACGAAAAAGGAAAACAAACAAGCCCCTCTGAAGGGGTTGTGACATCACTTTACGAGTGAATGGTTATGCTATTCCAACCGCAGAGAGTATTAGAATTCTAGGGATGCGCATACAAGCAAATGGGAAAAACACTGAAACTATCCGGAGACTCGAAGCTAGTGCAAACCAGACGTGCCGCCTGCTTAAGTGCATTTCTAACAAGAATGTGGGGATGAAGGAAGCCAATCTTTTAGGATGCTTTCAAGCTTTCGTGATAAGCCGTGTACTATACGTTGCCCCTTATCTTAAATTAGGTAGGGCAGAAAAGGATAAAATTGAAGCCATTATAAGGAAAGGCACCAAGACTGCGCTAGGGCTTCCCCCGAACACCTCTACGGTTAAACTTCTTGGCCTGGGTGTCTCCAACAATTTATATGAACTAATAGAAGCCGCCATGATGTCACAGCACCAAAGACTTCTGAGAAGTAGAACAGGGAGGAAAATCATGGAGCGCTTGCGGTTCGAGCCCACAGAGTGTTCCAGGCAGACCGCTAGCATACCTAAATCAACTAGGGCAAGAGTGAAAATTATACCGCTGCCGGAAAACATGCATCTGGCGTTTCATGAAGGCAGACGCAAAGCTAGAGCTGTAGCCCTGCAGGCGAAACTTGAAGGTCGATCTGGCGTGCTTTACACGGACGCTGCAGAATACGAAAGAAAGAGAGCACACACAGCGGTAGTGGTTCGTGAGAACGGGGACCTGGTCTCTTGCTGCACCTCTAAGAGCACAACCACCACAGAGGCAGAAGAACTTGCAATTGCTTTGGCAACACCTCAAAAAGGCACATGAGTGATTGTTAGCGACTCTAAGTCAGTCATTAAAAACTACGATATGGGCAGGATCTCTGCTACAGCCGCCCAAATTCTAAGACAAGGACCAGTACCCACAGAGCTAATCTCACTAGTATGGTCCCCGGCCCATCAAGGTCTGAAGGGAATGAGAAGGCGCACGCGATCGCCCGAGGGCTCACTTTCCGGTCGATCGACGCTGACCCGCCGCCTTCGCGCGATCAGCCCCTCTCCACAAGAGACGAACTACGAACGTTTCAGGTAATCACCGCACACTATAAACTCCACCGTAAGATTTATCCAGAGGCAGCTAAACAGCTGAGCAAAAAGGAGGAAATTATGTGGCGAAAATCACAAACCGGGGTGTTTCCAAATCCTCACCTGTACAGTAAATGGCACCCGGAAGTGTTCAACTCCAGATGTGCGCACTGCAACAGCGCTGCGAGTTTAGTGCACATGGTATAGACCTGCCCCTCCTATATGATCCAATTAGAAACGTAGAATCCTGGGAGGCCTTATTACACAGCCAGGACGCCGAAGAACAGCGTCAAGTCATCGGTCTCGCCCTGACCGCCGCCGAGTCCCAAGGGATTCCGGCCGATGGCTAGGGGGATGATTGGGGGCAGAGGCTGAAGCTTCCTCCCCCGTCATTCTAGACGGGTGCAATAAACGTTATTTCTCTCTCTCTCTCTCTTTCCCGGGGGAGACGCTCTAGGTGCCGACCAGTGCGGACGTGCGAAGATCGGCTCCTGCTTTATAGATTACTTTCCTGTATATTCACGAAATTGTCGCCGAGTTTTCAGTCCCATCGTGTGCATAAGTTCTCAAGAAATCAGCAGATACCACCTTTGTGCTGGTGAGTGGACTTTTAAACCGTTTTGGGGGCATTTTTACACGGCAACGCCACCGGGGGGTTTAAGCCTAACAACCAAAGAGACAATTGTCGCCGATGCGCCGACCCGGCGCCAGCGTGACTCAACGCTCTGCGCGTTCCAGAACCTGCAACTGAGAATGGAATACCAAGTAGAGGGAGAGGACATCTCTCCAGAGGACTGCACGGAAGACATGGGTTGGAAGGAAGCCGAAACGAGACGCTCAAGGAATAAGCAAGCCGCGGTTAGCGTTCCTGCTGCAAAGGGTTCGACCAAGGCTGGCGTTGCGGGAGACGCTCAAGCCAGTCGTAGTAGGTATGATACCAAGCATACAATCGCTCGAGCTGGACGCATGCCGCCACTACCCAAGGACTTCAGTAAAATTGTGCTACGACCACTAGAGGAATAAATATCTCTAGAATCGGCACTGGAGCCGTGGCAGACGCGATAGTACTGGCGGCCGGCATCAAAGAGGAGGAGGCCATGCAGGACATCATCTGTTCCAACTTGCAGCAGAACATTATGGTGGCAAGCACTCCGGACCAAGACAGAGCTTCAAGATACCTCAAGGTCAAGCAAATTGACATTGAAGGCAGAGTTTTCGAGGTTCGCGCGTCCGCCACGGCACCCCACGATACTTGTAAAGGAGTGATTTGCGGGATCCTCGTAAGCGATACTCGGGACATTTTGACCCGAAAGATTGTGAACGCGAACAACCCGCTCGCGCTGCAGGCGAAAAGAATCAAGGACACCGGGACAATCATCATAGCGTTCGAAGAACACAAGGTGCCCAGATTCGTGAGATATGGACTTTCACTTTTGCAGTGCTCCCTTTACCGCAAGAACATCGACATTTGTTACGTCTGTGGAAAGCTGGGACATCGGTATGACGTCTGTCCGAACCCAGCTGAAACCATCTGCAGAGGCTGCGAGATCAAGATCCCTGATAGCCTGCACCAGTGCAATCCAAGATGCAGGCTGTGTGACGGTCACCATCCCACGGCAGACAAAGAGTGCAAGAACAGGTTCTTAGTGCCATACGTCGTCAGACGCAGACGTTGGGAAAGATCGTGAGCAGCCGCAGAAGCCCGGGACGCATCAATCACATCGAGTCCAGACATCAACGACAAGCAGCTTACTCCAGCCTACGGGACCCAGAGCACCCAGACTACTCAGGAACAGGAAAGGCGGCCCCACTCCAGGGGGAGGTCGCGTTCCAGAAGAGGTTCTAGACCCAAGGCCCGCTCCCAATCACGGGGGCGCTCGAGTTCTTAAGGTCACCATCGGGGTCCGGATCAGCCTGGGCGGCAGCCGAATGGCCAGCTGCCTGGCGTTCAGTTCGAGATCACGGCTTCACACCCGGGGAGGACGCCTGCAGTTACTTCGAAAGGCAGCTGGGCTGAGCGAGTGCGCAACGGCGCGGCAGAGGTGATGACAGGTAAGCTGCCAGAGCATGATAGAATTGCACAGCTAGAGCAAGAAAACGCGAGACTTATAAAATTGAATGAGAGGCTATCAGCTGAGTTAAAGGAAATAAAAATTCTTCTCACTAAGCTAACCAGCGCGCAGTCTTCACAGCCAATTCCTCAGCCAGTTGATGTGCCTGTGGCTGAAAACTTGGAGAACTCGAGAATCACAAAAAAGGGCAGTCATGGCAGAACACGTGGAAGTCAACCAAACGACCATGTCAGATATGAAAGAGGTCTTTGACACGCTCAGCAAAGTAGTAGCCAATCTTAGCGAGCAGATAGGTAGGCTACAGTCAAGCGTTGCGGCACTGGAAGAGCATATGACTTTGCGCATTACAAAGGTCGAAGCATATCTGCACAATACAGCAAGGCCTCCACATGCTCCAAACTCACCCCTTCGGCCACCAATACTAGTGGTACCAAAGCTGTCGACATTTGCAGCATCAGGCTCTGACCGCCCATGTAATAACCATGATGGCAGCGCTACGTGAAGAATTTGGTATCTGGCAATGGAACTGTAGAGGTTACCTTAAAAAGAAGGCAGCCCTACAGCAATATATCAGGAGCAGCCAAGAAAAACCTCATATCATATTATTACAAGAAACCCTTTCACCGCAAGCAACGTTGCCTGGATTCCGGCCTGTAATAGGGGATACTGAAGGGAGGGGAGTCTGCACCTTCGTATGCAACAAACTAATGCACGTAACCCATGACCTCAAGATAGAAGCAGGCCGTTTGGAACACGTCATGGTAGAGATTGTGCCAGGTACGAGCAACCGTCAGAGCATTTTCATTCTTAATTTATACAGCAGTCCAAAGGAACAAAAGCAAGGGTTCAAGACAATTCTAAAGAAAGCTGTTAATATCGCCGGGGAATGTCCACTCGTCATAGCAGGTGATTTCAACGCTCCTCATCATACATGGGGTTACAAGTACAACACTGGGAAAGAAAATCGACTTTGGCAAAGTGCCAGTGAACTTGATCTCACTCTAATCACAGACCCCAGCATACCAACAAAACTTGGTACACCTTGCTGCAGGGATTCCACCCCAGACCTTACATTTGTAAGGAACATCAAGAAGGCCCAGTGGATGAACCTTGCTGTAGACCTAGAGAGTGACCACTGCATTCTTGCCACTACCTTCTCCGTGGAGCGCAAAAAGTAGAGAGAATTCCACTTCACAGACTGGGATAAGTTCAGGAAGATAAGGATGGAAAGGGAACAAGATGGCCACAGACAAGGCTTAGAGCAGTGGGTCAAACAGATTAAAGATGACATCGAATCCGTCTCCTCCACCATTACCACAGATTTTCCGGCTGAAAGAATGGATAGCCGTCTCGCTCATTTTCTTGAGGCAAAGCAAGGACTACTGAACCGTTGGAAGGGTCAGCGCCTGAACCGAAGACTGAGGAAGAAGATAGCTGAGGTAAACAGATCAGTCGAGGAACATTGTCGCGCACTATCCAGGCAGCAATGGGACGAAATCTGCAACTCCGTCGATGATCAGATGCGCAATGGCAAGACGTGGAATATTTTAAAGCATCTCCTCAACGAAAACACCACCAAAACAAATCAAAAGCATGTTATCGCTCGAATTTTGCATAAAGAGATAGGGTGCACTACAGAACAGCAAGTTGTGCAGCGGCTCGTGCATAAGTACGTCCCAATCAAAAGAGGATTGGCACCACCAAGTAGACAGTACCAGGGCCGGCCCAATCCAGGTCTTGAGGGCGACTTTAACATCGAGGAGATCAGAAGAGCCTTGCAAGATCTCAACGGCAGTTCGGCCCCTGGCCCAGACGGTATATCAAACAAGGCCCTTCGTAACCTTGATGATGATTCAATTGAAACCCTGAAGGATATGATAAATGCAGCATGGAAAGAAGGCAGGGTGCCAGAGCAGTGGAAGCTGGCCAGGACGATCCTTATTCCTAAGCCAGGAAAGCCCCCTAACTTGGACAACATGAGGCCAATATCCTTGACATCATGCATCGGCAAGGTTGCAGAACATGCCATACTTCACAAGATAAACAAGTACTTGGACGATAACGACATATATACACAAAATATGGTTGGATTCAGGGCAGGGCTATCCGCCCCGCCGCGGTGGTCTAGTGGCTAAGGTACTCGGCTGCTGACCCGCAGGTCGCGGGTTCGAATCCCGGCTGTGGCGGCTTCATTTCCGATGGAGGCGGAAATGTCGGAGGCCCGTGTGGTCAGACTTGGGTGCACGTTAAAGAACCCCAGGTGGTCGAAATTTCCGGAGCCCTCCACTACGGCGTCTCTCTAATCATATAGTGGTTTTGGGACGTTAAACCCCACAAGAAGAAGAGGGCAGGGCTATCCACACAAGATGCATTGAAGCTTATCAAACACCAGGTCATCGACAACAAAACGAGAGACGTGAGAGCCATTCTGTGCCTAGATCTATAAAAAGCTTTTGACAACATCCACCACTCATTCATACTGGAAGCAATTTCCGAGCTTGGTCTGGGGAAAACCTTCTATGACTACGTATGGTCCTTTCTTACAGATCGGAAAGCCGTGATGAAGATTGCAAATATCGAGACCGCAGCAATCGAACTAGAAGCAAGGGGCACGCCGCAAGGGGCAGTGATTTCACTAATGCTGTTCAACATTGCCATGATTGGACTGTCAAAGAAATTATTGAGCATTGAAGGACTGAAGCACAGCATCTACGCAGATGACATTACCATCTGGTGCACAGGTGGAAGCGAGGGGCAGATTGAGAGCGCCCTGCAAGAGGCGATTGACACCATAGAAGAGTACCTTCGTCCTTCTGCGCTCAAGTGCTCCTCGAGTAAATCATAACTTTTACTGTATCGGACTGCACGCCGGGGACCGAAGCCCAGGGGATGGAAGCCGTTAAACCAGATAGACATTCACCTCCGTACAAATCAAGGGGATTCCATCCAGAGGGTCGACTCCATCAAAGTCCTGGGCATGCTGATAGAGTCTACCGGCGCCAACAGCAAATCTATAGCCAAGTTAACTTGGAAAACAGACAGTGTGGTGCACCTAATACGCAGAGAGGCTAACAAAACAAATGGGATCAAGGAAGACAACCTCATCAGGTTGATGCATGCGTTTGTTCTAAGCCACTTTACGTACGAGGCAGCAATGCACAACTGGTCAAGAGCAGAGTCCGAGACACTGAATGTGCTCCTCAGGAAAGTTATCAAGAAGGTCCTGGGCCTACCCATACATACCAGCACCGAGCGTCTGCTTGAGCTTGGCATTCACAACACGCTCGAAGAAATAGCAGAAGCCCAAGAGAGAGCACAGTTTGCAAGGTTATCTACAACAAGGTCGGGAAGAATGATCCTGCAGGAGCTGGGCCAACACCCAATGGCAATCAGGCACAATTACAATGATATCCCCGACAACATCAGGAAGAATATCATGGTGTCTCCTATACCAAGAAACATGCCATCCAGAACACAACGTCGGAAGAAGAGTAGCGAAGGCCAGGACTATACTTCGTCAAGTCTCAAACGAAGAACGAGGAGTCGTATTTGTTGACGCGGCTTCCTACGCCAATGGGAAAGCGTTTGTGGCAGTGGTGGTCGATGGGGCTGGCCGTGTCGTCAACTCAGCGACGGTCAGGACGAAAAACCCAATTATTGCGGAACAGGTGGCCATCGCCTTAGCACTCAAGATGGTTAACGTTGAAGTCGTCTACAGTGATTCCATGGCAGCACTACGGGCGTTCACCAAGGGGACGGTCTCAGAGCAAACGCTGAGAATACTGCAAGGCAAGAATATAACGCATCATCTTCTGAGTTGGTTTCCAGCTCACCTTGGGCAAATCAACGATTCCCCTCCCAATCTGAATGAAGCAGCACACGAGGCGGCGCGAGAACTCTCCAACCGCGCCTCCCCGGGGATGCGTTTTACCGGTGAAAGGGATAACCGGGAAATTCTTACAACATATAACGAGCTCACTAAACATTTCTACCTGTCTAGAAGGTTTTTCCCTCCACGTCACAAAAATCTAACCCGGCCCAAAGCACTTACTTTAAGGCTTTTGCAAACGCGAATGTACCCTACTTTGAAAATGTTACACATCATGTACCCTGACCTATACCCAAGTAATCTTTGTCCACATTGTGGGGAAATAGCTTCATTAGAAAACATGCTCTGGCAGTGCACCAAATTCGCTCATATATTGAGCATCACCTCTGCCAGATGGGAGGCGGCAATCCGCAGCTCATCCTTGGCAGATCAGCTCTGGGCTGTCCACCAAGCCCGCTAGGCGGCTGGGGAGCTTGGCATCTTAGTCCCCACGTGGGAGCTGCCCGCAACACAGTGATCTGTGTTTTGGAGGACCAAATAAAAGTTTATCCAATCCGATCTGTCTCTCTCTCCAAGGTAGCGTTGACGCGTGCGCACGCTGGGCCCAGCGAAGCTACGTTAGCAAAACGCGAGCACTCTATAGCCTGACAATAGGCGCGACCAGCGTCTTTTGGCGCAGCCCGACGGCAACCGGCGCGAAAGGCGACATGCTGCCTTTCACGCCAATGCGTTACCCAGACAACACTGCGTCTCCCACGTTTCGTGACGGAGGGATGCCGGACGTGCTGAAACGTGCATGTGCCCCAGCAACGCAGTGTGGCGCACGCCTGCGAGTATATCACAGGACCGGCACCTGGCGTCGCAACGCCAGCGTGACGCGACGAAATGAACGCCGGCGAGCACGTGCACTGCGTCTTGTCGAAATGTATTGACGCCTTGACTGTGGTATGTAGTCATGTTCTCACGTGACACGCATCTCAAGTTTATCATGTTTGTACCAGTATGATACCTTCGTCATCAATTCACGTCCCGTAACACCAAATTTGGTATAAATGAAGCTAGCGAAACAGCCGCCAGCGCATCATGAGCATGGCTTGTGGTCACGTTGTTACATGACACTCATCGCATGATTATCATGTTTGCACCAGTCACATGCCTTCGTCTTCTATTCACGTACCGTAATACCAAATTCGGTATATGTGACGCTAGCGAAACAGCCACGAGCACATCATGAGCGTGGCATGTAATCATCTTGATACATTACATACATGTCATGAATTCCATGTTAGGGCCTGTCGCCTATGTTCGCAATGCAATCATGTTATACCATACCAGTTTTGCAACATGTCATGTGAACAAAACCACCGCAAGAGCTGCAGGACCATCAAATGTAAATTATGACATTCATGACATAACTGTCATGACTTTCATGTTATGACTAGTCAAATAAGTTCATCATACAGTCATCTTATGCCATACTAAATTTGGTATGAATACCATTATCGAAATGGCCAGGAGAGCTAAAAGTCGAGTGGCAGCTAGATAGATAGATAGAAAGATAGATCGATACGCTCAAAGTCCCTGAGGTTCGCTAAGAAATGCTTCGCCTTTAAAAGCAATGCAACAAACAGATACAAAAAGACATACACTATGGATATAGAAAAAGGAAGAAATATAGGAAGAAAGGAGAAAATAAGGCAAATCTAAGCAAAACATGAAAACCTACAGTGGACACGTAGACGGGCGCGAAGGAAGAATACGCAAGGTGTAGCTCTATGTGTATGTCTTCAGCGTTCTTCCTTCGTCCCCGTTAATGTGTGCTGTGTAGCCTTCCATATCGCATTACCAGCTAGCCTACCAAGACATCCATAGTAAAACAAGAATGACAAGAACTATATCTCGATTGGTGCCCACCAGCTTCACTATTTATTTGGCGTTGGGCATCTTGGTGCAAGATATGTGCTAATTTTCTTTTTTTTCAGAAAAATTATGGTACTGAAAGAGTACTCATTGTGAATATTCTTTTTACATGAAGCCACAGCCATCACAAATAGCTGTTTTGGAAACAAATGGATGCGGCTTCGATGATACTCTTGAGAACCCCTTGTTTCTTCTCGTACACTCTTCTGTACAGCGTATGCATTGTCAGTACGGTAGCTAGAATGCCGGAGCAACGATTGCATGTATGCAAACTAAGCCTATTCGAAGTCAATAACTTCAATGAATAGTACATGGTGATGTTATTCAATTAACTTTTATAATAAGTGTACGGCATCATTCCTGCTGGCAGAGATCGACACTTTCAGCCGATATGGCACGCATGTGCGGCTCATATATGTCTGATGACGACTTTCAGTGGGGAGTGGCCAGCTACTAAATTTCGCGAACTAGCTATTTTTGATTCCAGATTGTAGTGCACTCTTCAAGTTGAGGACAAGAGATCTTTCGATGACTGAGCTCGCATCAGGGTGCTGTTACGGCAAGCACTTTGCTGAAATGTCTACACAAATTCATTTTCTGTAGTTTTCCTGTTACTTCACTCGCAATTTGCTTATAAAGTTCAGGGGATATTGGGAGTATGGCATCAGGTTTCAAGCGTGGCTTGTCTTGGGGGGGTCTTGTTGAACACGCCATTCACGGTGATGGTGATCACACGCTCAATAAAACTCTCATCAAAGTGTTTTTCACAAACATCAGTAGTTGGTAGAGTGTCTCCCGTATGCTTGTTTAATATTCTGTCTGATTTCTTGAGACGTGCTTCTTCTTATGGTGTTATGAATTATAATCGCTGTTTTTTCAAACGGTATAACGTCTGGTTTGGCTTCGGAATTCTATCATTAACCTCATAGTTCCCATTGCGACAGGCACAGAAACACGACAACCACTCACTCACTCCTTGACGACACGAACAACAAACTCGCAGCTTGGTGATACCACTTAAAACACGAACACAAAAATTCATCCAACTACTGCAAATCGGCTATGTGAAGCAGGCGACACACGCTTTCGGCATGGATGGATGGATGAATGCTATGAGCGTCCCCTTTATTACGGGACGGTTACATGTGTGTCACCAGGCTCGCAAAAAATAAATAAAAAGAAACCTTTCTTTTTATGTTGCCACAAAGCCTTATTTACTTGGATCAAGTTGATCTTATTATAAAAAAAGTTGGCAGATACCACGTACAGTGGGAATCGATGATATGCGAAGCATGAATGAAAAAGGTTTATATTGTAGCGATGCTGACGCCGACAGGTTAAAAAAACAAGCGTCTTTATTAGGGCGAACTTGTGCCCACGATTAAAAAAACTATGGTCGTCAAGTTCGAGTAGCCGAGTGGCACAGATCCGACTATCTTCCTCTTCCTCGTTGTTCAACGTACGAACGCGTGGCGCATGCCAGCCGAGCCGGGTCTTGCTGGTGCTGGTGACGATGATTGTGGCGGGCTACTTGAATGTGGCGAACCTGTCGCAGCATTGCCCCCCTCCTCAGACGCATCGTCCCGATGCTTAAGACAGTGAAAAGATACACGCGCACTCTCACTCGTTTTTCGACGATCTGTCATGATAGGGCTTCATGCGGACTACGTGGACCACTTCCGTGGGATTGCGGCGTCTTGAACTCACGCGTCCAGCGGATCTAACTTCATAAGTGACGTTGCTGATACGGTTGAGTACTTCATAAGGGCCGAAGTATCGGCAAAGAAGCTTTTCAGAGAGTCCGCGGCGGCGCACTGGTATCCATATCCACACTTTGTCACCGGGATGATAAAGTGTGTCACTGCGTCGCTTGTTGTAGCGACTAGAATCGACGTGCTGTTGGTGGCGTATTCGGTATCTTCCCATTTGCCGTGCTTCTTCGGCTCTTTGCAAGAAGTCATCTAAGTCAGGTGGATAGCTGCTTTCGTCCTGTAGTGGTAACATGGCATCCAGCGGGGTGGTCACTCTTCGGCCGAATACTAGTTCGAAAGGGGCAACGTGGGTTGTTTCTTGAACGGCTGTATTATATGCGAATGTTACGTAGGGTAATATTTCGTCCCACTGTTTATGTTCAACATCAACATACATCGATAGCATGTCGGTCAGAGTTCTGTTGAGGCGTTCGGTTAAGCCATTTGACTGAGGGTGATACGCCGTTGTTCTTCTGTGATCGGTATTTGTCATGCGCATCAGGCATTGCATTAGGTCTGCGGTAAATGCGGTGCCCCGATCCGTAATAACGACGATGGGCGCACCATGTCTGAGCACTATGTTGTTCACAAAGAACTTGGCGACTTCGGCAGCTGTCGCACTGTATAGAGAGTCAGTTTCAGCATAACGGGTGAGATAGTCTGTGGCTACGACTATCCATTTCTTGCCTGCACGCGATGTCGGCAAAGGTCCTAGGAAGTCCATGCCGACTTGTTGGAATGGGGCATCTGGAGGGTCTATTGGCTGGAGAAGGCCGGCTGGTTTTACGGGTGCAGTTTTGCGCCGTTGACATTGATGACAAGTTTTCACGTAGCGCTGCACTGATGCGAGCAACTTAGGCCAATAGTATTTCAGGCGAATCCTGGCGAATGTTCGGCTCACACCCATGTGTCCAGATGTTGGCTCGTCGTGGCATGCGTGCAGAATTTCCTCTCGCATGGCTGTGGGCACGACTAGTAAAAACGTTTCACCATTAGGTTCGAAGTTCCTCCTGTAAAGGACACTTCCTCGAAGGCAGAACGTGGAGAGCCCTCTGGAGAATATGCGAGGGACTTGAACGTCGAGACCCTGCAGGTGTTGTATAAGTGCCAGCAAATCCGGGTCATCTCGTTGTAGTTGAGCGATTTTGGATGTGTCGACAACGCCTAGAAACGGGAAGTCTTCCTCTTCAGGTACACTTGGATCGACGGGAGAGCGTGACAGGCAGTCGGCATCGCTGTGTTTCCTTCCCGATTTGTACACGACCGTAATATCATACTCCTGCAGTCTAAGGCTCCATCTTGCTAGTCGACCTGACGGGTCCTTGAGATTTGCCAGCCAGCATAGAGCATGGTGGTCACTGACAGCTCTAAACGGTCTACCATAAAGGTAGGGTCGAAACTTGTTTATGGCCCAGATGACTGCGAGGCACTCTTTTTCAGTTGCAGAGTAGTTTGCCTCAGCTTTTGATAGTTTGCGGCTGGCATAGGCTAACACTTTCTCTTGACTATTTTGCCACTGGACAAGGATGGCGCCGAGGCCGACATTGCTGGCATCGGTATGGACTTCTGTGTCGGCTGTCTCATCAAAATGGCCAAGTATTGGTGAACCCTGTAGTCGTTTCCTTAATTCGTCAAAAGCTTTCTGTTGTTCGCTTTCCCACGTGAAGGGCACGTCGTCTTTTGTCAGTTTTGTAAGAGGTTCCGCAATCTTCGAGAAGTTTTCCACAAATCGTCTATAATAGGCACATAAACCCAAAAATCGACGTACTGACTTTTTGTCTCTGGGTGTAGGAAACCTCTGAACAGCGGCTGTCTTTTCGGGATCGGGACGAACACCCTCGGAACTAATGACATGTCCAAGGAATCGCAGCTCTTCGAAGCCGAAGTGGCATTTTTCGGGTTTGATTGTCAATTTCGCTGACTGGATGGCTTCCAATACTGTGCGTAGTCGCTCTAGATGTTTGTCGAACGTTGCAGAGAATACCACCACGTCATCCAAATACACTAGGCATGACTGCCATTTCAATCCGGCGAGGACAGTGTCCATCATTCGCTGGAACGTCGCTGGTGCGGAACAGAGGCCGAATGGAAGCGCTTTGAATTCGTAGAGGCCATCTGGTGTTACGAATGCCGTTTTTTCACGGTCCCGCTCGTCGACCTCTATTTGCCAGTATCCGCTTCTCAGATCTAAGGAGGAGAAAAACTTTGCGGATCGCAACCGATCTAGTGTATCGTCGATACGTGGCAAGGGATAGACATCTCGTTTAGTTGCACTGTTCAGTTTTCTGTAGTCGACGCAGAATCTAAGTGTGTTGTCTTTCTTCTTAACGAGCACTACGGGAGACGCCCATGGACTATTCGAAGGCTGGATGACATCATCAGAAAGCATCTCCTCCACTTGCTTTTTGATAATTTCCCGTTCTTTCTGTGACACCCGATATGGATGCTGGCATATAGGCCTCGTGTCGTCTTGCGTTATAATTCTGAGTTTCGTGATTGACGTGCGCTGGACCTTCGAGGTACTTGAAAAGCAATCAGAGAATTCTTTTACCAAGGCGTAAATCTGTTTCTTCTGACTGTCCGGAAGGCTCTGATTGACGGTCACGGATGTGTCGATGTTGCAGGCCACGGGTCGAGTGGTTGATGTCGTTAAGCTGCATAGTTCAGTCGCCATACAGAAGTCGTGTAAATAGGCGATAGCCGTGCCTTGAGCGATGTGTTGAAGCTCATTGGAGAAATTTGTGAGTAGGACATCTGCACGGTCATTCGTCAAGTGAACAAGACCCCTAGCTACGCAGACACCTTTGTTCAAAAACAGTCCTACATTTGTATCCGCTATGCCTTCGCGGTTGTACAATGCATCATTTTCTACGAGCACCATTATACTGCAGCGTGGCGGCACAGTTACGTCATCATGAACAACGCGTAGAGCAGTTGGGCGTCGTTCCTCAGATTCCTCCACAGGTATAGCTCGTTCAGTCGAAAACGACACGCTGGACCTACGCAGGTTAATTACGGCGCCATTAGCTCGCAAAAAATCCATTCCTATAATGAGTTCTCTTGAACATTCTGGCAGCACAATGAAATCGGCCACGTAAATAAAGCCCCGTATTTCAAGTCTTGCAGTGCATCTGCCAAGGGGCGTAATAATGTGACCGCCTGCCGTGCGTATCTGCGATCCGCTCCACTGTGTCACAACTTTGTTCAGCTTTTTCACCATCTTGTGACTTATCACTGAATAATCAGCACCGGTGTCGACTAAGGCATTCAGCTCCCATCCTTCCATTCTCAACCGCAAATCTGAAGTAACGTTTTCGTTGCTGCACCCATCTACCGGAAATACACCGTCATCACCCTCAAACCAAATTGGAGGATCTTCGTAACTGACGTTATCAGCGGCCTCACCTCCACAGGTCGCTTGCTTCAGTTTTCCGGGTGTGGACTTGGAGAGCGATGGCCAGGCTGCCTTGAAGGTGTACGGGGGCTAGATGACCGGTAGCGCATAGGCGATGGTGACCGTGACCGGTGTTGGCGTAGAGTTGGCGAGTTCTGGCGCGTCGACAAGTACTTCCTCAATCCCCGCTGGTCGTTCGCCGTTTCGGGGGCACGGTGCATATGACGGGAAGCCTCTTAATCCAGCCTGTCGGTAAGGACAGAATCTGTACAGATGACCCGCTTCCCCACAATGAAAACACAGAGGCCTGCGCTCGTGATCACGCCAGACGTCACTTTTCCTGGGCCTACGCTCCACATAGTGATGTGTGCTACGTGCTCCTGGGGGCAGATAGGTAGCTGTCGGTTCCCGTGGACGAGGTGCGCTGCGTGCCGCAGGTGGGAGAGGAGTCGTTGCCATCGCAACTGCTGCATTGCTGTGTACCGTGGGTTGTCTGACAACCTCAGAGTATGTTCGGATAGGTCGAACCGGCTGCAGCTCACGCTCTGGCTCTCGTATCACCTGCCTCAGTTCGTCACGAACAACGTCCGTAACAGATAGTGCAGTTGAAGTCTGAGGCATATGCAGTCTGCTCAGTTCTTCTCTGATAACTGATCTAATTAGCTCTCGCAGGGCTTCAACGTCGTTTCGCACGCCTCCGGGAAATACCTGTGCAGATGCGCAGTTAAGATTCCGGTTGTACTGCCGAGCCCGCTGTTCCAGTGTTTTTTCGATGGCCGTCGCTTCCGAGTAAAACTCAGCAACCGTGCTCGGAGGGTTGCGGACGAGAACGGCGAACAGCTCTTGCTTCACTCCGCGCATTAGATGACGCACCTTCTTATCCTCAGCCATGTTGTAATCCGCACGCTTGAACAGGCGGACCATGTCCTCAATGTACATAGCAGCACTCTCGTTCGTTAGCTGGTTCCTCGACTGAAGAGCTGCCTCCGCCTTTTCTTTCCGGTCTATGTTCGCGAACGTAGCCACCGCTTGTCGTCGAAATACCTCCCAGGTAGACAACGAGGTTTCATGGTTCTCGAACCATGTCTTCGCGAAGTCTTCCAGGGCGAAGTATACGCGACGGAGCTTCTCTCTTTCGTCCCATCCATTCAAGCTCGCTACTCTCTCGAACAGGTCCAACCAATCTTCAACATCCTCGTAGGAGTCGCCGTGGAAAACTGGCGGCTGGTGCGGTTGGCTAATGAACACTTGTGCCGGTGTTACCTGGGTAGTCATAGTGGTGGCATCCATCGTTTGAATTCCCCTTGGTGTGAAGGGAAGAAGACCGAACTCAGGTGAGTCACCTCGAAGACGGCGACTTGCCCTCTGGTGTACAGGAGTCACTTCCACGGGGTTGATACGCTGGTCGTCGGGGCTGCGCTGTCTTGAGCTCGTGGGGCTTCGATTCATAACCCAGCACCTCCACCAGAAATGTAGCGATGCTGACGCCGACAGGTTAAAAAAAACAAGCGTCTTTATTAGGGCGAACTTGTGCCCACGATTAAAAAAACTATGGTCGTCAAGTTCGAGTAGCCGAGTGGCACAGATCCGACTATCTTCCTCTTCCTCGTTGTTCAACGTACGAACGCGTGGCGCATGCCAGCCGAGCCGGGTCTTGCTGGTGCTGGTGACGATCATTGTGGCGGGCTACTTGAATGTGGCGAACCTGTCGCAGCAATATGTCACTTTAAAATCAGCACAACATTACGAGGTGGAGGTAAACAATGCCGTATATGACTTCCGTGTCATTAATTTCATGTTTGGATGAGTCGTATACCTTTGCCACCCATTCACGTCACGTGATACTAAATTTATTATATGTGGAGCTAGCGAAACGCCCGCAAGCACGCTATGAGCATGATATGTTGTCATGTTCTTACATGACACGTGTGTCAGGATTATCATGTTTGCACCAGTCACATATTTCGTCCCTCATCGACGTCACGTGACACTAAGTTTGGTATATATGGAGCGAGCAAAACAACCGCGAGCACATCATGAAGGGTGTAATATACACTAATGTAGCGTTGACGAGCGCGCACGGTGGGCACAGCGACGCTACGTTAGCGAAACGCGAGCCCTTTAGAGTCTGACGCCAGGCACCACCAGCGTCAATCAGCGCGGCCCAACGGCAACCAGCCCACAATGCGTTTCTTCAGGGCTGCCTGAATTGCCACGCTTTCACATGCTGTCGATAAAACAACGCACTCGAGTCGCGCTGCCCAGGACGCCTTTAGAGACAGGATCATAAATGGTGCAGCGCTTGCTTCACGCACTATGTCGACTGACCTATCGGTGAAAACTTTCAAACGATCGGCGTACTTTTGTTCAATATATTCAAGTACCAAAGAACGTACTTCTGCAGTGGGTGTGGAACGCTTGCTGAGCATCCTTGGAATCGTCACCTCATAGTCGACATCCGGATGTGACCAAGGTGGGTCTTGTCGAAGTTCTCTTTGTTTGGGATAAATGATGATAAGATGGCGAACGGTGTTGAGGGCCACGAAAGCTCAAAAATCTGTGCGTCGCCGAAGGCGACTGTGAAGTGCTCGTCTTGGGCTCGACTTGCCAAGTCGGCAAAGCTGTGTCAGCAGTCCTTGAGAGGCGAGAAGACGTAACGGTGGAAGACGAACTTCACAAAGCACCTTTATGCTTGCTGCAAACTTTGGCACTCCCAAAGCAACTCTGAAGCCTTTACGATGAAGTTTTTCCAGCCGTTCGTACTGTGACTCACTCGGGGACATCAGAGGCAATTGGAAAAGCACATGATTGACAATTACTGCCTTGTGTAACTTCATCATTTATGTTGGGTTGCTCCCCCAGCTTGTTCCTGCCATTCTTCGAAGAATGTTTACACGATGTGACAGCGCTGACATTGTCTTGTTTACTGCCCGTCGCCAATTCATCCTGGTGTCTAGTGTTACTCCAAGGAATCTCTTGTACAAAACTTGTATAATCCATGCGTCAGGAAGTAATATTTTCATCGTTGTTTCTCGTCTTCGCATACCTGGGAATACCATGAATTGAGATTTTTCAGCTGATATTGTTAGTCCAATAGATTCAAAATAGGTTTGTGCGGAGAGTAGAACTCTTTGACCAATAATTTCCAATCACTTATGCTGATATGCAAACAGCCAGATGCATATGTCGTCGGCATAAATTGATATTTGTACTGCCTGCCCCGCCGCGGTGGTCTAGTGGCTAAGGTACTCGGCTGCTGACCCGCAGGTCGCGGGTTCGATTCCCGGCTGCGGCGGCTGCATTTCCGATGGAGGCGGAAATGTTGTAGGCCCGTGTGCTCAGATTTGGGCGCACGTTAAAGAACCCCAGGTGGTCAAAATTTCCGGAGCCCTCCACTACGGCGTCTCTCATAATCATATAGTGGTTTTGGGACGTTAAACCCCACAAATCGATATTTGTACTGCCTTGCTCACAGTCTTAAGAGCATTAAGTAAACTAGTCATGGCCACATTGAACAACATTCAAGACTGGGCACTGCCCTGTGGCACTCCTCTGGTGATTTTTCTTGAGCTACTGAGCAATGTTCCTATTTTCACCTCCATCGAGTGATCACTAAAGAACGCCTGAACAAAGCGTAAAAGTTGCCCCATTCCTCCCAGAGATGCTAGACCACAAATTATCGCACTTTGGAACATGTAGTCATATGCTTTTGAAACGTTCAGAAATATTGCCAGAGTAGAAAAGCCGTATGCTCGTCGGTGTTCTATGTGACTTACCAAGTCCAAGACGTTGTCCTGTGCACTCAAACGCTGCCGAAACCCAGTCAAACATGCTGGGAGCGCCTTGTGATTCTCCATCTACCATCTCAGCTGAAAACAGGCCAGCTTCTCCATCAGCTTAGCTACGCATGAAGTTAGCGATACTGGTCAGTATGATGCCAGTTATGTCTTTACCTGGCTTCAACACTGGCACGACTCAGGTCATTTTCCGGGCTTGAGGAATGTTTCCCGACGCCCAAACATAGTGTAAATGCATTAGAAGCCTCCTCTTCACTTCGGCAGGCAGAATTCAGATCATTTGGATTGTGATTCCGTCATGTCCAGGAGCACAGCGCCGATGGAGACAACCTATAGCCGACGTAAATTCCCGCAGCGTGAAAGGTGTTGCGATGCCACATGTACATTGAGGCGGAAGTGGGTAAGGTGGTTCCCTTTCTCTTTCAATTACATACACGTCAGCCAACTCTTCGGCTAGAGACGGCATTGATGTATCCTTGAATAACGCGAGGGCGCTAAACACCTTGAAGGCTCGGGCGTGATTCCAACCCTATTTACTACTCGCCATATCCTTGACAGTGGTTAAATACATTTAAACTCTCACAAAACGTTGCTCAATGTTTGTTCCGAAGTTTGTTGCTATATCGCCGTATTGCTGCATTAAGTCTGTTGAACTGCGGTTTGCTATCAGTTCATCACCTCTTCGTATAAGCCTTTTCTCTGCCCTTTTTCTGGCCGCACACAAATTACGGGGCTTTAGGTCCGGGGCTGGAAAATGTGCAGGTAGCTTAAGCATGGTGGTTGCAGCCGCTTTGCTCGCCAGCATATCCTGAAGCATATCCCCTGATGGGTGATCCGGATGCTCTCGGTAGCGATTCCAATCAGTTACTTTGCAGGATTTAGCTACCGTCAAATGGCCGCCAGTAACATTCATCAATATAGGGAAATGATCACTGCTCGTGCGTTCTGTCCGGAGCTGTGCAACACGTGAATTGAACGTCACTTGAATGCAACGTCAAGTCAATAATACTAGTACAAGCTGCGGGCCTAAAGAATGTTGTTACATTGCCATCATTCGTAATGCATAAGTCTAGCTTATTAATAGCCTTTCCCAAACAACGTTCATTTGCATCCGAACTCTTGTCCCCCCATGACGTGTGATATGCATTAAAATCACCACAAATGATGCGCGGAGCTCGGCCGCGATGACACAGGTCTTCCAAAAACTTTTAGATCAAAATTTTTTGCGAGGAGACGCATACGCCGATGCAATGCTGACTTTGCGTTTTCCTATCTGTACCCTGATTGCACAAAATTCTACAACAACTATGCACAAGTCCGCCACATTAAGTGCTACGTGTGGTATCTTTCTTCGTATATACACAGCGGCGCTTCCATTTGGGAAAGTCGTTATGGTGGGGTTCTTGTGAGTGACGTATCCAGTGATTGATCCTTGTCTCGGTAATCAGGCCTCCAACACAGCCAAGATCGAAATTTGATATTCTCTCAAAAACAGGTGCAGTTCATTCATGCGAGAAACAATACCGGCACAATTCCACTGCATTATAAGAGGCACTTTTCGGCGATTTAACGTGCACTGAGGCTTGGCCTTCAGCATTGGCCTTAGTGCTGGTTCTGTCCAAAACAACCAAGCAGCACTGATTCTAGAGCCAGCACGACCTGCAGCATGGTATTCGCAGTGCCTGGTGGTATTTTCGCTAGGTGTGAACGCAGAGTGGCAAACTGAACTCAATCTCCACAATGTCGTAGATATTTCCCTCATGTCCCTTGGTCTTTTGTTGATATTCTTGTCTTACTACTCATGTACAGGTAGCTTGTGTAGAAATGTTCTGAGTAGACTCAGTTGGCATGGCTGCTTGTTTTGCTTGGCTCGCATTGCTTGGTAATTTCAGGAAGCATTCTTCTGATTGCACCTCACGTACATCCTTTGTACTGGTTGATATTCTTTCTTTCACCAATGGAGAAAAATTTTGAGGTCATTGAGCAACTGACCAGGAGTAGTTCGTTCAGTTGGTTTAGGCCCTGTAAAAAAGGCTTTTCGTCTGTGCAGCGCAGTCCCTCGGAATGGGCACCCATTATAACTGGTGGGTTGGTCACTATTGCAGTTTGCGCATTTAAAGTCAGCCCTGCAAGTTTTGACGTCATGTGGACCTCCACAGCGTTTACATCGCAGCTCTCCTTTGCAGGATTTCGCCACGTGACCAAAACGTTGGCATTCAAAACACCTTGGTGGTGGCTCCGTATATTGAGTGGTTTGATGTCGAGTGAAGCCAAGGTTATTATTCAGAATTCGCTCGGTGTTTGGAGTAAACGCAAGTACCACCGCGTCCGTGGGTCTAACTTTTTCCTCATTCATAGAAAATCTTCTCTTCTAACAATCCTTCTGATGTGAATCACGCTTTAGAGTTTCACGTATCCGAGAAGATCCGCCTCTGTGTACCACTTCGGAACACCTCTGATCAAGCAGGTGTTTTGCAGGTAGGCATTAGGAAGACGAGCACTAAATTTACACAACACAGCTTGCCACATTTAAAAAGCGCGTGTAATTGATCTTCAGTGACCACGTCAAGCACTAGTGAACCTTGAACAGTGAAATAACTTCGAACAGGCTCAGCGTCAATGACTGATGTCACCGCAGAATGTAAATCAGTAGGGTTCACCTGTCTTAAGTCTTTTTCGCTTTCTGTAGGGGATATCATCACAGGAATACCCACAGTTTTGCTTTTGTGGTGGTTTATCATATTGAACTTGTCGTCCTCCATGTCCGACCAATCATCTACTTTTTCGTCGAGTCCCACTGTTGTGGATGCGTCGTCATCGGTTGTAGAATCATTGGTGTCGCCACAGTTACGTTCACTCGCTCGTTGGTCTGGTCGTTTCGATGGCGCGTGGGATGTATCAGGCGTCTGTTCTTGTCGCTTGCATGGCTGGGCCATGGCAGAAGCCCGACATTGGACCCTTGTTTCGGTCGCATCTTCTCAGAATGGGGCCGGTAAGGGCAAAATCTTGATGATGATGTTTGATGTTTTGTGGCGCAAGGGCCATTTCATGGCCAAAGAGTACCAGTTCTTGTTACAAGAGATACGGACAATGATTGTGATAAGCGACTGTATATGGGTCATAAAATTTCTCACTCTAAGGTGGGTAAAACATACAAGTAATAAAAACATGATCATGCCGTGAAAAGTGTGTGGTGTTAATGCATGGAAAAAGTTTGGGATAATAAAAACGATGATGGAGGTGTATGGCATTAGCACAAGTGCCTCCATCCTTCACACCCTTGAGTCCAAAGGCCGTGAGACAAGTGCTTTGTTGAGTGTAGCCACCGCAGCGGAGACCTCTCGGAAAAGGTCGTGCTACGGAACTCCCGGGTATATGATATGAAAAGTGCGAACCTCTCTTAAAAAATCTAACAATAAAGCTAACAATAATTTATGTGTAAAAGTGGTTCCCTACCGATGAGCATTGCAGGGTGAAGGGGTATCTGCTGTCGGTAGGGTAATGGAAAGTGTTGTCTCCTTAGCGTGTCTAACTCCTTACACTGGATCAGAATGTGAAGTATGGTGGGCCCTTCTCCACATTTTTCACACAAAGGTGGATTGCCACCAGACAAAAGAAATGAATGTGTAGTGTTTGTATGTCCTGTTCTTAACCTTGTGAGTATTACTTCTGTGTGGCGTGATGTTGATACTGGTGGCCAATGACCAAGTTGCGGCTTCATGACATGCAATTTATTACCATTGTGCGGGTGCCATGTGCTTTGCCAATATTCACTGAGCTTTTGTTTTAGAAAGGCTTTCAAGTCGAGTTCAGGTACTGGTAACGATTCATTGCTAGCCGTTTTGTTGGCAGATCCAGCTGGCTGGTCCACCAGAACGTTGCCTTCTATTTTGTGGTGTCCAGGCACCCAGCCGACTACAACATGCTGCTTGGATTAGTACACTGTGCATAGGAGTGAATAAACGAGACAAAGACAGGGTTTTTGTACTTTTTAGGCGCTTTCAGAGCTTTTACTACGCTTAGGGAATCTGTATATATTGTTAGCACATATGTAATTTAGGTGTGTGCACCTGTGTAGCGGGTAACAGGATGGTGGCAGAAGAAAAGGACGTTTGGTTGATGGCAAGAGCTGATGAAATCTTCCCCCCACAAGCCAAGTTGCAATCTCTTAGATTTTTGACCACTACATTAAACGATTACTTGGTACATGCAGAAACAAAAAAATGTAATAGCTACAGATGCTTCTGTCAACAATGAAAAGGCAGGCGTAGGAATTGCGTCTGATTTCCTCAGCTGGTCTTTTTCAGTAAGGTTTCCAGATTTCACTCCTATAGTTGAAGCCGAGCTAGTAGCTACTATTTTAGCTCTTTATAATATTCCTACGACCGAGACCAGTGCAATCATCCTAACAGACTCCCTTTCGGTGTGTGCAGCTCTGACAACCTCTGAACAATCTCGTGCCCTAGCAGCGTTCCACACATTAGCACTGCCGCATTTAAAACTCCTCAAATTGGAGTGGGTCCTAGGTCACTGCAGATTACAATTAAATGAATTGGCGGATGCATTGGCACGAGCATCACTCGATGGACCAGTACTTTCATTACTTCCCAAGGTAGAATACTTATCAGGGGTTAGATATAGGAAATTCGCTATTTTTACAGATAGTTCAGAAAATATCACACAATGGACAGATTATCAGCACCTCAAATTTCCATGGAAAGCCCAGTGGAGTCCGTCAAAAAAACTTGAAATTATAATCTCCAGATTCCGGTGCCGCGTCCCCCCATTAAATTTTTATTTACACAGAGCTCGTTTGACACTTTCCCCCCATTGTCCGTTCTGCGAAAAATGAGAAACTATTGAACATTATTTTGGCTCATGTCGTAACTATGCATTAGTTAAGAAACGACTTTTACATAGTCCATTTGCAAAGCTAGGTTTAAATTTAACCACAGAAAATGGTCTAAGTTTTCGTGCCTCTGTTTTGGGAAATTGCCACAGAGATGCATTCGATGCGGTGTGTAATTTTATTCAAGACTCTAAACGTTTTTCAACATAAAGCCCACGTTAACAGATACTCAAAAAATGGGTCGAAAAGTAATTTTCAATTCTGGATAAATCCGTGACATACCAAATTATTGTGTTTGGCAAAACCAGCTGTCTGGTCGGCTCCAAAAATCAAGTTGTAGCTATTAGTGCCTACTTTGTTGTTGATTCTTTTTTCTCACAATCTAAATCTTTGGTTTCTTTCTTTTTTTAACAATTTACTATACAACTCCCCCCCCCCGTTATTTTGGTTGTAAGCAATAATGCAGTTATCGTCCATATGAGACTATATGTTCTGTTGGCCAATCCCCCAGAGTGGGTACGAGCCATGGATTGATTGATTGATATGTGGGGTTTAACGTCCCAAAATCACTATATGATTATGAGAGACGCCGTAGTGGAGGGCTCCGGAAATTTAGACCACCTGGGGTTCTTTAACGTGCGCCCAAATCTGAGCACACGGGCCTACGGTACGAGCCATGGATTAGAGGAAACAAACAAACAAACAAACAAACAAACATACAAAGAAACAATCAAGCAAGAACTCGCTGGTGCGTGTTCACTGCTGTATACCGTCCAGTGCGCGTTCACTGCTGTAAACTTAGTGAACACCAAGTATTCTCACTTGCCATCCTTGCAGAAAGCAGCGATTGCCCGGATAAGACCCGCTGCGATAATCTGCACGCCAGGGACACCACTATTATGGCTATGATTGACAAGTCACTCAGCACCAAAGAACGTAATGAACAGGCGAGTATTCTGCGCAAACATGCCAGTATTTTTTATTTCGCTAACCACGATCCACCGTCATTTCCTGCTTCTCGTTTGAAGCACCGAATTGACACATCTCACAGACCTCTTCGACAGAAACCATATCGTGTATCGCCTTCGGAACGCACAGTGATCAATGAACAGGTTTGCGAGATGCCCAAGAAAAATGTAAGTCAGAAATGATGTAGTTCGTGGGCCGCTCCAGTAATTCTAGTGAAGAAGAAGGAAGGGGCATTGCGATTTTGTGTGGACTACCACCGCCTGAACACCATCACTAAAAAAGACGTATACCCACTTCCGCGGATTGTTGATGCTATCGACTAATTATCATCGGCCTCTTACTTTTTTTTTGTCGCCCCGCCACGGTGGTCTAGTGGCTAAGGTACTCGGCTGCTGACCCGCAGGTCGCGGGTTCGAATCCCGGCTGTGGCGGCTGCATTTCCGATGGAGGCGGAAATGTTGTAGGCCCGTGTACACAGATTTGGGTGCACGTTAAAGAACCCCAGGTGGTCAAAATTTCCGGAGCCCTCCACTACGGCGTCTCTCATAATCAAATGGTGGTTTTGGGACGTTAAACCCCACATATCAATCAATCTTACTTTTTGTCTGTGGATTTGACATCAGGATACTGGCAGATTCCAATGCGCGAGAAAGACAAGAAAAAAACGGCATTTTTTACAACAGATGGACTATTTGAATTCAATGTGATGCCGTTTGGACTGTGCAACGCACCTGCAACTTTTGAGCGCTTTATGGACAACATTCTGCGTGCATTGAAGTGGGAAGTGTGTATGTGTTACTTGGACGACGTTGTAATTTTTGGACGCACCTTTTGTGAGCCCAACACACGCCTTGGCCTCGTGCTGGACTGCCTAAGCAAAGCTCGCTTGGTGCTCAACTCAAAGAAATGTCGTTTTGGAGAGCGCCAAGCACTTGTCCTTGGACACTTAGTAGACAAAGAAGGCATACGACCGGATACCGCCAACATGGTGGCAGTGGAAGCATTTAGGCAACCTCACTCGGTGAAAGAACTGTGCAGCTTTTTGGGGTTTTGTTCATACTTTCGCCGATTCGTTTCTGGCTTTGCCAATATCGCATACCCGCTCACGTGTCTGCTTCAGAAAGGTGCGCAGTTTGACTGGACCCCTGAATGTGAGTCTGCTTTTTCGGAGGCAAAGTTTCTGTCGACGTCTCATCCGATTCTTCGGCACTTCAATCCGCTGGCTCCCACTGAGCTTCACACAGACGCCAGCCGTATTGGCGTAGGTGCTGCCTTGTTCAACGCTTGGATAACAAAGAACACGTCGTAGCTTATGCAAGTCACTCACTCAGCAGGTGCGAGCGTAACTACGCAGTCACAAAGCAAGAATGCCTTGCAGTAGTCTTCACAGTGCAGCGCTTCCGGTCCTACCTGTACGGACGCCCCTTTACCGTCGTAACAGACCATCATTTTCTCTGCTGGTTGGTCAATGTGCGTGACCCATCTGGACGGCTGGCGTGCTGGGCACTTTTTCTTCAAGAATATGACTTCACGGTTTCCTATAAAAGCGGCCGACGTCACGCTGACACAGACTGTCTTTCGCGACTACCGCTTCCAACGACGGAATGTGACGCGGACAACTTCGACACCTACATCGCATCACTGGATCACCCATTTCCCGAAGCCAAGACCTTTAAGGATGAGCAACAAAGGGACAGCACCATACAGCAACTTCTTACTACCAAACCAAAATCATCGCCTACACGCTTCTGCATCCGAGACGGGCTAGTGTACAAAAAGAACTACACCAGCACCGGCTCACGGTATCTTCTGGTGGTTATGAAGAGTCTTCGCGTTTATGTCTTACAGGCTATGCATGATGACCCAACATCCGGTCATCTAGGCACAGCGAAAACTCTTTGCCGTCTCCAAGAAAACTTCTTCTGGTCTGAAATGCGCCAGACGACGGAACAATACGTGTCTAGCTGAAACGAGTGTCAACGTCATAAGCACCCAACAAGTGCTCCTCCAGGGCGATTACATCCAGTGCCGCCCCCTAGAACTCATTTTGGGCAAATCGGGATTGACCTCCTTAAGCCCTTTCCCCGGTCTTCTGATGTAAATCGCTGGATAGTCGTCTGCACCGACCATTTAACACAATACTGCGAGACAGCTGCCACACCATCGGCAACTGCAGCCAATGTGTCTCACTTTATGGTACGTTTTGTAATTCTTTGACATGGACCTCCCAAAATTGTAATCAGTGTCCGTGGCCGACAATTCACAGCAGACGTAGTGGAAGGGATGCTTCGAGTCTGTGCCTTAAGGTTTCGGCACTCTATACCATATCATCCCCAATTAAACGGTCTAACTGAACGAATGAACAGAACTCTCTCAAACATGCTGTCTATGTATGTTGCATCAGATCACAAGGACTGGGACAGTATTCTACCTTTTATCACATGTGCATTCAACACCGCACAGCATGAAACTACCGGCTACAGTCCTTTCTTTCTTTTATATGCTCGACCACCTCGTCATACCCTCAATACTATCTTCCCGTGTTTGGACCACCATGATTCCTGCATATTCGAGATCATATGTCGGGCAGAAGAAGCTAGACGCCTTGCTTATGTGCGCTCTCTTGCTTCGCAAGACCGCTCGAAGGCACATTTTGACCACCGACGCCGACACGTGACGTACAATCGCGGTGACCTAGTGTTGCTGTGGACACCAACTAGAAAACGCGGTTTGAGCGAGAAACTGCTAGCGCACTATGCGGGGCCTTATCTTGTTCTAGACCGTATCAGTGATTTGGTTTACCACATAGCGCGTCTCCATTCGAGTGGCCGACGGTCTGCAAAAACTGAAATTGCTCATGTTGCAGGTTTGAAGCGCTTTATTCCTCGAGAGACAGTTTGAGTCGCCCAGTGGGCTTCGTCTGTGCGGAGGGAAATGTTACCACATATGTAATTTAGGTGTGTGCACCTGTGTAGCGTTGAAAATAGTGGTTGCAGAAGAAGAGGACATTCGGTTGATGGCAAGAGCTCACAGGTGCGCCTTCACTGCTGTATACCATCTAGTAGACCATTACGTTGGCTCTATTGCCTTCTGAAGTTTAATTTATTTATTTATTTACAAGTACTGCTGTCCCATGCCTGGGACATTGCAGGAGCGGGTACAGAAAAATCAACAAAAGCACAGAAACAAACAATTGTGCGCACAAATTTATAGGACTAACACATAAAATTTTTCCCGAACTCTACAGTGTTCAATCTACGCAATGCACCATCAAGCTTGTTCCAAACTTGCACCACACGCGGAAAAAAGAAAATTCGAAACAATCCAAACGAGACCTGAAGTGTACAAGGTTCAAAGCGTCTGTACTACGTGGTGTACGCGCTGGTGTATCAGCGAAATATAAGGGCGATTGAACGCGGGTCATTTTGTGTACAATCTTGTGCAACAAGATAATACTCTCACGTGTACGGCGGTGTTCCAGTGAATGAAGTGACAACAAAAGAGCATGTGAAGACGGGGAGAAGTCCCGATCATAACGGTTAAAAACGAACCGTATAGCCTTATTCTGCACAGATTCTAACCTGTTTTTATCTTGCTCAAGATGAGGCGACGAAACCACAGAGCCGTACTCGAGTATCGGTCTCACTAGTGTCTTGTAGGCAGTTAACTTACAATCTTTTGTCAAGTTTTTCAATCTTCGCTTTAAGTTTAATGTGTTTAACGGCCACAAGTATTGCATAAGCTTCGCCGGTGAAAATGCTTGTATCAGAGTGCAGAATGCCGGCTTCCGAAAATGGTGGGTCGACGGCTGCGTACGAGACACAAGTGTTAGACTTTGAAGCATCAGTAAAAAACTCAGGTCATCTGTATTTATGTTGTAGTTCAAGGAAGTATGTCTGGATATGTGTGATTAGTGCATGCTTTGTAACCTCCAAGAAAGACACGTCGTGATCTATCGTCTGCCACTGCCACGGTGGCAGGCATACTGCGGGAGCCATCAAGCGGTGTTCGAGTGGCACACCAGTTTCCTTCGCTAGGCCCCTCACACAGAGTGAGTAGGGCTGTCTCATAGAAGGCCGTTTTTCAAGCACAGCAAGGCTTGACATGTCATTGATTGCGAAAGGTGATGGGTGATCCTTGTCTGCGTTTACATTAGGATAACATTTAAAACATGTAACACCTCTCTAGATGGAGCGACCATTCATTTGATTACATGTACAGGCTCTCTACGGGGCTAAAGCAAAAAGCACCAGTAGAGAGGCGGATGCCTAGATGATGAACAGGATCAAGCATTCTAAGAGTAGTAGGTCTCGCAGGCTGATATAATATTGCCCCATAGTCTAGGCGGGTGCGTACGAGGCTTTTATACATATTCATTAAACACTTCTTGTCAATTCCGCACGTAGTGCGAGACAACACTTTTAGAACGTTCACCACTTTTAAGCACTTGTTTTTTAAATATTTGATGTGTGGTATGAAGATTACCTTGGTGTCCAAGATTAGGTTTAAGAATTTGTGTTCGGTATTAACGGAAAGACGTTGCCCACGCAGTTCAATATTGGGTTCGGGATGAATAGCTCTCTTCCTGGAGAACAAGACACACGTGCTTTCCGTTGCATTCAGCCGGAACCCATTTTTTAGGCCAATTGGAGACTTTGTTCAAACCAAGCTGAACCTGCCACTCGCACATGGCCAGATTACAAGACTTAAAACCAAACTGGACGCCGTCAGTGGAGTGGAAGATAATTCGAGGGATAAACAAGCGTAAAGAATTCATTTTGATAATAAAAAGTGTGAAACTAAGTACACCACCTTGCGGCATGCCTGTTTCTTGGACAATGGTATGAGAAAGAATGCTGCCTACTCCAACTCGGAATGTCCGATTTGACAAGTAACTTTCGATTACGTTGAACATTCTTCTGCGCATCTAAGATGAGACAGGCCTCTTAATATTCCAAACCACCACGTTGTATCGTAAGCCTTTTTTATATCGAGGAACACAGTGAGAAATATTGTTTATGAACAAGAGCGTCTCTGATCTGTGCCTCGATACGAACAAGGTGGTCTACCTTCTCTCGAAACCCGAACTGAAATGGGTCGAGGAAATTGTTTGTTTCAAGTAAATGTACAAGTCGGCAGTTAATCATTTTTTCGAAGGTTTTGCACAAGTAGCTTGTAAGTGCAATCGGCCTATAGCTAGAGGCTGAAGAGGGGTCCTTGCCCTTTTCAAAATGAGAATAATAGCCTCTTTCCAGGAAGTAGGGAGAGCACCAGAAAACCAAATAGCATTGTACAAACAGAGTGAGGTTTTTTTTGTAATTCGATTGGTAGGTTTTTTAACATTTCATACACCACACGGTCAGAACCTGGGGCAGAAGTACTGCAGCAGTCTAGAGATGTTTGGAGCTAAGCTAAACTGAAGACTTGGTTACATGCCTTGTATCTAGTGCATTTGTGTTCGCGTTTCTGCTTTTCTATTCTTGTGCTGTATTTTCGGAAAGTGTCAGTATAGTGTGACGAGCTGGACACCCATTCGAAGTGTGCACCGAGGAAGTTCGCCCGATCTTCCAAGGTATCACCCTGAGTGTTTACGAGTGGGAGTGAGTGTACTTTTCTTTCTGCTACCCTACCAACCATGTTCCAGACTTTAGCCTACTGTGTGTACGAATTGATCCCTGAAAAAACTTCTGCCAGCTTTCTTTCCTGGCCTGCTGACGCGTTCTCCTGCCATGAGAGTTTATTTTCTTGAAGGTGTCAAGATTTTCGGCTGTCAGTGAGTTCCGAAGCAACCACCATGCTCTGTTGTGCTGTTTGCGCGCGTTTCGGCATTGGAGTTCCACTATGGCACACGCCGTTTTCTAGGGTGTCCATTTGTTTTTGGGATGTATTTTGTTGCAGCATCATTCAAAAACGCCGTGAAGCAGTCAACAGCAACATCAATGCTCAAAGCACTTATGCCACTTCAACCTAAACGAGCGATGGTATTAAACTGTTCCCAGTCGGCTTTGTATATGAGCCATTTGGGAACACGTGGTGGATACTTAGTTGCTGTGGTTGTGCTCAAAAGTACGTGGAAGTGGTCACTTCTATACGGAATACTGATGGCTTTACACCGGAGTAGAGGCAGAATAGATGGAGATACTCTGCTTAAGTCTATAGAGGAGAACGTATTATTAGTGAGAATATATTAGGTTGGTTCTTTTCGATTTAGGAAACACGCGCGAGACGAGAGAAGAAACTGTTCAATCAGTCGACCTCACGCGTCACAACGAGAGTCACCCTATAGCCGGCTATGTGCATAAAAGTCTTCAAGGAGAACCTAAGACTCCGGAAGTTCATCAATAAATGAGTATAAATCATGTTTTTTGCAGCTGATAGCTAGGAGGAATGTAAATAGTGCAAATTGTGATCAGTTTATGAAAAAGTACCGCTCGAACAGCCACTGCGTCAGGGAATGTTTGGAGTTGTGTGTGCATGCAATCCCTTGATTCACTATAATGGCAACACCTCCGGATGATGTCCTGGCGTCATCACGGTCCTTTCGGAAAATAACGTATTTACGAAAAACGTTGGTGTGTTTTGAATTAAGGTGTGTTTCTTGTACACACAGAACTTTTGGTGAGTGTTCGTCTGAGAGTTCTTTGATGTCATCAAGGTTTCTGAGAAAGCCCCTGACGTTCCATTGTATAACTTGAGTGTTCATGGTTATTGTAAAATAGTGCTGTCTGTACGAAAAGCGAGTGGCTGTTTAGACAGGGTGTTTGAGTTAACTTAACCGGGCCGTCACCAGGCCCTGTTATCTGCTTTTTTGTTTTCTTGGCGCGCTCCAAGGAGCCACGCCGCTCTTTCAGCACCAAGGGTACCGACGTATTCATTGCCTCCTAGGAGGCACTGTATGCCCGCACGTGCGAGCTGTTCGAATTTTGGGCCTCGTCTTGGGAGGTGAGGCCTTGGGACCTGATGACTATGGAGTCTCCCGTCTCTGTTTGGGAGTAGGTGGTGTAGTCTTGACTACAGCCGCGTTGGGGGCAGGTGCCACAACCGCCGGATCGGTGTGCGCGGGCTGAAGGAGTGACGAGGACTGGTGCGGCGGTGCCCCTGACGCGCCGCATCAGCTCATGTAGGTCCATACAATGGTGCGACTCTTCGCCGTGTTTCCTTAAATGAAATGTTCTCCTTCACCTTCAATGTAATTATCTCTTTTTCTTTTTTCTAGTATGTGCAGGAGCGTGAATATGCGGCACGGTTTCCTTCACAGTTTACAAAGTGTGGCGGATGTTTGCAGTTCTCAGACACGTGGCCTAGGACTCCGCATGGTGCACAAGTCAGCTTGTGCACGATGCGGAGTCCAAGGCCACGTGTCAGCACAAGCATCGTGCACCACAACAGCTTTTAGAGCCAAGGCCATACCTCTGGTATTGGAAGCAACGACGAGGGTTCAGTATGTACGGCCTAATAGATGTCTTTGTGTAACCTGTTTGAATAGATTGTGGTACTTTACTGGATGCAAACGTGAGTATTAAGTGCTTCGTTGGTGTTTCCTTATTATCTCTTCTGATGATCATTCTCTGTACATTAGTGACATTTTGGCTCTTCCACTTCTCCAAAAGTTCAGTTTCGGCCAGGTCAAGCAAGTCTGCGTCAGATACCACTTCGCGAGTTATGTTCATTGATTTGTGAGGTGTTACGGTCATTGGTACTTCACCAAACGTTGAGAGGCTGTCTAGCTTTACAGATTGTGCTTTGTCCCGAATTTCGAGGAGAAGCCGTCCGCTAGCATTTCGGTTACTTTGTATTCAGCCCCGAGATTTTCAGTAAGACACCTGGCAACTCCCCCGTGTCATCCACATGTGGAACAGCCTTCCAGATGAAATCGTAGCTGAACGCAACCGGGAAAAATTCCGGCACCTTATACTCACCCATTTCCAGGATTAACTGCTCGTTTTATTCATATCGAAGTCTGCACCTACGCGTTTATTTACTACTAGTATCTCGCTTTTTTCTCTTACATTAAACTTATTTTGTTTGATGGTTTGAATACTAACATGCCATTCAGTTCTGTTGTGTTTTATTCACTGATGTTTTATGTTAAATAATGTAAAGTGTTTTCACAATTTGTGCTTGTTTTTTTAACTTGTAATACGTCATTATCTCACGCGTATACTCATCTGATGTTTATAGCCGTTGTATTCCTATTAAAATATTATTAATGTTTTCTCATTGTTATTCCTGTTAGAACTTGTATAATATTTGACATTTAGTTCATGTTATTGTTTGTATGGAAATTGTATGAATTCGTGTATGTATTTATATTATGCTCCACACAATGCCCTGTTGGGTCTGTAAGGTATTTTGAATAAATAAATAAAGAAAAATACTAAATGAGACACGGTCCTGGCTTGCTTTCCAGTTTTCTCACAGTGAATAACGTGGAAATGGGGAAGGTTTCTATAGGCTGGTTGAAAAAAATTTTGTCATTGGTGCGTAGCCGCTTTAAACCAGTACGATAAGACAGTAGGGTGAATGCTCCATGCATACCGGTCTTATTTTTGTTCAGCAGCGTTAGCGGCCACCCACCACGAAGCCCAACAAGGGGACGCTGCAAGTTTGCAGGTGCTGAAAGCTTGCAGACGTCATCCGTACAACACCGCCATAACCCAATGTGCCTAGGCCAAGGTAGGCTATTAGCACAGGGTTAACCCTTGCCGCCAGGAAAATGGGAAGTAAACAGAAGAGATACGTAGATAGAACAGACAGGACAGAGTTGTAGGGGAGAGAGATAGGAATAGGTGACTGCCGATTTCTTCTTGGCGGGTCAGCCCAGAGGTGC